>ML675609.1:14179422-14190722 GCA_007922155.1 Mesoclemmys tuberculata | reverse complement strand
TTTCACCTGCACTTTCCACTGGGCAACCCAACTGAGAATTGGTCCCATTGATTTAAGTATTAGGGGATCATGCAACTCTTAAATCAATGGGATTATTGATATTATCAAGTGGGGTTTAAGCCTATTATATAGGCATAAATACATAGTACATCATAAATACAAAGAGATCAAAGCAGCACTATACTGTACAAGTGACTGCAGTTCCATTGTTTGTCACTTTCTTCTGAATTCTATTTTCATCTTCTCCTATAGCTCTGTCAGTCTGCAGACATTCTACATTCCAATCACCTGTTCTTGTGCAATTCTCATTTTTCAGTATTTCTTCTTCCTCCCTATGAAATCCATGTGTTTCTGACATCTGTTCCCCACCATTATCTTTTATGAACTCTCAAGCAAATAACGCATTCAATGATGCTATCAACGTCAACCTGCTGTGCCAATATATTTCTTTTGACATGTTAGCGGCCCCACAAGATGCTGACCTTTATATTCTTATGACATTGAACCATTTCTTCTGATTTCAACTTCTTGTACATTCTGACATTAGTTCTCCATGTTTTCTTGTCTTATTATTGCATAAAAACATAGACGACTAGGGATGGAATGGACCTCAGGAGGTCATCTAGTCTAATCTCCGGCTCAAAGCTTCCTAGGTACTAAAACATCCCTACAAACATTGCCCAATTTATCACCATCCCTGTGAGGCAGGGAAATATTACAGTTCCCATATTACTGGTGGGAAACCAAGGTACAAACTGAGTATGGCCTATATCCAGACATGTTATTAAGCCTAATCTTGAGTGCTTTGCTGGACTGGGATCTAACCAATTTTTCCAAGGCCAGTTATGCTGCCACTAACTCGTTACTGAGAGAAGATTTGGAATATTATTGTAGGCAACCTTAAAAATTACCATATAACTACCACTGATAATTACCAGGATGCCCATCTCACTCTCTCTCACATTCATAAGAACTCCGGAAAATAGTGAAAATCCAGCAACCAAGGGGGAAATCGTTCCCTGGATTTTCAATATTTCCCTGAATACTATAACAATTAACAGTTCTATAGAAAACAAATACACAAGTGTGACATTCTGCGTCTGATAACACCCGCCAAGAAACCTCATATTCACCAATGTCATAACTGTGCTGTAATATGTATAAAGTATGCCTTGTTTGGGATTATTTTAAATCTTGATCTGCTGAACATCAATATCTAGTCAGATTGTATGTGAAGTTATGAAACATGATTGAATATGCTATTAGAACACGTAGCAAGGTGGGAAATTCACACAAACAGCCTTTCCAGCACAACAACATCAACACAGCCAGACAGTGTTAATGGCGCTCTCACCCATTTGAGAATAGATTTCACTAAACAGGAATTGTTTACAGTGAAGGCTTCACTGTAGGAAGCATGTTTGCAATGAGGATTGGCTAATCAATGAGGATGACCCCCAGGTCACAAGCCTGATTGTTCTAGCAGGGTGAAACAGACTATAAAAGGGGGGCATGATATCATAGCTTGGCTTCTCTCTCCCCCCAGCTAAATATCTGAACAAGCATCGAAGACAAAGAACTTTGGACTAGGAAAGGGGTTGTCCCGGGTAGGGGGAGAAGCAGACTCTGCTTGTGACTGAGGATTGGTAGCCTGCATGTATCATCTCTCAAGGTGAGACAATTTTTAGAGTCAAATCCTGTTAGTGTGTAGCTCATAGATTGCGATCTTGGGTTTATTCCTTTGATAACTACTTTTAATCTCTCTACACTTGCCATTCATAAATCACTTAAATCTATTTTCCTGTAGTTAATAAACTTGTTTTATCTTAATCAGTTGGGTTTTGAGTGACATGTTTAGGCAGGTCAGCTCAGTAACTAAAGTTGGTGCATGTTTCGTCCACTTTGAGGAAGGGCAGAGTGGACAGTACACTTCACCCTTTGGGCTTGTCAACAGTATAGTCTTGGGCTGGGTAGCCAGCTGGAGCTGGTGGTTCATGAAGGGTAGAGGGGAAAGCATTCATTGAACTAAGTGGGGTGTCTGGCAGCACCTGCTGTTGGGTTGGGTGATAAGAGTCTGGAGAGGCTGGCTGTGGGTCACCACACAGAGTCTGGTGGAGCTCACCTGAACGTAGATAACTGATAAGGAAATTCAGTGATTTCTCCCAGGTGGTACCCCTAGGGGTCCTGCATATCATCACGTCAAGAACAGACAATAAAACAATAGCCCAAATTCACCACGGTGGTAGCTCTGTCAGTAAAGTTGATGAAAAAGTCAACCCACCCCGCTCAGGATTACTAATTAATTTAAGACATCTCCCAAAATATTGTATCACAATAAAAGCTCAGGACATTTAGGGATATGCCGATGCCCACTGAAATAAGAGAAGGCCATCCGTTTTCTCTGAACTTTCCCTGTTGATAGCCCTGGGACAAAATGATCGGTAATCTATCACCACTTAAGAAGGGCCATACTGGTGAGATCAATGGTCCATCTAGCCCAATATCCTGTCTTCCTGTCTGAACCATGATTTTCCTTGACGAAAACGTGACTTCTGCAACAAATCGTATTCATGTGTGTGTCTGCTAATTCTGTTCTTTACCATAGTTTCAAGCAACTTGCCTGGTACTGAAGTTAGGCTTATCAGCCTATAATTGCCAGGATCGCCTCTGGACGTCACATTAGCTATCCTCCAGTCGTATGGTACAGAAGCTGATTTAAATGCTAGCTTACACACCACAGTTAGTAGTTCTGCAATTTCACACTTGGATGGATACCATCTGGTCCCAGTGACTTATTATTGTTCAATTTATCAATTTGTTCCAAAACCTCCTCTAATGACACCTCTTTCTGGGACAGCTCCTCAGATCTGTCACCTAAAAAGAATGGCTAAGGTTTGGAAATCTCCTTCTTATCCTCAGTCCTGAAGACTGATGCAAAGAATTTGATTCATTTCTCCATAATAGCCTTATCTTCCTTGAGTTCTCCTTTAGCACCTTGATCGTCCAGTGGCCACACTGGTTGTTTAGCAGGCTTCCTGCTTTGGATGTGCTTAAACTTTCTGTTACTATTTGAGTTTTCGGCTAGGTGTTCTTCAAATTATTTTTCGGTGTTCCTAATTATATTTTTACACTTCACTTGCCAGAATTTATGCCCCTTTCTATTTTCCTCAATAGGATCTAACTTCCATTTTTTAAAGATAGCCTTTTTTGCCTTTAACTGCTTTATTTACTTTGTTGTTTAGCCACAGAGCCACTGTTTGGGCCTCTTACTATATTTTTAATTTAGGGTATACATTTAAATTGAGCCTCTATTATGATGTCTTTAAAAAGTTTCCGTGCAGCTTGCAGGGATTTTACTTTTGGTACGGTACCTTTTCATTTCTGTTTAACTAACTTCCTCATTTGTGTGTGGTTCCCCTTTCTGAAAGTAAATGCTATTGTGATGGGCTGCTTTCATGTCCCCTCCCTCCCCACAGGGATGTTAAATTTTCTTGTGTTGTGGTCACTATTACCAAGACGTTCAACTATATTCACTTCTTGGACTAATTTCTGTGCTCCATTTAGGACTAAATCAAGAAATTACTGGTCCTCTTGTGAGTTGTAGGACTAGCTGCTCCAAGCAGCAGTCAGTTAAGGTGTCAAGAAATTTTACCTCCGGATGCTGTCCAGAGATGACATGTACCCAGTCAATATCACCACCATCAGCGATGGCGATACTGAGATCATTTCTCAGTCAGTGTGTGTGTGATATTGAGATTTTTATTTTTATACCTTCTCCAATCTCCGAGTTTTTCCACAGTCACCATCACACTCAGGTGGTTGGCCGTATATCCCTACTGCTATGTCCGTGTCCCATTGATTATCCTCATTTTACCAAGTTTCTATGATGCCTATTATATCAATATCCTCATTTAATGAGGCATTCAAATTCACCCATCTTAGTATTTAGTCTTCTAATGTTTGTTTATAAGCACTTTAAAGAATTGTCACTTTTTAGCTGTCTGCCATGATGTGATGTAATTGAATGGGACTCTTTCATTTGACTGTTTCTAAGCATCCTCCACATATTTTATTCCCATCCATCCTCTCCTCCTTACTAATATATAGAGAATCTCCATTAATAGATCCTCCCCTAAAGAGATGTGTCTGTCCAAATCATGTGCTTCTCTCCAGCTGTCAACTTTCTCCCAGCCCTTAGTTTAAAAACTGCTCTATGGCCTTTTTAATTTTCTGCACCAACAATCCAGAACCATTTTAGTTTAGGTGGAGCCCCTCCTTTTTGTATAACCTCCCCCTTTCCCCAAAGGTTCCCCAGTTCCTAATAAATCTGAACCCCTCTTCCCTACACCATCATCTCATCCATGCATTGAGACCCTGCAGTTCTGCCTATCTAACTGGCCCTGTGTGGGGAACTGGAAGCATTTCAGAGAATGTTGCCATGGAGGTCCTGGACTTCAATATCTTACCTAGCAGCCTAAATATGGCCTCCAGGACCTCTCTCCTGCCCTTCCCTACATCATTGGTACCTACTGTACCACGACCACTGGCTCCTCCTCAGCACTACACATAAAAGTTTGTCTAAATGTCTTGATATCCACAATCCTTGCACCTGGCAGGCAAGTCACCATACAGCTCTCCTAGTCATCACAAACCCAGCTATCTACATTTCTAATGATAGAGTCCCTCATTATTATTACCTGTCTTTTCCTAATAACTGGAGTTCCCTCCCCCGGACAAGTATCCTCAGTGCAAAAGGATACCATGATCTGGAAGGAGGGTCCCAACTTTTGTTCCAGTTTGATGTTCTCCTTCCCTGAGACTTTCATCCTCCTCAACAGTACAGAGGTTGGTCATACCTGGGATCGGACCATTCTACTGTGTCCTGGAAAGTCTCATCTAAGTACCTGTCTATCTCCCTTAACTTCTCCAGTTCAGCCACCCTGGTCTTCAAAGCCCATATACCATCTCTGAGGGCCAGGAGCTCCTTGCACCAAATGTATACATATGCCACCCACCCATAGGGCAGGTAATCATACATGTTGCATTCAATGCAATAAACTGGATAGCCCCCATTCTGCTGCTGGACTTCTCCTTGAATTCTTTTTACACTCCTGCAGCTTTTTTATTGTTTGTTTGGGTTGTTTTTTTTTAAATTGGGGGTGTTTATTGTCTGTCATTTACAGAATGTTAACCAAGTGTATCTACACCACCATCCCACTCTCCTTCTAAACTCCCTTGCAAAACTTCCCTGTTTGCTAGCTGCTCTAGTCACCTAGGAGCAGGCTTTTTAAATCCTGGTTCTCCCTGAGTAGCCCCACCCCCTGGTTAAGGGTTGATGGGTGCTAAAGGGTTTTTACATTTACAACTTTCAAGCTAATTAAAGCTAAAATTACAAAGGATTTCTCTAATAGCTTATTTAATTGACTCATTGTGAGAGTTAACCAGAAGAAAAAAATCTTTAATGTTGTTGGGCCAGACAAAACGGTTCATTTTAGCTCTATTCTCTATAAGCTCTGTCCAAAGTGGAGCCAGGTTTAGCAAGTCTTTGGCTTTATTTTAAAAACACTGCAACTAAATATTACAATTCAACTTTTGTTAGCTAAACATTAGTATTCCTAGCACATATGTAGCACCTTTTGGTCAGAGGATCTAAAAGTGCTTTTAATATTACTTTTTATATAGCACCAGAAGTGAGCATTGTCCTATAAAAATAATGGAAAGTTTCATTTCCCCCTTTTTAAAGATGGGGAATCTGAGGCACAAAATATGCCTCCCGCTGCCCCCAAAGTTATCCAGCATCTCAGAAGATGATACAGGAATACAGCCCAGATCTCCTAATTTCCAGTCTCCTGCTTTAACCACTAAACTGTGCTAATGTTGGTGAACATCTCAAGTAACATAGAAAGTTATCTCCTTTTTTGAGCACCCAACATAAGACACCTGAAGTTCCACAGGTATCATGTTTAGCACTTTGAAAATCAGATCCTTCAACGTGTCTCAAACTGGGCACTCAAAAAATCACTTCTCACATTCAAAAATTTAGACCAAAATATTTACTGCAGTTAATCAAACACAATTAAAGTGCTGTTGTTTCAAAAGGTACATCTGTAACATCACCACTATAGCTTTTCAGTAAGCATATCAGCCTGAATAGTGAAGATGTAGTTATATGCTTCAGAAATATGATATATGCTTCAGTTATATGCTCCTCTGGTTCTTTGTCTTGTCTTAAGATTGCACATTGTTCATGGCAGGGACCATATCTTCCTGTGTCTTTAACAGTGCGGATTACACTGTGCTGAACTACTAATAAACAATAAGAATAGGTATGTGACAAGAACCCTTTGACAGTTAAGTGAAAGAGCAGAAGCCTGATAGTGCTGTCTTTCTCAAGATGTACAGCACAGAAAGAGGAGGGGTGGTGGTGGTGGTGAGTGGGTGGGGGGGTGGAATTATGACATCTGTGTGTCTCCTACAGTCTGGGCTCCTCCGAGAGCTAGAAAGGTCCTTGGCATAAAAGTTAGAAGAATCCTAAGGGCTGCTCCAACTTCCTACATCCTTACCTAGGGTGCCCCTGGGCTACCCAGCAGACACGTTCTCTCATTCATCCTCTGGCATGCCCCTATTCCAGGAATTGCAAAGGGGAATGGTGTAGGGCTAAGTATTTCACCCTTGCACCATATCTGTGCTAGGGATATTTCCTAGGAAGCTACTGGGCCCCTTGCATTGCCAAAATGACAAAACACACCACACCAGAACCAGAACCTGGCCCCAGATCTACAATAGTTGTAGAAGAATGAAGGATTTACTATGTGAAACTCACTGGCCGTGTGTTATGTGGGAAATCAGACTAGATGCTCATAATTGTCCCTCCTGGCCTTCAAATCTATGAAAGTTAATATGCTCACCCTATTTTCTTTTACAGGGACACCTGCCAGCACTTCTTGCCTCTCTCCTCTGGAGCTCTTAATCCTTTTCAGTACAAAGATGTGCGGGGTTAAAGCTGCATAAGCACAAGGATGGCACACAAATGTGGGGGATCATACAAAACAGTTTATAGTTATCACTTCATCCTAAGCTAGCCATTTTACCAACATTACGGAACGTTTATATTCATCTGATTGCAGAAAATTTCTTTTAATAAGCTCTCAGCAGGAACCCTGTTTTATTCGTAATTGCTACATGGTATTGAAAAGACCAAATTTACTGCAATTATCATTGGTTTATTTTTACAGAGCAAAAATTTCTCAGTGGTATCTGCCTTTTTAAAATGGAGATAAAATGGGAAAACAAATGTCAGCTGTGGAGCATCACTGAATATGATTTGTAGTTTAACTGTCACATTAAACCTTTTAATTAAAACTTGCAAAAAAAAACCCAAACTGCAGTATTAGTAGTAATCAGCTTCAGATTTTCTGCCTACTTAACATCACCTCCTTCACTCTGGGGAAATGTAGTCACCAAACATTATCCTATATGGATGATGATTTCAATTAGACCGTCCCCCAGTTCTACAGTGAAAGTCTGAATTACCAAATCTTCATTTTCACTATTGCTGAAAGACAACATGTTGTTATAAAGTACATAGCTTAATTTCACTCTAGTCCAGTTTGTACGGCTATTGATGGTGTTAGCACTTTAAAATATTTTTATTCAGATTACCACCACCACCAGACAGTCAAAGAGAAAACAGGGAAAATGGAACAAAAATGGATGATGGGAAGAAAATGGAATGGGGAAACCTAAGACATTAAAAAAAGAACGACTGTGAATCTAGTGGAAGGAGAGAATTCAATACTCCTGGTTAAAAGGGATTGCGCACACACAATGGCATGTGTTTGGTCAGTGTTTTCAACTAATTTATCCAACTACCAAGCTGCATTTCCATGGACAAGATAATCTTTGCTATCAGCAATAGTAATGTCTTTGTCACTTAAAGCCACAGTATTCCGGTCTTGAACAATCTTAAAAAAACAAAAAACAACAACTTATTAGGGTACAAATTGTCTTGATAGAAGAGGAAATATGCAAATTTTGTTCGTTTGAACAACCGTTGAAAAGCTTAACCTATTAATACTTTGATGCAGACACAGAGCACCGAAGTAATGGTCCAAATTCTGCACTGGCTTATACCCTATGCAACCTCACGAAAGTTAGCATCACAGCAAAAGTCTGAAGTGTCTTGTGATTTTAGTGTAACTCAGTGCAGGAACGGGATCATCAGAAGTTATGGAGATATGTAGTGTCTTTTCATCGTGAAGCGTGACGCTAGCTTCCTATTGCAAAATATACTCAGTGTCTTTCTACTACAAGCTTTCCATTTGACCTCTCTGTAACTTTGCTCAGGGACAGAGCTTTTAGTTTTGATGGAAGGTGGCAATTTTAGGCCAAACAGCAGGAAGTTTTCAAGCTCTGAATCAAAAACCATGAAGCTTCCAAGGTGGTAGTGTACATGGAAATATCATTAAACTACTCCTCGAAGCAGGAAGACTCCCCCTCCCCCCCAAAAAAGCCATCTCCAGAGGGGGAAAAGCTTTGTTAAGAGAGACTTAAGACTGTAAATATATACTAACAACCTAGACATCTCTCCACAGGATTTAGAAGGATAAGTCCATGACTTGTGCTCCTAAATTCCTTAGATGCCTTGGAAAAATCTCCTCTTTACCTGATAAGCAGCTAAATAAAACAAACAGCTGAAATTCAGAAAGTGCAAAGGTAAAGTTACACACACAAAAAATCCTGTTGAAAGGATAGTATTATGGAGTTAAAGTTCCCTGTTCCAGAAAACCTTCCATCTCCCTACTCCCCTTGCACTCATACAAACATGAAACAAGGCTCAGTGTTTAACACCATACCTTTTCATAACTGAAAATATCAGACGTACTCCCCGCTACAATGTGTTGCCCTAAACACTCAAACTTTTGTTCTACCCACTTCCTAGACGTGGCCTCCACCACTCATTCCACTGACAAGTCAGCAACACTCATGGAAAGGGAAGTATAATTTTACAGCTACTGCACAGTAAAGGAGTCTAGACACTTGGGTTACGATGCTGAGTCTTTCACAGATGTCTTGCATGATCATAGGGAAACAGGTGAAACTCTCCATGCCTCAGCCTCCTCATCTGTGAAATAGGCCTCGTAATAACAGTCATTTATGTCATTTACCCTTCAGATCAAGAGATTAAATAAACTAATGTTTGTAATGCTTAAGATCCTGAGAAGGTAAAATGCATAAAGTCAAGGCACTGTTATTATTACACTTCATATATGGACAACTCACAATCATAGTAGATGTTCCTCACATCAGACTTTGGACATTTCACAACTGTTCTGAACTATGGATGGGCTTCCTTAGGGATGAAGATTTTTAAATCCAGTGTACTTTTCTGGTAAATGTACATAAATGTTGATATATAAACCATGGAGGACATGATGTAAGCTATTAGCAGCTACAAACAAAATACCACAGTACATAAGATTTAACCAGTAGGTTCCTGATTATACCCACATGGTATGTAAAGTTTAACATTTGAGTGCAATTCTTATCTCAAACATGTACCTAACTTGCATGAAGGGTGTGTGTAGTGAGAGGACATTAGGGCAGAGTTAAGGTTGTTTGGGTAACTGAGATAGTACTTTCATACTTTTAAATGGCCAGGCATTTATAATATGCTTAATTTTCAATTTTCTGGCTTTGAGATATTTGTGGTTTTTTATTTTTATTTATTTGTGGGAATACATTTTATGTTTATATTCATCTATATATACACTTTATAAGACTAATGTTATGAAGGTATTCTAATAAATCTGTAAATCACAAGTCTTGAAAAATTCCTCTTTCATTTCCCATCTTTACTTCACATGGTTACAGTGATTTGGGTCTTTGGATGCTGAGCAGAATGATTACGTTTTTCCTGCCTCAGGACACCCTTAAAAATGAGATATTCAATAGGAATTTCCTGCTTAACTATTTTGCTTAATAAATCAATAAATAGAATAGGGCAGCTCAACTGAGCACTGCTACAGTATTTCTCTAAGATTTGAATTACATTTCATCTAGATGTAATTCTCCCTTCTTTCCCCCCCTCCGCCACCCTTCCTGCCCCTGGTTGGAGAACTCAATTTTCAGTTTCCAGTGATTTCATCATGGAAAACAATACAGCTTTGACAATAACATTTTATTAACCTTTATAGTTTTAAAGGCCTACATCAGAGCTGAATTTCCACAGTGTTAGCAGTCAAAGGTTAAAAAGTGATTGTTGCTTATAATGAATCTCTGAAAGGTATTCAGTTATATTTTCCTTTTAATACATTCAATACTTACAAAAGATAAAGGGCTGACAATAATTGGAGGCAGAAGCCATTTCTCAGAAAAAAATCCAGTCATTCTTCATCTTCTCAAACTGTATCTCAATTTAAAAAGGGAAACTTCCATCTTTAAATAGCTCTTCTCCCTGCCCCCCCATTCAATTCTCAATCTAAATAAAGCAGATTAGATCAACTACTTTAGTTACTGCAAACTACCTGGAGTTAATTTGCAGCTTTGAACCACAGCCCCTGGCAGGCATGGAAGGAGTGTACACCTGGAGACATCATAACTGGGGCCTACCATACTACCAGGAGTGCAGAGTAAGCACAACACAATTATTTTCCATTAAAAGCATACAGCATGCACTGGGCCAACTGTGCTGGGAGATCGTGACATGGATCGCAGAAAAAAGGTTGATAAATATATTCATATTTCACAGAAAATGGTGTAATTAATCCTTTGCTACAAACAAGCACAACTATTGGGTTTAACCACAAAGCCCTACAAATCCAGGGCTAGAACCCCAGTCCATTAGATAGAAAATACCCCACCAGCCCCCCTCATGTGAGCTAAGGAGGAAGGCAGAGATCACGTTCCTCTCACACATTTAGGAGAATAAGTAGACCCCAATGTCAGCGAAGAGAAGTGGGTCCATATTTTCTCCCTGGTTGGGTTGCAGGGCACACTGGGGAGGAATAGGCCACACCATCGAAATATGCAATATGTACTCTTCCGCAGTTCAGCAGGGAATTAGGACAGTGATGGTTTATTGCATATAATCCCTCCTCCAACTTTCACCATAGCAATACATCTCCCTCCATTCTCCCACCCAATACAGGCCTACGCCTAGTCATTCTAGTTCCTTCCTCAAAAAAAAAAAAAAAAGAAGTCCTGCTTCTTCCACTGAGATAGCTGCTGAACTGTGACTATTGCCTGGAGTTTAGTCTACAGATAACTGACATAATAATGCACACAGCACCCACTTATGG
>ML675609.1:14139830-14179412 GCA_007922155.1 Mesoclemmys tuberculata | reverse complement strand
AGAGCTCTGCATAAGCTCGAAAGCTTGTCTCTTTCACCAACAGAAGTTTGTCCAAAAAATGTATTACCTCACCCACCTTGTCTCTCTAATATCCTAGGACCGACATGGCTACAACGCTGCCAACGATAAATTACAGGGAGTTCTAATCCATGGAGGATTGATGTGGTGGGACATCAAGCTGTTGTGAAGCAATCATGGCTGCTTGCATCAACGCAAATTTATGCAATTAAAAGGAACATGCGGAACAATCTGCACATTAAGTGTCACATGCAAACAGAGCACCGAGGGTGAAATCGTGTCCCTGTTAAAATCAATGTCAAAACTGCAACTGACAATAGGGCCAGGATTATGCTCCAGGTGTGTACATGAGAAAGTTTCATGAACAAATGATACTATCCAGATACGGTACACTAGTGAGTTGACTTTCAGCTGGAATATTGACTACAGGACACCATGTCCGGGGATTTAAAAGTATTATTCCATATCCTTGGCTATAGCCTGCAATATTTCACATTTTGAATAGAAGCCATTTCTTTTAAGTACTAGATTGCAAATAAATAAATCTGAAAGCAAATATTTCTTGGATTGTTTTCCATCTTCAAAAAAAAGTGTCTCATTAATATGATTCGTGGGATCATAGCTGTGTTTTATAAATCAATTACTCCTGCCTTCTTAGTGAATTTAACAATCCCAGCCACAGCCCGTGTCAAGTCATTTGCCTATATTGCCGGAGATGGCCAAAATTCCCAAGAAACATTCCCTTTCTTCACATGAGCTAATCACAATAGCAGCACCTGGAAGCAACAATTGCTTGGTCCTTGCTCTCCTGATGAGCAAAACTCCTAAAAGGGTGTAGTGAGGCTGTCAGGCCAAGAGCCTGTCATCCCTTTCAGTGGCAAAAAGCTATTGGCACCATTCTAATGGGTGATGTGGACCGCTCACCTCCCATTACACCAGTCAGCCCTGGGAGAGATTGAGCCTCAATAGTACACTATCCTGTTCCATTGGTGATAGCAAGTAGCACCAGAATTGGAGAGAGAGTGCCCAAAAAAACCCAGGTACATTTAGGATGAAGAAAGGTGCAACACTGAGTAAGGAAACAGGAGTCATAGTTATTTAGAAGTGTCTCAGTTTCAGGGCAACTGCACCTCTATTCCACCAGTCCCTTGAGGGCACCCACATAAAAGTCTGGCTCCCAGCCATCATCTCTCTTGAGCACAGACCTGTACCTCTCTCTGTCTTGAAGAGAGTTTTCAAGGCTGCACAGTGCCTTGCCTACACTGTGATATCCCCAGCAAGTCAGATTACCTAAAAAGGTCAGCCTCTGCACTTTGCTTTCTCTCCAAAAGAGATTATAATTGGGTTGCCAGCAGTTTTAAGATCCCACAAAGCTCTTTCTAAGCAAGCACATTTCTTCTTAAGGTAAAACCATTGCAGAGAAAACATTTTGAAACAAAGAACCTACACACATGCTAGAAGCTTGTACACCTATCAGTTTTAGGGGGCCCTAGCAAGTCATGTCCTTCCAATCCTTCTGCTAGGATTGGAGTTGGCCTTGGAAAGAAAAACATGTCCACAAAAAAAAAAAAGGAGGCCCTGAGACAGTTTAAACTCAGGCTGTTTATCGAACAGTCCTATCTTAGTCTGTCACTATCACCCACTGTTCCTGGAAGGGCTGTGGTACCCCTCCCACATGAAGTGGAACAGTCATACTTAAACCTTTCAGTCAAAACAATGGACCCCCAAAATACTGCATGGGATTGCAATATCAGTCACAACTCACCCCTGGAGAGGTTAGATACAACCCTCCCCACAATAATACATAAACTTAATACAACATGGTATTTCAAGGATATGGCAGAATATTGGGAAGTACTCTGTGACAGCTATGGGAAAGAGAAGGAAGTGGAAGCTATTGGGGAATTTAAGGATTGGAAGAGGAGACAGCAAGAACAATCAGGGAAGAGTCAGGAAAAAGAGGGAGCATTACTATAATAGACGATACAGTGCATGATTTAAATGATGTTGCAGTAAAAGCAACATTTCATTAAATCCATAGACACCACCTAGCTCTTATACAAATGCTTGGCACAGTATTAGGGAGAAAGATCTTTAAAAAGCAGGAAATAAAACTATATTTTAAGGAAAATTAACTTTTTCTTCTTTTAAAAAGCACAAGAGTTTGAGGGAGGCACTAGCACTCTTCCTCATTTCTTAAAATTGTGGCAATGACAAAAAGTCACCCACAGAAATGAAGAAGTTTGATAACATTTTATTGATAGGTATAGTCTGACATGCCCAGAGATACAGGATACATAAGTTTTTGTGTTCATGGAAACAGTTTTTGGAGGGGAAACAAGTTCATACACAGTTAAGGCCCTTACTCACACATCAATCCCCATCATCTACTCCTCACAAAATCCACTGAGACTGATTGAATCTACCATAATTTTAGGATCTTTGATGATCATTTTTCATCTGTCTCTTGATTATACTGTGCTCAGCACAGGTATATTTATTTGTTTTTTCCTAAATGACAGTATAATCTGTGTTCATCATCTTATTTAAATATGTAGAGATAGATTGCCTGTACTTGCAGGACAATCCAAACCAGTTTGTGTGGTTAAAGATCTAGGACTTGAACTAACTCCTTCTGTAACCAATAGAAAGACTTCCCTGATACTAGTAGGAGTAGGATCCTGCTTAATACTAGTCTAATCACTCAGAATTATTAGTGTATTATTACCCAGATGAGGGCACAGTACGATCACCACTAGGAGATTCCACAAAACCTCCTCCTTCGAAAAGACCTCTACACCATCACCTGAACGATGCTCACACTCCTGGAACCTTTTCCACACAATCATCCCAATCCTTTTAAAAAAAATGAATTAATAAAATCTTAAAAAAACCAAACAAAACCAAAAAGTTATTACCTTCAGAAGGGAGACATGCCAAACACTCCATAAATACACTATTATTTCACTATTACTACTTCACTATTTCTACTGATTGTACATGGAAGGTGCTCAGATACCACAGTAATGGATTATAATCCTAAAAGAGAGAGAGAGATTGCTGAGTCTGCTCTGAGTGAGTGAGCAGGGCTCTTGCAAGGGACCCTGAGTCTTCTGGGGAAAGGTTTTCAAGCAGGGAAAGCCTGAGAGACTCCCAGGAGGAGAGACTGGCAGTATGGACTGGATGGGAATTGGAGAACTTTATGTGGTAATGACTTTCTTGTTTTAATAAATTCTGCCCTAAGGAGGAGTGTAGCTGTGCCAGAGAAGAGTTTGTTTTAGGACTGATTGAGAGATCCCTGAGCTGAAGAGTAAATTGAAGCAGAGACCTAACAGAATGACCTCAGGCCACAAGAGGGCATTCGGGAGGTGGGCCAGCGGACATTCACTTTACATTAGATCTGCCATCTTTAATTTTTTTTTAAAAGATCTCGTGATGTAAGCACATCTATGAGCAGAACATTCAGTCCTCTGAAAATATTAAGATTTATGCACTGCAACGTATGATACGGTCACAAATCTTTCTGATCACGTTGGATGAAATTGACTCCACTCACATAAGGTAAGAATAGCCATGTTCTATCTAGGGGGAGTGCAAAACTAGTGAGGAGGCGGATATTCAGCTCCCCCATGAACAGTCAGGATGAGAAATGCCATGACAACTTCCACCTCCATGACTTTCACTCCAACCCATGGAAATCCTAGCTTATAGTCAAGGAGACCTGGCAGAGAGGTAGAAATGGAACCATTTCAGCAACTATTACTGTGTGTCTACCATTAAGTTCTTAAAACTTGCTGCCAAAGGTTTAAATTGTGCAAGGTGCTGAGCTTCTAATGAAGTCAGTGGGAGTAGAGGGTGCTGAGCACTATGAAAGACTAGGCCTAAAATGTCCAGTTCTAGGTTACATGAGTTCTCTAGCTCGTTGAGCATTCTGAGGTTAGATTTTCTGTATAGATGGTTGGACACTGTGCTAGCTTGGATCATAACTCCCTTGTCAGTCACTCAGGCAGTCATTTAGCCAGACTGTCATTTTAGTTGTTTCATTATTTGCTTTTTTTCCATGACCGTTGTCTACTTGTCTCAGACTAGAATTGTGATCACTGACTCCTCCATTAATAGCAAAGTCTTGCAGAAAAAATGTCCTTTCATTCGTAAATTATACACTAAACTATTTATCCTTTCTTCATTACTTTAACAGCCAAATTCCCAAAAGATTACAAATACGTTGTTTCTCAAATCTTTTGCCAATTGTTTTGAACAACCTTGAGTCTTCACATAATTCCTTCTCTCCCTTGCCTGGATTAATAAATACTGGAAATGAACCTGAAAGAATAGTTGATGTTCATGATTCAGCCTGGCCTGTAATGTGCTGAGAGTCTAGAGCTCTGCTGTGTTTTCTAACTATTCCTTGTCTGATGAATAATCTAGCTAGAAATAAGCATTTTAGTAGTGCCTTTTACTTCATTTCTTCACTTAAAATGAATTCAACTGTAATAAGTCTTATCTAATAGATATACCTATATTTACAGCTTAATTTAAGTCATCTCTCACTTTGGAACAAGTGAATTGGTTGAGAGCCTGGGCATCAGTCAAACTAACTCGGGGGAGGACTCTATACAAATTAAGCAGATGGGCCAAAAGTGAAGGTAGCCACAGGGTCATATCGTGTGCGCAAATGCGATGCATTTCCAGTAAGAAACATTGAAAAAAACCTGTCCTTTCAGAACGTCTTCAACAAAGGCTTCTGGAAAGCTTCCTCCCACAGCACCTAACACAATGGATCCTGAGCATCTAACTACTGTATTATAAATACAAAATGATGATGATGAACAGAAAAAAGGCATCCATGCACCCATAAAAAGGAAATCTTTTAAGTTCTACTGCAGACAGAACGCTGTATTGTGTCAAAAACACTGCTATAAAAATATGCGGCTGGGTTTTTGGTCTCCGATGTATCCCCATCTGATTCATTGGAACTAATAAGATAATGTATCTGCAGCCACTGGTTGTTATGTAGAAGTAGCTTAAGTAGTGCAATCCCCCACCCCCAGAAACCCAAGCAAACAAAGGGCTTCCACACACAGAAGAGTTGTACAGCACCCAATCTGAATGGAACCCTTTCTCCAAGAAGCCAGTGAAACAGATTACATTGAAATGCAAATATACTCAGATCTAACAAGGGTTTCCATGAATACCTTTGGAAGGAATAAAGTAAACTATTAAAGGATGCATTATTTCTGTATCAAACCAAATAAAACAACACAAAGAGCTGTGTTAAATAAATACATGCAAGAGGAATAAACCTGTTAAAAGCATAACTGTGTGAAACTAGTTTGTACATTTAACATTGCCTGGCTGTAATTATGATTTGCAAAGTAACATCTTGTTCCTTGGAAATTAGTGTGGTTAACTACTTAATTCTTTTATAATTCAAACACATTGCATCTTGGTTTTAAATCCTTTTTATTATTCCCATTGAATATTTACTTTGAATTTTCCGTTTTTAAAAAATATTTGGAAATATATTTTCAGTAAGTGCTCAAGGCTTGAAATAAAATCAAGCAAAACAACAAGGAAAGGTGTAAATTATATACGCACTAGCATCCTCTAGTGGCAAGATCTTTCAATGACTTTAAAATAGAGAGTCAATGAACAATGGAACTCTCTGCACATGCTTCAGGAGGAAACATAATTGGGAACTACTCGCATACAAGATATTTGGAATTTCATTCCACACCTCTTTGCCAAATTAAATGTACAGAAATGAACAGAAAAAACACACCATGCAAATATTCCTGTTAGAATCATAGAATATTAGAGTTGAAAGGGACCTTCGGAGGTCATCTAGTCCAACCCCCTGCTCAAAGCAGGACTACCCTCAGCTAAATCATCCGTGTGAGAGTCTTGTCAAACCATACCTTAAAAACCTCTAAAGATGGAGATGCCACCACCTCCCTAGGTAACCCATTCCAATGCTTCACCACCCTCCTAATGAAAATCTTTTTCCTAATGTCCAACCTCAACCTCCCCCACTGCAACTTGAGACCATTGCTCCTTCTTGTTATCTGCCACCACTGAAAACAGCTTAGCTCCATCCTCCCTGGAACCCCCTTTCAGGTAGTTAAAGGCTGCTATCAAATCCCCCCCTTATTCTTCTCTTCTGCAGACTAAACAGACCTCGTTCTTTTAGCCTCTTCTCATAAGTCTTGTGCTCCAGCCCCCTAATCATTTTTGTTGCCCTCCGCTGGACTCTCTCCAACTTGTCCACATCCTTTTTGTAGTGGGGGCCCAAAACTGGACACAATACTCCAAATGCAGCCTCACCAATGCTGAATATAAGGGGATAATCACTTCCCGCGATCTGCTGGCAATGCTCTTACTAATACAGCCCAATATGCCATTAGCCTTCCTGGCAACCACGGAACACTGCTGACTCATATCCAGCTTCATGTTCACATGAATAGCCTCACTTTATTATATAAGTATAAGGCTGAAGTGTTGACGTCCAGTTTCCATTAACGAGGCTTTGAAATCCACATGGAGCTTTAGAGCCTGATCCTTCCATGAGTTCTTCTCAGTGAGACCCCTGCACCTCTGCAGAACCCCAGTGACTTTCTTTGGGTTCTGGGCAAGCACAGAGGCCTGTCAGCACAGATCTTACTAGGTCCTCACTTGGTTTTTACTCAGTCCTCGCCTTGGGAGTTTGCTGAGCAAGGCATTCAATCTTTGACAGAAAACAGATGTTTTTCAGCAAGACAGTAACGCGAGCCTCAAGTATTCAAACAACATGAGTCAGGCCCTCCTATAATAAGGGTACCTTAAAAACCACGCGTTTTGGGGTTTTTAAAGCAATACATTTTGAGGTTCTTTTTGTCTTTTGGGGGTTTTAAACCTTCAGGGTTCCAGACATTTCTTTACAACCATGAGGGTTAGAAACTTTTTTTTGGGAGAGGGGGAGAATCTGAGAGTCTCACAATCACATGACAATGAGATGGGACTGAGGAAAACATTAAATATGGTGAGATGATAAATTTACTGCTGTGCGAAATTTGTTTTAAAATCAATATGATAATAAAAATTATTTCAGGTTCAATTAGTGGGTAGATGTTTATTTGGGTGAAATATATCATCTCAGAAGCTAACACAAGCTCTATTTTGAGGATTTTTTTGTCTAAGATTTTCCTCATATACCTCCCTTCAGTTTGTTGAAAGTGTTCAGTGCAAACATTCACTGCTTTCTTCCTTTTCAAAAAAGTTTATTGCATTTCAACCCTATAAAGAGGCAGAGCTTTTAATATTTTAATAACAGATCTAGAAACATTTGTAAAGCACTCAAGTCAGATAACCATGATAATCTAGAATTTGAGTAAACAACAAAGTTCCAGACTAACTTTTCTAATGTTGTAGATCATTCATTCCAAATCCATCCATGTAGCTTCTGGCTCAAACCTACAATCTCACCGTGACCTCTGGAGATCCAAAAAAATCTCATAAGATACCCAGAAAATCCGATATGTTTTGGAAAGGCTCTTCAAACGGAAAGAATGTGTTTTTCTCCTTGTTTTTAAGTAATTTACTGCTGGTGAACAGGGTCAGACAGTCCCAGAACATGTTATAAAACAGATGGTGTCAGTGCAAGCGTCAAGCCCGTATTTCTCTGACCTCCCATGACTGGAAGGGCAACATATGAGGAGCAAGAAATTCTCCACTGCTCAGTCAGTGTTATTAGAGAAGCTAAAACATATCAACAAAGCTTCCAGATACTGTTTTCATTCTGCTGTGGATTCTTGTCCACTATGAACAGTTCTGAAGACACAAATTCATTCCAGTAGGCCACCAAACATTCAGATGGTAATGGCAGGAGCTGTGTGGAGGACAGAAAATCTATTTCATGAAGATTTTGAAAACTGGCTTCATTTCAGTTAGAACAAAACCTGAACATTTTGAAATTATCTGTGAAACAATTTTATGGAACATTCCTTAAGATAAATGAAAATGTTTCATTTGATTTAGACTTTATTTTACATCATAGTATGTAAATGTACTACACTTTTTAAAAAAAATTTAAAATTTGGTTCCCTAAAATGTCAAAATAAGACATTTTGGGAATTTACAGCAATGACAAAATAAGACCTTTTGACATTATTGGAATTGTTTTTCCCCTACAAAACAAAATGCAGGTGAAAGCATCATGATTTCTCAAAGCATTTAGATTTTGATAGAACACAATTTTCTGATGGAAAATGGTTGTGTCAAATTTTTCCCAATCAGTTCAAGTAATGATTTTCTGACACTTCTGACCTGAACTGGATTTGATATGGCATCTTACTGACAACAGGAACATACCCCAGAGCATTGGAGAGAAAGGATGGTCTTGTGGCTAAGGCACGGAAGTGGGACTCATGAGATCTGAGTTAAATATGCAACCTTGTCATAGACTTACTTGGGCAAGTCATTTAATACCTCTGTACTTCAGCTCCCCATCTGTAAAAATCCTGATAGTAATGTGTTGTTTTATCTATTTCAATAAGCTTTCAAAGGCCCAGGCAGTCTCCCTCTATGTGTACAATGCTGAACAATGAAATCTTGACTTTAGGAGAGGACTCTAGGTGCTACTGTAATATAATCATCATCATCCAATGCCATCTAGTCCCCAAGTAGTAAGATTTGAACTTGAGATCTCAAACGCATCATCAGCCTTTAGAAAGAAAAACAAAAAGACGACTTCTGAGGCTAGAAAAATTTTCCAGCAGTAGTTTACAAAGATTTGCAATGGAAATAGAGGAGTCTGAGTCCTTGACCTCTGGATTATTTATACTGCTACATTCTCTGATCATGAACCATGGATCATTATTATCTATCTCAAAATGACATCATATCCCTTTTCAGAATCAAATTAGATTTATGGATTTAAATCAAAGCTTTTAACTTCAAACCTTTCTGAAGAGTAAGGGGCTATATTGATTCCTCTAAGCCAGGGTGTAGGTTTTACAACCCTTGAATACTGTTGCATAGGGAAATGGTAACTGACTTTTGACTCAGTCAGAGAGAGGCAATCCTCTAAACAACATTCAAACGTAGATTGTATTTCAAAATAGCAGCAATACAAAATATTAGCTTCTTTCAATTTTAGGGATTAGAAGAGAAAGCTTCTTGCCCTTTGAACTCCAGATTTCAAAAGACACCACACAGAATCACTTAATCGCTCTAAGTAGCTATTTTATCTAAGCGGCTTTATAGTCATTTGTTCTAGTAGCAACAGTATCACGGTTCTAACTGGAAGCCAAGGCTCAATTCCAAGCTGTGAGACACTGCTTTTAAATACACACTGCCAGACAGACTCTGCTTCCATAATCCAGAAGATTTAGGAGAGAAGACAACAGAGGAGATGGGCTATACAAAACAGTCCATGCCTCACTTATGCTAATCCAATGACGTATCATGTTGTTTTGAGTTTATGACTCATCTGAGCTCATCTTTGAGTTGTCCTTATATTTTACTAGCTAGAAAAAATAGATTCTCAGCCCTTCCCAAATCTATTTAGTTTAATAAATTGTACTGTTTACAATAAGACCATAAAATTCCAGGAAGACTTCTTCGGTTGAGAAATATGAATCACAGAGTTAACACATGCTTATATAAAAATGATGATGATGGCTTACTGGTAAGAGAGAGGGAAGTTCAGTAAAAGAACACAAAGGAATTGTTTGGTTTCAATCGTTGCTAAGACTGATTGTGACAAATGAACACATCTCTGATACAGATTATACACTGGCTCTGTTAACATGATTTAGCAAACTCCAGAGCAGTTAATTAGGGCTGTTCAGAAGATGGACTTTCCATTTCACAAAGGATTTCAAAAACTGGCTTTTTTATGAAATGCTGGGGGGGGAAAAAGAGGGGAGGATTAAAAAATTGAAATTTCTCTGCAAAGGAAAATTTTTTAAAAATCATTTCAAGTTGACAAATGTTTCATTTCAATTTTGATGTCTTCAACATTGTGTTCTACAAATATTTTAAAAGTGAAATGAAGAGTAATTTCAAAAGGAAAAATTGAAACATTTTGTTTCTAAAGGGCCAAAACAAAGTTGTCAAAATTGTCCTTGTTTTTTTCCCCCAAAACAAAATTCTTGTGAAATCAACCCAATTTTGTGAAGTGTTTTAATCACAACTATTTATTGCAAGAGAATGTAGTTCCATCAACATTTTTCCAATCAGCTCTACTGTTAATATTAATCTTATGGGTCTGAAGTGATTAAGTCTAACAAAATGAATTTCTGTCTTCACATAATACTTTGTCTTATGCACTCAATGTAAGGAACGCTAAAAACTTAATACACTTCATTTCTGAAGTCAGTTGATTAATACAAAGTATATTAACCAGACAAACTAATTCTCAATAACTTGAAAACAAACAGAACTAGAATACACTGAGGCACAGACACTATGGCCCTGAGGATCTGGCATACCAAAATATGCTCAGCAAAGGACATTTAATAAAAAAGTGAAGTTGGAGTTGACATCTTTGTGCTTTCCCAATCCTGAGAATGTATTTTAGAGCTACCTCAGGTCTTCTCTTAACTAGGTCAGCAGCAATAACCCCCCTAGAAAAATTGCATTCTACCAGTCCAAGATCACCTACAGTATGCTGCGCTCTGGCCTCCTCCCACATCCTGCTCAGCACAGCCCTTCCTGGCCACAACACACCACCTCCACAAGAGTCCAGGAGAAGATGGCAAAGAGCTGTCTCGGTTCGAATTACACCACCTGGAGATTCCCCTACACAATGGGAGTCTTCATCTGGTTGTTTAAGCCAACTTTCTATCCCTTTGCACCACTGAATAAGCCCGGAAGGACTGAATTGTGGCCAAGGAACTGGTTTATAGAGCTCGCTGTTTAAAAACAAAACCAACCACCACACAATTACAATTATTTTTGTTATTGTCTTAGCAATCTACATTTTAGAGAAAAGCTATCACTTAAACGATGGTATACTATGTGTTGCAAACACTGACTTCTTTGGGTAGACACACCATAATCATGGCTTCCATGCAATTTCAGTCTTCCACTACTTATTAGGGGAAGGGATGGGGGCCAGAGGGCTAGAAGTAGTTTTCATGTGTATCATATAAAAAAAAATAATTTGTCACCATATCCGTGCATGCTATCATAGCACTTGGCAGTATTGGAACACATTAAGACTTCATTTAATAACATGGCTTGCTGAAGTCAATAAAGCAGCTAGATGCATGGCAAAATATAATTAGCTTTAAAAGTGTAAGAGCATAAAAATCATCAGGAGGCTTCTTGGCCTTCAGTACAGAAATAAATATGTTATTTGTTTTCCTAAAGAGCTATTTAAAAGCTACTGGGTCTACAAATGGCACCATTACTTTGGGTGTCTTTAGATTGCCAAATCAGAAAAAAACAGAAACCAGACTAGAAAGTTATTCCGTTTAGTTTGCTTGTCAGACGAATAGTGATGTGAATACAAAATGCTACATTACAAGAGCATTAAGGTTGCAAAGTGAAAACACTCAGAAGTTAGGCAATGCTAAATTTAAAGTCACCAGTGCAACTTTAATGCTAGGTCTGAGGGGCTTCAGTATTGACAGTGGGTTCAAGAAAAGGACCCTTCCCCCCCTCCCCCACCCCGGAAGAACAATTTTTAAATGTTTTCACACTGGAAAACTTGGTTCCAACCCTCTTCTGTCACCTTCTATACAATCTCTTTGGTTCAGTGTCATTCCATCTGCCCTCTGTGGTCCTCTCCGTCTGTCCCTCCCCTTAGCGTCATGTCTCCCTTCCTGCATTTTCCTTGAAGCCAATCCTTTCCTACATGGATATGCATGCACGCATATGCGCGCACACAAATAAAAGTAAAAAACTAAAACCCATTCAAAAATTAAGTAAATCCCATAAAAAACAGCCCATCAAAAATGGCTGGGTTTTGTTTCCCTTTGTACGCACCTTATGTCTGTCTTGTCTATTTAGATTAGAAGTTCTTTAGGGCAAGGACCATCTTTTACAATGCATTTCTACAGGACTGGCACAATGGGGCCCATAAACGATACTTCAATTAAAATGAACAGCAGCAGCAGCATTTCTGTTCTTAATTGAAAGTCAAGTTATTATTAGGCCTCATTCTGCTCACACTTAGGCACAAGAGCTACTTACTGAAATACTATTATAGAAGGAAATTATTAGACATTCGGGCAATGTAGTTTCAGCTTCAGCCTGTATAAAGGCTGGAAGTAAGACATTTCAAATGAAGATTTTACTGTTTATGGACAGTTCAATCTCTGACCCAGAAGTAAATATATTTCATTCCAAATTAAATGGAAAAACAGCAAAAACAAAGCTATGTTTCAAACCCAGCCTATGCGATCGTTTTCTCAATACTGATGATTCTGAGGCTGGGAAGGCTGAGGTAGCTGGTACACTAGTTTTTTCTAATATATTTTAAAGGTTCTTCAGCCCAGAGAACCTTCAAGAGACTAGAGTAAAGTCAGTTACTTTTATAAATGGGAGTAGTGGGGGAGCTTCACTTTCTGGAAGCCAGAAATGCCTTAGCTCATTTATTGGTCTGGCAAAATGAGGATATGCTGCCATCCTAGGGGACAGTCCTATTGACTTGTTTCCTAATGGATTCCTCCTCTCAGCATACTCTAAGTAAGGCAGAAAGCATATAGTATTTCCTTGGACGGATAAGTTGCGACATTGAGAAAGCTGTACATGTCTAGCACACATAGGTTTCAAATTGTACTGCTACTCAGCCATAGTTGGGGGACGGAGGAGGGATGACCCATGAATGTGGAGATGGAGAAATCCAGAATGTGATTATTCTGCATATCTACAGGCACTAACAATAAGAATAGTTTCTCTCGCCTCTGCCCCATTCAGTACTTGAATAATGCTATTCTTAATCCCCCAAATCCTGGCTGAGTTATTGCATTCTCTGCTCTTCTTCATAACTTGGAAAGAGACGGTTTTGATTAGCCTTAGATCATACAAGTTCGTGTCAGCCTTATACAGTTCGCTGCCTTATATCGCTCACTTTATTTCCAGGCAGAAAAAACAGGCAACCAACCTTTGGTGGAGTTTGCTCATACAATCATAAGCTCTTTTTCGCAGCAGCAATCACTAACATACTTCAATAGAAATACTGTTTTGAGGCTATGCCTCATTTTCTCTCTTCCAACATCTCCACTTCTGCTTTTCTAATTTCAGATGTATTGCCTGGATTGTTCTGCGAGATCTGGACTATTAGGACTACTGCCACTATCATCTGTGCCAAGGATTTGCAAGTTCCTATGGAATGTCCATGGATGATTACGTTGGTCCGTGTGGAAAAACATGACTTTACAAAGAACGACATCCCGAGTGGTGATGAGCGCACACAACTTCCACTGAATTCTATGGATGTTGCTGATTTGGGTATTTAGTCTGGGACGAGAGTTCTGTATAATAAATCGCCTAAAACAAAATAAATCTCAAAGGGAAAAGAAACTTCTCTATTAATTATTAAGTGCTTAGAAACTTCAGTCAAGATCACAGTCCTCTTGCACTAGGCAGTGCACATCGTAAGAGACAATCCCTGCCTAAGGAGTTTACAATCTAAATAGAGTGGGAGAAAGTACTATTGTCCTCCTTTTACAGGCAGGGAACTGAGGCAGAGAGACACAAGAGGCCTATGGTAAAGCTGAGGATTGAATCCTGATCTCCTAAACCCTGTGGTTTATTTGTGCCAGGTCTTAGTCCTGGCACCTCTGGGCTTACCTCATCAGTTGTAAAAGTTTAAGAAAAACAAAAAGCAAAAAAACTGATTAAAAAAATTGACCAGAGCCCTGGCATCAATTTCTTTACAAATTAAGCACATTTAAGTGGCTTACTCTTTAAGTACTATGAGACCATCCTTTCTGCTACAGTAAATGGTCATCCTCCACTCCAAGTCAAGTCTTTCTGAGTTTCTTTTTTCCTCTATGGACAGGTTCTAGTAGATATAGGGAAATGCACCTCCATTTTAAGAAAAGCTATTCATTCTGGGATGTAGGGTTCTTTCCTCTCTCTTTTGTCAGTATTGAGAAGTGTAGTGTCCTTTAGTGGTTAGATCGTTAACCAGCTGTAATTTTGGGCCTTCTCTTATTCTCTATGTTTTTCTGTAGCTGGATAAGGAAAGAGTCACAGATTTGTGTTTCTCAGTCGATCTTTTTCTCTTACTCTTGCACTCTTTGACAGTCACCCATGTGGCCCAAGCCTCAGCCTTAATGCAAACATTATTTTCCATTTCAGTGCTGCTGGCTCCTATATAGCTCATAGCAGACGTTAAGATTTTATAGGCCTACACTGTGAGCATGGGATACATTCAAGCTTCCAGTAAAGGTGAGAAGCTTGTTCACTCCAGTGTCTCAGAGTCTAATGCAACTGTAAATTATACCTAAAATTCTCCTTGGGTCATTTATTCAAAGGCCTAGAAACAAGCAATGTAACATACAAAGGTGCTTATCTTTACCCATCTGTGGATCTTTAATCTGACAGTTCTAGTTAGGGCAGGAAGAAACCAACTAGAGAACAAGCCGCATTTCACTCGTTTTTCCTATTTACCAGTTTGTTTTTTCTGTTATACTGGGGCACGTGACAGCTCACAATGCACAAGACGATACAATGTTAACTTGACTGAAGAGTTAAGAACGGATGAAAGAATATTTATCAACCAAAAGGTAATCTGACAATGACAGTGCTTGATTACAATATAATAAAGAAGAATGCAAAAAGGATCTAGGGATTACGCTGGGTTTATTTTTCATATGACATTGGACACATTACATATATATAAAACCTTTTTCCAGAAATAGCAACTGTCAGTATTACTGTTAGGTGTCAGAATATTATAAACATATACTATATACCCCCGTTTTCAACACATGTTTATTTTAACTAAAAAAGAAGGAAAGTGTAGGTTCTCTACTTAGCAGTGAAGGAGAGCTAATAACTGATGACATCAAGAAGGTGGAGTTGGTGAATGCCTATTTTGCTTCAGGTCTTTACTAAAAAGGTTAATTGTGACCAATTCAATATTAAAAACAAGGGGGGGGAGAGAAGAAAACAGGCCAAAATAGGGAAAGAAAAGATTAAAGAATACTTAGCTAAGTTGATGTATTCAAGTTAGCAGGGCCTGATGAAATCCACCCCAGGGTACTCCAGGAACTAACTGAAGCAATCTCAAAATGGTTAGCAATTATCTTTGAGAATTCATGTGGGATAAATGAGGTCCCAGAGGACTGAAAAAGGGCAAATGTCGTTCTTGTCTTTAAAAAGGGGAATGAAGAGAACCACAGAATTATAGCCCTGTCAGCGAAACTCTGATACCTGGAAAGATACTGAAAGTACCTAGAGGAACATAAGGGGATAACTAATAGCCAGCATGGATTTGTTGTGAACAAATCATGCCAAACTAATCTAATTTCCTTTTTTGATGGGGTTATTGGCCCAGTAAATATGGAAAAAGCACCAAGATGGGATACATTTTCATTTTACTAAGGGATTTGATTTTAAGGGATGTGGTATATTTTGATTTCACTAAGGGATACAATCCCACATAACATGCTCATAAGCAAACTAGGGAAATGCTGTCTGGTTGAAATTACAGTTAAATTCATATACATCTGGAAGAATGGAACTCAAAGAGTAGTTTCAATGGTTCCCTGTCAAACTAGGATGACATCTAGAGGAGTCTAGATCTATTAAATACTTTCATTAATTGATAACTTGGATAATGAAATGGAAAGCATATCTATCAGATGTGCAGATGACACCAACATGTCAAGGGTTGTTAGCATCCTAACAGACAGGATTAGAATTCGAAGCTAACAAATGGTCGATTTCATATCAAGATAAAATTCAGTAAGGGCAAGTGCACAGTAATACACTTAGGAAGGGAAAAAAAATCAAATGCACAACTACAACATGGGTAATAGCAAAGTAGTCAGTAGAATTGCTGAAAAGGTGTTGGGGTTATAGTGGATCAAAGTGAATAAGTTAAAAAAAGGCTAACATTTTGGGGTGTATTGACAGGAGTGTCATATGTAAGACACAGGAGATATTTGCCCCGCTCGACCTACCATTGGGGAAACCTCAGCTGGAGTAATGTGTCCAGTTCTGAGCACCACACTTTAAGAAAGATATGCACAAATTGGAGAGAGTTCAGAGGAGGGCAACAAAAATGAGAGTTTAGAAAACCTGATTAGGAAAAAAAAAAAGTGTGTTTGTGTTTAGTCTTGAAAAAAAAAGGTACCTAGCAACAGTCTTCACATACATAAAGAGCAGTTATAAAGAGAATGGTGAATATTTGTTCTCCATTCCACTGCAGGTATGGCAAGAAGTAATCAGTTTAATTTGCAAGATTAATCCACAAAGAACCTTACAGATGTGCTGGAAATATGTAACTAAAATGTTAGTAAACCAGGAAGGTCAGGATGAGTTGATAAACTCTAGACAAAGGAAAGATGCCAACATCTCAAACCAGATGAATAGTCACATTCAGTGGGCTATTTATTTATTTTTTTTAATCAGAAGTTGCAGGAAGAGATCATTTGCATTGTGAAAGTCAGCAGCATGAGAGGAAGAAGCATGGAGTCTACACCAGACAGCATCACGTCCACACCCTTCAGGGAAAAAGGAACACTATCTGGAGCAATCTTTCAGAAAAATACATCTCAAAGGTTTATTGGACTACAAAGAGAGCAAATTATCCTTAACCTGAGACAAAGAAATGGAATGCTTTGAAGTCTCTGAAGGGTCCTGGCTAATAAACTAATCTGACATGCTGAAAAAAAAACGACTGGTGGGAAAAACCCCTTTGAACAAGGTATGAACACTGTACCACATATAATCCCACTGTACTCACATATTCACCACTGTTATAGGATTCTGATCTATTTTATACAAAGTATGCCTTATGAGATATTTGAAAAGTCAATCTGCTAATTATCACTGTTCTGCTGCAATGTGTGCATCAACACTGTATATGGAATTATGAGATTTTGCTGTATGTTTGTTACTGGAAGACACTACGAGTCTGAGAAATGCCCACAGACTAGTCCCTCACAGACAACAGATGATAGAAAACAAAGGATTTACATGTCACCTCCACAACCGTACAAACTGCACACATAACCAAACGTGCAAGCAAGAATTTGCAACACATATGAAGGACTGATGGTAGAGCACATCGACAATGGGGCTGCCTAACCCCATGACACTTCAAGGATTTCTCCAGCTCTAAAGGTTGAAGTATTTAAAAAAAAAGCACAACACACAAAGATCCACTTCTGGGCCCTGCTGCCCCACCCACACCCACTATCCCCCTTCCGTCTCTGTCTAGGCCACATTAATACAAAGATGTGATCACTGAATTTGGGGGAGTGGTCCCAGGCTGAAAGCAGTCAGTGTGTGAAATGTATTTCATCTAATGGCAAGACAACTTTTTCTGCTTTCAGGATTAGCAGCCTTGGAAAAAATGCAGACATTCCTGTTTTATTTTTTTTATTTTTTTTAGATTAACCAGTTATGACTTCTATGCCTCTGTTACTTATAATCACTTAAAGTCTATCTTTCTGTAGTTAATATTTCATCTAAACCAGTGATCTTTGACTGAAGTGTTTGAGGAATCTATTTACATTACAAAGGCTGGCGCATTGCCATAGCATCAAAGGGTAATGGTTATCTAATTAATGAGCTTAAAAGGCTCAAGAAGGTGCAAGACTGGGTCTGAGGAGGGATTTTCAGGTGTCTCCCTGTACACAGTTCATGGGTGACAAAGCTTCATTTGACTTGGGGTATGCCTTCATGTGCCAATGGCTCTGTGAGAGCAAAGCCTGGAGGGACTGCTTTTAACAAGAGAAGTGTGATCTCCTGAGCTACAGTGTTTAGGGGGCAAAGCAATTCCATAGCCCAAATTGTACCAGGTGGGATTTCATAAAGGGAATCTAGTTTCTTAAATTAGATTGAAGTATTAGAAGCATATTCCTACTTCTGTGTGTTTGTAACCATTTCTATCTTTATTCCTCATAACTGAGATCAGTTGAACCTGTGTCCTTTTATTAATCAATTGATTTTACTTTTTCTATAAACCAGCTCAGTGCTTTGATTAAAATAGAGTGTGTTAACCCCAGTTAAGGTAATAAGATCCTGTGTTCTGTCTCTTTAAAGGAGAAGCCAATCTGATAAGGATTTGTGAATGTTACATTAAGAAGAATGTGCATAGCAGAAAGATGTTTTGTGGAGAACTCTGGAATTTGGAGTGTACTGATTATTACCTGCAATGCAACATTTGCACTGGCAGAGCCCTGAAGAGTTTGCTAGCCAGGCAGACAAGCTAGTGTGTCAGGGAGCAAATATAAAGCTTTGCTAGGTGCTGACATTGAGAGAGGTGATGCACTAACTCACAATTCAGGGAACCCTAGTAGATTGTGACAATTTTTAGATTTCAATTTTGTCAGTTTAAAAAAAAAAGAAAGCAAGCAAGAGGGACGATAATCCTGGCTGATTTACAAGATGTATATCCATGGCCCTCTTGCTTAATCCAAAACTGGCCATCAATATTCCAGCTTCCACATTTGCTGAGCAGGTAATTAATTCATTAACAGAACTAATTATTCAGGAATGAAGAATGATAGGAATAATTTCAGTACTTAGTTCTGTAAATACACAAGGCGGTCCAGATCTTCCTGAATAGCATCCCGGTCCTTCTCCATGTTAGCAATACCCCCCAGCTTCGTGTCATCCGCAAATTTTATTAACACATTCTCGCTCTTTGTGCCAAGATCAGTTATAAAAAGGTTAAATAAGGTCGGTCCAAGAACCGATCCTTGAGGGACTCCGCTAGTAACCTCCTTCCAGCCTGACAGTTCACCCTTCAGCACGACCCGCTGTAGTCTCCCCTTTAACCAGTTCCTTATCCACCTTACAACTTTCACATTCATCCCCATCTTTTCCAATTTAACTAACAGTTCCCCATGCGGAACCGTGTCAAACGCCTTACTGAAATCGAGGTAAATTAGATCTACCGCATTGCCCTTGTCTAAGTAATCCGTCACCTTCTCAAAGAAGGAGATCAGGTTGGTTTGGCACGATCTACCTTTAGTAAATCCATGTTGCAATTTGTCCCAATTACATGCTCAGCCATTAAAAAAATCTTTTGACATTCTCCAGCCACAGAAATGTTTCTCACATAATATCATCTCCAGATATAAAAAGATAATGTTAGCCTCATAAGAGACAATTTTCAATGCATTTTTGTCCGTGATGAATGCATTTCCTTTTTGGAGCATGGATACAGAAAACCTTCCACCCACTTCCAACATTCCTAACTTCTGCTTCCTGAAAAACTACAACTCTCCCTTGATTTTACTGGGACAGCTTCATTGGGTTCCCCAAAAGCTTCATGCTCATATCGGGTTTCCTTGTATGATGCATGTTTCAAAATGCCACTCAGTTCCATTTAAAGGCTTCAGTTTGTGCCAATGGATTGTCATCAATCACCACTTTAAACAATCACAGACTATGAATTTGCTGACAAGACCAACATCCAGAACCGATGGCTCTATCTCTGAAGAGCTAAACATTGTTGGATTCCCTTAAAAGCATCATATTCTATTGTTTGTCCAACTAATCATTCTGTAATAGCATCCCTGTATTGCACCAGCACATTCTGGAGCACTCAATCCTGTAGGACTATATTCCTTTCTCAGGCAAAAATTCAATTGTAGCCAATGCACATTTTGCTTGGGTAAGGAGGGTGGGTTCAGAACCTTATTCCAAGCATACAAGTATTACTGGTTTTGGTGCATACAGTAAGTAAAAAAAGACAAGTTACTTTGTTCATAACCCACGTGCCTTAATCAATAATTTAATTGAAGTCAATGAGCTTGCTTCTCCTTTCACTTACATCAGTGTAAACCAAGAGTTACTCCATTAAAGTCACTGGTATAACAACAGTATTAAACTGATGGAAGTGGGAGCAGATTTAGGCCCAGTTGGACTTCTGGCATGAGCAGGGCATGTAGTGTACTCTATACAGACCACAGAAGTCACAAAGTACCCTACGTAAATAATCTTAATTCTGCCCTGTAGTGACATGATAAAAGGAGATAAAAGGCACGTCTTTAAAAATCTGTTAAATCTAATCTGTGACCATGAACACTAAATTACCTTAACCGTAATTGGATAAAAGTGTTACATGGTGTCACTACATAGGAGAGTTGAGGCTGTTTGGGCACCTTTTCTGTCCATTTTTAACTTCAGTATGTTCAGGTCATTTTTAAGTATAACCTTAATTCTGAATTCCCTGGGTTTATAATTCTTGGTTTGGGGTAATTATGAACAGCCTATAACGTTTTTTCATCTTTAAGTTATTGATATGCACTCAACCTTACTTCCATTTTATGGTAGTCTTGTCTGGGAACAGCAAAAGAAGTTGAATCCCCATTCTAAAAGCCAAATGGAACTCAATCTTACCTACGGCATCACAAGCAGTTCCTCTACAAAGCATCTTGAACTTTTTACATAAGGTTTGGTGTAAGTGCTTTGCGGTACAAAGGAAAGCTATGTGAATTAGGATCAAAGTAAAGGCTTACATAGAATATTCTTCATTCCAGCTGTGCCCTGAATGGGGACTCAGAGCCCACCATCACAATGTTGAAGATGGCCTCTAACTGAACTGCTACACAAGTAAATGATCATCCCATCATATACAGGCTAGAAAGTTTGTATAGTTAATGACAACTTCTGATCTCCTACAGTTGTGGAGAGCTTGTGTCAGCTACTTGAGTGGCCAAGGTAAGACATAAGAATTTTTTGAACAGTTGTGGAATGGTTTGCCTGCTGCCCTGAGGTCATCAGATTGCAGGAAGATCAAAAGGTAAAATAAACATTTATATGCAGTCTGTACTCCCCATTCTGAGCATAACAATATTATCTCCATTAATAACTATAGATCATGCTTTGTGTCTCCCTCCCCCAGCTATGCTGTTAGCCTTCCCAACTGAATTACTTGCTTTCTAATAGCTTCTATTGATAAATATCACTTTTTGGGTAACAGAACCAGCTATTGGATGTTTATTCCATTTGTAATGTTATTAAATTAGCAGCTCATTTCAATAAGCCTCTGACTTAGCACTCTTGAATCTAGATTTTGGGTTTGTTCCATCCATGTTAGTCCTTTCAGGCCAAGGGGGAAACCTTGCATGGAGATGATGTGGAGGATGCAGTATGCCAGGACAATCTTACTGACCTTAAATGATAGTGTCTCACCAAATTGGTCAAGACATTTGAACCACTTCTTGAGGATAAGACACATTGCACGAAAGAACTTAAACCTTAATATAGTTCCACCCTACAGAGGGCTGGGATATAGTAGATGTGTCATGAGCCAGGGCCACGTCTGCCTCTTAATTGGGAATTTTTACCCTGGTATGACTCTGGAGTATTATAGAAATGTAATGTGTGAAAGGTGTGTGTATCAGTTGACCCCTTATCTCAGCCTTTCAGCTGAGGATATTAAAGTGCTTTACAAAATTAATTAGTTGAGCTTTTCAATATCCTTATGACATAGGGAAGTATTCACATGTTACAGATGGGAAAAACTAGGACACAAAGGTTAGGAGACCTGCCTCAGGTCACATAGGAAGTCCATCATTGAACCAAGAATAGAACCCAGATCGCCTTACTCCTAGTCCTATGCTATGTGTACAACTCCTCAAAACCACCACCTAATTATATATTCATGGCACTTGCACTACATTTTTAGCACTACACCTGCTTTAGCTTTCAAATCGGTTTACTACAAATGCACTATAAATGCTCAGAGCAGATGCACTTATATATTTTGGAATGCTGACTCTGTCTGTTCTTTTTACATCAGCTGCAACATTTTCTCACTGTTATTCTGGTTGCAAAGACCTACTCTTGCATCTACCGGAATTCAGAGATGTATTTCATAGTTATCAACACCTCACTCTCTGTCTTAATACTAAGTGTATTGCTTTATGCCTAAATAATCCTCACGCGGTCGTACGGACCATAGCTCAATTAAGTGGAAGATAGAGAGCTTCAGTCTCTAGAGCTATTTCCTTACTGGATGAGTATGCCATGTACAGTGGCAGTACAAGATTCCCCAGGTTGCACTGATGTGCCTCCCCACCAACCTGGGGTCATCCCTAGCAGTGAGAATATAGTTCACTACCCATCCCATTCAGTCTTTGGCCTTTTTACTTACACTATTAAGAAGAGTGACAGTGCTAATTGTGGAGATGATTCTTGGGAGGGGGACACTTGCCTTCTGGGAACTGGACTGAGATAGCCAAAACATTTTCAGGTAAGTCAGCGAAGACATATCAGCTGGCAACAACACTTGATCGGTACCATCTGGGATGGTTTCCAGCCGGAGACCTATAGACAAAATTTCTCAGATAGTCCTCTAAGCTAGTCACTCGCCTTGTCTCAAAAGGTATATTAAATTAGAGCCAGGATAAATGCTTTTCTTTCCATATTAAATTGGATACGTGGAGGGAAAGACTTCCCTTATTACTACTTTCCATTCCTTCTTACCTAACACAAAATTAGCCCCATCGGTGCACTGACAAAAGTGATTAGTCTAAGCATTGGTGAGAATTACCCCTTTTCACTTAATTTCTACAGCTTGATTTTTCTTGCGCATGCATGTGCGCGCGCACCCTCCCCCCCTCGGAAAGACATTAACCTCGTCATCCTTATTCATACTGCTTAAGACACTTGCGGTTCAACCTTGGCCCCACTGAAATCAATGGTGAAACTCCCAATGCCTGCAGTAAGAACAGGATTTCACCCTGGAGGGGGAAACATGTTGCCATAGTACAGCATCCCAATTGCCTCTTCTTTTCTGTAATAAGGTGGTCTGTCCTACATTTTCATCATCATAATACTTGAGCTTGATATCCTCTATGCCAAACTGAGGACAAGGGATGTAATAACTAGATTAACTACCTTAATATTTTGCCAGAGTTATTTATCAGTAAGACAAATTAATCTAATACTTCAAAAGAAGTATTTTTATACTTTATCCACCTCAAGAGATGGGCCAGATAGGATATTTGTCACACTCCTGGCCACTGAAGGCTACCAACAAAGTAGCTGGACAACTCACTTGGGTCTTCAAGGAACCATGTATAGTAAGCCTGCAACACTGAGGCAAAGAGTTTTGCCTGCTGCTGCCAGCACTGAATTTGGCCCCAGTGGCTGGGAAAGTATTGGCTGACATTATTCAATACCAGAAATTAAAGGGGTTGTTACTAAAGCATCAACCTTGTCTATTTGCTCACTTGATCACTGAGAAGAAAAAGTAATGTTTCTCTCACACCCCCACACTCACTTAACGCCACCCTTAAGTGCTATTAAATCTACCTTAACTTTAACACTAATCTGCTATGCTATTTGTAAAACAAATGTAAATCTAGAGAAAACATAATATAATTTGATACGCTATGTTCCTGACCATTTATTTCATTATGTGCTAAGGGAAATACTTCTGCATGCCTAGGTCTGTATACCTAGACAGAGCTAACTAGTCGTTTGTATACATGGCGATTCAGTGATACATGAACAGCAGATATGTAAACTGTAACAAGATTGGAAGAGACAAGGCTTTTGCTGTTCATTTTTTTCAATATTAATGTGAAGACATTGAGGTGCTAATGCAATGCGTCTCCCTTAAAAAAAAAAAAGATGAGGTCATCCAGAATCTAAGTTATTTAAATCTCTGTATAGATGTCATTTTTATATATATGAATGCCCATAAATTCATATAAATTTAATCTCATAGCACTCAATTATTTAAGAAAATTATTGAAAACAAGGGGAAAAACCCAGCTTCTGCTGATACAATAGCCGTACTTGTATCTATGAAACAGAAGATGCATCACTCCTAAATGCAGTTTATGAGCCACATACAGCTCTATGAGTCAAGCAGCTTCTGCTGAATACGGGCTTCCACGGAAATCAACATAAAGACTAATTCCAGTGAATGTAATACTGGCCATACTGGTTCAGACCAATGGTCCATCTAGCCTGGTCTCTGGTCTTCTGACGGTGGCCAGTGACAGGTCCTTCAGCAGAAATGACCAGAACAGGGCAATTCATCAAGTGATCCTCAGCTTGTCATCTAGTCCCAGCTTCTGACAGTCATACGTTTAGGAACATCTGGAGAAGTGGACATTGGATCTGCCAGGCTGCTGCAGGGTTCTACAGTTACAACACTTCAAACATTTATTTATTATTTTAGGATATTTCACAACGTTGGAATATAAAAAGAGAAAAGAGGAAAAACACTAATGTTAAAATATTTTTGTTTTCCCCTTCAATCCTTTAAGATCCAATTTAATTAAAGGTGGTCTTGGTTTTGTGTGTTAGTATTTTTTTTTAAACCACTTGTCATTTTAAACACTCTTTAAATACTAACCACTTTTCTACTATCTGCAGTCTTTCTGCTTGACAGGTAGAATAAAGATTCTCCATTCACACCCCCAAATATTCATGCTATATATGCCCCAGATCACTTTTCACAAAACAAAGGGTATTCGTGAGGGTATAGATAATAGTCATACCCCTTGGAATTCACCAAACAAGGTGGCTCAGATAAACTTATCTGTAGCCACTTAGTTTGCCTTGTCAGAGTATTTCTCTGCCAAGTACTCATGATGTGGCAAGAGGTATCTTTATAATAATCCAGGGGATCGCAAACATTTCCATTTACAAGTGCCAGGACTACTTTCATTTTCATGTACAATCCTGTAATTCCCCCATGGCAACCACTGCAATAGCTCACATGGGAAAGCGGCATTAGACAAGTCATGTAGTGGTGTGTGGCACTTGTAATGCCATTTAGAAGATGGAAACAGGGAGAAGGAAACAGGCCAGTGCAACGACCCAGTTCCTTTGTTGCACAAGAAAGGGTGCTGCTGACCACCACAGGTGTGCAGCCCACATCTTCAGAACCAGTTTAATAAGCCATCACTGGGATTTAAGGACACATTCCCAATAAAACATCCTGGCAATGAGGTGGAAAGCAAAATCTTCAAGATCATTAATTTTTCAGAATCTAACCATATTCCAAACACAAGATATGCCCCCCCAGCTAGGAGAGACTGGGGTTGTTTTTTTGTTTATTTTAAAAGAACATGGGGGGGAAAAAAAGGGCTGGATAGCACCTTGTAATCCTCACTAAGTAAGTAGAAAAGCAGAGACCAAATTGTGACTCATTCCTCCCTCCCTCATTTCTTTCTATTTTTAATGTAGTTGAACAACATGTGTTCAACAGCTCCTTTCTACACAAGCATTTTTAAATGGATGAATGTGACCTGCCATCATTTGTGTTTCTTGCTCCTTTATTGGCAGTAGTTTTACCACTACACCCTTACCAAACAGGTGTGGCTTGAGATTCTGGAGAAATAGCATTGCAACATAAGATACATCTACACTTGGAGCAATGGCTTAAGCTAACCACTTGAGTTCATAGCCATGGGGTCTGGATGGCTTTGTACTCTGAGAAGCAAATCCCTCCCATCACTCACCCTTACCCATGCTACTGAAGCTACACTACTATTTTCAGTATGCTTTGGGGGTATGTCTGCACTCTGGAGTTGGGGTGCATGATTTCCAGCTCAAGCAGAAATAAAGGTTAGGGTATTTCTGCTTGAGCTGGAAATCATGCACCCCAACTCCAAAGTGCAGACATACCCCAAAACATTCTTTTGGTGGGTAGTGCCAGCAACTGGCCACACTAGGGGAGGTAGGAGCTGTTGTGGGTTGGCTCTCTGGCCACATTAAAAGTTTTGATTTTTCAATACTGTGATTTCCCCCATTCCTTCAGACCCCCTTGGTATTACAGTTTATAGAAGGTACTGTTTTAACATTCTGCTTGGGATGTGAGCACAACCTTCAAAATGTAGCCTTTCCCCACATGACCCAAGTAAGAGGTGTTATTTCACACAACAGCTGAGTTCATTTTAAGGTAGAAGGTGAGTTACTGTTGAGTTGGCATCTACTATCTTATTGGAACAAATCACCACTTATCACGGGCTTGGTTCTTGGCTTCCTAAGAGAGTTGATATGATGAGCTTGGTTGCGTTTTTCTTTTTAATTAGATTAAAATTTATGTTTGATCATTTGGTGCTTCTCTACCTCAGTAGTATAAGGGGAAAAAATGCTATATTTATGCTTGTCATAGCAACAAATCACCCTTCGTTTGAGTTAGAGAAGTGTTTCATGGTATGATGGAAGAATTTTGTATTGGCCTTTATTCTGAAGCAGGGCCCTTATAAATTGTGGAACTCCTGCATAAAACATAGGCAAAAAGTGCCTTCCCCCACCCTCTGAGTATTTTGGCACCCCCTATTCTAACTTGACAGCTACTGTTGTATTAATTTATTTCTTATTGGAAATAACTACTTCAGTTTAGTGCCTGTGAAAGAAAGTTCTCATTGACAATAGCTTTTCCAAGAGCTCACAATTTAATGGCTCTTATTTAGGCATATGAATGAGGCAGCCAGATTTTCAGACTGCCAGTATCCACAAGATTGTTCCTAATGAGTTACGCTAGGAGCTCAACACTTTTGAAAACCTCATTCTGTGTGCTTAAGATACATAATATAGGTTTTGGCATTTCTCAGATCCAATACTTCTGCTTGCAATGTGGTGGGTGCTTTCCAAACATCCACGCAGGGATGATCTTTCAGATTAGAAACTGTCATCTAAAGGCAGAGAAGGCTTGGGAAAGGGGAACAGCTGAAACCCATGGGAGCTGCTGGGTTTTCAGCCCTCTTGAGGAGATGGGGGGAAGGGAGGGAAGCCATATATTAGGGTTTCCAAACACACACATGATGTTAAAGTCTTAATTTTTGAAGTCTTGGCTAAATTAATCTATTCGTTATTAAAAATGCTTTCCTGAAATATTCGTCCGCAGAATGAACTAATGTTTAAAACCTTGAGGCATGTGTTAAGCAAAGGTGAGTGTTCATGAAAGACTATTCTATTGCATTCTCAGGCTGACATGGTAAGAGACCTACCGCTGCAATGAATTCCACGCCTCATGTTTGGGACTGTATCAGAGAAGGCCCTTTGAGGTTGGGAGCTGCACAGGGGCTGTTTGTGCTTTGAAGTGACCTCTGGTGGTTGGCACTGCACACTCCAATTGGCCCTGGCCTCATCAGCCCTAAAGCAGGCAGCAGAAAATGAAAATTCTTACTAAAAAAAAATCAGTTTTAAAATGAACTGGGAGACGTCAACGTTTCGATTTAACTCTGCTTCACAATATTGTTGCCCCTTTGCGGACATCAGTGTCCTATTAAGACACCAGCATCATCCCTTGACATGCAGTGACAGATAACTGGGGCTTTACACATCTGCTTTCCAGTGCAGGAGAAAACAGTGGTGCAGAGTCTGGGTATATTCTAAGTATAATTTGTACAGTTTATGCACAGTCCTGGAACAGAGGTGGTCGGACATCAGGTAAGGCAATCCATTCTTTCAGGAATCTCAGCCCCAAACCAGTATCTAGTTTTTAGGGAGCAAACACTCCTAGTTCTCCCATCTCCTGCCCTGAGAACCACTTTCCTCACAGATCCTTATATATTGAACCACCACCACTGCGTGTCTTCAAGACTTAACACTTGCTTGCACATTAAAAAAACTGAACATGTAAGACTATGATTAACAGTGTTGCTTGTTGACACCTACCATCATTTTATTTATAGGAGAGATTTCCCAAGGTAACTAGAAGATCTAGATGCTCACTTCCACTCATTTTAAAGGGAACTAGGCATCCATATTCCATAGTTGGTCTTCAAAATCACAACATTTATATTTATATAGATAATGTCTGTGCACAGACTAAAGCACACCATGGCTTAAAACTGGACTTCAGGTGAGACTCGGCAGCTGGGGGAGCGGAAAGATTTCTTTAAAATGAGAATCATGTTGGTATTTTGCCTCAGGGAGCATCAGGAGCATAAAGTTAGCTCTCCATTCTTATTTTAATTAAAATCAATTTTGTTAATTAGGGTTGAAGGCAAGATTCTACAGCTCCAAAGATTTTGCAGCATGGAACAAATTAAATGGTACATTTCAAGAGCATTGTGAAAACACTCACTGATGGGAAAACTATCCTAAAATAAACTATTGTTTTCATAGTTTTGTTTTTTTAAACTAATTATGATCAAAGGTAGGTTTGTCTGGGAAAAACGCAGAAAAGTCACTTGAAAGTTTTTTTCACTCTGCAAAAATGGCAAAGTTGTAAAAATGTCTACAAAAATAAAATCATGACTCAGTTTTTACTAAATTTCATGAAAGCTTTTGCTGACAGTTGCCCAGAGCAATGGACTTTTCACCTTAAAATATGCTTTTTCCTACTTTAAAACTACGTCAGTGCAGTTGGGGACACAGTTTAGCATAGCAGAAAATTAAATTTCTATTAATCATGAGCTTTGCCATTATGATGATTTTTTTAAACAACCTGTCTGCTGTGCTGCTTTCCACAAAGCCCACCCAATATTCACAGAGTCACTTTGCTCGTATGTACCCCAAAAAGACTAAGCTTCTTGAATAAAATTATCCTTTCGCTTTGTTTGTGCAATATCTAGCACTGTGGGGACCCAGTCCATACCTAAGGTTCTAGGCACTACAGTAGCAACCAACTAAACAGAGCTCCCCAAGTATTCATAATGAACAATTAATCAGCAAATTCAACCCTCCCCCCCCCCCAAGTTAGTGAACAGTCTGACTTTTAGTAATTTGGGCCCCAATTCAGCAAAGGATTTAACCATGTGCTTGTGTCCATTAGCTTTAGTGAGCCTCATGCAGGAGCTTAATGTTAAGCATACACTTAAGTGTTTTGCCAAAGTGGTGTCTTGCTCACTGGTTAAGAGTTCAGCAAATGATTCTGAATTGCTCATGAAACTTTCACTCCACACTTTCCCTTGAATTTCTCTGGTGAGTCTATTCACCACATCTGTGATTGGTCACCTAGATCACATGCAAACGTACATGTGATCAAAACACTATCCTCATGAATATTCTTGAGAGCACAGTTGTTTGCACTAATGCCATTGTTTGATAGGATTTAGGAAGAGAAGTGAGGGGGGGAAAAGGGTTTCTTCTGCAGGTTTGATTTGTTGGCTAGCTAGATGACTGTTTCCTGTATATGATACTGGCAACAAGCAGTACACTTTGCTACTCTAGTTGCATAGGAATGACAAGAAAACCCTTGAACATATCACTCATGGAAGCTTTCATCTGCAAAAGGTACAAGGTAAATAGTAACAGTAAAGACAAGTGTGTTTGCATAAATTATTTGTCACAGTTTTGGGCTTAAGACGACAGTGTTTTTCTGTACCCTTGCCACCTGTCTAGTGCTGTAACTGGTGTTTGGTCATTATTCTTTCCCAGTGGAAAGGGTGGGTAGGGTTAGTGGCAGGCTTTGAGTCAGACAAATTTCGCAACCACTATTATTACAGATGGATGTCTGAGCTAGGCATTCTTCAATAAGACATTTAAGAGAAAAAAGTTTTCACTTGCAAATACTAGACAAACAATTCTACTTTCTCAGTATATTGATAATGTAACCTCTCTTATAAACTTTTCAGAGATACCAGTTAGAAATCAGACATCTTGTCTTTTTAGTTTAGTTAACATTCCATATGGATATTTTATACCTCCAAGGTGTCATGTTCTATCATGACATCTTTGACTGATATGACATGTGTCATTTATTCTAGATAAATATCTGTGTTCATTATAATACCTGATGCCCAGTCTAAGGGAGATGCTTTATAGTTACTGTAGGAATTGAAAACTATTAAACAAATCTCAGAAAAAGTGACCATGCTATAAATCAATGTTATCCATGATTAGTCTATCCGAACATTGTAGATTGTAGGAAATGAGATTGGGCACTCAAGCCAACAGTTTCGACTATCAAACCAACAGGTGATAGTTGTAGTTATTGAGCTTCTGATAGAAATAATCTCTTGTTGGCCAACAGCTGCCACCCTTAATCTGATAGACAGGTTTCATAAAAAGGCCTGTTTGAAATTCCATTTGGCTGATTTGAAATGAGGACTCAGATGAAAAAAATCAATGGCAGAACAGTGCAGCTGGTGAAACATTAAATAAATGCAAGCTGGAGTTAGAAATGTACTCCCTGCCTATGACATTTTCTTGAAACATTTCAATATTAGAGGCAAATGTGAAAGGGAGGACTCTCAAAAATGAAATGCCTATTTGGCAGTTGCTACTCCCTCTTTTGCTGAATAAGCATTTTATTCAAAAACAGTGTCTTCACACTAGCTGAAAGGGTCCCCACGTTCAGTCCAACCACAATGAAGCCAAGCTAAAGAAGTTACACGTGGATTAGGAAGCCACATACAGAAAAGAGAAATGGCCTTATCCTAAGAAAAGTAAACCTAAGAAGTCAGGCTACCTTCCATATGGAATCCTTACTAGAAGACACAACAGGAGACAGGGCAGTGATGTTTTCAGTGTGATACGACAATTTTGGTTACCTGAAAACGACATCAGGAGCACAATGCCCAGGATGACCTTGGAAAGAATGTAGACTTTAATCAGATGTAAAAATATCTTCCCTAAATACATCAGATTTATAAATAGGCTTTTCCCATTAAAGGTTTCAAAGAGGCGGCACAGGGAGTCTTTCCCGTTTTGAGACTCTGGGTTAAAATCATGCCTCTGATGTTTCCAAGGAAAGTTTTCGCTGAATGTTATGGCACACAGTTATGCATCATACAACGTGGCAGGATAAGTGGCGTCCGCTCATAAGTGGATGTATTACAGGTTAGAATTGTGCAAACACCTGCCTACGCTATGCCTGTATGCGCGCTCTCAGTAACAGGACCCTGTTATGGAATGCCTTACCAGAGGACGCAACGCTGGTTCCTAGCATGGTCACGTTCAGGTCAAACTGCACTAAACACCCTTTTTTGTTCAAGCCTTTCCTCAGGAATGGGGCCTGTATTTTCTCACATACACAGTGTTTCGAGAAGGGGGGAGGAGAAGGGCAGTGATGTTTGCGCAAGTGCAGCAAACTGGTCAAAAAAAAGAGGTAGGCCCTTCTTTGGATTACTTGCTTTCTTCCTAAATTTTGCTCTCCAGTTACATACTAAAGCGGTACGTACATTAAGCATACTTAAGCCAGATCACTGCCTCATCTTACATTACAAATTTATTTTTTCAAAAATAAGAAGTGTGGGTTTTTCAAGAGTACTTTGGATTTAAATGGGAGCAGAGTTAGGTAGTCTTATCCTAGCTTTGGACTAAGAGGTAGGGTAACACTGATCGCCCTCAAAATGCACATGTATGAGAGAGTATATGTTCCCAGAATATTTGTCAGCGTTAAATGAATCCTTACACTATTTGATAATACAAGGCTACAGAGTAAACTGCAGGCTGGGTTTGTAGATTATCTTCTGAAATAGACAAAAACCTTTTGTCTCTCTCAGAGCTGTAAATAAATAGGAGTGATCCAATAAGAATTAGTATTCTCACTCATGCAAATATAAAGTTCTATTTTTCAGGCCTATTTCAAAGGCTATTCTGAGAGTGTAGCGCTATATACAAAGATTGCATTCCTCAGCACTGTTTCTAGAATCTATAAATTATGGCAGTCCTTGGAAAGTAAAGAATACTCTTCACATTGAAAAGTTGTAGGAGAGGCATTTGGAAAATTACTGATAATAGAAAAGGAGGAATGAAGTTTTATCTGGTTCCTTAAAGGCTTTAGAATTAGCTGCTTTTATTCAAGCTATGTTTTTCATTCTCTACATTTCAATTTGCACAACAATGAATTTGAGCAGATGCAGGCTTTTTAAAACTATACGTAAGTAATTTGATTGACCAGCCACTACACCTCTAAAATTACATGGTCATTAACTCATGCAGTAAACAGGGAGGAAATGGAATTGTCCAGCCAATCAAAATTACAGAATATTATTGAAAAATGTCACAAGTAGCAGTAGAGTTTTATACAATCTTTTGCAGCACAAAATATAGGGCATCACAACTTGGACAACATTATGATTGCCTACTTCAGAAAGCAGATGTAAAATAGCACAATGTGAATCCAGTATTACCTCATAACAAGGAAAGACGACAAAAGGAAGTGAGAAATGGTAACAATTTTACCAGATTATCTAAAGACTAATCCTTTGGTTCTACTGGGATGTTATAACCCCTTTCTCCAGCATTCTATACTGAAGGCAGTTCCCTGACTAACATCTCCATTCTCATTATTTCATACACACACTAGAAGGGAATGACACCACTCAGGAGTCACTAAAAATAAAAGCCAGATGATAACATTTCTGAAGGAGGAAATTAGTTATGTAGATGTTGGACTCAGGTGAGACTTTATAAACTTGGGTATTTCATAGGTAATAGGGCAATAACCCTTGTCTGTTGCTAGTCAAATATAATTTCAGGCAAGCACAATATCCTTGCCTCTTCCTGGGTCATGAACTAATGGATGATAGGATATTAATTTTCCAAACAAAACATTAAAATACCTAGATATTGAGTTAATATTGACATTTCCCGAGTAGTCATTGACGACCTTACTGCATTTACACACAAAAGAGTAAACAAGAAAAGAAAAGATATTTGTCCCAAGCAATGTAGAAGACGACTATCGCACACTGTCAGTCTAGAGATCCTTTGAATGGGTCTGTGCTGTGAAGGAATCTCCAACATCAATATCCGTTATGGATTACTAATCAATATGGACAGAAAAGTATGAGAAAATGCACATTAAATGGCAAAAGGAGACACTCCCAGCTAATGGTCACAAATTTGGAACTCAACATGAGTATTGTCTTAACTGATATACTCTGTCAAATCCTGTTCACCTTGGTAACATTGAGGAGCTAACTGAATAAGCTAATCAGGATTTAGATCTAGCAGAAAATGCATGGTGCTTTTGAGTTTTTTTACACTTACACAGTATTTTTAGGATGAAATATAAGTCTGGCAACCTTTCTCCCCCCAAACCCTCTTCCCCTTAAATTTATAAAACCTAATACTAATGCTTCATTGTTTTGCCTTTTCATCCCAACGAGTGGATGGAGTGGGATAATTTGTCTTAATGGGTTCTCACCCAACATCTTTGAGGTAACAGTGGTCCTGAGATATGAAGAAAGTGTTTCTATGTGGTCCATGGCATGGAAAAAATGCCAACTGCCCTTCCTGCTATCCTTGTTTATGATGTAATCATTAATTGTTCCTTTGACTAAGAATATTCAATCATGCAAAAGTAGTATTTTATCTGGTTGAATGACAATAATTTAAAAGGTTTTTTAAAAATGTTAATCATGAAATATAAATCAGAGACTGAAGCATTAGATTAAGGGTGCTGAAACCATAGCCTTCTTTTCTCCTATTTCCTGTCCAGCTTCACAATTCCTCATGATGGAACTGGAGACAGCTTTCTGTCAGTCATTTACTAAACCAAATCTCAGCTTATTACTTTGACTTATGCAGAACCTATGCTGTTACCTTTATTTTACAACCATTGCTCATCTTAGCCTCTCCCATGTTATGCTTGTCCATACAATGCTCTGAATGATGTACCTAAATGTATGCCAAAGTGCATCTTAGAATTAATGAGTTATGGATTCCAAAAACATGACCATATCCGTTATTTCCCCAGTAGCTTGTTAGGAGGAAATTTAGCTAGTATGTAGGAAACAGAGGTTCTAATCAAGCCTCACATCTTCATACATCCCATAAAAATACATGTGCATTTGAGCATCGTGTCTATTTGATTTTATACTTCTAATCCTCCAGTCCCAGTGCTATATGCTTTTAAAGCGTTAGCATTATTGTTGGGAGGGAAATACCAGCTACAAAAGGGAGATGGGAAATGCCAGAAGGACATGTTCCAATGTCCAGAATCTGGAAGTGCCTCAGTCTGATCTGATTATTTTAGACTTCTTGAAAAGTTTCCATTCACTATGGGCAAAGTCTGAAAGTGAACTGGGTATTTTTTTGCATCTGAACTGGTTCTCTTATGCTTAACTTGTTGAGGAAATTAAGCACACAGTCCCCTTGTAAAGCTAAAAAGGCTGCCTAGTCAGAGATCCTAACCTGAGCCAACCACAAAATCCAGAGATGAGAGTTTTGAATTAAATGAGTGTCAGAAGTTGAACAGTTTTAGAGCAATTCAGAGTTTAATCCAGTTCTTCCCTTCAACACGTCCAGTGCGTTTCTTTTTTGTTCCCTTTTTCCTATCCAGACATCCAGCCCCTCAGATCAGCTGCTTTTTTAATCTTCCCTCAGACAGTACTACACCTCTCCTCAGCATCAAATCAAACAGCATGCTCCAGTACCAGAGTTACCCAGGTGTACCTTAGCAAGCACGTCACATCAATTCACTGAGGCAGAAACTCAAATGTACTGTAAAGAAAAGCGGTCTGTCAACTCCCCAAACCTCTATTACTGAACAAGATGCCTAACCTTCACATGTAAATAGTTAAATAAACCAGCCATATTGCCTATTTATTTAGGACAAAATGGACAAGTATCTAGGTACAAGAGGTGTCATAAGTTCCCCGGTGAGAATAATTAAACAAGTAACTTCAAATTAACCCCCCCCTTTCACTCCAAAGGGAACATACAACAGCAAAATAGCTGCAAACCAGAATAAATCCACACTGCAGCAGACTCATTGCTAAAGGGGACAGCTAAATCAGAACACCCAAACTTAAAACAAAAAACCCCAAGAATCAATGGACAAATAAAACGTAAATAAAATCCCAGAGAAGTACTCGCTTTCCAAATTAAGGAACCAATCCTGCAACATGTTGCATGTCGGCAGACACCTGCCTATTGAAAGTAATCAGACTCTGTATGGATACAGAGATCTATCAAGAACAAGTTGTAGGATCAGGGTCCAAGATGGCAACCTAGACCCAGGGCCTGAAAAGAAGAAAGCTGATTAACAGCATAAAAACCATCACTGCGGGGTAATTTCTAAAAGAGGTGGGGGAACAAGGTATTTGTAGCTTTCACAAAAGACAGGACTTCACAGGGTTCCCTGCTCAAGGAAAAAAAGCACTTTTCATACTTTTTGTCAAAGTATGTTTTCCTCTACCCCTTCACCCCAAAACTGTAATATTAGCACCAGGTGCTCTGGCAGGGCTCCTGTAGAAATGAGCTGCACAGGTAACCTGGACCAAATTTGCAAATCTGATTTTTCTAGAAATAGTGACAGAAAATTCACGAAGCAAACACTGAAATTGTTTACAGCTCTCGTGAGATCAGGTTCTCCCACAAGACCCTGCCCACTCCCCCCTGCACTCCTTGTCAGATAAGATCCCACATTTAATGGCATTATGATTGCTGTTCTTCACAAGGGGCAGTTGTTGGCTTTGAATACAAGCTATTTAGGGTGCACCATTTTGAGAAGAGCCCAGGAAGTAAATTGTGACCCAATCTATCTGCTTCCTGGATTCCCTTTACTCCATAAGCCAGATGCCACAGCAGCACAACAGGAGTCTTGCTGGTACATGTTCTAGAGAGATGAAGCCAGGCCACCAGCTACCCATCTTGACCACCCATTCCCTGCCGCCCTGTACTGGAAGAGTAGAGACTCTTCAGTTGCTGCTTCCCCCAGCACCACCATGTGTGTAGCTACTACAAGGGAGTAAGGGGGGAGGAGTTGAAGTCCTGCCCCTTTAAATGATTGAGCAGTCTGTGCTCACTTCAGCCCAGCCTCCGTTTGATTTCAGTTTCTGTTTTGCTGCCATAACTATAAAGCTACTGCAGCAGATGACTTTCTATCAGCTCCCTCTGTGTCTATCACTGTCTCTGCTGGGTCCAAATGTAACATCGGACAAGAGGACCTTTATCCCATGAGTGTCCAGTACTTCTATTTCCTGAACAAGAAATAAGTAAATATGTATTTTAAAAAAGAGAAAGGGAATTTCATCTAGAGGCACAACGTGGCAGATTGCTGTGTTTTGCTTCAGGTACAGCTGGAGCCAGCCAGAGATACAGGGGGAAGTAGGCATTAAAAGGAGAACAAATTCTGCAGCTGCTGTTTAAGGATGTAGCCAGCAAAGAGAGAAAGCTCAGACAGGGCAGGTTTTTTTTTTAAATGATTGTCAAAGAGAAAATGTCCTGGAAGCCTCACAGTTCAAACAGGAGAGAAGTGAAATAGCAACTTCTGCGGGCAACATTGCCGAATTTGATAAAACCACAAATCATGGGTGGTGTACGCAATACCATAGCCTGCATGTCTATTCCAGTTGGACAAGGAGTTTCAACCTTGCTTACACAAATCGGTTGAAAGGCCCATGGACTGCTGTCTGATTTGTCTCCAACTGCACCTGGAACTGCCACATACGCTGCAATTACTGCAGCAATGCAAAAACATTTTTATCCTACCCCTGATTATAGGAGAGCGATACTGGTTCTGTCAAGGACATCAGAGAACTGAAGCGTCAGTTGCAGCTTGTTGCTCCTGTAAGGAAGTTGTCAGAATATTGTCAGTTTGGACAAACATTAAGTAATGCCCTGTATGGCCAGTTTGTCTCTGGATAACAATGCCCAGGTCCAGAAGCAGCACTGACCGCATCAGCACTTACATTCTAAAAGGTTATAGGAGGTAGCTATTGCCAGGGAAACCCCAGAAAAGGAGTCTCTGGAATTCAGTTTGAACCAAAGAGTTCATCTCCTGATCAGCGAGTCAGAGGACTATGGAACAGGGAGGAATTTCTGTGTGGCTGTTGTGCACAAATTAGGCATGCTGAGCTGAACTGCTTGTCACTAGAGTTGGTCCTTTTGCACATTATGAAGTCCCAACTTCCATTCTTTCTTAGGTTCAGTCTTCATAGGGGGCTTCTTGAATTGACAGTCTGTGATGCTGGTCACTGAACAGGTCATGGAGATGTGACCCTCCTCTGGCATTTCCTGCAAGTGATTGGCAGGTCCAGCAATTCATTTAGAGATGCCATCTTGCTCACACCCTCGATCGAACGAGCGTCTACCAGAATGGAATTTTATATTGGAGCTGCTGCCTCACTGATTTCTGCATTTACCTGTCAGACTTTGTCCATCTAGTTGAACTTTCACTGTTAGTGTCCCTTTTGGGACTAATTTTTGTTTCGGTAGAAAGCTTCAAAAGCATGGAGGTTACTTCCAGGACAACATGTGACAATAATCCATTGTGCTCCTTTGTATATAATTGAAGGAAAGTATTGAGAAGTCTAAGGTGAATTGGTGAGAGATAAAAGCAATCATGAAAATATCTTAAAACCTTCAAGAATACTTGACAGGCACTCCAAAGTTCTTGACAGATCTTGGACACATGATCAACATTTCATTGAAGCTCGCTGTTAATTCTGACAGCCAAAGTATTGCAAGCCCAGAGTTTTACTGTAGCCTTTGAAGCCTAGGGTAGACACGGATTTAGAAGACACTGGACTGTTATCCCTACTTTCCCAAGATGAGTGGGTTACCACCCACCTATTAGGGTAGTTGCTTGAAACTTTGGAGCCCAACTTGCTTACCCTTACTTGGTTTGAGTAGTGCTTTACTCCATTTATTTCAATAGCTCTACCTGCAGAATATTTTACTACTCAATCTGGACAAGAGTGCAAGATCACAGCCCTTTGACTTGAGAATTAAGTTCTCATTTTCCACATAATTAATCTACAAATCATTGACTTAAGTCACCACCCCCACTTAGGGCCTTATTTTGTGTAAACATCCTCTTTCACTGGTTTCATGAGTGGAACTGAACCCTTAAGAACATATTGCCTTATTTATAATGCACAAATTGGGAAAAGACATTAAAGGTTGACAATAGCACCATTCCAAAGCAAAGGGAAGGAGCTGGCAGCAGGTTAATTTGTCACGCATAAGAGCTTTGGCCACTTAGCTCACTTGTAAACAGCATACGGCAGGACTTCAGTGCCTTGGACTAGATGGAGACATTTTAATTTTTTTTTGATTGGAGGTGTTATTTTGACCCTTCAACAATCGCAGGATGGGATAGGAATCATTCTGTGCTTACACAGATGAAGGTAGCTGAAAGCAGCAAAAAACCAAGGTATCAGCTAGCAAGTAGAAGCCAGCCTTTAATAATGTCACTTGTTTCAAAAGAGGAAAAGTGCATGATTTCTTTGCTTCTACTCTATTGAATTACCTATAAAACTGGCAGCAGTGATAAATCAAATGAGAGCTGTTTGACAAGTTGGGCTTCCCGCACACACTCATAGTTGATTGTTCTTAGACTCGGTGTACAGTAACATTCAGTGAATGCGGAAAAAATCCTGCGGTCAATGGAATCAAATAATTAATATGCAACTTGCCAACTTGACTCAATCCTCTCATAATTTCTCTAAGGGAGGAAATTGTGCACGTGGATAGCTCTTTGAAACTGCTTGTTACCAGCAGGTATAATTTGCTGTGCAAATACTTTTCATGTTTCACACATGCACCACAATGGATTGTTAATATTACACAACCTTGGAGAAATCTACTCATCTCAATTTGCTCATCTGTAGAAAAGACAGAATCCTACTTCTCCGCACAAATCTTGCTTTCTTCATATGCAATGAAATTTACTTAATAAAAAGCTCTTTGAGGGTCTTGGATAAGAGACGCTATAATTTTTAAGTATTATATCATTAGGCCAAATATTGAATTTCTGGGTATGGAAGCCCCACACAATCCATGTGCATCAGCTACAAACTAGCCTGAAAGCCTCCAGGATTCTAAGCCACTTCACATACTGGCCGGCCATGATGGGGTAGGGTCCCAGCTCAAACCCGAACATCTATACTGCAATTTTATAGCTCCAGAGCCTTAGTCAGAATCAGCTGACATGGGCCAACCACAGATGTTTTGTTGCAGTGTATCCATGAAGCTGCTTTCATGGATGATGGATTTCATCCAAATGAGATTCCCACCTCCAATCTTATGAATGGATCACCCAAAAGGCAATAAAGCCGCACAAGGGTCTATCTACCAAGAGATCACTGGAGAAACAACATCTAGCTCTGTAACAGCCCAAGTGGGGACACCCCAATGTTTTGGGCTGCTCAGAATTTGCATATGGACATGAACACTGAAATTAAGGCTCATTTTCAATGACAATTTAGCCCTGTTTGTTAATATGAAGAGTATTGTTGCTTCACTTGTGCATAGAAGGTTCATTGCCACATAGTGATTCTAGCACATAACATGTAATCCTAACCCCTTATAAACCTCTGCTACATATTCCAGGAATGGAAAGAGCCCTCGCTTTTGTTTCACAGCATCTACAGGGTGAATGACTCACAAAGCAAAAATTCTGAGTAGTCTTTCACCCAACAGTTTGTATCTGCTCCAGGGGAACCATAATGGATATCTGAGTTTGAAAGCCTGTTAATTACTCAGTGTATAAAGTGATCCTTTCAAAACCATCTTCCACTATCAGTAAACACTGGTTTGAATAGCCTTTAATTCTGTTGTATACAAAAA
>ML675609.1:14117452-14139820 GCA_007922155.1 Mesoclemmys tuberculata | reverse complement strand
GTTCTAAGTTTTCCTAGCTTTGTGGATTTAAATGCAGATTGTTCATTACACAGTCTGGGTTATTTCTATACAGCTGACCCATGCTCAGCCTGAACTAGTAGATACAGTATTTTCAGAATGGTATTTTAACTACCAGTGTAAAGAACACCTACTGGTTTTCATGACAGATTATTTTACTGTAATATAATGAAATTTAATATTCTTATTACCATGTTCAACCACAGTTAATACAGCAGCTAAATGCTGGCACAGCATGCATTTGTCCTTTCCCCTGATAGGTTTTCGGGCAAAGGACTTTTTGCAGATTACTTGCAAACTGCCACAGTTTGAATAGATTTTTAGACAACTCTCTAAAAATTCAGTTTTCTAATGTTTAGTTTTGTCACGCTGCCCTTCTTTATTGGGGGTGGGGATTCCATATATTAGTCTTGTAAGGAAATGTCAGGCCGTACATCTTTTATACAACCTAGATCGCTTTCATATAAAGAAGAGTGTCACTTGTCATTGTGTTACAAGCTGGATGTATTTGTTAACTATCCAATATTCTTAAAAGGGACACACTAAAGGTTGTTAGTCCCAGAATTGCACCAGCCCATGTTCTTTGTAAATTCCATTTAATTGTCTTCCTGTTTCATTGAAATCAGTACTTCACAGGGTGAATATGGTGCTGCTGAAAAGTGCCAGATTAGACATCCTAGACACTGAAGCCCTATTTTAGCACAGGTGCAGAAAAGGCAGTGGGAATGCAAGTTTCCTCAATTTCCCTCATCATTTCATTTCAACACTAACCATGGAAAGGATCAAGGTTAAGCACTTCATTCTCCCGAGTCTTATATCTTTGTTTACACTAAATGTAAAAAAAAAAACTACTAGCATTAGTACTCTGATATTATGGGATTTTACACACTTTGCAGTGACGTTAACAGGTAATTGCGGAAAGCACTTTCATATAACAACTTGAAAAGCAGGGTTGAAGGTTGGTGTCCATGTTGGTCATCAACTCAGAGTTTTGGGGACATAGAATGAATCAGGTTTATCCCTCCTGAGAAGAATCTTGGAGGGCAGCAGTTCACTAGGTGTTCCATAGTTTGAAAACATTGCCCACACCGCCTTCTCTGCCATTTTCAAGCAATGTTCGGTATGCCCAGACTCACACTAGCCCTTGACGCTAAGATTCAGGAAGGTCCAGACACAGGCCTAACCCCACACACTTAGCCAGCGACCCTGACAGAATACCATGCGTTTACAATTTAAGACCACTTCATGACCTTTTCCTTGCGATGGGATCTCAACTACACTTTCAATCAACTGTCATTAAAGATTAGAATCCTCTCATATTCCACCTCACTGACTATCTTTTTTATTGTACAGCTGTATATCCTGCTACTATCATTGCATCTTTTCTATGCAGAATTGTGGAAACCTACTGGATCCAGAAGTTACACATGTACTTCCTTTCCCCCCCCCTCACCAGGGGGTGGAAAACACAGATCCCTTCATATTACTATCACAACCTCAGTCACTTGAAGCAAGTGAATTCACAGATCTCAGACACCTCCACCAATCAGAACTACATACTGCCTCCACTATTCAGTACAGCTATACCTAACACACCACTGTTACTTCTCCTGGAGCACACGCAGATAATAAATGCTTAGACAGATCTCATATAGAGGGCAGTGTCAGGAGTGGGGTGGGATAATAGGACTCCTGTGCTTTGCTGATTATATAACACACCATTCTGCACTGAAATGATGCACTTTGGACACTGAAGGTACACATGCTGCTCTTCCCTTTTTCCCCTAACACATTGGATATCTCCAATTGTAGCTCTCCTCATGGCTTAACCACAGTTCTATCACACACCCCAAAAGGTAATCCATGCATGTCATATCACACACACTTTTACCAAGCAGGCCCAACACACTGACTGCATTTGGACTGTAAAAGGGTAATTCCCAAAGGCTGCTGCCAGCTCTAGGGGGAAGAGGGAAGGTAGAGTGGACAACACATCTCCTTTTCTTTTTGTCCTTTATTAATATTCCATGGAATCTTGTGGGTGAGAGTCAATGGGTTGTAAGAGGTTATGAGCTTGCACATCTCACTATCTGTGGAGTTGGCAGACCAAACTGTGTGTTAATGGGCAAATTAGGGCATTACTGAAAGAGGGCAAAGTTAAGCTTCCATAGGCAACCTTAACTCTGCATTTCCTGATTTTTAGACATTTGAGTTTTGTTCAGCTCAATGTAATGCAAGGGAACGACATGCCACAAAGCAACACAAACACCACTTTTTTATATAAAAAAGTACATTTAACAGGAGAAAACATATTAGGCATTTGTGGCCATGTAAGCAGTTGTACTAATCTTGCAATTAGCCTGTTGAGCCAGCTACCACTCTTCCTCTCCCTCCCCCACTCAGCTTCACCCCGCAAGAACTGCTTCTGCCTACCTCCCCAGTCATGCCCGACCCACGTGTCTACCCCCCGCCCTCATCCAACCTGGACCCTCCCCACTGAGCCCAGCCCCCCCCTTCAAGCAGGGAACTCCTCTCCCTGAACTCTTCAGCCCTTGGCATACCAATGTTTCTACTGCTGTTACTTTCCCCTCCTATAACCCAACTCATTCCAGGCACTGCAAGTGAAGGACAATGGTGTTACAGTGGAATAGTGATGGAGTGAAGGAAGGTTGGGGTGCACAGGCAGAGCTGGGGGAACAATGGGGTGGGGAATCCACTAGCAAACTTCCCAGGGGAGCAGTGGGAGTAAAAATCACTTGTGGTTTCCAGACTGAGCTGGATAAGTTTATGAGGTGATGGTATGAGGAGGTTGCCTCCACAGCTACTGTTAGTAAATATCTCCAAACAGCCAGAGATAGGCTGCTAGATGGGGAAGGCTTTGAGATATTACAAATAATTATTTCCCAGGTGTCTGACTGGTGGGTCTTTCCCACATGCTTAGAGCCTAGCAGACCACCACATTTGGTGTCAGGAGGAACCGTCCCCTGGGTCAAATTGGCAGAGACTCAGGGGGAGGAGGGAGGTCATCTTCCTTTGCAGTGTGAGGCATTGGGTCACTTGCTAGTTTGAACTGGAATCTGTGGAACTTGAAGCCTTGCAGCCGCAGACTGCCACTCACTGTGCAGATGTGCCCCAAAAGGTAGGGGATTCATCCAGTCACCAGTAACTCTCAGTTTAAAAGTAGTACAAGGCACAGCAGGAGACCTTTTGTTTGAGGGAGAGGGTGGAGCTGTAAGTCAAGAACCTCAGTTAAATTACCTCACATTTGAATCACTAATGCTGCACTGCACACCAAATTACAAAGCAAATTAACTATTCATATAGACCACTTATGAAATTCAAGCTTTGAAGCATATAAAATTGTGGGAAGGGAAACCCACATCCCATTTTTCTGCACCGGCATATGTGTAGTGTAAAAAACCAAAACACAGTTCTCTTAAATACCCTTCTCAATTTGAGTCCCTCAGAGATTTAGCAGGTAACATGCACTACACTAGGTAAAACCTCAGATTTAGACCCGTATTAAGTCAATAGTTTGATCTCTAGCTCAGGGCACCCTCCCTCTCCCATGGCTATTTTTTCAGGGCTTATATTTCCAGAACCACTGGCTCAACTGGCTCCAAATTTAGGTCACTAGTCCTATGGTGCACCCTCCTGAGGCTTACCAAATTTCTAAGAACTCTAACTAAGCAAGTTGATTTTAGAAGACAGACATATCAACCTTTAAACAGATGTGACACAAACTGCAGAGATGCTGCCATGCCACTATAATTCATAGTAGCCACAGTAGGGTAGGCTTCTCACAGAACATATTGGTGGGAATGTTCCTTGCCTTGATGAGCTTGAGTCAAACAAATTACAGACATGATTCAACAAATTAGGTCTACAAATAGATTGGACAATACTTCAACATACAAAGAAATCAGCTGGAGAATGTAGATTTACCATATTTGCCATCATCCCTCTACATAGCTTTGTAAGTCATAGAAAAATTGACCTTCAATAATACTAAAGTTGAGTCACCATGCTCCAAAAGGAATGGTGCACACCTAGGAAGTGCAAAGAACATCCTCTAGTAAAGAGCCACCACTGTGTATAGTCTCTTCTGCAGCTAGCTGTGGGTATTTTGTCTTTGCTACCTTTCATTTTAACGGAGAACAATAGTATCTTTCAGCAGCCTTATAGACCTGATTCTCCATTGCCTTCAACCTTGAGACTATTTTTACGTGTGCAAAATGAGGGCAAAACGTTGCTACTGGAAAAAGTGCATGGAGAAATCTAGTTGGGGGATGAGCCACAGACACTTTGCACAGGTGTAAGTGACTACACAAGGTGAAAGGCTGTGGAGAATGAGGGAGTGATCACAGTACTGTAATGCACTTTCCAACCACATCTGGTTTAACCATTTATTTCTGGAAATTTGAAGCTACGCAGTTTGCTGATTGCAACGTTCCTTGTGGAACCGCACACCTCCAAAAGGCCTCACAGAAGAGAAGACCTATAATTCTGCGGGATCAAAGGCTGAATCCATAATGAAAAAGCAAACAGAGTAATTTTACTGGCTGTCAGTCTTGTTAGATTAGTTTATGCATTGCTTGAAGCTCTGCATAACGGTTTAGACCGACATGGCAACTTGTGATTAGATAGTAAATTTACTGTTTGAATAGGATGAGCATCAGAGAAAGCCATCAACAGCAGTGTTCCAAATTCCAATGTAGTCTGGCATGCTCCACTGCTCATAAGCATCTCTGAAGTAAAGCATTGTAGTTAAGCTGTCTCCTGGCATGCAGGTCTAGAATTCATAGGAAGGGAATTATCACCAGAAACTCCAACTATTGTGCAGGTTATTGCGATGTTGCCCTTGATGATAGAACAGGCTTTGGTGCTTCCTGGTAGTCACTCCCATCCCCTTCTCCCCCAACATTTTAAGAGTATTGAACACAAAGGGCAAGAGTTTACCTAAGTAAGATTGGTGTTGTCAGGTGAATTTGGAGTATATTGTAAAGCAACAGTACCATACAAGACAACCTATTAAAGCAATTACAGTCACTTGATTATTGTAAACCATTAGATGGTATTTAGAAATACAGGACATGTGACTTAAACCATATAAGAAATGAAATTGGAACCCATGCTAAAATAGCATGGCACTTAAGTGCCAATACATAATTGGTTATATAATTTTCAATTCATAGAATTGAACACCAGCAGGGAAAATTACATCATATGGCCTTGCTGCCTGTATATTTACAGGCTATTAAATTATAGCTTTACCCCTTTATTGGGCCCAATAACTTGTGTGGGGCTAAATCATCTCTTCCACAAAAAGCATCATCAAGAGAGGAGGAATCCACTACTTACTTGGGTAGTTTGTTCCAATGGTTAATCACTGTTAAAAATTAGACAAACAAAAATTAAAGTAAGTGGTCTGGCTTCTGCTTCCAGCCACTTGTTCTTTTAATGTCTTTCCTGCACTAGATTAAAGAACCCTTTAGTACCCCATGTTACTTCCCCTCCACCCAAGAGAATATCTGATCAAGTCACTTCTCAATCTTGTTTGAGAAACTAAACAGATTGGGGTCTTTCACTGTAAGGCATTTCCTCCAGCTCTTCAATCCTTTTTGTGGCTCTTTTCTGCACCCTCTCCAATTTTACAACGTTCTTTTTTAAAGTGTTGCCACCAAAACTGTACATGGTTTTATAGTATTTATCACCAATGCAGTATGCAGAGGTGAAAACCACTCCCCCACTTCTGCTCACCACTCCCATGTTTATACATCTAAGGATTACACCCTTATTGCCAGAACATTGCACTAGGAGCTCATGTGGAGTTGCTTCTCCACTGTAACCCCTAAGTCCATGTCATTGGCACTTTTCCAGGATACAGTCCCCCTAAGACTATATTCAGTTTTAATATTCACCATTCATACCAGACTCCATAATTACATAAGTTCTCCAATCAGGGTAAAAAGAAAAAACCAAACGCACGTAATGTAGCTCACACAGCTAAAATTATAGAAGGAATTGTGAATTTTGTAATCAAATATACCATCTGCTTTCAGATAACATTCAAACGAAAACATTGCATTGACTTGCACTAGCAGAGATCAAACCATCAAATATCAGCCTTAGAGTTTCATTCTGAAACATCCTGAGTGTCTCCAAACACACATGAAAGTGGATGGGAGCGGAGAGCGCTCAGTACCTACAGGAGCGAACTCTCACTTTGGCACCTATAGAAACCCATAGGAGCCCTGCCTTCCGAAAGCTAGCTTGGTGACCAGTCAATGAGCAGACCTTATCTCACAAAGGAAATGCCAACACAGGCTTGGTTGCGAGCCTGGCAAAAGGAGTCCATTTCATGGGATATCCACGGACACAACAGAAGGCAGAAAAGGACGGCCGTCACCGGGCTGCTACACAGGGGAGGAGTGGGCAGACAGAGGTAGGGATTGGGCAGAGCAAGACAGCAGCTGAGCCACAGTGGAGACAACAGATGCGCCTGGCAAAAGGACTGACCCTACTTACTTCCCTCCCCCCTGGAGCAAAGGAGCAGCATGGACCACCTTGTGAATCACTACACGTTGACCTGTAGCAGGGCTGGACTGCAAGGTGCCAGTCCAGCCTGGAACTGAAATGAATTTGGGATGAGCTTCCAATGGAAAGAGGCAAGGCTAAGGATGAGTGGTGTTTCTATTAGCTCCCGTTGACTTTGGCCGCTCTATTTAAGGGATGACAGCTGCATTTCTTGGCATAGGATTCCTCTAGGAACCCTCCTGTTACATTACTCTGAAAATCAGAGGGAAGAGGGGAGGAGGGGGGAACCCACACCTTCAGCTGGCTTCTTGTAGGCCTTGTTCTGTGTTATTTCTGACAGTTTCAGCAGCAATAAAACCCTAGTGTGCCTTTATCTACCACAAGAGTGTCCCTTGGGTCCTGGGGATTCAGCACCCTGAGGGAATTATCTGCTAGGTAAAGGCTATTCTGTAACTACCAGCTGAGGTGCTGCCTGGTGGCATCAGACTCCTAACTACCTGCACCTTCATTTGAGCTCATTAGCTGGGTGATGATATTTTAAATGTCTATAGTCCTCAGCAGTTAACTACTAGTAAGCAGGGAATGGGGAGGGGAAGTACCCAATGCACAGTGCTCTTGCATTGCACATTGCTGTGGTAACAGCTAAAAGTAATTAGCTCAACAACAAATTGAGATATACTTTGCTTAATTTTCTCTTTTTGCAAATTTATTTATTCTAAAAAGAAAAAAAAAGCTTATTGGAACTTACCCCTGGATTGTGTTAATGCTGAGGACACCAAACTGCCACAGCTCCAGCTCTTCTAAGGCTAATATGCATGGCCAGGTTTTCACAGTCACATGCCGCTTGCCCCCTACCCCTGCATCACATTACCTGATCTGTTTTGCAGTCAGAGTTTGCAGCTGCTAGGTAGAGCTCAGAGCATTCTTCTCTGGGTAAAGTGCCACCTGCATATTTGTATTTGTCAGTTTTTTGTCATTCTAACTTCCTTATAAGGGCAACAAGTCTGATCAATAGAGTCTATAATGGCAGCACTCCGCCTTTGATATTTGAAGGGTCACAAAATACTCTATTTACCAAGCAAGGAAGATCAGTTGAGATATTCCTGGCATTTTCAAGGTAAAAAAGCAAGCAAAAATGTATACTTCAAAAAGGAACAAAACACCAATTTTCTCCCTTCGCAGCTCAGGTTTACAGTCAGGAAAGTGTTTTAAGGCCATATAAGACAGGCCTCTTTCCCAGAGGGGAAAAAAAAGCTTCTCAGGGACAGGGCCACCCCTTTGGGACTCAGAATCCCACCAGCAGTAGCATGAAGTTCTTCATCTGTGGGTTAGGGATGGTAGAAGGCTGTTGTCCAGTCTTAATAGCTTCTGCAACCATGATATCTCCTGACACCTTCAATGACTCCTTCATGGTGACCATACAGCAGATGGACCAGGAGCATTGCAGTACCCTGTGGGTATCTATCCCCCCCCCCCCCCACCCCGCCCCACACACACAATCTAAGAGTCATTACCAGTTGTCTGGTCATCTTGGCAGTGGGCAGAGGAGGAATGTAGGGGATCAGAATGATCATTGATGTCCTTGGGGCATCTGCCATTGGGAGTGATGTGGAGAGCAGTTTAGGGGAGGTACGATGGTCAGGGCAAGATGCAGAATATTTGCAAGATGACCTACCTGGGGTTGGCACAAGAAGAGGGGATGTAGGCTAGATGGAATGTGGACAACTAGTATTAGATAGTGCTGAGGCTGAAATAGGTAACACTCCCCCCTCCATCAAGTGTATTTTAGGGGTTTGTTGAACAGCTGATGCACGTTGTGGAATGTAGTTTGGATTGTGTGTACACCCACTAAGTTATGGCTTAATTTGGTTTATGTAACCCTCATCCACCCATCCTTTCTCTTCATCTATTTGTAGATCTCATTAGTTGGGTCATGTCTGTCAAACTATAAGCTCACCATTACATTAGATTCCCACTTGTGTGTTCTGCAGAAGGCCCACCATACCATAGCCACTCGCAACAATCTGGTAGTCGTGTCACTGGAGCGGGAACCCTTTGACATTCCACCCCAGTGCTGACACTACCTAGTGTGACATACTAGTCACTTCTCCCCCCATGGGTGAGATTCTGCTCCCATTTATAACATACAGGATCACAGCCAAAGTTCATAGGGCTGAGGAAAGACATGCTCGGCTCCAGTGAATGAACTTGTGCTTTCTCCTGACCTTGTTCTTCTCCCTTCCCCTCTCTCATGCCCACTTACACCCCATTCAACCTCAGCATCCAGCACTGATTTATCTTCCTGAACACATTGTACCATGTGGTGAAACGCAAAAGGACTCACCAACCCAGGTCACCTGCATTAACCACCACACTTCTTCTGAAAGCCCAGGTAATTTGGAGGTAAGGAGTCACAGGACTCAAGGCAATTTTTCATTTCTCACCCCAAAGCTTAGGAGCTCTGCTGGGAACATATTCCCCTGAGATGGGCGGTGTGTGTATATATGCTGAAGGGAAGGGAGTATCCAGACCCGGCAGAGCACTTCTCCATCCATCTTGCAACCTCTGTCTCTACTGGTCTCATGTTCATCTGTAGTGCTTCCTTCCCAGTTCTTCATATCCTATAACAGCAGGCAGTCTGCTGCTCCAATACAAGCACCAGCCTCATGGCCTACTCGCAAGACTGGGTCCTGAACTACTGTGGCCCACTTGAAGCCTGCGGTGTGGTCCACTGATTTTAGTAGAGTTACTACAGACTTACATTAGTAAAGCAGAGCAGAGTTTGGTCTATTTGCATCTCAAGTGTCTCCATGCATAAAATAGGGATACACTTTACCTACAGGAGCTGTGACATAGCTAATGAATGTAAAGTGCTTTGACAAGGTCCGCTGAAATTTTTCAAAGAGAATTGGAAATCTCAGCCTGTAAATGCCAGATCACTGCTAAGTATCATTAAGAGTTTTCACCTGCTTGAAAAAGGCCTTCGGTCAAAATGGCCCTGTCAGAATCGAAGATGGCTAATGTCACATGCTTATTGATCCTGGCCAATAAAAACCACACCATAATGAGTAATGCTATTATTTCTGAAGCAAACGTGTACACACACACATCCCACCCTCAGGTGCTCTGCAACAACACTTTCTAAAACATTTTAGAGGCAGGCTGCTATTCCAAGGAAAAAAGCAAGAGGAAAAAAATTCAGAGCAATATATGCAAGATATGATCACTCATTGTCATCAATCTGTCAGTTTACTGGCAGCCAATGTAAAGAATGCACAACGGGTGCAACATGCTCAGGATTGCTCAAATCAGCAAGTAAATGCGCTGCTGAGCTCTGAACATGCTGTAAGTAGTACACTTGTCCTGCTGGATGCTCTACTGAAAGGGAATTACAATAAAGCAAGTCTCCAGGTTATGGGGAAGATGTCTTGCTGTTGCTAGGTCATCACCAGATAAGGAAAGGGGTAGGATGTGCAAATCATACCAGTGGACACATTTTCACACCACATCCAGAATATTGGGCTTTCCAGAGAATTACTCGAGGTCAACAGGGCGAGACAAGATTTTAGCATAACTACCTCCTTCAGAGCACATCTCTGCAACAAATAGAGTCACAAAGAAGAAGTCTTCTCATACCGATGACCTCAAGTGTCACAACAAGAAAAGCCCTTCATGAATTGAAGGCTACCACCAGCAAAGTTCAGTGCTCACACCTCTAGATTTATGTATTCAGACTGCCACCTACTCTTCGTAGCACTTGCTTCTGTCCTGTTTAAAGTTAGATTGTAAACTTACCTGTTCTGTTCATCCCCTCTAAAGCCCCTGGCATTGGCTACTGTCAGAAAACTGGGCTAGATGGACCATTGGTCTGACCTAGCATGGTCGTTCTTATCAGAGCAGGAAATACATCTACCTATATGTTCCGGAAGGCTCCTATCCTACCAGAGGCACTCTGCATTATGTCTACCTGACAGTCAGGCTAACCTTTTTTTATGGGGCTGAGAACAAAAAACTACCTTGATGCATCAGAGTTAATGTTATGTAAGCAATTCTTCAGAGCACAGCCTGAACTCCACAGGGTAGTAGATAGTCTATGCCATCCTACACTTCTGCCTAACATCAGTATTCCCATGCTCAGAAATGATCTTCACTAGTGGCTTCATAGGTCTATTGAACAACAGGAGTGAGAATAGATCCTGGAGAGCTGCCATGTTTTAATTCCAGATGTACTGAAATGCAATTATGACCTGACTGTTTCCTTCCAGATCTAAGCAGAGGGCCATCTCAGCTCTAAAGTATGGTTGGGACCATGACTGGGAAGTACCCAAAATGCTATTGGGGTATATTGGGCATCGGAAAATGAAGAGCAACCGCCATCTTTCCCAAAAGGAAGAAACCTGAAACAGGACAGTAACTGGCTGATAGGGGTCTACCCTCTCTAAAAAAAAAAAATAACTAAGACTGGTCAGCATCTATCCCTCAATAATGAAGTCATAATACACCACAGCCAAATCATTTAACAGCCAAGGTGGGTGAGGGTAACAGCCACATACGGTGCATCCCCTCCTTCTCACCCATGTAGAGTCAGCTACAATCGAGCCCTTCATGCACAGTTTAGCTAATAATCTGGAGCAAGAGCATTTGAGGAGAGTACAAGAAATGCTGCAAAAAACATTTGTTTAAAACTATGACTGGCAGCAAAATAATGCACTGGCATAGCTCAGACATGGCTACTTTGCAAGCTATCAAGACGGGCAATGTGATTACAGAAGGGACAGTCTGCATACCAATCAGCCTAGGTGAATCCTGCAACAGAAAAACCTTGCACAGAGCAACCTGCACTGCTTTGTGGAACTTGCATTTTACTTACATGTAGGGTGCTGTGCACACATGAAATATGAATATGAAATAAATTTCAAATATGAATATAGGAAAGACAGATGCATCTTGGCTAAGGCTGCTAGCATTTCAGCCCCACAGCAGTTCAACAGGATGACTGACATTCCTTTTCCAAACACTCTCTTCTTCCTCCCAACATGGAATTTCTGTTCCAAACTATATGTGCTTGGGACCAGGACGGGCAATGCTCAGTCACACCCGAGGGACAAATACAAGACTCAAGAACTTGTGACCCACCAGAGTTTGAAACCAGAGCTTGACAACTGGCAACTAGCTCGATAGGCTCAAGGTTGGGGGAAAGCAACCCCTAAGCCCCCACCCATCCTGCAAACACTTCCACATGAGGGTTTTTGCAGCCATGAGTTGTGCCATTGAAGGCTATGGGAGGTGTCATGATTTGTGGGATCAGGGCCAACATCTGTAAATGTTTCTAAAACAGTACTCTCCCTCCCACTATAGAATGTGGCATGCATACAGAATGCGTGATGGGGTGACCTGTGCACCCTACAGCCATCCCAAACCTAGGCCAATCGAGTCTGTTCCTCATGCCATTATGTGCACCCACTGCACGTATGCCACAGCCCTCAATAAGACACAACAGAGATCACAGAAGCAAACTAGATTTCTGTGGAAAACAGCAAGGCCTCTCCTGGTAACAAAATAAATAGACTTTCAGCCCAAACGACAAAAGTAACCTTGCTCCCTTTTAATGTTTATTGCCCTCCATTCTTAAAGTGGTACAGCCGCCTCCAGAAGAGTCTCGAGCTAGTGAGATGCGTAGACTGCATTGTCAGGATATTAAGAAGAAATGAGGGCATCCCGTGTGGTAAAACAGCTCTGCCTGGATGATTAGCTCAATGGTGCCACCTGCTGAGCAAAAAGACCAGCCACCAAGTGCAGAGTCAGCCAGCCATTCACAGAGCGTGGCTCGTTTCACACAGATCTGCATTGCTCGCTATTGTAGCTGCGCTCATAGTCCTGCTTTGCATAACCTCCGCAGTAAGGCGCTCTTCCTTTGGGCAGCTTTTACCTTTGCATAAGTGTAAGAGGAAGAACACCAACTAGAAATGGATGTCAGTGCGAGTTGCCCAGAAAAATGTTACTGGGGACCCAAGGAAAGAGAAAAGTCCTTCTGCCTTTAGAAGGCTGTGTGTTGTCCATCTGCTTCTTCCTCACATTACAATGGAGGGTTCAAGTGATCTAGCCATCATTATTTATTTATTGTTAATACGGGCTTCTCTCTTCACTTATTCAGGCTTCTGTCATCTTGTGCTAGTAAATGCCATGGGCTCTAGGAACAGGCTGTCTTTTCCTTCACCGCACTAAGGCAGCCAAGTTGCAAGCTGAGAGAGACAGAACTGCAATATGCACAAAAAGGCAGAGAGGGGAAGGGAAGCAGACACAAAGCCCAGAGTTTCCCCCGTCAAGCTCAGAAAATTGAAAAGACCGCAGTATGTGCTGCATAAAAGATCTCTCTCACTAGACCAATGTTTCTGTTTTCATACCAGAAAAGATCATCCCTCAAACTCCACTCAGCCTCCAGGCTGGGTCACATCAATGTCCTTTTATTCTTCAGAATAAAAAAAGGATTGTTAGATTCAAGGTCAGACAGTGGCAACGGGCAATGCAGGGCTAAATCCTGCCTTGAGCTGTGGAGGAGGGGTGCACGTGGGGATGGAGGGGGAAGAGTACAGGGAGCTTTATCCACCTTATAGCTACACAGGAGCAGGGAAGAATGCCTTTCCAGCACTCCTCTGAACAGCAGGCAGGCGCACAGCCATCATAGGGAAACATGGTGTGTTGGTTATAGGGTGTGACCAGACCCCACGCCCTTTGCGGTTGTACTTCCGTTTGCAGTACATTAACAGAGTTCATGCTGCTCCTTAACATGTGCCCCTCAGACAGTGGGCTAGTTCAGGATCCACTGCTTGGTCCTCATTGCTCTTCTCCCCACAGTGCCTCTTTCCTGTGACTAGAGCGTTCCCTCCCCTCACCCAGTACTGCTTTGAATTAGCCACACATCTTCATTTAAAACAAGATATGTGGGGCCAAATGTTCTGCACTGCTTTGGAAATCCTAATCAGAGGAAGGACAGTACTGCGTTTAAAGTCAGAGGATCTGTTTCTCGGTATGTGCCAGAGGCATGACAATACTCCTCTGAAAAAGTCTCTCTATTAAGCAGACCAGTGCAGGAAAAACTGAAGATAAGCCCAAGATCAATGCAGCCCACAGCATTCTGAAGTGTCCAGACTCATTCTTATTTGGAGATGCAGTCACTGGAGAACATCTTGATTTATAGCTTTCAAGTTCAGAAGGGACCATCACATCATGTAGACTGACCCCCCCTATATAACAGACAAAAGAATTCTACCCAGTTACCCATGCACTGAACCCATAACTCAAATCCTAGTTGCCTCCATATAGTCTTTTCTCTGCAGATGAGTAAAGAGAAGGCATGAATCTGGAGCCGATTGGAGCTCAGGTTGCCAGGGCTCAATTCAGATCCTTCGTAATTCCATTACACCAAATTAGTTTCATCCACTGCAAGAAGTCCACTAAGGTTTAAAACTGCCAAATTACAAGATAAGTCAATAGTACAGTAAATGCTCTGATTCATTCTACTGTTTTACTAGTTGGATTTCCTGATACAATCCACATTCTCACTGGATCAATGAAAACAGACCTGTAAAATCAAGTTTGGCACTATGGACACCTAGGATGTCCGTCTTTTGCCAAGTGATGTGATACTACATTCTGAAACCACATCACTAGAAAGGTATTTTTCCCTCTTTTTTTTTTTTTTTTCCCACCCCCCCCCCCTTCCACAGTATGTCAATACGGCATAAAAAAAAAAAAAGATAGCTCTCTCCCCACACCTGCACCCACAAAATCAGATTACTTGGAAACAATGGCCATTTGGGTAGCTGCACTGTTTCCATCTCATGTATCCATAGTTAGTGTAGTGGATTTAATCATGTTCCTATTCTAATAGCTAGTTTTTTCCTGAAACAAAGCCAAAGTAATCAGTTTGTGTGTGATGGAGAATGAATTATGTCCTGAATTCATAGAGCTAGCAGGATTTGTGGAATCTAGTGTGCTAACTGATGGTAGCCAATGATGGGTAGATTGTATTTGATCACCCCAATCTTCTATTTGCTAAATTTCGCAGTTGCGTAGTTGATCATAAACGCCAAGTGACAGGTAGAGGACATGGTGTACATTACGTGTATCAGAGGAGTAAGGCGTTTTTGTAGATTCCGAATTTTGTTTTACTTTAGGGATATTTACAGAGAACTTTAAAAAATGCACTGTTGCTTCCTGCTGCTGCAAGCACATTGTAATGAAGGAAGAGAACATCCAGGGCCCATTCTATCCTTTTCAAAAAGATCACTGCAGTTCCTTGTGAGAGCAATTGAAAACAAAGAGGTATTTTCTCTGAAACATCAACTGAAATACCAGTCACCAAAGATGTTCCCATATATACAAGTTTCACTAGGAGTAATATTTATCTTCTGCCACCCATAATTCCCCTATTAATTTCCAGTGCAGAGAGTGGAGGTCTTTAATTCTTCTCCCTTCAACACTGCTAGTGCAGAAACTCTCAATTTAACCTTCCAAGTGCAAATGGGTGCACAACCAAATACGTCAATTGTCCACGTATGTGACTGGTTAGATGCGTCACCACTAATCTCTGTGAATAATCAGTTATCTTAACCAGTAAAACCAGAATAACTATCATATTCAACACCAGAGATGGCTGCAGCAGATTGGTAAATTTGATTTATGCCTCGTGCCAACTGCTTACTGAAGGATGAGCACATACCATCTCGAAGTTTAATACATAATTTGAGTGGGATTGTCTGTGTAGAGGTCAGCTGAACATTTTCAAATTGAACAAATTAAAATAGATCAAGTTTTGGCTAAAGATTTGAGTCAAACTAGTTTGACTTTCCTTATAAAAAAGGGAGAGCTGTGGCCTGGGAAGCATTCCAAGAAAGAGTGTCTTTCATGACCTAATCAGGCTTCCTTACTCAGTTCATCTCCAGTTTATAAGTATCACGGACATTACAGCCAGGCTATTCAGAAACAGAAAGAAAAAAGATCAAACTTTCGAAACAGGGAAACTGTGATCACTAGCAGCTCATTTTGAAAAAGAATTCCCTCATCACCACTTTTTTAATGTCTGAGTTTTCATTATGACGACAGTGCATAATGTGAATGTGCTTAGAGTTAAACTTCATTTAAATTCAAAGCCTTGTTAATTGGCAAACCAGTAGCAGACCCAACGCTCTGCATCTTCTTACCTGTTGGAAAGATTTCATTACTGATTGGTCAAGAGACATTTTGTGGGGGAGAGCCTTGCTCAGTTTTCCAAAAAACATTTTTGCCTCTGGATGATGCTGGCACAAAGAATAAAATGTTCCTCTCCAAGAAATTTTAGTTGTACGTGTTGGCGAAATGTGTGAGCTGCTTGATGAGGAAAGTCATGGAAGCTTCTGAAATTTTTTTTTTTTTTAAGCTCAACTTTCAGTTTTGAAGCAACAGAGATAGAAAGCAAAAGCATCAAGGCCTTGGCAATATGAATCCAGACAAATGCTCATAGATAAAACTATCATCCAGAAAGATCAAAGAGTGATACCCACAGGCGATCCCTCTAAAGCACTGGTTGTATAGAGGTCTTGAAAAACCTTAGTCCTTACACCATTCTATTGGGTGCTCAGTATTCGTGCTTTTCCCACTTTGCAGATGGGAATTGAGGCATAAAGCAGAACTGATGTGGCAGAGGAATCAATATCAGAGCTGGGATGAGAACTCATGAGAGTGCTAAACATGCCTGACAATTAGACTCCAAATGTCTCGGCACCTAAACACTTTAGACCTGGCCAATAATTATAATTATTTATTGTTTTTGGCACAGTACAAACACAGGAGATTAAATGGAGCTCAATTCAGTGGAATTGCACCAGAAATGAATGTGGTCCACGGTCTCTACTCTCACTTCCGTACAAGTCTAACTCAGACGCAGATAATACAAAGTCAAATTTTTGGGTGTTAATCCAATTCCAAGCCTAATCCCCAAAACTCAAAGGTGTACCTATCGCTACTTTCTTACCACTGGGACTGCAGTATGTTACTTTTGGAGTGTCATTTATTGCCACTCTTGATCAGACAGCAGTTTAATAGGCAAGGAGCCTATTAGTCCTTTGACACTCCTATACTAATGATGGCAGGAAGGATTTGAAGGGGAAAAAAATGTGTCAAACCAAAACCATCAGAGGCCCAGAAAACAGCAAGTGAAGACTTTCCATTCTTTGTATGCAAAGCCAAACCTACAGTATATGCTATTCGGATATATCCAAAACTCTTTATAAGAGAAAAACTCAGATTTAAGAGGTTATTCTCTCTGGCTGAAAAGCATACCTACACTAAATTTGCATTAATCAGCAAAACTCAGTCCAAGGAGAAAGAGAGGCAAATAAATAGAGTTCTTGAGATAGCAAGAACCTTCATTTTCCTTTAGTAATAAGAAATCTGTTTAAGTAGGACTCCCTTATAGGAGAGTTCTATTGAATTTACTAAAGAATGGCATCCTTTCAATACCCTGTTTGTATCATCCTGCCAGTGGTGCTGGAAATATTTTTATACTGTGGGTGCTGAAAGCCATTGAACTAAACTGTAAATGCCATATATGAGGGAAACTACTTCAAGACAGGGATGTGGGAGCATCCACCAGTAATTCTAGTTCTGGCACCTGTGCATCTGGTGAATTTTAGAACATTTTATTCTCGTTCCAGAATTTTAGAGGAGGGTCAAAACAATTAGTAAGTTCTCTGAAGGATATCCTGACCCCAGTGAAATCAATGGCAAAACTCAAGAATTTCAGTGGCATCCATGTCATTCTACAGGTTCTAAGAAAAATTCTACAGAACCCTATTGATTCCATCCTTAATAAAGGCTACATGCCTTTCCCATATTACAAATGATTTTAATAAAATGGATTAAAAAATTCAGATTTCAACATTATGCTCAATAGGTAAAATTCACTTGTGGTGTGGAAGACAGAGCAAGGGTGTCAGCACCACTTATGCGCTGTACAGATATTCTGGGGAATGTACATGGACAGATGAGAACAGAAAGCTCTCTTTCGCCTGCTATGCTACACCAGTCTGAAACGGGCCTGTAAATAGAGACTGAATGAGACAGGATGGTCATGTGATCTGCAGCCATGCAAATTCAGTACCTCCACATGCACATGTAAGGGGTCCTGAGCAGCAGCAGCAGCTGCCGCCGCCACTTTGCCATCTTACAAAATGTACTAGTAGCCCTGCAGCCTGTCCAGGAACTGGAAATATCATCATCCAAAGAAATTGAACTATAGCGGGGTTGGCTTTCCGCAGCAAGGGTGCACTGTATCTTATCTGTGTTAGTTGGCAATACTATTTATTCAGAGGAAGAGATAGAATTCTGAGACTCCAAAAGTCATTAGAAGCAATGGGGAGGGATTGTAAATTACAACTGCAAACTGCCAGTGCATACAAAGTTATTTCCTCTTACATTGCATTGACTATGTTATCAGCTGGATTATTCTTATTTTACACACACACACACACACAAGACAAAAAGCTACAGTACAAAGGATGCTAAAGATGGACAAGCCATTGTGGTGTCTATATTTAGATTTATTTATTATGTACACATTCATGTTCTAAAGCAATTCTATTTGTGTTCGCTTTGTATCTGCCCCATATGGAGCATGTGATCATCTCCCAAAACTCTCATTTGGTTTTTAGTTAGTGTTGAAAAGTCAGAATGTTGTGGAGTTTCTCTGAATCAGTAAATTGACACACTTGCTAATAACAATGGAGAAATGAAATGGCAAGCAAAGAGGAAGCTAGGATTTTGCAGCACTGAAGAAAAGTTAACTAAAGTTAATCCTCCGGATTGCTTCTTTGGCATGCTTTCAAAGTATGTCACTAACAAATTAACAATTTGATCAATAGGCAAGGTGTTTCCCAATCTGCCTTCAACTCTGTTAACCTCACTTTGTCAGGTGCCAACAGAGATTGCTGTTGGCAAGAGCAAGTTGGAGATATGTCAGGAAATACTAGAATATAGACAGACTCAGGTTTGTGGGAAATCAGACATGCAGGGACCCTAGAAAGCTGGTTAAGGATCCTGATCCTCCAAAGTGGTTAGCTGGAAGGGCAGCTTACAATGGAACTGTAAAGCACCAATCAAATAAGAAAAAACAACAACTTTCATACTTTGGGGGCAATGGTGTCCCTGAAATGGAGCCACTAGGCATGTGCTCCAAGAACATGGGACCCCAAAGTCTGTGGTCCTGTGTGGCTTCACATGTAGTATATATATCCAGCTGGCCCTACTCCAAGCATCTGTGCAGTGCTAGGAAGGAAGCACCAGGACTAAGTAAGTGGTTAACTTTCAAAATTACTCATATAAAAAAAAAATAGGTTGAGCTCATTAAGGTCTCTGAGTAATCTATGCTTTCTTTACAGTGCTTTTATATCAGCTGAGCCCAGCATAATATACTCATTTTAAATATGTTCATGGTGTATCTCCACAGTTTCCCAATTCACTAACCCAAAATTAACCAAAAGGCTGTTCAGCATTATTAGTTTATAGGTATCATTCTAAATGATTATGCATTTGGTTCAGACTGAAGAAATGCTCATCGAGGTATCAGAAACAGTCTGTGGAATGACAGTATGCTAAAGAACAGAACTGCCATATTATTAAAACTAATATAATTTTATATTAATCCAATAGTGGGGACATTATACACACCCACAACTTCCCTTCTGTACAAAAGACTTAATTCTATCCTCCAGTTTATACATTTACACGAACACGCACACAAAGTTAATTTTATTAAGAAGATCTCAATTTCAGTTTGAGTCTCAGGTCACATGCCCATTCTCATTACAGGAAAAAAATAATATGCGAGATCAAGAAGCAGCGTGACTGGCTGTTCATGCTCGTTTCTCATTTGCACACTCAGACACACTACAGAATGTTGAGCTGATACGCCCACCCTAGTACTAGCAACACCCTCCAACCTAGAGTCTCATCAAATGGCTGAAAGTCTGGGAGAATCCTATGGTGGTCTCTTCCCTGCCCCCCCCCTTTTAAAAGAAATACACCCACCCTGAAGTAACAAACTGGTTGTACTGACACCCTTTCACTGTTCTAATGTCATTTCCATTTAAGATACTACTTTTGGAGCCTTGTTTATTTTTCTTCAAAACATTACAAAGATGGAGTTCTATTGCCCTTATGAAAAAATTGTGGTAGAATTTCACATACAATGAAGAATTCCATGGGCTTTTTTGGAACATCTCGAATTTAATGGAAAGTTACGTGTTTGCTACAAAATTCTGTAGAATAGATCAAAACAGTTATAGAAAGACTCTGTAGGGTCCGAGTGTAATTTCTACAAAACTTTAAGTGTCTTTTGAGCACTTTTAGTTTCAACATTAAATCTTTGAGTACTTCTCCATATGTTGGTACCAGAAAGGATTAAACATATTTCCCAACCCAAAGCCAATGGGAAATTCTGCTTTAAAAAGTCAATACACTAGGGCCCACATCCTCAAAAGATAGTTGGTGCCTAAAATCCTATTATTTCAATGAGAATTAGGCATCTAGGTACCACTGTAGATCTGGACTTGTGGCCTTCTCGGGGGAGGCACCAGTTTCAATAATAGTATAGCTATCTGGTTACAGCCCATAGTACAAAGAACACTTTTCACTTTATACTCAAACTCTTCTAGTTGGAAGGGTCTACAATCACCTTCTAGTCATCTTTGATAGAAACTTGCTTTTTGTACAAGAAAAATGAAATAGAAACGGTCTGGTGAGTTAGCTAGACTTCCCAGCAGTGACATTAGTTCATTTTTCCCAATTGGATGAGCCTCAGCTATTAGCATATACAAATATATATACACACACACATACACACACTTTACCAAAAATTGCTGTTTGAATGAAATTGTCTATTTGACATGATAGCCAATTCAGTGTGATCACAAGGTGGAAGGGGAAGTTAACAGCTTGATTGGTCTGAATTAAGAAAAAGATAATGGACTGCACAGTAGTAAGCCTCAACTAACCCCTTCACAACTGCATTAAAAGCAAGATCCTTGAAATCAATGCGAGTTGAGGGCACTTGCTGTCCAATAGCAAGGTGCCTATGCTGCTTTCCCATATAATGCACCCAGGAAGGTTTGTGCCTTTGAAGCATCCTCATTCCATTTCTGTTGGCACTTTGAATGTCAAACCTGATATTGTATCTGACCGGCACTTTTCTCCAGATTCAAGGGCATTTAGCAACATAAATGGCTCATTCAGATCTTGGCTACATAATGAAGTCAGGGAAATGCTGTGCACTTAGGATGTACTTTAGTCTGCATCATGTAATAATGGGCTGAAGATTCTCTATAAACTATGCTTTTGGAGGGCCCGGCTCTTTCATGGGGTTCCCCCATGATCACGTGTGTTTCATTTTGTGCTGGAGAACACATTTGGGAGTATTAAACAGCTGCTGCTGATTGGCAAACTTTTCAATCCAGAATGAAATTAACCCATTGATCAGGCCCATGTATTTGAAGAGAAGAGGGGAAAAAAGCCAGTATAGAATTTCAAAGCACTGTCATTTCCTTCCTTAGTACTCTGTTCAGTGAGAACAGAGCCTTGATCGGTGCATTGCTAGTTCACTGTCAGGGCTGCCAAGAAATCTGGCAGGTCCTGGAGGGAGATTACTTTGACTGTCAGCTTACACCAAACACAGACTGTAAATATGATGGTCATCAGCCCAATCTCTATTGAAACAATTTGAGACCAGCTGTTTCACCAATCATTATTTTGAAGGACGTGGAAAACAGGTAGGCACTGGGAGATGCATTCCTCTACAATATTACAGCTGTGATCTCATTGTCTATGAGTGTCATATAATGTCATCAATTATAGATGTTGATTGATCACATCATAAATATTTCAGGCCGGATTCATTTAGATGCTCTAGCTTCTTAGTACAAAGCAGCCAAATCATACTGGTAAATCCGGCTGTACATCTGTAAAGATTCTTGTGTGAAATCTAGGAAGGTCTAACTGTACACTGGCAAATGGGGAAAACATGCAAAAAGGGAAATTCCATAACCATAGCTCAGTGCACAGCAGCAGCTCTCTTTGCAGGATTGGGGCAATGGAAAATTTACGTGGGTGGTGGACACACACGCACTCCCCCTCTCCCCCACTAGGTTGTCTGTCAGGACTGAGCCCAAGACAGCTGCATGTAAAGAAGTGAAAGCTTCTACTGTTTGAACTGAACAATCAATTTTCCCTAACTTGAAGGCAGTAGCAGACTCATAAAACTCTTTTTCTGGTCCAGCAACGAGAGAGGGTTAATGTGCCACACTCTGGCCGTATGGGTTACACACAGTACAAGCTCATATTGGAAGGAAGGATGCCGATCTATTAAAGTCTCACAGTTCTGTGCTCGGATTCAAGTCAATCAAAGTGTCTCTCTGAGCAATTGAATTATCCCTTCCATAACACCCAGCCGCTAGAAGATCAGTCTACCAAATTCCCAGGGAACAAAGAAACTAAGCCTCATGCAATATTTAGAACAGAAATTAAAACATTGATAAAAGATCTACTCGCCAAACCTAGGAAACCAATTGAAGGCTTTAGTTTTTTCCTTTAAATTCATATATAGACTTTTACTAGATATAGGGCAATTGTTATCATGTCATTGGGATGCCCCTCTCACTTAGACAGGCTATGAACTAGTGTCAGTCAACTGACTTTCAGAGTTATTCTTGATTTACAGTAAGATCCTTACATGGCCCTCATTACTTGAATATTTACCCTTACCCTGTGAGATAGTCAAGTATC
>ML675609.1:14090974-14117052 GCA_007922155.1 Mesoclemmys tuberculata | reverse complement strand
AAGGTCACAAAGGAAGTGTGTGTTTGGCAGAGCAGAGAATTCAGTGAGGGTCTCCTGAGTTCCAGGCTAGCATCCTTACCATCCTACCATTGGTGTAATAGGAAAAGCAGGCCTATTATTCCTAATTGGACATTAGTGTTAGTATGAACTAAAATGAAGCTAGATACATGTATCGTGCATTCTACTAAGCAATCAGCAGTGTTCTCAACTTAATAACGTTTGGTGATTGAATAGTAAGTACTTCAAATGGACACTATTAGAAAGAACAAATTGATAATCCATTTAGATCAACTCACATGCAAACGAGCCTCCTATTTATTTAGATGAATAAAAATTGGCTATGTGAAACTAAGAGCTATTACAATCATGAGACATCACACCCAAAATCACATCAAAATAAAATGCTACCCTTCAATCCATCCAATAACCCACCTTAACCAATAATCCCCCTTATTCACCCGGGGGGGGCACGGGGAAGAGGACTGGCAGAATTACTCTGAGGTCAACAAATCTATGCTCTGTCAGGCCTTCTCACTAAAAAAAGGCCTGGTTTCAAGTCTTCTCCCATTCCATTACAGCCATTGAGATTAAACACCTCCCTTCACCAAAATAGACACATGAGGAGCATAATGTTTGATGTTACCCTGAAACCACTTAAGGCTTTAAAAGTCAAAGCCAGCTTCATAAACTGCACTATTTAAAAGCCAAGGTAGATCACAGGTATAATATACCTTCTGTGAGGTACTATTTAAACATGCAGTCATTCGACAGCAAGTGAACCTCAGGGAAGGCTCATTATGAGAATAATCTCTCTTAGAAGAGAGAATGGATGCTTATTAAGGAGGACCAAATATGAAACTATTCACTTATCTTGGATCTCATACAATTTCTTTCCAAAAAAATTGAGCTTCAAGCAGGTACCCAGCATGCAAACTTTCAGCTGGAACAGTTAAAACTTAGCAATGCTATAAGCAACTGAAAACTGTCTTAAAATGTGAAGACAGACTTAATCTAGGTGGTCAGGAATTTTTTTAAGAATCATTTCCCCTACCTCCCCTCCCACCTCTGCCCACACATGGAGAAAAAAATGCTGATTCATCCAAACCAAAACTGTTTGTAAAACGGTCAGTTTTCTCACACACACACACACACGCAGTGTGCATGTCTCAGTATCCTGTTAATAGAGAAAGCAGGAATGAAGCTTTTCAAGTGAGAATCAGTATTTATCACTAAAAGACAATCATCATCTTGCTTTCGTTTTTAAATTAGATTCCTTTTGGCTGATTATTCTGAAATAAAAATAGTGTATCATTTCTCAACTAGTTGTGAATTACATGACTACACACTTTAAGTTGGATTTAATTGTTGCTTAAGATTATTTTCTTGCTTAAGGCTTTTTTAAATAAAACGCACATGTCCAATTTCCAGATAAACAGGATCCTTGCAGTTTACAAACAGAAAATATGGCATGTGTATCCTGTTTAGCCTAGTCTGCATATTTGTGGGTGGAAGTCTATGTGGAGGACCCTGAGCTGGTGTAAATGGTCATAGCCATTGACTTCAAAGATTCACACCAGCGCAGAATCCACTTCCACGTGTTTTGTTGTAAAAATCTCACCCAATAGTCAGTTTGGAGCATCAGAGCACCATTTCATTCCCAGTGTCTGTTCTAGATTCTACAGAGTTTGCCTTCCATTAGTTATTACAAAATAAATAATGTTAGAGGGCTGTCCAGCTCTCTTGTATTAGGACTATCCAGTCCCAGCTGTTCCTGCAGGTCCTTAGTTACAAAGAAGAGAAAAGGACTGTTCCTAGATGGAGGTCTCCTCTTTGCAATATCTGCCTCTTTTGAGCTCACCCCTCTAGCCAAGAGCTCCCTAAGAGTTACGTAACCAAACACTTCATTCAAGGGTCAGGCCTTATCCTGTAATCACCCTGGTCCTCTTCTTAGAGGGCTACATTTTCCCCTTGCTCGAAGCCATGTGGATTTACAAGTGGGGGGGATTTACTAGGGGGAATTTACAAAACCAGGAAGAGAAAGGAATCCTCCTTTCCCAAGTCACAGAGCTAAAGGAGAAGAACCATGCCATTGCTGCTAATATACCATGCTCAGCTGCACCTGTGCCCCCCATTCCATACAGGGTAATGGCTGATGGATTCACATAGCAGAAGATCCACAGGCCTTACCCTGCTCTTCATTCAGTCCACCCTGGTTGGGCTACCTTGCTAACTCCACCAAGCGAAAACGGAGAAAGCCACCCTGTAATGATTCTCTGTGGCATAACTAGGTGGACCTCAGAAATCCTCTTTCCCTGTGCTGCTAAAGCACTATAGTCTTGCCACATCTGGATGCCTCTGTGACCAAGTTGGTGGAAACAGGATTTCACCCAGGGTGCACATGTTTTTGTTGGGTGGGGAGCAGGAAGTCTGTGTACTGGGGCAAATGATAGAATGGATTCTTACTGGGCACAAAATACCAGACATTTTTATCTCCACTTTACACAGGCAGAAGTGACTATACAAGGCAGTGGAGATTCAGGTCCCTGTATTTTAATTCAGGGCAGAACCAAAATGAATTGCTTGGCACTTAGGTAGAACAAAAGATAAAAGTGATTAATAGCCGAGTGGACATATACCAGGGTTGAGAGTGCGCTGCTAGAATAATGAATAGCATCGTACACACCAACTGTACTGCCCTTAAGCACAAGAGCATATTTCTTTCTAGAGATTAGTTACCTTACCAAGCACCGCCTCTTCATTTGCCAACACAAGCAAAGGAAAGATTAGGAAAAGAAATTCTATAAAGTCATGTAATTTTAATCAGATGTCAGCTAATATGTTTTCAGCAGTGAACAAGTCTCATGACCTCTAAGAAAGTTCCTTTTTATATATTAATAAAGAGTTAGTTGTTCTCCAAGAGTATTGTTTCGGTTCTGTGGGTTGTCCCCCCCTTTCACTGAGAGAAAGAGAGGAAAAAAAGAAACTTACTGATAAACCTGGGTGGGTGTTTACACAAACACACACATGCCCAACCACTTATTTCTATGGTCAGAAGGGTGATTGTACAATGAAAACATCTCTACCAACTATATTAGTATTGATTATCACAGCCCACTGCCCTCTGATCCATAAAACCAATTCCTTGCATCTCTACCTTAAAATTCCATTTAGATTCCTATTCCATTAAGCATTCAAGATGTAGTGGTCATAACCTACTCTATGTATGTTTATTTTGCCTTGTACTGGATTGTTATCATTTGAGCCTTTAGACTGTGAGTGTTTTGAGACAGGGAGCTGTTATGTTGTCAGTCTAAACTGCCAGCACTGCATCCGTTCATGGTGCTATGCAGTATGAATGATAAATAAGAATATTTGATCACTTTTCCACAAGTATCACTCTCGAAGTTTCATATTGCAAATTAAGAGCTGGATCTTCTATTCTGTGATTTGCGTGTTGATTTATCTTAAATCACCACATCAGGAGAACTGTTGAGTAACAGCCTACATCTTATTTACTATATGAAACAAGCAGTTCAGAAGCAATGCAGTATTTCCAGATGACTCTTGTAAAAAAACATTACACTCATGACTGCTGAAATTTAAACTATATTAAATCAGCTGCATTACAATGTAAGTTGCTGTTAGGCTTCTGAAACTGATGGAATCCAAGACTGATTCTGGATTCCTCCCCATTTAATTACCTGCATTCTATGATAAACCCAGTTTTTAAAATGTTGAATTTCCATAGAAATGTCAATGCTATATAATTTGTCTCTAATGATATTTTGAAAAAAGAGTGCTATTTTCTTAATTAGTAAATGTGATTAATAAAGCAGTGCTGCTCAAGCCATTATGTCTATAAATTAGCCTGGGCAACATTGCAATGTTTCCTGAAAAAAACTCCTAGGATTTTGCTTTGCTTGGCAACCACACTACTCCCTGAAGCAAATGCCTAAGACCAGCAGCCATGCACTGACAAACACACTCTTACCCTCCCTGGATCATCTGATGAGTTTTCTCCATCATAATGCAGGTCAGATGAGCTTTCTTCCCCCTCTGTGCTGCATCGCTAATCAACCCTCCAATTACTCCCTTGATTGAGACTTAATGAGCTCAATCTCTCTCAGTTAGAGACTCTGGCTCAATGAGGGCTACAAGTTAAAAAAAGAAACCCAAACAAGGAGACCTGTTTCTAGCAAATTCTCAGGGTTTCTTATGTTGTTGACATAACTTGAAAGGGGCACCAGTTGGTGGGAATGGAAAGATCTCTATAGCAGAGAGTTATATTTGTAAGTATTTTCAAGTGCCAGTAAGTTTCCAAGAGTCCACCTTGAATTCTGCATAGTACCACAGAATCTTCCAGCATTGTTTCCACAGGAGCAATTGTTTGGTGTTCAGTTAATGATCACAGGGTTATTTTTGGACTGGAGATGAGTCAATAAAATAGTTTTAGGAGAGAAGAGAAAACTACCAACCAAGCCTCTAAAGTACAGCTTCCCTTAATATAAGGGCTGCAAGAGGTATCTCAAACATGGGAATTCAGCCTGTCATGGGGTGCTGCACTCACCGTCAGCTTGGCACTTTCTCCTGGTCACTTTGGGAATTAGCTCTCAAGGCCAACACCCCATCCACGGTTTGCAGGCCACTGTTCTGTCTCTCTCACAGGTCTGCAGCTCCTCTGTCTCCAGGCCACACAGCATCTCCTTTGTCACCTAGCATTTCTCTTCTGGGGCACAGGCCAGCAGCAGGCCAAGGCAGTCTTCCCATTCAATGCCTCAGTTCCATACCACTCCTCAGTGGATAGCAGGAGAACCAAGGGTTACCCTCTTCTCTGGGTTCCAGTCCAGAGACCCTCAGCTTAGCAGTTCTGGGCTCTCTCTTCCCTTACTGTGCCTTCCCTGGACTGCTTTCTTCTCTCTGGGTACCCTTCATTTCCTGGGTGTACCAACTCCAAGAACCTTCCTCCCAGGGACTGAATGCTGCCTGGAGCCTTTCTCAGCACCCCACTCCTCTTTCTTCCCACAAAGCAACTACCCTTTCTCAACAGCCACCTTGTCTGTAGCCCCCTGCCTGTATTCATAGGCCCCACCTGTTCCTAATTAATCTCCTCCTCCCTGACTCCTGCTCCAGGTGCAGCCTGTGGAGTTAATTGGCCTACTGGCCACTTTAGCCCTTGTTCAGCCCTGTGTGGGGTGAACATTGCATCCCACAGCTCTATACCAGCGTATCAGACGCAGGGTAACAGAGGCAGAAATACTAAAATTCTCCTCCTTTCGCTACTAGGCTGTGAGGTTTATTTGGCAAAATTCTCTGCTGGCATAACTCCATGAAGCCAATGGAGTGATGACAGAGCATTTAGCCCATTATCTGAAGTGATGTCTGTTAGCACCAGCCGATCCTTCAGGGAAGGACCAGTTGGGGCTATGCTTATTCCTGGTCAGGGAATTTATGTTATGCAGATTTAGTGCAAAAACTGATATAAGCTTAAATTTGAAGCCACAAAAATCGATACAGACACAAGACCTTCTTCCTGTAATTATACAGCAGCAGAGAAGAAACAGCTGCAGAAAGCCAGCAAAATTAAGCCAGGCCCACAGGTTTGACTCAGTCATCGCTTGGGAAAGAGTTGCAGTCCCAGTGGTCTGCCCACGGAGGCCTAGTTATTATTTCCATCTCATTTCAAATACCGAGGCCCTAGAATCTACCCTCCAGACTCCCAGAGCATCCTTAGCCTCCTCACATGGACAGAGTATGGTAGGCTCTATCCATTACCTCCTCATCTGCCAGTGGAGATATTCTTGTGTGGAGGGACCACATAGCAACCACATTCCCTCCTCTGATCTGGCTGCAGCACGCCAGGGCCTCATGCTCGGGCTGTGTGGCTCTTAATCACTCTCTAGAGCCCCCCACATAGTTCACGCCATGGAATTTATTCAGCACACTGTATCAGTGTGAATAATAGTCCATAAGAAGGGTGACTGCTAGTCCTGTATTTTAAATGACATCCATTCTGCGGTGCCTAATTTCCCACAGAAATGCCGATCAGGAGCTGTTAAGAAGTAGGGCCCTGTTTTTTCAAAAGTGATTAATGAGTTTGAGTGCCTCTGTTTTTAGCTACACATAGGAAACAGGACTGGCAGGTCATTGAGTCCAGTCTAATGCGATTGCAGCAATCCCATTCATAAATTTATCAAGCTCCATCTTAAATTGAGTTGGATTGTTTGCTCCTACAACCTGAAATGCCTTGAAAGGCCTGATTTTTAAAGTACCCTGCATTTCCTTAACATGAGGCCGTTGTAAAGTGTGTCAAGTGGGCACTCAAACTGAGGGATCCAAAGTCATTGTCACTTTTGAAAATGAGGGTCATAATATGTTTATAAGAAGTGGATTGTATATACAATGGGATACAAGTATCTGACCACAAATAAGCATTAAAAAGTGAGATCTCTTAAGAAGATTAGTCCTTTTGTTTTTATGTAGATGTCCTCTATTTCTTTAAAAAGTCTGTGATCATTCTAATCCAGGAATGGCTCATCATACTCTCAAACTAGTTCCTTCTGTTCTGCTGCCTAGCTTTAACCCTAAGAGGCTCACCATGTACAAGACAAGACAGCTGGAAATTATTAAAATGTCATGCTTCAAGATGACTAACTGCCTACCTGTCTGCTTATTAGAAAGGAGATGATAAAGCAAAATCACTGGCATTTCAATACTCAAGCCTCTCTCAAGAGGTTTCTAAACCAGATTGGAAGGAACTGCTGCACAGGTTAGAGACTTTAATTTTCATTCTAGTCAAATCATTTCTTTTCTAAAGTGAGGAATTCCTAATTTTCCTGAGTGCTTCTTTGGAGGATTTGTTCATTATTCCTTAGAACCGGGTTACCAGGACTTTAACAGTGACACTGTAAGCTAAGAAGGAGTCTAGGTCTGCTCTAATTTCAGCACATGCTGAAAAGTAAATCTGCCAAGCCCTGAGGAGGGTCAAACAGTGAGTGGTCCAGACAAACTGAGAATGCAGCCTGCTTTCCTCTGTATGTCAAAAACAGGCTTCATTAGGTATCTATAGAGAGTCATGCATACTGGTCACATCTTGGCAAGATGTTGCAACATTTTAAAGCGTGGTGTTCCTTCTCCTTCTACAGGAAGAAAAGATGTGCTCTGAAATGATGTTTCATAAAGCTAAACCAGCTGCAAGGGATTCTGGGCACTAAGATCACTGAAAGATGTCTTATTATACCAAGCGATAATTAGCAAAAAGTGAACCTTCGGTCTGGTTTTATGGTATGTGGCAGCTAATACTCGTATGTAGTACAAGTGAGAGCAGAACGCTCTGATGCAGCAGGCCCTGTTCTGCAAAGTTCTTAAAATAACATGCATAAAATTGCTGAACAGGGATGGACAAACATGCTTAAACGCTTTGTTGAATTGGAGCCTATAAGAAAGACAATAAGAGAGTTGCAGTTTATCAGTCTTGCCCTCAGCTTAAGTACGATATACATAAAAAAAGTGATAGGGTGTTTTAGAGCAGGGGAGGACAAGCTAACCAGGAGCAGATTCTGATTATATGATCACTATTCCAGTTCCTTCTTTTTTACTGGTCTGGATTTGGAGCTTCCGGACCCTAGTCCTGCCAGCCCCATGTGTTCAGTAAGTAAGGCCCCTCTCCGCAAAAAATGTGATTGGCTTAAAAGTGGCGGGTTAAAAAAATGAGTTCTTTTTATTTATCTTCTGTCTTTTAAATCTTCAGGGTGCACTCAGGTCCTAGCTTCAAGCTTTTCTCTACAACCATGAAGAACTATTTTTTTTTAAACTATTTTTTTTCCATACCTCATTACATGCCTGAAGGAGCCACATCTTCCAGAAAAACACCAACTAGCGCACGAGTTGTGATAAAATCTCAAGGGCTGGTAACACAGTGACTCCAATTGGAATGGAGTAGGCTTGAAAGGAAGATGGTAAAGCCAGCTCTTCTCTTTCAGGGACTTCCCCTTAGCCCTTCAATGCCACTTCTTTATGTTCCAGCTCTCACGAAAATCTATTTTCCCTTCTCTTCCTACCTTACTGTGGGGTATGGACGTACTTCCTATCACAAACTTTATATTATACAGCTTTTTATTAGCCCAACTAAATCCTCCCAAAACACTAAAAGGCATCTTTCCTCAGCAAGGGGAAAAAAAAAAATCAGTGCTTACCCTTAAACACCAAATGCTATGGCTACATTGTATTTGAACACCCACAGCTAACGTGTGGCAGCTGCCTCTGGCTGCAGGGCTGCAAACTTGTGGTGTAGACATTCAGGTTCAGGTTGGAGCCCAGGCTCCACGCTTCGGCTCAAACCGAAATGTCCACACTACAACTTAACAGCCCGGGAGCCCAAGCCTGAGTTAGTTGATACAGGCTGGCACTGGGTGATTAATTGTGGTGTTGACATACCGCAAGTGTTTAATCTTAAATGGTTATAATGGTGTTGCTTTGTTAGAATGTGTTCACTGGTGGCAGAACAGGTTCTCCACACTGCATACGGCAGAACTGGAAATCACTGGTTCTAGTACAAACCCAGATGCTTAGCTGGGATTAACTTCTGCTTAGCCCGCTGCAGCATAACCCTGGCAGAAGAAGTGCATGGTCTGGAAAGAGTATGCAGGGGGAATTCTAATCTCCCATGTGCCCCAGAACCAAGTTTTGCAACAGGCCCCTCCCCAAGGGTTTCAATGGTGCATAGGCCTAGTGCTGACTACCTGAAAAGGGATCAATTTTCGCCCAAGAGCATATCTGTGTGATGGAGAGGAGGGCAGGCCAGGAGCATGGACAGCAGCTCCACAACATGTTACTCCTGCTATACCCTGCAGTAGAAAGCCACCTACAGCAGCTGGGAGCTGAGGACTGTTTTCTTCAACTCCAGGAATGTGTTTGAATGCACAGCCTATATATTTGACTGCATGTGCCTATACAGGCTTTCCATCTTTAGTAAGAGTGGTGTAAGGATACTGAGCCCTGGGTCCTCACCTTCTGTTCACATGTGCCTAAGAATCTACATCTTGAGGTGTATTGCTATGTTTTCTTCCGCAGCCTTCTCTCTCTTTGGGGAGGGGGTAAAGGGGGGGGGCTGACTGGCCTTAGTCACCTGAGTCTTAGATCTTTACCATTGAAAAGCAGCTAAGTGCCAAAGAAGGCCTAACACTGCTATAAAAGACTTCAGGTTTGGGCTAAGCTCTACTTAGATCCATTGATGTGATGACAGTTGAATGCAAATAGGCCTGCTTATCATTGAGCAATATTAGTTGCTCACTACTGGACTGAGAGTGGCAGCCAGGGAGGGAGAGGGGAATAAGGGGTTGAAAGAGGGAATTAGTCTTTGGAGCAACAAGACCTCATTGAAGTCCAGGGGAATTTTGCCATTAAATTCATTCTGCAAGTTGAATCATGAACATTAGAGCAGCATGAGATTTGTAACCAAATGCAAAATGGACTCCATGTTACAGGATTTTTTCTTTTTTTTGTCATGAACTTGAAAAGGGGCCCATTCTCACTTAAAAATGTAGCTCATATTCAATTGCTATTTGGGGGTAGAAGCCACTTTCCACGGAAAATGAGCCAATTTCCAATGAATGTTGGCTCAATATTTTTGGAATGAAGATAGTTTTGAATCTGAAAACATTAGAAAGTCCTTGTGTGTGCGCATGTTTTAGAATGACAGTCATCTTGCTGAAATTACCAACTAAGTAAATGCAAAAGACACCCACAATTTCTGAATGTGAACAAAAGTTGTAAGCTTGCACAGATGTCATGAGTGAACCTTAAAAGTTTGAGGGGGATAGGGTACTTGAGTTCTATCAAACTAAGGGAGATAGAAGACCCCTATCACCGTAGTATCTATGCTCCCCACAGCACCTCTGAGGTATTATTGCATTTTACAGATGAGGAATGGAGACACAGAGAGCTTAAGTGACTTGCCCAGAGTCACACACGAAATTGTGGCAAAGCAGGCACTGAACCCAGGTCTTTCGTGAGCCGGGCTAGAATCTAACCACTAGCTCTACCTCTTGAGGATTTGATGCTCAGTTCAAGTGTCTCCCAGACCTTGTAGCAATAAGGTCATGGTAAAAGTACATGTAAATGCAACTCAGTAACTAGGGACAGAACCCTGCAAGATGATTAAGGACGTTCCAAAGAGAATCTCATCAAGTGCTTCCCAGCTGGAAGGATGGTAGCTGGGACAGCCTATCAGAGAGCAGAGGCAATTTAGGACTCTCTCTGGTATCTATCTTAGGGCTGGTCTACACTTACCTGGCGATTCAGCGGCAGTCGATGGGAGTTACACAAGCTACATAGAGTAGCTCGCATAACTCCCATTGACTGCTGTGCTTCCCTTCTGTGTGCCGTCTTCACTGCACTGTGCCACTTGAGGAGGTGGATTAACAGCGTCAATTTCTGGATTGACTGAAAGGATCTTCACCAAGATAGGTCGATCTGATGGTGGCAACTTTGCCTCCATCAGTGTAGATATACCCTTAAAAAACATAAAGGCCATCCCTATTATCATGGTATCCAGGAGCCAAAATCCCTATGACCTCCATTCAGGAACATATAGATACCAGTCCCTAAGCAACAACAACAAAATATCCCCACAGTTTGGGAAGATACTGATGCCATAAATAGGTGGGCAGCACACAAATGACTGCGTGCACACACTTTTTCCGTTTTTTCCCACTGATCTAATAAAAAGTTAAATTGCTGATGATTCCTTTTCACTCAGGCTCACACAAGCTAACTTACTGCATAATCATAAACCATAAATGCTGGTAGAAGAGGTGGTGGCTCTGGGCCAAAATTTGAGGTGGGCACCATATAACCTCTTCTCTCACTATACATGCATTCAGCTCAATTCAGGAAAACATCCCTGTTCAGGGCAGCACTTAAGCATATGCTTAACTTTAAGGATATGTGGTCTGAAATAGGAGGCGGGGCGCACTAAAGCACTTGCTTAAAAAGCTTACTTGAAAAGGTTGTCTGCTGTGATTGCAGGGCGTTAAATGGAAAAGGAGTTTTAGGCTGGGTCTACACTGATGGCGGCCGTTAGATCGATTTCTCTGGATCGACTGAGCGGTCTGTGTAGACCCGCTCAGTCGCTCCAGCACGCGATGTGGGAAAACCACTCCGGTAAGTGGCGTAGCGCTGCTTCAGAGGGAGCGCTGTGGACGGCACATGGAGGAGACGCCGCAAAGTCGACGGGAGATACACAAGTGATTTACGGGAGATACACAAGTGACGTAAATCACTTGTGTATCTCCCATCGACAGCCGCCGAATCCCAAAAGTAAGTGTAGACCGGACCTTAGACACCCTGGATGGAATGTAAGCTGCACATCTGGGCTTGTGCAGTCACTGACCCCTTGGTGGATGCTTCACTTGAAATATCAGCGCCCATGGCCTTTCAGGTAACACCCATGACTGAACTGTCCTTTTGGGGCAAAAGTATATTTATTTTACTTTGACTTATTTGAACACCAGCATGGCCTTGATAGTGAGACCAAACTGTGAAATGGCAGACTCACCTCAAGATGAGAAGTTAAGTCAGTTCTTTGCAGAAGTACTCCAGGACCTATTCAGAGCCACACTCTGCCGCCCTTACTCTCATGCTAATCCACTGATTGCAGTTGCGCTATTTTGGGAGTAACTCTACCCAGCTGAGTAAGGGTAACATCATCAGGCCCTTAGAATGCAAGGTCTTCAGGAGAGGAACCTTGTCTTTCTTTGTATCTCACATGTTACAGAGTACACTATCAGCACTTAAATAAAGTATTACAGCAACATTTAGTCTTTCCTGGGCTATTTCAGCTGATATCAGAAGTTGCAGAGGAGCACAAATTAACAAGAATACATTTTTAAAGTTAATCCCAAAGCAATATCTGGTTAATTCAATGGATTACCAAATTTTCAGGACAGTTTCTCTTATCTGAACCACTTATTGTCTTTGTCTCTGCATGTGAGAAAGGGTAGACTCACTGTTGGCGGGCCCCCTCATGGCTAGATGTGGCATAGCAGTTCCCCCATCTAGTGCTTCCTGCCAATGGCCACTCCAGTTCTGCAGTCATCAGTTTTTCTTTAACTTCCCTGACCCTCTGGCCACATCACAGTTTAGTCCCACCCATTTTGGGACTAACAAAGCCCAACAAATAAAAGTCCAAGTGTCCTCAGAAAAGGTCTTCAGACCTGACTCTGGGCTTTCATGGTCTTCACACTCTTCTCTCAGTGCCCTGTCATCTTTATCCCTGTCTCATGGCACCATACCAGTGGCTGGTAGGAGAACCCAGGTACTAGGTTCTAGTCCAAAAGACCTATAACTGGTAGCCAAGATCTGCTGTGTCAGACTCCTTGCTGCTCACTCCCTGGACTTCTTCCTATCATGGCTTCTTTTTGAGACCTTTGTCTCCAAGGTCTCCCTTCTCTCAGGGCCAGGATACTCAGCCCTCTCTACTAGAATCTCCCACAAAATCCCAAACTAAAAAGTATAAACATAAACCCACCTCTACCCTCCTCAGGCTTGATCTTACAACCCTTTTAAGTTTCCCCTGCTCTGTTACCTGGTTAAATGCCTCCCAGAGCTTTCTCCCAGGAAGTCTAATCCCTGTGTTTCTTTCAGAGCATATTACCAGAGCCTACAACAGTCCCTCATCTGCTCTGTGTCTCTCCTGGCTACTTGCCAGCCTTCTCTATGCTAAGAAGAATCCCAAGGTTTATTCTTCTCCTAGCTCCTTCTGGTTTCCCCACTCAATAAGCCTAGAGAATGATTGCAGATTCTCTTCCTGCAGACTCTTTGTGCTTCATTCTTTCTTCCTTTATACTAACCACCACATTGACTCATCTTTAATTGGGCCAAGTGTAACCAGCTGGATTGATTGGACTCTCAAGCACACATTAACCCTTTCAGAGGCTGTGTGGGGAAAACACCCCCTCACAGCAGAGTTTCTTATTTAGAAGCCAAATTCAGCCAGACTTCTATTCAGATGTATTTGACTTCAAAATCTCTCTTTTTTTAGTCCTAGGTAGTGTATGTTCATGAATTGGAAGGAACGTTTCTCTCAGTCAGGAGTACGTAAAGATGGAGCAATTGGCTATTATAAGACTATGTTTTGTAGGCAAGAGGCAATGAAGTTCACACAGCTAGTTTATTATATTATTTCTTACAATTGGTATTTTTTTAAAAGGCTCTCCTGACACTTCACACATGAATGGCTGGCAAACAATTGGCATCCAGTTACTCAGGGCATGTCTTCACTGACAGCAGCAAATTTACCACCATCAGATCAATTTATCCCGATCCATCGAGCAGCAGTGAAGACCCACTCAATCGATCTGGAAGTTGATTAAATAAAACTGCCCCCAAAAGAAGCATAGCGCTGCGTCGTCAGGTATACATTTCCTATCAGTGCAGCGTAGGAGAGACGGCACGCAGAAGAGGATTTAGGTAGTCGACTCTGCTTTTCCACATAAGTATAGACCAGGCTTCAGACTTGTCCTTCTAGGTCACTGGTTCAAATGCAACTTCACTCAGTCTGAGGGCTCTCAGAAGCTGATGTGAAATGTGCTGGCAGTCTTAATGTTATTCCTAGTGCCCAGCTATCCACTTCATAGTTAATACTAATACTCAGAGAGGTCAAAAGCATAGCTGCTTGTCTTCTCTGCCTTTAAAGTGAGCCCCACTGATCAGGGAAGATGTGTGGTGGTGGCACTGTATGGAACATCTTTAACTGGTGCTGCAGTTGCTCTGCCTGTCCTGGGAATAAAAGAGGGATGTCAGCCTCTCTCACTGTTAGTCCGCATCCGCACTAAGTTCATGCTTGTCTTGACCCTCATGATTCTGTTCTTTCCGGAGGCACAGCACATTCATTATATTTGCTCCACTTACTTATATCTCTGCTGTGCCACTCATACGTGGTCTAATTCCACTACCAAGGAAGTCAAGGGGAATTCACCATTGGCTTCAAGGGAAACAATACCGGACTCTGGGAGCATAGAGTTACTGTCCTGGAAATTGTAACAGTAGAGTTCTGTTGCTTTTAATTCACACAAGATAAATGTCTTTAAAGGAACAAATATAAATGAATGAAGTAACTTAACACAAGTCAGTGATATGATCCAAACCTTCAGCAAGATTAATTCAGTGACATTCAAGCGATAACTCTTGGATGTCCTTTAGTATTCAAAGCAAGGAAACGGTGCCATAAACATTAATGGACCTCTTTTTCATAAAATGAATGACTTTTCAGCATATACCAAGGGTTTTATAATATTTCCTTCAAAGATAAGGGAGGAAATCAGCTTCAAAATGTTTCCTTTAAACACAATTAAAATAAACCCCCCTTGTACAATAGGGGTTCCCAAAACCTTTAAATAAGTTTGCCAACCATTCAAACCGAAGATCTCTTTTATATTAGATTGCATTTTGCTTGGTTTTGATGGGATCCTGCAGAATAAAAGATGTGTGATGATATGGATTTGAAAGCATCATAAGTAACTTTTGACTATAGATCAGTGCCATTTTTTTGATAATGAGGGTTTTGCTGACTATTTAACAGTGGTATTTGGAAAAGATGTTCTGTAATCTGAAATGGTCTCCCTCTGTATAGTATTTATTATTTTAAGCTACAACCCCAGGATAAATAAGTAGGTGTGCTACACAACATGACATTTTGATATATTCTGAAGAGTTAGTAAAGAATGTAGCATCAAAAGCCGTACTTTTGCCAGGGCAGATAAAAAATATGGATGGACATTTTTATTAGTGACTGGTTACTCTCAGAAAATTCCAGGGTTCAGATATGAACACAACAGTTCAGATATTTATCTGAAATTCACTCAGAAACTACAGGCTCCTGAGTCTAGCAAAATTGCTCTGGAGAACTTATGCAAAAAAGCTTTCTTGTGAGACTTCTAGTACTTCACATTTCCTGCTGTATTAGAAATAGCATGAGAAAAGTCAGTAGGGTACAATCCAAGCCCAGTAAAGTTAATGGGAGTCTTTCTACTGGCTTCAATAAACTTTGGCTCTGCCCCTTTTATTACAGTATTTCTGTACTTGCAGTTCTGGGCTCAGCGAGACTCCGGAATTGAAATGATATAAAATGGGAAGCTAGGAGAATGGCTAACCGATTAGTGGCTAACCAATAATTTTCATACTTCAAAAGAGTTCTGGGTTGACAAACTGAACTGAGCCTCCATTTACTGTTCTGTCTGGACACGTTTCTCCTTACCCCTTTTTATAACTAACTTCTTTATCTGGACACTTCTTTTTCCTAGCTTTAACATGATAAACAATTTGTAAATCATTTAGTACTAAACAGAAAACATCTTTTAATGTCATTGACTGAATTTTCAAACCTGAGTGCATATGGTTAGGTTCCAACATCTGTATTTAAGCACCTAAGGGTATGCCTACACTGACAGCAGCGACCTTGCAATTTAGGAAATCCGGATTGACTTATCTGGATCAACTGAGCGGTCAGTGAAGACCTGCTCAGTTGATCCAGAAGTCGATGCAGTAAAACCACCCCTTCGAGTGGCACAGTGCAGTGAAGACGCCACACAGAAGGGAAGCACAGCAGTCAACGGGAGTTACGCAAGCTACTCTGTGTAGCTTGCGAAACTCCCATTGACTGCCACTGAATCACCCAGTAAGTGTAGACCAGGCCTAGATGAAAGTGGCCTGATTTTTTGAAAAGTGTGAAGCACCTTCAATTCATGTTAACTTCCATGGGATGTGTAGATGATTGGCACCTTTCAGAAATGAGGCCACTTTGATTTAGATGGCTAACTATGGGTTTAGGAGCCTAATTTTAGGCACAGAGTTCTGAATTTTTAACATAACCCAATGTGAGAGGAAGTGTATACCCCCAAGGAATAAATAAAAACAACAATAGTTTTACCTCAAAAGTTCATTGACTCTGAAAAGAACGACATCCATCAAGAAAGCTAATAGAACTGCTCTACTGGTCTTCCTTAGAGAAGTCATCACTCAGATGCTAATATAAATTCATTGAGTGGAAGGATATAGATGTGTTATCTGTTACAATATTTATTCATTTTCTTGCTGTCAATAATGACAGATAGTTTCCTTTATATTCTGTAGTTAGAAATGGACTGCATCATTTTTTCTTATGTACCTCCCAGCAGCCCCACATAGTTTTTCAGTTATATCAACAGAGTTGTTACAGAATTCATAGTACTAATATTTCTATAAAGACATGTGACAGCAACAGCATATCAGATGTGGTTTGGTTTTGTTTTGTTTCTATTTAAGCCAGTTAAATGATTCATATCCAAAGGACTTTCCTGGACTAAAATTAAACATCTAACAAATCCCCTGGCACCATCAAATAGTTCAAAAGAAATGCTCTGTAGTTTAATATATACATATTAGGTATTTTAATACTGTAGAAAGGAGAAAGACAAGTTTCCCCAAATGCCCTTCCTGTAATTGCACTTTTGGGCTTCTTTAGCAGAATCTTTATTTATACTCACACATTTCAAGTTCCAGCATCCTCTGTTGCCTATGAAATGATGCTAGAGGCTCACTAAAGTTTTCGGAGCACAAAAACAAAAACTTTGACAGATGAACAGATCTCTAGGCCCTGGGAAAAGCAGAAGCCTGTACATAGCACGGGCAAGCCTGCTAGTTGGTTTAATCAGTCAGCCAGCTACTGTTTCACCAGAGTGAGGGACGATCAAAAGAAAATAACACAACGTACAATAAGACTAAATGAAGCAAGCCAAACTCCATCCAAGGGAGGTAAAACCTCCATAACATATCAGCATTTGCATGAAATGTGTTGTAAAACTTCCTTTTCCAGTTAGCAAAAACTTCTTTTACCCTGGTATGGTGACCCTCTTTCCCACTGGCTGTGCTGTTATCTACCATGAACATAACTGAATGTCAGGCACAACTGCGCTGTTCAACAGTAAAATTTGCATCATTATAAGTAGATATGTTGCAAAGATAACCAGGTGTCCCAGTAAATATTAATGCTTCTCTATATTATTATTATATTATTACTTACAGACATAGAGGTCCCAATTATTTGAGCTGGTCAGAAATTTTCTGATTAAACCCCCACGCCCCACAAGGACATGATTTAAACCTTTGTTCTTATATTACTTCATATCCTCAACTGCTTTTCGGAAGTTTACAAAAGCTTAGGACTAACCCTGAACATCAGCAAAACTGCTCCTGGTCAATCATCAGACCCAGCAAGGAAGATCTATATTGACAGAGAGGAACTGGAAAATGTGGTACACTTTGCCTACCTTGGCAGCCCTCTTTCACAGAGGGCAAACCATAGGCATTGTTTGACTGCTATATTTGCGGCGGTGAGGCACACACTGAAGACAGTTCCCCTAGCTCCCAGGCTCTCTCCTCCCTCTTGGATTGGTACCTGGGCTGTGGGGGAGCCCCAGCTGTTGCCACCAAGGGGATGCTATATGCCCATCTCCTGCTTCCCCACCCCCATTCCCGTATCCCCTTCTCTTCCTCCTGCCCTATCCCATTCCCCTTTGCCCCCACTGCAGTACCCCAAATTATCACAGGAACCAATCCAGCAAGCCCCACAATAAAAAACTCTATGGTTAAAGCACAGCAATACTAGCATCCCCTATAGAAGTTCCCCCCCTTCGGGAGCCTCTCCCTCCTTACAGCATGGCCCCCCCATCCCTTTTGCTAGCACCTGAAACCCCCCCCCCAAAAAATTTTTCAGTCACTCCCATCAGCTCAGATCCAGCTGCCTCAGAGGTGCAGGAACCTGCCCATTAGAGATCCCGGGGCGGGCCTTATTCACCAGCTTGTAACTGTTTAGCTGCACTGGCTAAGGGGAGGAGAAAAAATGAGAACCACAGAGGTGCAGTGCATGAGGACATGCCTGTTGTATGCCCAAGTGCACACAGTCCTCCCTTAGCCATGCAGACAACATGGCGTGGAGAGCCCAACACACACACCTTGCATCCCCTCCCCATCAGGAATGGTCTGTACCTCAGGATCACCTGCCTGGGGTGGCATCAACAATTCAGAGTGGCCTCTTTCCCCGCCTCACCCCGTTTCCCTATGTCCCCCTCTTGCGCTGCTCCTTTCCCCCATTGTACCCCCCCATCCACTCACTGTTGTGCAGGAGACAGGATGGTGGCCATGCAGGGTGCCTGGCACACATACCAGTGGGCCCAGGAAGCAGCATCCAACTGCCGAGGCAGCGAGCACCCAGCAGGAAAAGCAATTCCATTCCACCCCCTCCACTCCCAGCCTGAGCCCAGCTTGCAGTGAGGGGCAGCTGAGCGTGTTGGAAACGTGCCAGAGGCCGGGGGAGTCATAGCATGGGAACGACAGAGCTTCCATCTCCTCCCCCCAGCAGGCTGAGCAGAGCAGCTTGGCACCCATAGAAAAGAGGGGGGCAGTGGCACAGACATCTCACCTTTGTTTTCGAGGGGTAATGCCCCCCAGTACTCCCACAAACTACACCCATGGCAAACACAGACGTCGAGATTCAGCACAGAATCCGTTGTGCCAGCCTTGCCTTTGGCAGACTGTCCCAGCAGGTGTTCCGCAACCACAATATCAGAACACGCACTAGACTTTTGGTTTGTAAAGCAGTGGTAATCCCAGCTCTCCTCTATGGTTTTGAGACTTGGGTGACCTACAGAAAACACTTGAAAAAACCTGGAACACCAGCACTTTCTCTAGAAGATCATCAACATAAAGAGGGAGGATCACCATACTAATGTTAGGGTCCTCACAGAAGCCAATGTCTTCAGTGTTTGAGGCATTATCCAACACCAGCTGAGGTGAAGCAGACATTGCGTGCACATGCCTACCAAAACAATTACTGTACACCCAATTCACCAACGGAGAAAGGAAACCGGAGGCCAAAAGAAACATGTCAAAAACACCTTCAAGACAAACATTAAGAGTTGTGGCATTGACTTTACATACTGGGAGACCGTATCCCAAAACAAGGCTAACTAGAGAAGTCTTGTCAGAGAAAGAACAACCATTTTTGAGGAAAATTATCTTGTCCTAGTTGCGGAAAAACACCAGTAAAGAAAGTACAAACTGTCATGCATTAATCATGGTCCAACCCTGCTTTCCAACACCAACTGCAATGTCTGTCAACACGTCTGCGGCTCAAGGATCAGACTCCTCAGTAACAAAAGTACCCATATAAAAAAAACCCATAAAAGAGATCGTCCTGGACTTGACGGATTGCCAACAAATGCATTGTCCATTACTCTTTTCAGTGAGGAATTTTTTAACTGATTTTGGATATTTTTTTCCCCTCAAAGGTAAGTAGGGGTGTGTGTGAGTGGGTGAGTGAGAGAGAGAGAAAGATACTTTCAAGTGGATATTTACCTACCATTTAATCATTCTTCCAGCTATCTGCCTCAGCTCCATTTCTTTCAATTCTACTGCAAAAGAAAATGCCACTGTTTAAACAAAGTTCATTAACACAGGTAATTTTACTACAACTGATCAAAAGGATGCTACCATTGTGTGGAGACAAAGGGAACAGTTATCGAAGCAAAAAATCTGAAGACTATTACCCTTCTAGACTTTGAAACCTTCACTTGATATTGAAATAAATAAGGCAACATTAATTCAGTCTGAAGTTAAGCACCTGTTCCATTAAAATTTCATTGATTTGCTGCTGATATAAAATGAACCACCAAAGACACTGATAAAAATCTTTACAAAGGGATACACAAGTGGTCATCAATTACAGCAAAAGAAGTAAGGTGTAACTTGAACATAGTTTTAGTACAATGGGCAGTTGGTAGACACTGTATTATATTTACAAACAGAATATTTGCAAGACAGCAGGTTCCTCCTGGATTATTGTGAATTTAGTTCATTATGAATAGGTCTGGGGGGGAAAGCAAGGATGTCTCCCTTTATCTCCAGACTGTGGCACAAAGAAAGTGCATCCAGGCCTTTCCAACTCATTTTGACTGGCTCCTTGGAAGAGAGAATATTTTTTAGTCCATTCGATTTTGTACAGCTGCAGAGACCAAATGGGTAACTCTTTAGAATTATATGTACAGTTCAGCAAAACTGAGTGAAAATCCAAGGCCCAAATTGTAAAGTCTGTATTCCCAAGATCAGCTCCATTGCCTTCAGTAAGTCTACTTGTGTAACTACTCACGAAAGGGAGTAAAGTGGCTGCACTGATGTCACAAATGTCACCTTGACCTCTGTGAATGGTCTCCTAATATCATAATTTTTTCAAATTTATTTTTATATAATTCTTGAAAGAATTTCTGCATATCATTATAGGTCAGTAGTCTCCTTTTCAAGCAGTTTACTGCAAATAATTTCTATTTAGTGTCCGAAAAATGAGCTGTATTAATTAAATACCTTGGTCATGTGCTACATCTCTGTTCCCTAATTGGACGATCTTTGCTCAGAATCAGATTTCCCTCATAATTATCATTACTACAAGTTTGAAATTTAGACCCTGGTGCTGCACATGTTTATGGTCCTCCTTACCTCTCCTCATGAGAACAGTCCTATTGAAATTAATTTCTTTGCAGGGAAATTGAAATCAAGGCCTTAATCTCCCTGTATATTTTGCAATATTTGCATAAAAACTTAGTTATTTCTGTGAACACTTCTGCCACAAAACATGTTTACTAGAATATTTATGGAAATCAAACACAAAGGCTAAAAATACTGAAAGCAAATTCATAACAAAATTGGAACAAATATTCATTGCACTTTTTCCCAGAATTTGCCCATCTTTATAGTTTGATTTTTGCTAAAAAAACACTATCTAGGGGATAATTTAAATCGTCTTCACTTTATTGCAGTTGCTAATCCAGATATTTAATGTTTTTGACATTTTGAATAATTATTCCATCAGGTATCTACCTTCTCCCTGAAATAGCAAACTTATGTTAAGAGAAACAGTGGATACCTGATGATATAATTACATGCAGAATGTCAAAACAATTGAACATCTGTACTGTCTTGGGAGTTTAGAGAAAAGGGTGGTACACTTTTACAAATAGTTTCTTTTAAAGCTAGTCAAAAAGTGGCAATTGTTTTTGTGAGAAATTTCAAAAACAAAAAACAAACTGTTTTTAGTTTCCTGCAAAAACATTTTGGTTATTTGGTAAACACGTGGGTTTTGTTAATATTTTCCAGTTTTCCTTTAATTTAAAATATGAAAGATCTCAAATGGAACACATTTTCACCAATTTTTTTTTTTAAATACACCCATGTTCCATCTACTAATCAGTCTAATACAAAATGGAAAGGGAGCATTGTGTATACAAATTTTCCACACTCATAAAGTAAGGATTAATTTAGACTTCAATAGGAGCTTTTGGAGCTCATCTCATCTCAGGATCAGTCCCTAAAACAGGAAACAATTCACACGTACTCTCACATGGAGAGCTATCAACTAGCAGGTTGTGAAGCAGCTCCAGGCAGTCACAAGCAGGGAAAATTCCACTGCAATACAGTACATAATGTGCTTGGGTTTGTAACTCCTGAATCTTCAGTACGCTGGAAGTGTCAACTACAAATCAATCAAACGTTTTATTTGTCTGGTCAGCCTGGTTAGATTTTTTTTTATCATTTCAGGAAATCAATGGGAGAAAGGAACAGTCATGTATGGTGAAAATACATTATCAGATACATTATTGCCTTTTCCAGCATGTGCAGTATTGATGAGTTCAGTGAACTGGCTACCTAGCTTGTGATCGCCAGGCATCAATAAGAAACAAAGGCTTGTAGTCCCAGTGAAGCATGCAAGCACACTCTAATGGCAGTGGGGTGTCTTGTGTTCACCATATCACCAATGGGTGTCCAAGCCATACTTCTTTGAAATAGTTCGCTATAGCCTTAGATTTCTTTATTAAGCTTGGGTTTATAGGACTTCCAAAAGAAGTTCAGGAAGTTTTTTTGGAAACCTCATTGGCACATCTGCTGAAAGAGCAGATGATGCACTGATGGCCATGCCCTTTGTTTATTTTTGATATAAAGAGCTCTGTTGCAAGTTTGAATCATGGTTTATGTGGTCAGTAAGGTCCATTTTCTTTATTAATATCCTGCTATTGCTGTGCATGATTCTCTACACAAGATAAGTTTTCTGGCCCAAATAACTTTTACAATCTAGTGTCTTAATTAGCTCTGTTTTTTTTTAAGTGTGAAATTTGTTTGAAGAAAACCTTTTTCAGAAGGGTTTGTAACAGGGGAACGCTGGTGGAAGAAATGATCAATGAAGCAATCTTTTTTTTTAAATGCAAAGAGCGCACTGGGTTTCCAAAATACTGGCTGGCTAGAGTTACTGAAAATGCACTAAAACAAAGTCTTCATACAACTCGAATAATGAAACCAGCAACTGCAACAGTTCTGGGATTAAAACATTGGAGATTTTTAAAAGTATTTCCATGCATTTTCCAGAAAACATACCACCATCAGGGTGCCTGGAAATATGCTTCTAAATTCTTACATCTGGTGCTTAAGGAGTATTCAAAATATATCTCCATATAATACTCAGGGCCAAATCCTCTACTCTGATAAGTGTAGCTACTCCTCAGATATTCTATGTACAAGGCCACTTATGTGCCCTTCCTGAGGCACTGATCGACTAATCAGTCAACTCTACAGGATTGTACATATCCTGCTCACACTTTATTCATCCCTCTGCCTGCTACCGTTGTGATGAGCGAAACAACGTATATGTTAGGATTCAGCCCCAACCACTTCACTTGCTAATTGGCATCTATCGTGTGCATCTGGCATTTTTTCACTCTGGGCTATCTTCTATCATGTGTAAGCTCCACAGAACCAGATGTGTCCATCTATGCTTCCCCAATGCCACTGAACGTATGTCCCTTTCCCACATGTAGATGTTTGTGGAGTCTGAGAACACTGGGGGCACATGGTGCCAGAGAGGCAGCTAAGACCCTGGCATACGGTAGGGGCAAGAGATCTGCAAACTGAGAGCTTCCACCATAGGAACATAAGAATGGCCACACTGGGTCAGACCAATTATCCACCTACCCCAGTATCCTGTCTTCCAACAATGGCCAATTCCAGATGCTTCAGGGAATGAACAGCACAGTAATCATCAAGTGATCCTCCCGTCATCCATTCCCACCTTCTGGCAAACAGCCATCCCTGCCTATCCTGGCTAATAGCCATTGATGGACCTATCCTCCATGAACTAATCTAGTTTTCTTATGAACCCTGTCATAGTCTTGGCCTTCACAACATCTCATGGCAAGGCGCTTCACAGGTTAACTGTGCATTGTTTGAAGAAATACTTCCTTTTGTTCATTTTAAACCTGCTGCCTATTAATTTCATTTGGTGACCCCTAGTTCTTGTGTTATGAGGCGTAAATAACACTTCCTTATTTACTTTCTCCACGGGAGTCATGATTTTATAGACCTGTATCAAATCCTCCCATAGTCATCCCTTTCACAAGCTGAAGAGTTCCAGTCTAATTACTCTTCATATGGAAGCTTTTACATACCCCTATAATTTTTGTTACCTTTTTCTGTACCTTTTCCATTTTTGATACATCTTTTTTGAGATGGGGTGACCGGATCTGCACGCAGTATTCAAGATGTGGGATTACCATGGCTTTATAAAGAGGCAATGATATTTTCAGTCTGTGACAGCGTGCTGGTTGAGACTGAAGCTTAAGCCAACCCTCTGCCCCTGAAACTCTAAGCAAAGAGGGAGTGGAACCAGCTGGTGACTGAGGCTCACCAGAGACGCCCAGAAGGGAGGAAGCAGGAGCAATAGGAGGAAGGAAGGGGCAAGCGGTCAGTCTGAGAGAGAAAAGCCTCAGTTGGAGGAACACTGCCCTGAGTTAGGGGCTGGGACTATGTGGCCCCTGAGCCCCCTCTGTAAATAGTTGTTGGTGGAATAAAGCCTGTAAATAAAGAGCACTAGTGAGAGCACGAAGCTGCAATCTGCACATGGCTTGTGCGGCGGATGACATGAGCAGCAGGAGGGCCGGTGCGAAGCTGCTACACTGTCTTATTATCTATCCCTTTCCTAAGGATTCCCAGCATTGTTAGCTGTTCGGACTGCCACTGCACATTGAGTGGATTTTTTCAGAGAACTAGACACACAATGACTCCAAGATCACTAACCAGCTAATTTAGACCTCATCGTGGTATATGTATGGTTGCAATTGTTTTCCAATGTGCATTACTTTGTATTTATCAACAATGAATTTCAACTGCCATTTTGTTGCCCAGTCACCCAGTTTTGTAAGTTCCAGGGGACATGATCCGAGTCAAGACAGAACCATCTCTTATGGAGCTGTTTCTCCACCATAAACAACGTACTTATAATCAATGTTTAATTAACATATAATAACTAAACCTACAATACAGATGTGACCTTAACTTCAGACTACAGGAAGAACTTCCAAGAGAGCAAAACACCACCAGCAATTAGTTCCAGCTTGGTGGAAAATCTGCATTGGCACAGGCCATAATGTAAATACACAATCTGCAGGGGTAATCACTAGGAGTAAACAAATATTTGAAGAGGCGGTTTCAGAGTACTTGCATTGCAATAAATTAGCTACAGAAATCAATTATGCATCATTATCATCAAGCAGCCTAAAATATATCCAAGGAACAAGGATCAGTCCAGGAAATACAAACCACTGCTCATATGCAAACACCTCCTTCTGCAATTGAGAGCCCAGCCTGGGGCACATTAATACGTCAGTTCACGAACAACAGCCTCTGGGGGAGAGGTGAAAAAGGGTCTTTAAGAGAGATCTAGCAAAACAAACAAAAACGTAAATCTTTAGCAACTTGTGAAAAAATTGGCTGCAGCTTGTAAATGATGCACATGAAATTTTACACACACACACACACACACACACAGAAAAGTGCTCCCAGGATGAGAGATGCCATTTTCTCTCTAGAGCAAATTTGTGCTGTGACATCATAAACATTGAAAGACAAGCATTTATGAGCTAGACTTCAAACCACTGTGGTGCACATAGGCACCGCTATATGATACACAAAGCTATTTATATTGCTATGTTTAAAGCTTGTGGATGTTTAAAGTTGAAAGACATGGGGGATTGTGTGCACTCATGGAGTTGTATCCTCAGATGATGTAAATCTGGGTAGCTTCACTGAAGTCAATGGAGCTCTCTTGATTTACGCCAGTGAAGGTTCTGGTTCATAAAGCTCAAAGTCTGTTGAAATTAATTCAAAGTCTCACATGGTCTAAATGAACTCTGGATCAAGCCCAGAGTCAGTAAATATGAACACCATGTATCGGCCATCTGTTTTAATTAAAATTTTTAAATAGACATCTCTCTTAGGCAGGGTTAGTCTTTTACTCAGTTTTTGTTCAGTACAATGGGGCCCTGATGCTAAATACGGTTTTGAGGTGCTACTTTAATGCAAATATTTAATCATTTTAAAGACTCCTAAACTATATATTAATTCCATTGCAATGCATATAGCAGAGATGGTACAGTGGAAGCAATCATCCAAATACCATAGGTGGGTTTCAAATCCTTATCCCAAGTAGGGTTTGTTTGAGATGTCTTTGCTTTCCCCTACAAAAGTCAATGCCATCAAAGTGGCAAAATCTGCACACATCACTAGCATTGAGTCAAAACCAAAAATTCCAGCTCCAACAGGGATCCCAGAAAGCAAAGGCAATGAATATATTGGAGGTTCTTTCTGAAGAATATATTGTGGCAAATGGCCGGCTTCTCCCTAGTGGGTCTCACACTTTTGCCTCGCTTAGTGGGCCAGGGCATTGCCAGTTACCCCATTTTCCCAGGGAGGGGAGTAGGGACTCGGGCCCACCCGCTCCTCCGGGTCCCAGCCCAGGGACTCTCTGAGTAGCAGCTATGTGCTGCTGGCACCTTACTCACAGCTGCAGGTTTTTCCCCTGGGCTACTCTCCCCCCTCTGCCTTTCTGGCTTCTTGAGCCCAGTACCTTCTTCAGAACTCCACCTCTCTCCCACACAGCGCTGCACTCCGTTCTGTTCTCCTGCACGACCCCACACACCACCGTACTCCGTTCTGTTCTCCTGCACGAC
>ML675609.1:14077976-14090964 GCA_007922155.1 Mesoclemmys tuberculata | reverse complement strand
CCACCACGACTCCACACACCACCGTACTCCGTTCTGTTCTCCACCACTCTCCCACACACCACCGTACTCCGTTCTGTTCTCCTCCACTTCACACACGCCTCTGCTCACCACACACCTACTCCTTCAACTCCACACTGTCTCTCAGGAGTAGAGGGTTTGTATAGACACCTGGATGGGGCCATAATTGGTGTCAGATGACCCTCATTACCCTTTGGCTAGTCCACAGGGAATAAAGCCCAGATCATTCTAGCACTTACATAGCACCCTTCTAGAACTTTCCTTCTCTTCTTGCTGCTGCTGGTGCTCCTGGCTCTTGGGGGCCCTGCTAGCTGCCCCCCCTCTCCCAGGGGGGAGCGGGTGAGTGAGTGGCCACCCCACCCCACCGCCACTGCTGCTTCCAGGCTCCTGCTGCTGCTGTGAGCACCCCTCCCCCCCTTCCCTGCTGCCATTTGCTTCTTCTCCTGCCCTCACTTAGGGGGCACCCCTGCCCTTCCCCTTTTCTTCCCCTGTTGCTGCCCCTGCTAGCTTGCTCACCCCCTCCCCTGTTGCTGCCCCCCCTGCAGTTTGTCCCCTCATCCCTTTGGTTGGTTTGTTTGTTTGCCCAGCCCCTGCCTTGGGACCCATCCCCAATTCTAACCTTGACCCCTCTCCTGCTCCTTGCTCTGACCCTTCCTCTACCCCTACCCCTACCCCAATTCCTACTCCCTACTTTTCCTTGACCCCCATACCCTTCCCTGTACCTACCTCTTTCGCCCCACTGCCTGTTCATCTGCCGCCCCTGGTGTTGTCTCCTTCCCTATGAAGAGCTCCCAGGAGGCAGCCTTTGTGTTCAGCACTCCCAGCCCACTCAGGGCTGCTGTCTTCCCTCCGCTGCTGCTACTACCATCCCAGTGGTCCATAGGGCAGCTGTGGAGGCCGAGCCAGAGGACGAACCCCCAACGTGCTGCGTGAAGAGATCCGTGTCTTTCTCCGGGACACACGTGGGGCCCGGAACCGAGTGAGGCTCGCTCTGCAGCGCTGGGGGGACTTCCACCGCGTCCTCCGGGCCGTGAGGGCCACCATGAAGGAGGGGAAGGGGACCGGGCAGCAGGGCGCCGCGGCCTACCAGTGGGCCCGCAGCTTCCGTGACGCCCTCATGGCCTACCCCCGGATTCAAATAGGAGAACTTTCCCAGTGCCCTCTGTCCTTGCTATACCACAATATATATATAAATACTTATGAACCTAGAGAGTGCATTTCTATTGCTATGACAGGGATAGAAAGGAAAGTCCGCTTCATTTAAGAATGTAAATGTTTTCCTTATTACTGAAGTTTGTTTCCCTACAAAAGTAGACTTTCCATAACAGGCCTTCCATTCCGTTCCCAGAGGCCATATTGACAGGAAATATTGACAGGATGTCTTGTAATGGAAATCTGCAACATGCAGCTCCCCTGCCTCAACACTAGCTAGCCCAGGAAAAATAAATCACAACCAAGATTTGAAGGTCACTGCTGTGATATCACAAACCTGGAATGCAGGAAAATGAAACCACCTCCACAATCTTTTGAGGTGGTGAAATGGGCAGAACCAAAAAGCAGAATCAAACAACGCTGAATGCTGAGGAGGAAAGGAAGGGTTTGGAATCTGAATGCAGATCTTGGTAAGAATCTGCAGCAAGGAATCTCTGTTCTTTATAATGGGCTAAGTCAACATCTCCAGACCTTGGGCGTTTGAAATACAGTTCTGAATTTTGAGGCTCAGGCGCTACATTCATTTTAAGCATTGTGATTTGGGGAAGAGAGAGTGAGCTTCTGAGTTTCCTCCAAAGACTTCAAAAATACAGTAAAAGTTCTAAAAACGGGGATAAATACATTTGTCTCATTTTTTAATTCTCTCATTTTCTAAATTGGTTTTCCCCTTTGCCCCTCCCACTCACCAGTTACCTTTTCATAGTCCATTTGTTTTTTGGAAGGCAGCAACGAACATTTGTTAGCTCAGAAAATGTTTCTACTCTTGTATTTCCCCCACTACCCTCCAGTGTATTAGTAGCAGCTGCACATCTTTAAGGAAAGCTTCTGTTCTTTTTAATTTCTATCTACTATGATCGCCTTTTGTTTTCTTTGAAATTTATCTTCAGTTAAGTTGCACTGTATTTTATTGCCGATGTTTCTGGTTATATATTGTCAGGTTTTACTCTGCAGTTCTCTATGAGTCGGCTGGATGTTTTTCATTATTTCTGTGGGGCTCTGGAAAAAAAAGCAATTCCTTTATTTGAGAATTGTGACATTTATTAACATAATAAAACTCTCAAGATGAAATTGTGGTTTTCCAGACAGTAATTTCATTTGCAGGAGAACTTACAAGGAATTTATTTTAAAGCCAGGAAAAACCTAAAATATGAGACATGCATGGAATGCAGACCTAAAAAAGTAGGAAATATATCATGAACTGAAAACCATGTGGTTGTCACACGCATGTTAAATAGGGCACAACAGGACAGGTAGGCTAAAGATCCAAACTTTCAAGTTCAAGTTACAATTCCTGGGAAATGTGTCATTTAGCCAGGAATAATTCTGTTATTGCCAGCCTCTTAAGAACGTGAATTCTTTATACAGAACAAAGGTGCTTCAATTTTATCTACACAAACATTCCCATAATTGGAGATGCTGAGTGCTAAGGGTAGGTAAACCTCAAAAGAACTGGAAAACAACGTGTCTTGCTTTCAGAATACATAACGACCTTTTATATGAGGCTCTGAAAGCAGTTTAGAAAGGTGGGAGAGTCAGTACTATTACCCCCATTTTCCAGGATGGTAAATCGATGCTCAAAGACTGGCTGGCTTGCAGGAAGTCCCCTGTTGAGCCAATTGCCAAGTTCTGAAGACAACACACATCTCTTGATTCCCAGTCCTCTGATTACACTGCTAGGTTACATTGCTTCCCAAAATACTGGCCAGATAAAAGACTATCTTAATTTTCCAAACATATCTGGTGAACTAATCTTGGCTGCATTCATATCAGAGTACTCTATGATAAGAATGGCTGTTCCAGCAAATGAACAATACATTCAGTGCTCCCTGATTACAATTTAGACTGACCAGTAACTTCTTAGGCAATCCTTTATTATGAGGTGTTAAAGAAATCATTTAAAACCACCTAAGCCACCCTATGTGGACATTGCAAATGACAGAGAAACTGTCCAACTACATTTCCCTGTGTGGAAAGTTTACTGAAATTCTCCCTCAGAGGTCTCAAACACGGATGGATTTAATCTCACAAAAAGCTAACATTAACAAAAGGAAAATATAATCTGTGACACTGTGGTACATGTCTGAATTTTCTGATTTCAGCAAGGAAAAGGCAATAACGAGGAGAGTCGCGATCCTTATGAAGAGCATTTTTTTATTTATGTAGCACCATAAGTGTACCTGGAGCTTAACAAACATGTACAGACAAGGTCCCTTCCCCTGAAGATCATCTTACAGTTTAATTCTGACAGACATAATACACAGGATACCAGTTCAAGGGCACAAGCAAGTGGAGTCTCCCTCTGAGGGGGAAGGGATTCAATAATAATAATAATAATTATTACAATAAAAGGTTTTAAGGGCATGTGGATGAGTGGCACATAAGAATTGTGAGGCTGTTCCAAGCATGAGAGTATCATGAAGCAAGGCACAAAACTGGAAGTGAGAGAGAGGCACAAAAGCGGGGGTGTTAAGAGTATTGGGAAGAATTTCAAGGAGCAGGCCAAGGAACTGAGATGTGAGATGTAGGTGGGGGAAAAGTCCCTCATTATTCAAAATGGGTCTTAAATATCTGAAAAAAAATGAATAAACCCACTTAAGGGATCATGTGACCATTTCAGTTATGTCCCACCCCTGAAAATGACCCAGATCAAATATATTACGTTATATATATTGTAAACAAACCTTCAGCATGGCCAGACTATTCTGAAATAAAAAGAAGAATAAGTCCTGAGGAACTGAAAAGGGAAACAACTGCATACCCCAGCTGGAAGCACAGCAGGATGGTAGTAAGAGTTCATTAAAAATCAGCTTTGGTCTTTATACGTCATAACTTGTCTAACAGGAATAATATCCAACTTATCCATAAAGTAAATCTAACCAGCTAGTCTATATTACTCGCTTCTGTATACCTGTTTCTTTATATGAGTTCTTATATCTAGTATATAGCTGTAACAAATGCTTTAAAAGATCTTTGATTGCCTCATTCATAGAGGTGAACAGGCATGATATCTAACAAATATTCCATGCCTTAGATATGGATCCATCTAACTCCCCCACTAGTGGAACAGGTAAGGGAATGTTTAGAACAATAACAAAGTGAAGCTAGGAAATTTCAAGATACGGCTTGGGCATCGTTGAAAGTAGAGAAATGTCAGGGATTGGTTAGAGTTTTGGGTAAGGATTCAGTTCATTTCATATTTTATCCAGAGTGGTTTTCCTGTCCTTCATTAATGCATTATTTCAAGTGTCCAAACTATATTCCCACCATAAAGTAATTTGTGAAAGTTTTAAATCTTGTAGGTTCCCTCTCCCCCCCCCATTGGAAACAGTGACTAGCTACATAGTGCAAAATAATTGACCATCTTCTCTATACTATGGGTGAAAGTCATTCCAGTGCAGCTGCACCACATAAAGTCTTTAACAGTGCACACAGTCATGTGCAGACTGTCTACTCTGAGGCAAGCCTCACTTTATAGGCCTGAATTTGAAAGCAAACAATATATCACAAATTACACAAACTTTTAAAGTCTATTTCACCTTTCTCATCAAAACTGCAGATTGACTGATGAGATTGTCATTGAAAACTAGCAAACCTGGCTTCGGAGGAAAGAACCCAATTCAACATATAATGCCTTGGGAATGCATACAGTAGTTCTCCATCCTTCTTAAAGTCAAATCAGTTTGCATTTTCTACCCTGGACATTAGTTGGAAAAATAAAATATGACCTTGAGTGTCAATGCCAGTTGACCATATCTCTTAGAGGGACACTAGGAATTGTCTTCACCTGTAGTCAATCAGTATTCTCCTATCTTTAAACTCATGGTAATATAAATAATTATCACAAATCAGGTATCAAATAGTTGTTTCTAGGACCCTTTAGTAGTGGTAAGTTTGTTGGCCAAATGGTTAGTGACTGAAGATTTGGTAACTAACATACTATTGTAACTATCCATAGGGTTTTCATTCTAGTCCTAAAGACAAAAAACAGTCATTCAAATAAGGGACTGTAGTCAGGTGGGTTCTTCCTTTGTCCACATGGTTCCAGTAGTAACTCCTCACCTGAGGATGTGATCATTTCTTCCTGGAAAGATAAAAGGACATTTATATTATCATTCAAATGTATTTCAGCCTTCTCCTGGCCCCTACAGAAATAAAACCATGGCAAAAAAGATCCTCACCCAATCTCAGTAAGGACCTTCCCTTTGGTGAGATGAGAAACTAGCTGCTGTTGTCCAACTATACATCTTAAAAGATGATTATTGGAAATTCTAATAAGACACACAAATGTGCATCTGATAAAATGTGCTCTGGGATACCAGCTGCTCCTCTTCTCTCTCCAAGGACCTTGGCACAAAAAGTGGGAGTGTGCTAATAAAGTTTGCAGATGACACAATGTTTGGAGGTTTGCCAATACAAAGAAGGACTGGGATATCATACAAGAAGATATGGATGACCTTGTAAACTGGAGTAATAGAAATAGAATGAAGTTTAATAGTGGAAAGTGCAAGGTCATGCATTTAGGGACTAATAACAAGAACTTTTGCTACAATCTGGCGATACATCAGTTGGAAGTGACAAAGGAGAAGGACCTGCCCATATTGGTTGATCACAGGATGACTATAAGACGCCAGTGTGATGTAGCCATGAAAAAAAGCTAATGTGATCCTAGTATGCATCAGGCAAGGTATTTCCAATAGATAGGGAGGTGAGACCTATCTCACCAAGGCACTGGTGAGACCTCATCTGGCATATGGTGTGCAGTTCTGGTCTCCCATGTTTAAGAAAGATTAATTCAAATTGGAACAGGTGCAGAGAAGGGCTACTAGGAATAAAAAACCTGCCTTATGAGAGAAAACTCAAAGAGCTTGGCTTGTTTAGTCTAACCAAAAGAAATGGATATAAACTGGTCATCAAGAAGTTTAGACTTAAAATTAGGCGGGCTTGACAGTACACATCAAAGTTAAGAAAAAGCTTCCAAGACAACCATATGGAAGACAGGAATGGATACTAGGAGCAACCTAACCAGTTTCACATATGGCCAGTAAACTAGACAATTAAAAGAGAACTGTGTGGTCACTTTAAAGGAAGAGCAGCTTCTCTAACCAGCCTGTCATAATGAGACCTGTCTATTTTATCATCAGGGGACCTCCACCCCGAAATCTGACAGGTACCCTTGTTCATTTTGTAGATGGATGACTGTCCTGTGTGGTTATTGCCTATGAAGGGCACGGACAAAACAAGAGAAATATAGGTGCTTTTGTCAGACTTGATTGCTCCCAAAAAGAGGAGGAGAGATCATGGCTGCCAGAACGCCTGCTTTAAGGTCTGAGTTCCCCCAGAGTTTCAGCCTGCAGTGTTTAAGTGCTAGCTGTGCAGCTGTACGTGCACTTTTCTACCCTGGCAAGGGGTATCCTGAGAGTCCCTCTCTCCAAAATACTGATGTAGGCGCTGCTTATCTCTGTAGGAGACAGTACAAAGAGATGCATTAACTTTGAAAAAGAGGCAGCCAGCACGAAGGCTTCTTCAACTGTATAAAATAAAACAGAGGTTTCTAGGTTCAGCTTTCCCCCTACTTATCATGGAGGGCGGGAGGTTGTATGTATAATGGGCTATATCCACAGAATAAGCAGCACTTTTCACCCCCGACACTGAAGTTAGAACCATCTTAGGGCTGCTGTACCTTATGCCAGGGGATAATGGTCTTGAGGAGTTGTTCCTCTAGCCAGGAACACTGGAGCACATTGCATTCTGGCCCCATCCCTGCCTGGAGTGGGCACATAGAGGGTCTGTGTCAATCCTCAAATTTCTCCTATGCTAGTTAAATTCTCAGCTGCTGCATTAAGATAATTTTAAGACCCCCGTTTGTACCACTTTTTAAGAGATGTCAATGTATTTATGTAGAACATCACACCCTGCTGTGACTGCATTGTCTATTTCTTACTTGAGATGTAAATTCCTTGAGGAAGGCACTGTCGTGTTCTGTGATATTGTGGGCCCAACTTCGCATCTCCAATCAACTGACATAAACCTAGTGAATTATTCCAGGTTTACATTGGCATGACAGAACAGAATTTCCCCCCTGTTGCTCAGTATCATAAGAAACAACAAGAGGTTCAATGGGGGGAAGGAATAGTGTGTGTATGTGTGGAGAGGGCCTGCAGAGGTGCTACAAACTGAGGATTATGGCACTTCAAGAAAGGCTTAAAGGAGAAGCAAGGGAAATTGGGAGCAGAGGAGAGGGGAAATGAGGGGAAGAAAAGGAAAACTCCTTACATGTTGTCTGGGAGGAAATGGGATATGGAAATAGTCATAGAGAAAAAATTGACTGGAATGAAAATGCAACAAAGATGAGAGAAACCAGAGACAAGAAAAAGTAAAGGAACTTCTACAGAAGAAGGGAACAGCATGGGTGAGAAAAAGGAGAAAAGTAGAAGAAAAATTGATGGAGAGACAGGGGTGCTGGAACAATTTGTGTAATGGAGATGCTGAAAGCCATGTAACCGAACAGTAAACCCTATATGTGATGGAAACAACTTCAAGCCAACGGGTGCAGTAGCACCCCACACACCCCTTTTTCCAGCACCTATGTGGAGAGAGACACACGAGAAGATGAAAATAACCTGTCCCATAGGAAATCATGCTGCTTTTTAGGCTCAGACTGGCCCATAGGAAGCACGACTTCCGGGAGAACCAATTCCTGTTCATGCAGACTTGTCAAAGGCTCATAGTAAATTATTCTGGGAAAAGGGATTCAGAGAACATAAAAAATTAGCATTATTCCAGTCCTAAAATTGAACCCAAACATTTTCTGTGTATTTGACCCTCACTCTCCTAATTGTGTATGCTTTTGCATTTCGCTGCTACAGAATCAGAGGCTACAGAGCTGGAACACCATTAAAACCCTTTTCTTGTGATATTTCCAATCCAATTTTGCAGACCAAAGAAGCTCAGAAAGTGTTAGTTCTGTCCGTCCCTTTTAGTGCATCTTTTGGTCCTTCAAAGCAGGCACTGCATACAAAGCTGGTTAGAAAGGTACACAAATGGATACTGAAGATTTTGAAAGCAGAAAAGAAATCCCCTGGCTCACTTCAGCAGAGAAACAAAACCCCAGGTGTATGAAGACTAATTTGTATATTCTGACTAAAGCTACCGTACACTAGTTTAGCTTTTCACTAAGGTTATTTCCACTTTCTAGGTAGATTTAAAATTATATGGTTCCTTTTTAAATTATTAATCTGCTGAGTTCAGCGATTGATCTTTCTTTACATAATAAGTGATACCTTATGAAAATCAATAAGATCCGTGAGTGTTGCATGCCGGTTGGGATCCACCCCCAAGAAGCTGTAGAAATCCCCCGAAGCATCCACCAGAAAGTGTTTGAACCCACTCTGTTGGCGATAAGACAAGGCATAGCCCCATATTTTCTCACTGACCCGCACCAGGAATGCTCCTTCAGACTTATTCATTAGCAGCTCTTCTGCCTCCTGGCGGCTAATAATACCTGCCAAAAAGAAAGATGCCACAGTCATCACATAATGGGCTCTGAAGAACTTAGTAATTAAAATGAAATAGACAAGTGTTAAAGTGTGGAGGTGAAGTTGAGATGGGCAAGGCCTCTCAAGTGTTCGAGCACTTATACTGGAACATGATTGTGTTCGGAAGTTATGGCTCAGGGGAAATCAACAATTATTACCTGTCTTTGATGGAATTCTGCTTGTGTAATTTGTTACTTATGTGATTAATAATTATTTCCACTTATTTCACCAGTTTCCCATTGTCTTCACACTTCTCCTAAAGATGTGCACAAATACAACTCACGGCAAAATGATTTAAATAGGAAAAGTCATTTAGTGTCTGTATTCAGGATCCACATTCTAAGCCACTGAAAAAAAAGAGACATCATAGTAGACAGGGCACTGTAATGCCCAGGGCTGCAGTGTGTGTATCATGAGCATTCAGGGGCTATTGGCAATTCTCATTATACTTTTCATCGAGTAACATAGTACCTCTCATCTGATTATCTCAAAATGTTTTATAGTCAATAATTAAGATAATCTTCAATCTTGCAGAGAAAGGTATAACACAATCCAATGGCTGGAAGTAGAAGCTAGACAAATTCACACTGGAAATAAGGTGTAAACTTTTAACAATGAGTAATCATTGGAACAATTCACCAAGGGTCATGGTGGATTCTCCACCACGGACAAGTTTTAAATCAAGATTGGATGTTTTTCTAAAAGATCTGCTCTAGAAATTATTTTGCAGAAATTCTATGCCCTGTGTTAAACTGGAGGTTAGACTAGATGATCACCATGGCCCCTTCTGGCCTTGAAATCTCGGACTCCATAAAATACCATTTTAGGAGACACAAAGAAAGACTGTATTCCAGGAGATGCAATCTCCCTGAAGCTGGTTGGTGTGCATGAGGGTTACATACTGCCTCATCCAGTAGTGTTATACAGACTGCTCACCTTGGCCAACATGGAGGGGAATGAGACCATGTTCTTTGTCTTCTCCCCATGACTTATTGAGCAACTGGCTCACTGGTAGAAGAAGTCTTTTTGCTAGCTAATAACCGCTAATTTATTCAGCAGATTCAAGATTTAGGCCTGGATTTTTCAAAGCCACTTGGCTGATCAGATTAAAATTAATGGAAAATTAGTGTCCAAATCTCCCTGGTAGCTTTCAAAATCCCACCCCAAACAGGCAGTTCTGGGGATATTTTGTTCCTTTCAGTATGGAAAGACCTTAACTTTCTGTGGAGAACAAGGGCCATATGTTATCTCAATCAGGGCCCCAAAGCTGACATTGCTGAGGCTTTTGAATGTAGACGGAGTACTGTATAACCCTAAGATACCCAATGAAAGGTACAGTCAGAACTGTCCATTAATTGAGCTATGTCCAGTCACAACAACAGCCTACAAATGTACTCTAATTTGTGAGCTCAACTATGAAAAGTTGAGTGAAGATTCATAAAGTGCCACAATAACCTATGATAAATGTTGAAGGGCAAAGGTGCAAAACGGAGACAGAAAGAATGAGTTAGTTCAACCAAAAGGAACTACGGATATAATTCAAGGGTAAGATCATGTCCGGTAAACAAAAGAAGTGTGGGATCAGAGTTCAGTGAACCAAAACTGCTGTGTTGGCAATTAGACCTAATTGGTGTGCAAAATAACGAAGGGATGGGCTATTCCACCCATCGCTCCCTTTTAGAGACCTCAAAAAGGGAACTTTTGGGACAATCTGATGGATTGCAATGCTGGCTAACTGAGAAATGAGAGAAAGGGGACAAGCAGCCTTCATCGTCATCGCTGCCATCCCCACTGTCTCCTGGAACCCTGGACCTTCTTCATCCTAATCCTGAGAGATGTCCTGACCAGACCTGGCCCGAGAGAGACAGCCAGATGACACTGCCACCACCACCGGCTTTCGCTAGGATGTGAGACTTGGTCCCCACATCTCACCCCCTGGCATCCTTTTCCTTCCCTACCTTATTTCTTCTCTCTCTTCTTTTTCCTTCTGTCTTATAAACACTCTGCCTTAGCAGGGCAAGACTGCATATTTTGCAACACTGCTGTGAGCCTGTGACCACACAGAGCAACTAAATGAAATACCCTCCTAAGGGTGGTATGAGTTTGACGGGTCTCAGAGTGGCTAATAAGACCAATTGTCATGCCTGTGTTCTTTTCCAGCAGTGAGGTTACAAGGAAGAGTCAACAGCAGAGACAGAAGCCGCATTTTTTATCGTTGCTGTTCTTTTCTTTCCTCTTTTGTGTACATTTGTCTTTTAGGAAACAGGATCGGATTTTAACAACAGCTTCCACCCTTCTCTACTCACTTCTTCTCTTTTCCCCAAAAAGGACAATTACCATCTATAATACCATCTCAAAGACTATCCTACAAGAGGGATTTCCTTCTAAAAACACCCTCCTGCTAAAGGGATAGGGAAGAAGGGGTGTTGTTAAAATGAAAGCCTTATTTAATACTTTTCATTTGAAATGCTTTGTTTTTTCTTCTTTTTTGTATCTTGAATAAGAGATTAAAGATTTTTAAAGCAGTGTTTGCCATGATAATAAGCAGGCTGGGATCTCTGTATACCAAACCCCAAACCCTATTTAAAACCGTTTAATGTTAGACAGTGACTGGTTTAAGTTAACAGCTTTGACATTTTGGTCCATATATTCCATCTAAATTAATGCAATGGGTGCTACCTTCCACCTCAGGAGTTTCTCCTGAGGGCCTATGGGTCAATGAGCTCTTGTGTCTCATAACTAGCAGTGAAATAGCAAGAGCTGACTTTAAAAAAAAAAGGCTGAATTAATCAATTCTGGATAAACACATGAATAAGATTCTAAACTTGCTCAGACCACATGTAATTGGATAGACTTATCAGTCTATGGCTATGTCTAAACTACAAGCTAGGGGTGTGATGCCCAGCTCATGAAGACGTACTTGTGTTGGTTCTCATCAAGCTAGCATGCTAAGAAGCACTAATGTACAAGCCATGCCAAGCAACAAGGGGAGCACAAGCCATGCCTAGTACATGCCCACAGGGTTCAGGCAGGTTTGTACCTGGCAGAGCTAGCCCATGCTGCCACTTGCCTCTATCTAAGCTACCCCGGCTACACTACTACTTTTAGCACACTATTGTAAGGGCTGAGCTGTAGGCAATTGGTCCTACTGGTCAAAGCCAGAGTCAGGCCTTCAGCCAAGAGTTGACACTGGCATCAGGAGTCAAGCCAGTGGTCAAATTGGAGTCAGGGGAAGGGTGGAGGAGCAGGGATCTGGAGCAAGTCAGGAAAGCAGGAACCTCGAGTGAAGAAGGATCTGGGATAATGAGGGTAGGAACGGGCTGGAAGGCAAGAAGTCAGGACCTAAGTGACAGCCAGACAGGAATCCACTTAGATGCTCAGACAACTTCCTTTGCCTCTTTCTGGCTTAAGAAGGGCACCTGAGACCATTGGTGGAGCCACACATCTCCCCCAATATGGAGCTTTGTGCGAGGAGCACTAGGTGAGCTAGATCTGTGCTAGCCACCTTCTCCACGGATTCCAGTTCCTAGTGGCCACATCCTTCACAGCTAGCATGATGAGAGCTGGCTCAAATATGTCTACTCAAGCTGGGAATAATTATGATGATTAGGCAGCTATTTCATACCATGCCTTAGAAAAGGTTTTATTCCCAAGTCTGCCGTTTATGCAGTTTAATGGGGATATTTTGGTGGCAATTCTTTTACAGAATCCCACAGACACCTTGAGCACTCTATGGCATCCACTGGTTCAAGTCCACATCTCGTGTGCATTTGTTATATTTGAATGTATTAACAACAGAGCTCTGAGTAATAAATTACTACTTACTGTAGGTGAGAGCATATCTGCTGAGACTGAATGAGAGATTCCCTATAACACAGGCCCCGCTTCAGCACTTAAAGCAGTGGTTTTCAAAATTTTTGAACTGAGCCAATACTGTGAGTTACAATTTTTGGTTGTGTCCCTCCTCTCCCCCCAACCCATAAAAAAAAAGTCACATGCAAGGCTGGGTGGCCTACTTATGTGAGTCAGGGGGTGGAAGTGACACTCCCTCCCCAAGCCTCACCACACGGGGCCAGCCCAAGTTCCACGGTGCAAGGCTGGAGTTATCACTTCCCCATCTCCCTGAAACATTCCTTCACAGCCCCTCTGGGGATATGCCCACCGTTTGAAAACTTCTGACGCTGGTGAGACCCCACCTGGAATATTGTGTGCAGTTCTGGTGT
>ML675609.1:14050674-14077576 GCA_007922155.1 Mesoclemmys tuberculata | reverse complement strand
ATATTGGTCCCTTCTGACCTATGAGTCTATGAGTCTATGAGACTTAAGGAGAGGTAGTGCATATAGGACCCTGGACTAAAAGAGGCGGTTAGAGGCAAAAAAGCATCCTTTAAAAAAGAATTAGATAAGTTCCTGAAGCATAGGTCCATCAAGAGCTATTAGCCAAGATGGTCAGGGATGCAACCCCATGTTCAGGGTGTCCCTAAAAATTGTCAGATGAAAATTGTCAGATGATGGAACTGGATGGCAGAGGATGGATTATTCCCTGTTTATGCCCTCTGAAGCATCTGGAATTGGCCACTATCGGAAAACAGGATACCTAGCTAAATGGACCATTGGTTTGACCCAGTACGGCCATACTTATGTTCTTATGACAAAGACTCAATAGAGCAGGGCTCTATTCCCAGCTCTATCACTGACCTGCTATGTGACCTTAGACAAGTCATTTCACCTCTCTTTCTCCTTCACCTTTTTCCTATTTAAACTGCATGCTTTCTGGGACAGAGACAATCTCTTACTGGGTTGGTACTTTGCCTAGCACGATGGGGGCCCATTCTAAGTGAGCCCAGTAGACTTTACTGCAACACATGATAATAGTAAGCACATGCTTAAATGCTTGCCTAAATGAGGGCTACAAAATGAGAGTAGTATCCTATTTTTGGAAAGCACTGTATTCTCTTTCCATTAAACATACAAACATATGCATCCATTTAGAAATGACATGCAAATGATCAGTATAACAAGTCAATTAATCCATTTCTCAAAACCAAAAGAATGCTGTTAGGGAGGAAAAAAGAAGTATTCAGATCTAAATTGTTAAAAATTACTCTTGCTGAAAGTTCAAAGGAAGGGCTGAGGATATCTCAGATTCTGAATACCACCACTATCAGGCATATATCACCAAACATGTTTAGTCTCAGTTAATTTAATTCAAAATCATCTGTTCACCTGCTCCCAACACCTACAGCTAAAACACTGCAGGCCTCTACACAACACTGTCTTCCTTGCCAGAGCTTGCTTGTGTGCTCAGGCACCCGTTTTGGCTGGTAGGTGAGAAATGCTACATTGCTTATGGCCAAATTCTTTTTGTTTTAATTCTCTTTCTTCCTAAAGATAATTTATTGCACTATCAGCCAAGCTGCCTTCTTCCCTTTCTCTCTCCTGATACTGTTAAAGGCTCTTGGGAACATCATCTCACTTTTTTCCCCGCTCCCCAATTTTCTTTTCATTTTTCTACAGTTCTGTTCTTCAGTGGGTGGTAATTAAAGCAATGAAAATCTCCCTCCATCCTTTGAAAACATTATACTATTCTCATGGCAACAAGAAAAAGAGTGGCACCAGTTGCTCCTGAGACGGCTGTTGAGAAATAAACAACATCTGTGAAAACCTTACCTGAGCATTTAAAATTATTAGAACTAAAGTCAAGAAACTTTGGTTTCCCAAGTCTCTGGTAAGAGATTTAGAATCACCAGTGCTTTTATTTGTGCTGATTACGATAGTAATTGGAAATATTACCTGGGAAAAACCCTCTGCTGCTTTGAAAGCTAATTTTTTTCTCTCTCTATTTCCTACTAATCTCTTTTTTTTTAAAAAAAATAGGACCAGATTCTCAGCAAATGTAAATCTAGATAATACTTAGTCCTGCCTTGGGTGCAGGGGGACTGGACTAGAAGACCTCTTAAGGTCCCTTCAATGGCACAGCTCCACTGACGGCAAGCTACTGCAAAACTAAGCTGATTTTATGTCAGCTGAGGATGTGGCCTCTAGTATTAAAATAAGTAATCATTACAAATAAGCTCATCTTTTCCAAGCAATGAGATCATTTAAAACAACAACAACATTACTATTAAACTCATGACTAGTTTGATCATTTTAACTCTTCAGGCAACTAAACACATAATGGTGTATAAGGATATCAGCTCACTACCCAACTCAGTCTACAGCTAACTCATTTAACTACTTCCATACATCTTCCACCTGCCATGTCAATGAATAGGTGTCATTGGATACATACTGCTGCTGTATGATATGGTGTAAGTTGTATAAGAACAATAGGCCATAACCTTCAGTCTTTACTCCATCAAGAAGTGCATATGCAATTGTCTATAGGCCTAGGCTGAAAGGTTGGATCTAAAACTCTAGTTATTTCTAATGGTAGAAAAGCTAGTAATACATCATCATCTGCTCCGTTACTGATTAAGGGCTGACATTTTAAGTGCAGTGGTCTACATTGGTGTGATACTTTCAGTGATTACAGATGACAGGAGTCTTTTATGGATTTTCATTGTAATTTTTTCATTTTTAATGTTCTCTGTCATTTGAAAAGTAGAGAATTGTAGTATTTAGAGTACGCTGAAATCTTGTAACAACAGAAGGGCCTATTACAAATGTAGTGGGTACAGCTCAAAATCTTGACTCTGCCTCTGAGTTTATAATGGCTCCAACTCAATGGTAATGAGATGATTTCTTTGAAATACGATGGAGTAGGATTCCAGCTACATGCTGGGGTTTTTCATCATTTTTTTTTTTTGCACAATTATTTAAAATAGAGCAGATGTAATACATAAAGGAATGTTAATATAATACTATAAAAGGTATTAATCTAAACTAGAAATGGTAGAGCAAGAGGATAAAGCAGTAAAGCAAGTCTGGATGGTCTAAAACAACTGTTCAATCTTTAACTCTATGACTTCATCAATTTGTATCTCGATTAAATTACTGTTATCTGCAAAGAGTGTGTATCCAATACACCACATGAATCACAATATATAGGCACAATGGCAATACATAAAAGAAAGTAAGACATGAATATCTTGGCTTTCCTGCATTAGTGAACCCCTTAGAGTTATTGTGATTTTTTTAATGTACTGCAAGAGTTTGACTGGAATTAAAGGAACACTTTAGCAGGGAGTTAACCAGAACTATTTTGCTATTCAATGGTGTAATTTACAAGGAAATATTAGCCAGACTTGTACTAGAGGAGGCTGAACACAGCGAAAAAGTATTCAGAGGCATTCCTCAGAATAAAACCTGTCTATTTGCTTTGCCACCCCTTTTTCATTAGCTTACCCACAAACATACATTCTGGTGAGTGAGGTTTTATTTGCTGGGAGTACATGTGTTATGAATACTAGCATAACTAAATATTATTGAGAGTATTCATGCTGGAAGTGCTCTCATGGCCATTATTAAAAGCTTCCTATTATTTGCACAATTGATTTGTTGAACAAATGAATGTTCACAGATAATCAATTAACAGAAAAGAGAGTCTCTTCCTGTATATAAAGCTTAGGCCATTTAACCAGAGCCAATAATAAGTGACGCGTGTGACCAATCAAACTCAGGGGCCAGATCGAAAACATGGAGAAGTCAATGAGAATCTTTCCATGGACTTAGGATCAGAAACTGGATAAAGAAAATAATACTCCAACCTGGCAGCCATTATGTGAATAATCCACAGATTAAAATTTGTTCATACAAATTACCTACTGAGGGTAGCAAAGAACCCGCTGCAGAAGCAATTTAAATGCAAAGTATATGACGAATGGTGCCAACTTCAACATCAGAATGTGGGTAGGAGTCAAGCAGAGCCATTCATGGTCAATGAGGTAGAAAAGGCCCTTATTCCATCACGCTGGGCACAGTGGTGGACTATGATAATATCTTGCCAGAATTCCTCAAGCACCTTAGACCAAAGGCATCACAGTGGCTTATTAACTTCTACATATAGGTCATCAATGAGAAGTAGTTACCATGCACTTAGTGTCAAGCAAAGATTATTGCTGTTCTTAAACTGGGCAAGGACCTTATCAACATGTCAAGTTACTGCCCAAAATGCTTCCTGTCAGTGTGTTCCAAGGTGTTTGTGAGTCTGATCCTCTAACAAATTGCTCCAGATTCGGACAATATTCTGCAGGTCAAACAGGTAGGGTTCAGGATAGGACACAGCACCCGTGATCAAGTCCTGGCCTTGATCAAAAATTGTTTTAAATAAATCTAAAGATGAGAGCTGTCTCCTTGGATTTGATTGCCACATATGACACAGTTTGGCACAGAGACTTTTTGTGTAAACTCTCTCAAGTTGTCCCACATTGGGTGGTCAAAGTAGTAGAGCTCTTTAACCAAAACAGGTGATTTAGAGTACACATGGGCAACTGCTATAGCTCTTGAAAGGGTCAGATCAAATGGCCTCCCTCAAGGCTCAGTTCTTTCACCAATACTGTTCAAGGTAACGACCTGCCAGCTACACTCTCTTGCAAGTTTATCTGTGCAGCTACCAATCTTGGTCCTCCTCAGAAATTGATAAAGTCTTGAATGATGACATGAAGCTCATGTCACACTATTGTAGTTGATGGCACTTGCAGCCGAGCTTCTCCAAGATGGTGTCTAATGTATTTCATTTGCATAACACAAGCACAAGCCACGAGTTAAACGTTTTCCTCGGTGCCTGCAGCATGATACAAACCCATTTTACTTCAGTGTGACATCGGATAGGTCATTCCTCTTGAAGAAGACAGCAGCCAAAGTCAGCACTCAGAACAACCTGCTCAGAAAACTGGCTGGACACTTAGAACATCAGTCCTTGCCCTCTGCTATTCAGCAGCAGAGTACTGCGCTCCTGTCTGATGTCGCTCGTCTCACTTGAGGCTGCTCGATGTAGAGCTTAGCAAAGCTGTGCGTATTGTTACCATGACTTTACAGGCAACTTGTTGCCATAGCTTCCGATACTTAGTAACTTAACACTGCCCCCATATTTACCGTGAGAAGGCCTCTGTCACGTTGCTGGACAAGACTTGTGAGAATAGTGACCTGCCTTTGTTCACAGGTCTCTTCAACCACTTGCCAGCTTGCTTGTCTTCTAGATGCCCCTTATGGTCATTTATGCCACTAGAGGACATGACAGTGGAATCTGCTTGGCACAATGAGTGGTCAGTGATGAGAGAATGAGTAATGTCCTGTGGTGGCATAAATGACCATAAAGGGCATCTAGAAAACAGGCGAGCTAGCGGGTGGTTGAAGAGGTCTGCATACAAAGGCAGGTTGTCCACCAGGTTTTGATCTGCCAAGACACCTGTGGTGATCTCTGAACCACTTTCAAACAGGACAGAGCAATTGTGGGCCAATCTTTTTAAATAGGGTTTTTCTAATGACCTGTGATGCAGCTGCAGTCAACTTCAGACTATCACATATTCTTGATGAGTACCCACTGACTTATTTTGACAGTAGGCTGTCCACCTGGCTGATGATGATGCCAACAAATGACCAGGCCCATTGCACATATTCTGATATATATCCTATGAGTTATTGTGAATAATTAGTAAAGGATGTAAAGATTATGAGGAATGTGAGGATAATTCCAGAATAGCAGAGATGATGTTTGTCAACAGGTTCACCCAGCTATAATTTGTAGTCTATTGAATGTGTCTAATTGAATAGACACATTCAATAGACACACATTCTATTGACTATCTATAGTCTATAGATGTGTCTATTGAAACACATCTCAAGTGTTTGCCAGGGTCAGTTTGCTAAGAATCTGATGTCAACCCATACCTTTTAGAAGTTGGACGATTCAGCTGGATATTATATACCACTAGAACCTCAGAAGAGGTTGGGAAATAAACAGGCAACTAAACTATGTAATTATTAACACAATTTTTTTCAAAACTTTTCAAACCAGATAAAAGTTTCATGTAAGGTTCAGTTTGAGTTTGGAACAAAGGCTTTTATCACTTATTTTATCAGAACAATTGACACAACTTTAGGTTAAAGGGCTATAAAGACCTAAAAATAAATGCAATGAATAGACCTTCAAAAAAAAAAAACCCCAAACAATCTTCATGAAGTCCTGAATTGAGAAGAAATAGAAAGTTAGCTAATAGGCAATTCTAGCAAGACCTTTTTTATTATTATATATTATTTTATCAAATTGATGGTTGGATTAAGGACCCAAATTATCCATGAGAAGAAACATAATTAGAAGCAAGTAGTTATGAAAGAATTCAGGAGAAGAACACACAACAATTCTGGAGAAGGGCTACATCAGATACTGTAGCCAAAAGTGTTCAAAATGGGAATATAGTTCTATTCTTGGGGTGGTGAGAAAGAAAAACAATAATGTACATAAACATAAAATACAAGTTTAAATGGGACAGATGCTTGAAGAACAAAACAGTCTCCTAGCTCCTGTATCCTCCTATGTTCCTATTCCATGAAAAAAAGAAGTTTTTACTAAAATTTTAAAATTACTGTGCATGAAATTCACATGGTTTTCAATGTCACTAAAGTGGAAGATTTTTTCTTAGTGCTTTACTGTTATTATGAACAAGGTTTTTAGTGTCTAACATATTATTTGAACACGATTTCACGAGGAAAGACTATCTTCAGTGGTGAAATCATCAAGATGTCGTCTTGATCCAATTTTTGAACATTAGCTAAAATATAAAATTTCAGTCACAAAGATCAATGTTTTCACATAGCTCTTATTCAAAAGAAAGACAGAGTTAAAGATATTTTACCAAAAGCTGTAAAATTATTAGAGTAGCAGGTTGGGACTTTCAAAAGCAATTTAGGTGGCTAACGCCCATTGACTTTATCTTTTGTTACCTTCAATATAAAATATACTTATCTGAATCTAGGTGCCAATGTAGCAAGTCTTTTAAGCCCATGTTCATTTCTCACAGATGTCTGTGTGCAGTTAAAATGGAGCATGTGCTCAAGTGCTTTGCTAAATCCAGGGCCTAATTTTGAAGTGTAAATCACATGCCAAAAATTAAGGGTCTTAATAAAAGAAAGCTTGTAACTCTGATGAAGAAGAGGACTCAAAAGTGCAGCTCTTTGAATTTGTGAGAAAACTGGAACTTTCAATGTTGTTAAAAACTTATTTTTATGAATCATGATTATCACAGCAACACCTGGGGATAGAGGGGTCCATTGTGCTCGGCACTGTGCAAACAAACAGTGGTAGACACAGAATTTACGCTTACTCATGTAGAAAGTACCTGTTTTCCCATGTATTCAAACGGGAGCTGCATGTTCTGAGGCCTATCCTACAGAATCTGACTGGTGGGAAGTATTGGCAAGATGGTAGCTTCTATTGAGAAACAATTCAATGTTCAGGAGGTAGTGAAACACCAACAAATATTTTCAAAAAGGAAGTTCTGAAACTCCATTTTTCAAGCTACACATATTTGGGGCTATCCAAAGCATATAATTCAAATGAAGTCAATGGGGACTGGTGTAGATGCATATGTAAGATCTATCTAGCCTTTATTTAGTAAGTATTAATGCTTTTATCCAACACACTATAAATAATTGCTGCAATTTTTGTTTAATTAATGTGAACGTTAAAGAGGTTTCTCTTCCAGGAAGCAGCACAACACAAAAGGCAAAGACAAAGGGGAAAAGTGTCCTACATTAATATTCAGAGCAACAGAACAATAGCTGTCTCCTTTTCATGAAAGTAAAAATGATAGAGTAATCAAATGCCAAAAAAATAACCCTAATACTTGGGAATATCATAAAAATCACCAGTGTATTTTAATATGCAACAGTAAAAGGGAAATACGATCCAGTACTTGAGCCTACAGTAAGTGTTAAAAGGGAATACAAAATCATAAACAAACTGTGATTGTACCAAAGTTAAAGCACTAAAGTCTACCAGCAGGTTAAAATGCGGAAGAATGCAGTCATCACACCACAAAGCGTAAAGATTAAAAAATAAACTCAATAAAACCTTTAATCAGCTTAACCTCTCTCCTTTCTGTTCTCGGAAATTGCCAGCATGCGAGCACCCCTCATAATTTCATCCAAAGAGAAAACCAAAAGGTCTCCAGCAAAATGGCCCAGATATTCCTTCTCCCCAGATTACCTGGAACCTATATTGGAATTATGCTATCTGCCCCTCCCAGATTTGAGCCTCAGGTGTTCAAGGAGCTCAATGACTCCCAAGGCTCAGACTGAATGAAATCCCCCTATCTCGCCAGTTAGAGTGGCTGAATTGCCATACTACATGAGCATCAGACAGAAAATGCAAGAAGGCACACACGTGCTGGAAAAGTTCAAAACTATGTCATGGAATGAAAAAAATAATAGCTGGCTAGTACAGTGAATAGTGGAGTGGGGAAATTCCGTTGGACGTTTTTGAATGGAGAAAGAGGGAATGTGCACTTTTTGAAGTAAACAGAAGTACAGGATAAACCTGAAGCTGTGGAACCAGCATCTTGAAGCAACACTCAGTTTGTAGGCCTCACAGCAAGGCAGAAGGGAACAGTGAAACAAATACAGTAATTGCCCAAGAGGTGGCATAAGCATCAGCCTCTGATTTAGCAAATATTTGGAGGGGAGACAGTTAGTAGCCAGCTCCCCAACCAGAAACATAAGACATACGAAGGGAGAGGGAAGCAAAGGTTGCTGGATGACTGCTCTTTCTAGAGTAAGCATCACAGTAACTGCCATTCTATGTTTCTATGGAGAAAAGCTTCCACAATGAGTCACTGAAGTCTACCCCAGAAGACGCAGTTCTCCTCAATTTGACATATCATAAGACAATGTCCCTAAGTAGGCTCCTGGCTAGCTGATCACACCTGCGTGACTGTGCATGCTCTGTTTGTACAGAACCTTACAGGAAGTGTTTGTAGGATCACAGCCTTAAAGTCTGCCACCCAATTATAATGGCAATATTTTTATTTCTAATTTCTTTTTTATGGTGCACCGCTTTTCTTGAATAGGTGTAAGACCACAAATAGCGAAAGAAGAGATCAATGCCACAGTGTATAAATAGCCATGGCGGGGAGATAACAATAGCTCTGCCTCTCCCACTGCAAAGCAGAAGCAATAAAAACTGAAAAGCAAAGCAAGAATAAATCAAAAACGACTGGTAAAGGAAACAAAACTGCTGGAGCAATTCACTATCAGCCGGTAACACAGGCTGATACTCATATAAGACTAGATTTTTGAAAGATCTCTGCGCTTCCATTCAGGCACCAAAATAAGTGGAAAGATTTTCAAAAATGCTCAGTACCCCGCATGATCTGAAGGATGGGCTGGACTGCACCCTCAGCAAGTTTGCAGATGACACTAAGCTGGAGGCAGTGGTAGATACTCTGAAGAGTAGGGATAGGATACAGCATGACCTACACAAATTGGAGGATTGGGCTAAAAGAAATCCAATGAAGTTCAATAAGGACAAGTGCAGAGTCTTGCACTTAGGATGGAAGAATCCCATGCACTGCTACAGATGGGGGGCTAGGCAGCAGTTCTTCAGAAAAGGACCTGGAAGTTACAGTGGACAAGAAGCTGGATGTGAGTCAACAGTGTGCTCTTATTGCCAAAAAAGGCTAACGGCATATTGGACTGCATTAGTAGGAGTATTGAAGCAGATCAAGGGAAGTGATTATTCCACTCTATTTGGTACTGGTGAGGCTTCGTTTGGAGTACTGTGTCCAGTTTTGAGCCCCCCACTACTGAAACGATGTGGACAAATTGGAAAGAGTCCAGTGGAGGACAACAAAAATTATTAGAGGGCTGAAGCACATGACTTATGAGAAGAGGCTGAGGGAACGAGGCTTGTTTAGTCTGCAAAAGAGAAGAATGAGGGGGGATTTGATAGCAGCCTTTAACTACCTGAAAGGAGGTTTCAGGAAGGATGGAACTAGGCTGTTCTCAGTGGTGACAGATGACAGAACAAGGAACAATGGTCTCAAGTTGCAGTGTGTGAGGTCTAGGTTGCATATTAGGAAAAACTTTTTCACTAGGAGGGTGGTGAAGCACTGGACTAGGTTACCTAGGAAGGTGGTGGAATCTCCATCCTTAGAGGTTTTTAAGGTGTGGCTTTACAAAGCCCTAGCAGCGATGGTTTAGTTGGTTTTGGTCCTACTTTGAGTGGTGGGTTGGACTAGATAACCTCCTGAGGTCTTTTATGATTCTATGCTGATTTTTTTCAAAATCCAGCTGTGTCAAAATGGAAGCTACAGGTATCTGAGTTCATTTGAAAATCTAATCCCAAATTCTTGAAAGCTTGCCCTGGGAACTTTTGAAAAACTGTAGCCCCAGTAAGTAGCAGTGCCAGAGACTCTCCCAGTGCTGGAACAAAGGAAGAACTTGAGGCTGGCAAAAGGCTGGCAAAAAAGAGTTATTGAAATGGAAACAGCAACAAAGTCAAACCACCCAGTTGTACAAAATACCAATAAGACAAACAAGTTTGGACCTAGTCAGGTTTCACCGGTGTAAGCCTATGGGAATAGTTTATGTCTATAGAACAATGACCCTTTCACATTCCGCCACTCTTGTCTGTATATGCAATGCTCATTAACAACAAGGAGATGATTCTTCAGTTTACCAATTTCGTTTTGGGCTGCATTAGTACTGCAAAATGGATTTATGAACACCCTCCTGCTCTGGCTCCATCACCCAATGCAACGGTCCTCTCTGCCAAAGGTCAGCCTCAAGGGCAGAAGGGGAGGCGATATGGTAGAGTAAGACTCCGTTAAGCCCCATTCTGAGCTGAAGGACGATAAAGCTGCCACCCTGTACACTGCCCTGGTCCCCTGAAATTTTAAATGAAACCTTGGCTGGACAGCAAAGAACCAGAGATTCACTATCAGCTCCCCAGCAGTCCTCACTCTTCACTGCACCTGGGCACAGTATGACATTAGCTGGAGAACTCAAGAGGAACAGTGTATGTCCAATGATGAGTGTCCATCCAGACCAAGGTTGTGGTATATTGATGGCACAGCATGGAGGAGCTTGCAAACCTTCCATGTGGGCTTAAGTCGTGCATATGCCCTGTCCTGGGCCTTTGTACAGGGGAAAATTTCACCTAAGATAAACAAAAGGTGGAGAAATAATACAAGCCTAATTCTTATTAATTAATGGTCCCTTTGCAGTGTAAAGGGGCCTTATTATAAGTGAGAATCAGGCTCTGAAAGACTTATTTCATTCTGAATTCCCTAAGGCTGAAATTCCTTAAATTGTCCAAATCATTGAAATTCAGTAGGAAATGGGCACCTAAATCAGTTAGGCATCTTTGAAAATCCCAGCCTAAATGAGTACTGCAGCGAAATAATGTATTTTCTATCAGGTTTGATGAGAATTGGCTGTGCTATGCCCCTTATTGCTAGTGTGGCACACAGTTAATTCCCTGTACATGCCACTGGAAACATACCCCTTAATTGTCTCTTCAAAGTTCATTCTTTACCTCTACCACCAAATACTGTAAACCTCCTTATATTCACTGTCAAAATATTTAGACTGTATTCAATAACAAGCAGTGCAGCACACAAAAGGAAGGCACTTGCATTACTTGTCAGCACACACCGCTGGTATAATGGAGCTATAAATTTGTCCATTAATGTCTCCCGAAGTATATTCTAGGTTCCCCACCATCTCCCCCCTCAGTTTCAGTTTACAGACAGCATTATACCAGGATAGAGGGAAAGATCTCAAACTAGCTCTTTTATTTCTACATTATTACTCATTGCCTAAAAGTGAAATACAGGGGCACAGACAAGATCTTTTGCTTTTTACGTCTCCCAATTTATCCCACATACATATTTCTCACATCTTCCACTGGAGACGGGCCTCTCTGGTTTGGAATGCCTCCATTACACCTCCACTATTTCTCATTCATTTTTGTGTCTTTCCTTATCTCAACAGGCTTCTCAAAAATAGTTCATTCAAATTATTAATAAAGGAATTATTAGCCTTCCCATTTTCAGTAGTTTCTCAAAGCTTTCTGAAGTCACCCAGATTATGGATTTCATGCCCATTGCTTTTATTTACACTCAGATATGAGACTTAATCAAAGCTAAGTGTGCAAGAACGCAGGGTTGTATATAGAGTTAGTCAAACGAGTCAAAGAAAATAATGTATCCAGTGAATTCTGGCCTTTTTTAGGTCTGTGGATCATTCATTAACCAATCCCAATTTCTATGAATGGATTTTCTGTAAATATTCACTGAATAGTTTATGACCACAGGTTCCATCTTATATGTTGTTTGCAAACTGTGTTTGCTATTTCCATTGTGTTATTGGTCATCTATGATACATGGTTGGTTGGTTTTTTTCTGTTCCCTCAGATGGCAAACTTTTAAAATGGAAATAAAGCAAATAACGAAGAGTGTATACTCTTGTTTATGTAGGAATACCCTTAATTCCATGCAAATACGTGCATCTGTATGGATAACCACCATTTTCCAAAAATTGTGCAGACGGAAACACATTCACAACTATGGCTACAAACGGGGGGAAAAAGGAACACATACGCTTTGAAAAACACAACCCAGCTGTTCTATAATCCAATAAAGAGGCTGCAAACACTATTTTTGCATGATCTGACAAGTTCTCAAGATATAGAGAGAGTGAATTTTTGTTTGTATTATGTGTGGGCAATTTATTCAGCTACATGGAACAACTGCATATCTAAGTAGTATTTGATATATAGAAAGTAGACCAGCTGAAATCAACTGCGCTATTGTCGCTGAAGATCTGATCCTTAATCTTTTCCTCAAAAAAGTTCATTAAAATGTGGCTGCTAAAATGGACGCCAGAACTGTAGTTAGGAGGTGAGAGAAAGCAAAATGAGCATGAGAATAATAAGAATTAGAATCACTGTGCTCCCGCACTCACACTTCAGAGAGGTCACTTTATGCCAGTCCAACCCCCTGATGACCAATCAACATGGATAGAGTCAACTTTCATTGTCTCTTTAATAGCAAAGTCTAGCCATTTGTGCCTTCCACAGCTACCTTCTTCTGTTGATGTCTTATTATTTCCAATATACATCTGTTGGGACACAACTGAACTTGTTTCTTCTACTCGACTCCTTGGGAAACATGTAGTGCCTCCCTTATGATGCTTTACTCAGAGTAGGTCCTCTTTAACATGGAAACAGCAGTTGCTTGTGACAGGAAAAAATCACGGGCCTCCAACACTTTAAGTCATTGCTGGAATCAAGGAATGACAATGGGGTGTAAAAATATTAATGTGCTTTCAAGTTTTGTGACGTTTCTGAAGTTTAAACAGTAAAATTTAACATAAAAGAGGTTGAAAATGTGTTAATACATAAGGAGTCTGTTCTTCAGGACTGAGTATCCATAGCTCCCAGTGCCTTCAATAGGAGTTTGGGATGTTCAGCACATCTGCAAACCAAACCAGATGCTAAATGACTCCTAGGTGTATGTCCCCTATTTTGCAACCTGAGATGGCTAAGAATGCTCCAGAGCACACATGCAAATACTTGCAGAATCAGGAAGCTTTTCTAAACACTGGTCCAGTAATTGGAAAGAAACATAGCCAGTCCCTGCACAATAATTTTTGGATACTTCTGTCTCTCTGAAAATGATCTTTCAAGTGACAGTTTAGTGGCCAAACCCTGCCCATTTCTTTTTTTAATGGCCAGTCCATCCTCTAGGCTAAATTATTTGTGGATTATAGAGTCATCTGAGGAAAAGAGAAGAGAAATTCTCTCTCTTATTTCAAACTCTCAGTTTATTATTTTGCATTTAAGTCCTCCTAATTTTGCTACTTTAGAAACTAGAATGAAAAGTTGGCAGTATGTAAATGAAGTCTAAATCCAGGAGAAAGAGGAGAAATCCGATATCTCTGTGAAAGGTGAGAATGAGAAAGCAAAATCCCTCCTGGGAACTATACACTTTCTCATAACTCCTGCTATCATAAATCCTTTTCAATCCTGCACATGTTAAGCATGGCATGTGCTGTGAGAAATGTCTTAGCAGGTCAAATTTTCACTGAACCAATTACAAAAAGTCTTCCCCCTTCCTCCCCTCCCCCCCAGGTTTGTATAAAAAGGTGCAGTAAAGTTCAGAATTCTTTTGGGTTAATCTCTATGGGGTGCTCTCTACCACTCCCACTAGCACTGCATCTCCTAATGCTTGGCAAAGGATAACTCCTGGAGCACAAAGATAACAGTGTACTGAGAAGCTCTGAGGGTAGGCTGGCATTGGGACCACTGAATCTGCAAGAATGGGGCTCTAGTGGACCTGACACCAAATAGTGCAAGGAGCCACCACTGCTAGACGAGTCCCTAGGCTGAGACGGATGCTGAAAGATTATGGAGAAGCACTGTTCTGTAGCTGCTCAAAGTGCCCTAAATCAGAGAGATACATTTTCTCCTTCACCTGTATATCATTCACTTAGAGCCTTGATCCATGAAAGTTAAGCACATGCTTAAAAGAATTTCTGGAAGGTAGAGTATCTATCTAACCCATTATGGCTCTTTCAACATCCGAGGAACAAAAATATTATTATTTTGAAATGTATTTAGGGATCCAGGTAAACACCCAAGAAATTTAGAACAAATTATTCTTCCAATTAGGTGACTTTTTCTTGTATCTAATCTACCATTGATTTAAACACATTTTCACTTTTTTAAATGATTAATGGTTCCATATTTGCCACTGGAGAGACTTTGTATAGATGAAGCCTTATTTTCAAACAGCTTTTTTCAATACCCCAAACTAGGACAAAGAGTCAATCTCCAAATTTTTCATGAACTCATCATCCAAAAAAATTTTTCAGTTGGGTCAACTGAAACATTTTATTTCAATAATTTCAATAGCTTTGGTTTTCAAGTTTTTATATTTTAATCCTTGTTTAGTATAAATTAACTAAAATTACTAAATGAACATCATTTTGAATCAGAAAATGAAACTTTTAAAACATTTCAAAATGGGAGTTTTTGGCCATTTTAAATTTGGTTTTGTTCACTTTTCAAATTGGGAGATTAGTCAAATGTACCCTCTCCTATGAAGTTTCAGTTTAAATGAATCAACATTTTCCAATAAAACAGTTCATTAGAAAACTCTGGACCAGCTATAATATTCATCCAACCAGGGAGCACATCATGTAATCCATTGGTCTAATCAAAATTAGCCAACATAAGTCTTACTTAAAATGCCGAATACTTCCAATAAACTGCAATAAGAATTATTCACAGAAATCATTCAGCAAATGAATCCAAATAGGGTGAAATTATCTCCATTAATTAACGCTTACTTCAGTGGTAGATTTTCAGGTTTTTTTATTTTGTTATTTATTAGTATTATTGCACAACATTGTCCAATAGGAAATCAACTAAGATCACCGAACAGCAATCAGATGCTAGCAATTTTCGATCTTGAATTAAAAGGGGGAAAAACAAAATTAAAAATACACAGAGACCAGATTCTCAACTAGTGCAAATTTGCATATTTTTATATATACATTACTATTGGAGTGATGCTGATTTATGCCAGTTAAGAATCTGGCCTTTAGCACTGATGCAATTCTCTTCCTCATCAAAGCAAGAGGCAAATACTGACTAGTAACTTGTATTATATATTTTTGATAAGGTAAACATGTCAGGAGTTTATAGATCAGTGTATAAAATACAATAATCCTCACAACGGTCCTGTGAATAAGTATTACCATCCTCATCTGACAAACAAAGTTCTACAGAGATCCACCCCATTTAGCCTTGACCTGGGCTAAATCCTGCTTGCCTTATCCAAACAAGTATTGTAATTTACTTCAATGGTACTTTGTGTGATTGTAACGTCAGCAGGGTATGAAATCGCAAGTGTCAAAGCTAAATTTCGGATTTATGAGTTCCTGGTTCTTAGTCCTCAGTTTTCATCCCACCTCTCAATATCATATCTAGATCTGTCTGAATACCTGATTTTTTGGTTCACCAGCCAGTTCACCATCCCAAGCATTTTGGGATTACCAACACTTAATGTGATCCAAAACAAACCATTCTGTTTCGTTTTTGAGGGTGAGATGCTCTTCTTTAAAGCAAACTTCAAAACCAACAGTACTTTTGAATAAAAACAAACGTTTTCATTTTGAAAATGACACAACAAAATATTTAGATGTTTTTCATATTTCTTCCCCCAAACAAAACAATTTTGCAAACTCTGCATGAATTCATTAAATGTTTTAGATGACCTGCATTTAGTTGATCTGCATTTTTCAATGGAAAAAAGTTTCATTTGAAAATTTTTGCCCAGCTGTAACTGTAAGGGTTAGGAAACTCTGGTTCAGCATGTGTTCAGACAGCTGCAGTTGCAATCCTGACTGGGACCATTGAAAACCGCTTCAATCTAAATATAAAACAATAATAGCTGCAGATCTAGAGGCATCATTAAACTACAGTAGAAACTTAGAGTTCCAAACACCTCGGGAATGGAGGTTGTTTGTAACTCTGATCAAAACGTTATGGTTGTTCTTTCAAAAGTTTACAGCTGAACATTGTCTTAATACAGCTTTGAAACACTGCTATGCAGAAGAAAAATGCTGCTTTCCTTTTATTTTTTTCATAGTTTACGTTTAACACAGTACTGTGCTGTATTTGGTGTTTTTTTTTGGGGGGGGGGGGGGTTCTCTGCTGCTGCTTGATTGCATACTTCCCGTTCCCAATGAGGCGTGTGGTTGACTGGTCAGTTCGTAACTCTGGCATTCATAACTCTGAGGTTCTACTGTGTGCTAAAGTCTTTCATCACTTTGTTCAGGCATTATTGCAAACATCCAAAAGACTTATCTTTCATCTGATCTTTTTAAGGATCTGTGCAGTTCATCAATGCTCAGATGTGATTTTGAATACACATAGATGAACATATCAGAAAAAGAAAATATCCTGGAATCAAGAAAAAAGAAAATGGAGATCTTTGTCAAATTGTAAACAATTCTTTTCCTAGCTACCTGCTTTCAAACTGTAATGGCAATAATTTCAGATGTTCTTTATTTATATAAAATTGGCACATTCTGTGCGTGAATTTACATAAAATCTCACTAGCATAATACAGCACAAGTATAGAACAGCCTTATATAGGTAAATATGTTGCCGCATTGGTGCCGAAGAAATAGATGTATAAAAAAAAACCTTTATTTGCTAAATGCAAAGTAAACAAGGGTTGTTAGACCAAAATACCACCACTTATATATTTGTTTCCTAGTTTACTTTTTAATACGCTAAAAATCTGTGGATTTTGCACAATGCTTATTGTTTCACCTGCTGTGAAATAGAAACAGCAAGCAATAATAGTCATGTGTTGATTATAAGAAATAGAGAATTTCAACTCTGATATAAATATAGATGAGTCTAAAGGTTATAGCATGATCTACATAGTGAACAACAGAAGGAAGCAGAGCAGGGAAATACACGCACTAATTCTGGTTTTATTTACTACTTAAGGGCAAGTCCGATGCTGATACCAGAAAAAAATAAATAAATAACCTCTCTGTTCTACCTCTCTTTGTTGAAGCCTAGATTTTACTTGATGGATACTATTTTATAAAATCTGTAGTTCCACTGGAACTTTACTAGAATGGTTCCCTGCTTTTTAGTAAGACGATCCACCAACTGCATTGTTTTTTATTTTTTTGAGGCTGTGACCCAAGGTCTCCTGGGCGCAAACTGGCAGAAGGCACAGGGGATGCATACGATTATAAAGTGATCCCCTGGGTCAGATATCTAAATAGTTCACCAAAGACTGGCATTGGAGGTCTCTGCCGAGAACTAAGAGCTGACTGATCATCATAATCATTGCAAAATGTATGTATGGATAAGATTCAAGGAATTATGTATCGCTACTGAAAATTGTCTTCTTAAAATCTTGGCGTTAAGGCAGGTCTACCAAGAGGTGACATATCTCAGAGATATTCCTGCCAGGCAGGAGCCAGCTGACACTTATGTCCCTTGTTTGTAGTTTTGTTGTAATCCTCTTGGTCCCAGACAAGGATGAGATGGACAAGGTGGGTGAGGTGATAACTTTTACTGGACCAACCTTGGCAGAAAAGACAAGTTTTCGCGTTTCACATAGCTCTTTTTCCCAGACCTGAAGAAGAGCTCTGGGAAGCTTGAAAGCTTGTCTCTTCTGCAGCAGAAGTTGGTCGAATAAAAGATATTACTTCACCCAACTTGCCTCTCATTTATCTCCCTGTCTCCCCATTTGTGCATTGTACATCTAGTTGCATACTGAGCCAAAAGTGATTTTCAAAATCTACAAGAGAGGAAACAGAGGAAAAAAAACAGCAGGGGGGGTGTCCTGTTTATGAATAAAGACAAAGGACTGGTCTGGTATATCTTGAAGTGCAAAATACACACAGAATCCTTCACCTAGAAAGCAAGTTGACAGCAGACAGGTTTCATGACAGAAGGGGTCACAGCCAACCTGGCTGTAAAACACTGTAAGGATTTTAGGTGAGAAATACTTGGTTAAATGTGAGAGGTTCTTGTTACTTAAGTCTAAGCTCTAGAACATGTGCAACAATTTTATTTTATATATAACTGTTTGTCTCCAATATTTATACTTGTTTCTACTTGGATCTCTATGTTCTATGAAACAGACAAATGATAAACAGATCTGCATGCTGTGAGGTCAGTGGTGCAGTGCTCTGAGGCGTAACTGGTAAACAGCCACGTACTGTGTTTCAGAAAGCAGTGAATCTCTGACTACTGCAAATGTCCAGTGGAGCGGGAGCTGGACACTCCAAGGCAACCGTCAGAAGGCTCACAGGTTGGTGTGTGCCTATCACTAACTTGAAGAATCGGTGTGGGCCTAAAGGGAAGTGCTTAGGTTTGCTCAGGCACGTGGTGTTGGGGAGCTGATAAGGTATCCTCACACTAAGGAAAGATGGTAGTGAGGTGCCTCACGGCCCTGTATACCCCCAAGGAGCATCACATGGGGACCTACCATTACCCCTGTTCCTACCTACCCAGTTCTCCTGTTTCTTCCTCCCTGCCCCTGCCCTCCAGCTCCCTCCTTCCCACTCCTCTAATGCCTCCTTCCTCTCCCTAGCCTGGCACAGCCCTGAGGTCTCCTCCTTGACTCCCCCCAGCTCTATTTCCTCCTGAAGCCTTGGCTGGCCACTTTTTCCCTATGGCCAGGCCATAATTACTGCCAGGCTGCTGACTGTCTGCTCACTGGGCCCTGCAGCGTCCTCTGCATTGCTGCTGCCTAGGGGAAATAAGAGACGGATCCAGAAGGCAGCAGCATGGAGAAAGCAGCTGGTGCCACTGAGTGGACTGTCAGCTGCCTGATCTGGATTGGCACGTGCTTCCTCCATGCTAATGCTGCTGGCTGGATCTCACTTGGCCTTTGCCTGCTGCCATGGGAATTGAGAACACTTTACTAGGCACCTCTGTGGCTTTGAGTCCTTGTGCAATGAACCAGTCATTTTAAAAGGGAGAAAAAATTCAGAAGTGCCTCAGTGATTTAAGAACCTAAGGCCTCTTTTCAAAAATGATGTAGGAGCCCCTGTCCCACTGACAAGCAATTACACTTCTGTGCTACTTGAAATGGGGCTTCAGATCCTTTGGCACTTAGAAAAGATGTACATGCAACGCCTTACGTGTTGATGTCAGATTGTGTTTCTGCAGAGCAGCACTGTCTGCCTGAGTGTGTAAACTGCTAGCACATTTTGGGCGGTACGGTAGTTGTAATAAGAATATTTTTAGTGGATTTCTCAAATATTTTCTACACAGTCAATAGAAAGGGGAATTTTGTACAGCTAATTCCATGTAGGGTTGTCTAATTTCACTGAATTAACTGTATATCCCTTTCTTTATCTTTGCTAAAATAGTGCTGGTAATAGCTCACTTCTGAAAGCATTTTGCAGTGAATCACAACCAGTATGCCTATGCTTCCCAAAGCAATAACACCACAAAGGAAACTCTTTCCTCTTTCTGTAACTATGGAGCATACTACTGTCACAAAGATGTGTTAAATCACAGTACTGCCAGTAGAGGATAACTTTGAGACATATCGCAGAGTGCCAGAGTCACTGGAGCCCACTGTGTTCCTAGGAAAGCGATGGGATGAGCAAATAATTCATAAAAATCATTAATTGAGTTTCACTTCTTTCTGTCTGCGAAATATTTGTGGGCAGACGGAAGTTCTTGAATGTATTCATTATGCAAAATTATTCATGAATTTCTTCACAATATTTTTCATACATATCAGAGTGAACTATTTATGAGAATAGTCACCCTTTTAAACGTAGGTTGTTAATGGTTGTTAGATAAGTCGCTTGATATCACCTCTGTTCTCTGATTAGATGACATATGTAACCAAGCAATACAAAGGGCTATCTATCCATCAGTGTTCTGCTTTCACTTTATGCTAGTGCCATTGACTTTATTCCACTAACAATCAATGGAGTTACATAAGCATAAAAGAGATTGTAGAACTGGGCTCACTTAACCTTTTACAATTAGTAAAATCTAATAGAGAGAAAGAGAAAAAGAAAGCTAAAAGAGAAAAAAAAAACTATTGTAAAATGTTTGCATACCTATACATACAATTTGGTACCTAGGTACCTGAGAGGCAGAAGGTAAGTACTTTTGAAAGGCTCTCTCTCTGTATTTAGAGCTTATTATAATTTGATCTTTCTGAAGTGTTGAAACAAACAGATGTTTAAAGTGCGAGAATGGTTTGTATGTGTAGTAAGTACAAGTATGAAATACATCTCAAGAGTAAGAGAAACTCTGGAAAGGAGCCTGGAAGGCTCTTCAGCATATTCTGCTGGGGCAGAAACACACTTGCACTCATGGGAGTTGTTTCATTGCAATCCTTGCTAAAAAGCAAGTAGTATCAAGTACCAGGGTGGTACACAACAGAGATTCATTTGCTGACATGTTTAGAGCAACATGTAAAACAAGCCACCTATGTTGTGCTTCATTTCTCAGCTTTTTCTTAAGTGTGAAAACAGCTATTAACCTAAAGCATCTGTGCCCTGTTGTGCACACTGTGTTATTATATATGCCAGTAAAGATTATATCCCATTTGTGATGCTGCCTCATTACGTTTTGTGTTAAAATGTCAGAGGCCTCATTCGAATTAATTAAGCCATAGAGTGGAATGTCTGCCATTTTATTTCCAGACATTCTTATGCCTCAACGTTCCTGAAGAGATTTCTGTCAGTTTTGGCACAAACTGATTTTTATCAGCTTGCCATTTTTCCCTTCAGTGATCTACATCCATACATCTGAACATCAAGCCTGCCTTTGAAAATCAGTCCCAAAAGAAATACTTGCAAAACAACAGGTGCTTAAGCTTGACAAGAAACACAAGTCACATACAAAAATTCTGGCAGTGAAGAGAAATCGTACAGTCCAAATAAAGCAATCTATTCTACTAGGTCGCTGACAAGGGTTGGCAAATACTTTACAAATTACGTAATCATTTATTAAAGTACACCGGTTTAAAAATAAAATACTGATGTCTAAAAATGTCCATGATACAATTGTTTCATTTAAGTGCCAGATTTTGCCACTCGTAGTCACGCTGAATTCATTGAGGCTACTTGAGGAGTAAGACACTACTCAAGCGTGAGTAAGAATGGCAAAATCTTCCCTTAAATCATTTTGGTTTACTAAAAAATTGAATATGCAGATACATCTGATGTATTGATTCAATATTGGCCTGCACAATATTAATCACTTTACATTTGTGGATACTTGTGTGAGTACACCAGTAGTTAGGCAACCAATTCACCTGTTTGGATGGCCGGATACCCATTTGTTTTTGCAAAAACAGGCACTGCAAACTCTGTATGTCTAAGATCGAGAGGTATACCACAGGTACCAATAATGCATGCTTACCCCATGTATACCATATCCCACCACCAATATGCCTCAGCTGTGATATGAAGGGATCGCTTCTAGAAATTATCCTATGGTTTAGTTTTCAAGGAACTCATAGAGCTCTATGCTGAAACTGCAGTTAATGGTGTGAACTTAGGTAGGGGTAGCTATTGTGATGTTGACAGTTGATTCTCTGTGCCTTGTGTAGCCACTTATCCCAGTGCAAAATGGGTGTAATGCACTGCCATTCCGATTGTGTATTATATGCACTTTGCTCTGATGTAAATTAGGGATATAAAAATTAGTTTAATTAAGAATCCATTTAAACGTTCTAAAAATAGAATATTTAAGTGGTTAAACACTGGGGAGGAAAACAGAGGGGGAAGCCGTGCTGGGCTTAGCTCCGCACTTCCAAGTGAGAGCTGCCTCCCCCCGCTGAGCCAAGCCCAGCTGTGGCTGCCCCCATATCCCCGCTGGGCTCCATACCTCTCCGCCATGGCTCGCCACACCCCGCTCCCCACGCAGCATTCCCTGCCGTTTGTGGAGCTGATCCCAACTGTGGCTACCCCCGGCTGGGCTCTGTGCTTCCCTGGCAGCAAGAGCTGCCCGGCTGCCCACGCTAGTGGGGAGCCAGCCAGCTGCAGCTCCCTTCCCCTCTGCCCCCCTTGTTTAAACGGTTTAACTTTTACATCCCTCGTGTAAATGAGTGAACAAAGGGCAAGGCAATGGAGAATCAGGCCTTGGCTTACAAGGCTGGATTGAGACCACCAACTCACATTTCAGACAGGATGCTAAACAGCCTTCAGATGGTAGCGATAACTTTCAGAGACTTGTAATGTGGTCAGGATTGGACCTAGAAATGAACAGCTAAGATGTTCCACTATTAATCCTTAGTGCAGTTTTCCCACCACCATGACAGCTGTAAATACTTCTGAGACCCGCCACCAGACTCATTAAATGAAGAAAAAAAAACAGAATAATCCATATAATCAGAAGCCACTGGCAGATTTTGTCAAGCCAGAAGACAAGTAGCAAAATGAACAACAAAGAGAAACTTTAATCATCAGTTAATTGCACTGGGGCTAACTGATGCAGATCTTCACAATTAAAAAAAAATAAAACAAAAAAACCAAACTGGACCTACTGATACAGTAGATTTTATATGGAGCTCCTGCCTTTATCACTGAGCAACTCCAGGAACCATTCAATAAAATCAGGAAGAAAAAGCCAGCCCCCTCAGTCATTAGTGAAATTGTAAAGAAATCGTTACCTTAACTCTTAAAAACTCCCAGAGAAAGAGGAAATTTGAAAGCCTGTGGGAGCAGCACTGCACATTCCAACATTCGTCTCGTGGGACAAATAAAAGCATTATGATTCTATATTGCAATGTCTATTTCTTCACACTGTGACATTGCATTAAAGCTTGATGGTGCTACATCCTCTTTTACTAACCCAACACCACTGAGTAGGTATTCATACCACCCCATCACATATCAGCACAACCTTCTTTCATAAAAAGTCCCTGACAGAAGGCAGCCCACCTTCTGAAAGGTCAGGGGCCTACCCTACCTCTAACATGCTCCACAGGTGGGGAATGAGAATGGAACGTACTGGATAACAGCATATTTAAGAACTTTTGATTTGGATTAAATTGATTCTTGCTAGAGATGAGAAGAAAGTCATGTGACAGACAACTTTTGGTCCTGCCAAAATTCAGTAGCATTGGGTCAGATCAGTAGATGCCATTCATAAAGTTTGGAAATTTAAAATGCTTTTCAGGCCCCAAATTCTTCATAATAAGCTCTGTGGCAGAAATAATACAGTATATATTCTTATGACTAATAAAAGCTCTTGCCATAAAGGCAATAATAATAATTTGTGATTCTATATGAGAATCTGAAAGCACTTCAACACTAAGCCTCACTTCCCCACTGTGAAACAGAGACATTAGATTTTGCTCTATTTGAGAGCCTGTAGGGGATTTGAATCAAGGTTTGCTTGTACATGAAGTAAGAAATCTCTAAGACAAAACCTGTAATTAGTGACATGCATACAGATATGTCAGAAGCTTCTGTGAATTACCATTTTGTACATATCATACTGGATGATTTATCAAAAGGTAACACCATGCAGGAAAGGTTTTGCAGCTTTACCAACTGAACTACAGAGAGATGAGTGTTCTAAGGTTGATAGCACAGAGTAGGGTGAGAACAAGATATATTCAGCCTCTTTTGTTTTCTCTTCTTTTCCCACCCCTGATATGCTACTTAGAATTGCATTGTTTTCACTCCAGTATTGATTCACCAGTCAACACAAAGGAAATGCTTCAGAGATGTACATTCACTAATGCACTGATCTAACCAGTAATATTGTTGGTCCAATGTTGGACACCGAAACGTCTAAAGGCTACTTGGGTAGTATAGTAGTAGGCAAAATATTTTATTACAGTCATTGACAAGTCACTAATTTACTAGAGAGGCTGATGTTATCCATTTTATCCCCACATTGCTTTGTGTTTATGTTGATTTTTTTCTAAGTTGTACCCTAGATGTGTTAATTGTAACTTTCTTTTAATTGACAATAATGAAATCTACATCCTGATTCTCAGCTGCATTCAGGCGGAGCTGGGCTCAGCAGTGGGGGGAAGCCCCACGGAACTGGTGATGGCTTTCTGATTCTGCAATCATTGCTACACCAACCCTAGCCAAAATCAGAGCAGCCTGGGAGCTTACTTTAATCTATACCAGTCAGGTAGGGACATTAAGGCGAGGACCTTCACCAGGAGGCTACAGCATTTTCTACCTGCTCTCTGCCCCTGACATTCTTCTATGCACCCCAAAGCACAGCAGACACCTTATGTTTACAAGGGAGAACTGGCTGCTTTCCAGCAGCCCAAAGGGTATGTCTACATTTCGATAAAAAACCTGTAGCACAGCCTCAGATCCGGGGTCAGCCAGCTCAGGCCCACGGGGATCTGGTGCAGGGCTATAAAATTGCAGTGTAGACATTCAGGTTCAGGCTTGAGCCTGACCTTTGAGACCCTGGAGCTGCCACCTATGCCTGAACATCTACACTGCAATTTTATAATTGGGGGGGTTTTAATCACAGTGGAGACATACCCAAAGGGACTAGGTTGCCGCCGGGATCTGGGGTGGGGTGAGGGGAGCCCGCGCATCCCGGCAGGTTCCGCTTCCGCCCCCTTGAGTTTGTCAGCATCAGTGATGTGACAGTCTGGAAATGGTTTTTACCATACAAGTTTGGCAGTTTGGAGAGACCTTTCACATGCTCAGCGAGAAGTGCATCATGCAATGCAAATTACTACTCAGGTAAAACATGCTTGTGTGGTGTCGGTCAGTTATAGGACTAGGGGTCCTATATAAGGAGCCAGGCACTCAGGCAGCGGCACAGGAGCCAGCGAACAGGGCTGCTAACAGGGGAGTTTCAGTGGGAGTTTCCAGGGGGAGATTCCAGAGGAGACCACAGCAGAGAAACCTACAAGCCAGAGGAGGGAAGGGGCAGGGGCCTGCCAGCAGCCCAGGTCTTGTTGGTGTCCCACGGTGCAGTGTGAGGCCTGAACCGCCAGGCACAGAGTTGGAAGGCCATGAGTGAGACAGAGACAGCAGTGAGAGACACACTGAGGATGACCGGATGTGGAAGCTGTGGCATGTACATGGTCCTGGAGGGGGCACCTGAAAGGAGTTTTGTCTGCATGAAGTGCCGCCTGATAGAACTGCTGGAAGAAAAGACAAAAGGACTGGAGATGCAGGTGGAAACCCTGATTGAGTTTAGAAGGGGGTTTGAGCAGATGATGGAAGACGGACATGATGAGGCACAGGGGATAAGCTCAGACGAGCAAATGGAAGCAGGACCAAAGAATTCTGAGGAGCTGCTGGGTGAGGAACGTGGACAGTGGAAGCATGTGACTAGGAGAACCAGGCAGAGGAAAAGACGGGCCAGCGAAGGAGAAATAGAACTCAGGAACAGGTTTGGTGTATTGGAAAATGAAGATGGAGCACAGCTGGTGCTCACTGAAGGAGAGAGGGCAAGGAAAAAGAGGCGAGCGGCTAGTCCTGCAGGAGGAGGGGAGGAGTCAATGGAGACGACAACCGGTATGAGCCCTAGGAGGATTGCGAGGGCAAAGATGAACCGAGAGGACTTGCGGCCGACTGATGCCGGGGATAGACTGGAGAGTCATACTGTTGCCAGGAAAAGGCAAGTCTACGTGATAGGAGACTCTTTATTGAGAAGAATAGACAGGCCCGTAACTAGAGCTGATCGGGAGAACAGAAGGGTGTGCTGTCTTCCGGGGGCTAAGGTACAGGATGTGGACCTGAGGCTGAAAAGGATCCTAGCGGGAGCGGGAAAGAATCCATTGATTGTCCTTCATGTGGGAGCGAATGATATGGCTGGTCACTCCCTGGACTGTATCAAGGAGGACTATGTCAGACTGGGGAAGACGCTCAAGGAAATCGAGGCTCAGGTGATCTTCAGTGGAATTTTGCCAGTTCCTAGAGAGGGGCAGCAAAGGAGCGACAAGATTATGATGATTAACAGATGGCTCAAGCAGTGGTGCTATAAGGAGGGCTTTGGGATGTACGGTCATTGGGAAGCGTTTATGGACAGACAACTGTTCGCTCGGGATGGACTTCATCTAAGCAAGGAGGGAACTAGACTTCTAGGATGGAGGCTTGCCGACCTCATTAGGAGAACTTTAAACTAGGAAGTAGGGGGAGATGTTCAGGAGATCTCCACGCCGGAATTTAACCTGGAGAGGGAAGCAAACAAAGTGAGAAGGGATATCCTTGTGGATCGAAGAATTGACCAAAGGAGGAAAAGCGGAGTTGAAACTAGCCTAACGGGTGATGCTGGTGGTAGAAGATCTGTGCATGACGGGGGAAGGAATGTCACTGACGCCAAACGTCAAAAATTAAAATGTCTGTACACTAATGCGAGAAGCCTAGGGAACAAGATGGAGGAACTGGAGCTACTGGTGCAGGAAGTGAAACCAGATATTATAGGGATAACAGAAACCTGGTGGAATAGTACTCATGACTGGAGTACGGGTATTGAAGGCTATTCGCTGTTTAGAAAAGACAGGAAGAAAGGCAAAGGTGGTGGAGTAGCTTTGTATGTCAATGATGAGGTGAACTGTAATGAAATAAGAAGTGATGGAATGGATAGGACGGAGTCTGTCTGGGTAAAAATCACACTGGGAAAAAAAGCTACTAGAGCTTCCCCTGAGATAGTGCTTGGGGTGTGTTACAGACCGCCGGAGTCTGATTTGGATATGGATAGAGACCTCTTTAATGTTTTTAACGA
>ML675609.1:13960951-14045674 GCA_007922155.1 Mesoclemmys tuberculata | reverse complement strand
ATTAGGGGAGTGAAATTCTGGAACAGCCTTCCGAGGGAAGTAGTGGGCGCAAATGACTTATCTGGCTTTAAGACTAAGCTTGATAAGTATATGGAGGGGATGTTATGATGGGATAGTTTAATTTGAGCAATTGATTTGGATTATCGGCAGATAAGTCTGCTTAATGGTCTGTGGGAATGTTGGATGGGATGGGAACTGAGTTACTGCAGAGAATTCCTTTTTGGGTGCTGGCTGGTGAGTCTTGCCCACATGCTCGGGGTTTAGCTGATCGCCATATTTGGGGTCGGGAAGGAATTTTCCTCCGGGGCGGATTGGCAGAGGCCCCGGAGGTTTTTCGCATTCCTCCGCAGCGTGGGGCATGGGTCGCTTGCTGATCGATTCCCTGCAGCTTGAGGTCTTCAAATCTCACTTTTGAGGATTTCAATAACTCAGTCATGGGTTCGGGGTTGTTATATATGTGTATGGGTAGTGTTTTGTGGCCTGCCTTGTGCAGGAGGTCAGACTAGATGATCATATTGGTCCCTTCTGACCTATGAGTCTATGATTCCCAGGAAGTTATGCTGGTTTTTCTGAATTTTTAGAAAATTATGAGAGCACTAGATCTTGAAGAGGCAGAAAGAGGTGGAAGTGACTTCTCCCAAGGCCATGTCAGGGAGAGGAGGGGAAACTCTCCCTTTGTTTTTAGCAGAGAAGGGAGAGATGTGCTCCCCCACAATCCCCTTACTTTAAGCCCTGGCCATCACAAACATGCCCTCTCCCGCCCGTAATCATCGGGAGCACAGAATTCCTCCGGCCCTGGGGCTGCGGTGGCAGAGAGCGAGCTCCTTCCATATTGGGGAGGCAAAAGTTAAATTTCTGTGCATGGCCCCGCAAACACACACATACAGAAAGAAGCTGCATATGCAGGTTAGCTCTCAGCAAACTCACAGAAGTATCTTTCCTTTGTTTTCAAATCATCTCCCAGCATCTAGTTCTTGCAGTGCCAACAGGTTAAGTGTCACAATCTGCTGCTATCTGAGTCAACTAGAGTTGGCAAGCCAAACCACCATTCTATTTCTGCACAGTGATGTGTCTTTTCCGTGTGATCACAGTGCACAAGTGATCCACTGAGAACCCGTTTGAGAGAGTAATTTTGTTTTAGCAAGATTTAAAAGACATCATTCCAAAGGAGCTGTCAAACTGATAACTGCACGGCTTTTGCCCAGAGGCTGGATCAATAGGGCTGTAGTTGCAATGCTTTGCATAGTAAGGATGAAGGGCCAATCAGAAGACCACCTGCAAGAGAGCTGACTATAGTCTCTGGGCTTTTATATCACAGTAAATATCGTAGTAAAATCAATGGGAAATATGGGAGGGGGGAAAAGAAACTATCTTGGGATTAATACTGATTGTTCAGTCAAGTAAATGATTAGTGTGATATGGATGTAATGGATGGATATGTGCATATCAACAGAAGGTGGTCTAGATGTTTATAAGCAACTATTTTTGCTTTAGTTTTTTGTTTGTTTATTTTAGTTTAAAAATGGCACCACCATCATACTACATGTCCAGTGGTTGGAAGAAACATCTACCAAGAAATACTTTCTTCTTCTGGGGCATGTGGTAGAGTTCTGTCCTTGCTTTTTATCTTTTTTCCCCTTTCTCAAAATGAAGGTCCTTATACTTTATTTACTCTAAATAAATGACACTCTTGTACTATATTGATTAGTTTGCATACATATTATCTCCAAACATGACAGCAGAACAGATATAGTCAGTCTCACATTACTTTTGTTCTTTTTCCTTATTATTTTGCTTCATGTAAAGAAGTCCAGTGCTGGAGCATACCAAGTGAAAAGAAAAATCTTATGCCACCTAAACCTTGGAATGACACAGATTAGTTAAAAAAAATCTTCCAATACCAAGGCAGTTCATACTTAATGCACTTAACCTGTTTGTCTTCTCAACTTTTCACACCCCACACCAGGAAAACATCTCTCTATATCTGTAATCACATGCTTTATGTAATCATTTTTAGTATCCAACATCTGTCCAGTAAAGTAACCGCTTTCTAACCACTATCTACCTCTTCAGCAGATAGCATTTGAGTCTCAGTTAAACAGAAAGCAAGGAAGATTACCTATCCTGAAGGATCAGGGAAGCCTATTTTCACATTAGCAATTAGCCTATTTACATGAATTATTCAGTTACCTCACTCTCATTTCAGAGCAATAACTCTGATGCTCTATTGTGCTTCCTTTCTCCCTGCTGTATGCCACAGATCACATTACCTCACTTTGAAACTCTGCGCTCCTACAAAGGGGATCGTAGGTCAAAAACATTTCCTCTGTTTGCCAAGAACTTCTCTATGCAGACGCATTTGAACAGTAAAGTCACCAAAAAAATAATCCCAAAGCCTTCCAAAGGACGGACAGAGCAAAACAATTATTGAGAGCTAAGTGGAGTGACATACTACCGGAAGCTCTCATTTCTGAGAGCCAATAAAAAATATTTCTAGTTTCCAGAGTGAGAAGTTGAGAACTCAATCAGAGTTTATGAAGCTGTCAGATTTTCTTGCCACACGTTACTGGGCTTAAAATACCCACCATCAGCTACTGGTAACCAGTGAGGAATCCAAAGATTTAGCACATATTCACTGGCATAGTGCTGTCCTTAAAAAAATACAGTCTGTATGAGATGGTACCTCATATTTTAGTTGGGTGCCTGGGCTTGATATGGCGATGCCAAGGCTGTCCCCATCTCCCAGGGAATACAGAGCTGGGATCACATCACTGTCATTATATAGTGAATCCATTCATGGTCCACAAATACATAACCTGGCAGGGTCATATTGTCTATTTTTAAGATACTCAAAGTAATATTCTCATGCCTGAAAATTACCACTTCAAGGGTTTGGTACAAAAACGTAGTGGTCCCCAAGGGTTGCCCTCTCAACATACCTTCAAACACAGTCACCTAGATCTTCCCAGATTGACTTCTGTGTACAGCAGTCCCTTTATAACATATAGGGGATTATTCACCAGGTCCTACTATCAGCCCTGTTTAACAGGGAGTCCCCGGAGGTACAAGAGGGTGATTCAGTCTCCAGACTGATTCAATCTCTGGTCTTTGTGCTAAGATTGCCAACCCAAGTGCCATTTAGCACTAAGTGCAATAATGATTTTTGGGACATGGACAGGTCCACTTGGAACAGGATTATGACATTATGAAAGACTCCCATTGACTTTAATACTCTTTTGGATAAGCCCCTATCTCTATCAAGTGCTCCCTAATTCCATTTCTATATAAACAAGATGAGGGTCCATCCCTCTGTATTCTCAAAATAGCAGATCAAACAGGCAAAAAAAAAAGCAGATAAACTAACAATAGGAAAATTGATAATTCACATAAAAATGTTCCATAACTCTAGAGGGGTTTACTTCACCATGTACTTCATCTCATCCTAGCATGCACTCTTACTTATTGAGTTCCCCCCTTAGAGAACAAGAAGAAGTGTGTGTTTTATGAACACACATGCAAACTGTATTTATTTCTGCATGATTAAATCAAACTGTTAAGGAATTGTGTCCCTGAGAAAACATTCATTTCAACAGAAGTTACAAGAAATCTTGCTGTTGGACCCTATCCCAGTGGCAGGGTTATTCTAAAAAACCAGAACAAAAACACAAAGGCTCAAAAATGTTAGGCCTCTGGGAATGTTAAAAATCTTCTCTCCCATATTGAAGGTATCCAGGCTGCAGAACTGTCCCGGCTACTTACTTCTGTCAATGTTTCTTCCCACAAACAACATGGGGGAAAAAAAGCCATTAGAGAAAGAATTATTGATCTGAAATCAGAGGAAACACCATACTTGGGTTGGGCTCGACCTCAGAAGACTCCCTGTCAAACACCTAAGCTCCTTCACTAATGGCATGTAATAGATTTAAGACAATAATGTGTTGATAATAGTGATGCCTCGGACATGTCCTTATTACACCTTTGAGAGCTTGACATAATGTAGATCCATTGACATAATGTAGGTAGATTTCAATTAGCCATCATGGACTTTCAAATCTTAACTAAGGATGTGATAATTTTAGAGAGTCTGGTTCTTGTTTGCTAAGTGACACTTGAATGATTTGAGACAAAATGATGCATGAGCCAAAATTCAGGATCTGAAAGTTTGCCACATCTGAGCTTTCCCAGAAACAACAACTGACATGCCAATTTGAGTAGGAAAAGACCTGCATGCCTAAGGGGAGTTTAAACAGAAGGGACAGAGAGGAGGAAATAACCACAAAGAGCAAAGTATTAGCATGTGTTTCAGCAACCAGCATCCTACATTACAGCATGGAACAGTTAGGCATTAGAAGGGTAGAGGCTCATGTTTTTGTTGCCAAAAGGAATTATATTCCTGGCCTATATCATATGTTTGCAGCTAACTGACAACAACCAGGGCTGTTTGCAGATGTATGTGATAGAGTTTGGCAATACTCAGCAACAGATGGGGGAAGACTGATAAACTTTTTCACTTTACTTTGGCAAAGGTTGCACTGAGGTTTGAAAACTCCCCAAATCAAAGCCAAACTCAGTCAAAACAGCCCAGTTTTACCTGTCTCCAGCTGTGATCCATGTAAAACAACTTTCCATCGGAAGCCATAAATCCCATTCAAAGCTTACCTAAAACCTAAGATTCACTGACCTTGGAAGAGCTCAGCCTGAATTGCAAATTGATAGCAAGTTTTACGAATCTCTAGTATCGAACCCAGGAAGGGATCACAATATTGTGTCCTCAGAGTCCACGTCCACAGATTAGTTGATATGGTATCAATTGCTAATCATGAAATCCTGAACCTTTAATTTTCCAGGCTTAGGTATTCAAATAACTTAAGTAATTTTTATGATTGCCTTAAGACTATCGTGAGAATTAGCCCCGATTATCAATTGAACCAAGATACGTTCAGGGTAGCAAAGAAGCTGGTTCAGAAGCTGGTTGTGACAGCCCCAGCTAGCTCAAGTCCTTGAGGAATCATATGCCAAATTGACAACCAGCACTTCCCAGTGGGAGTGAAGCTAAGCTGCTTTATATGCTGTAAGGAGGCAGGGAGGAGCAGGTAAATGGAGGCAATGACCATCTTTATTGAAGTCAAGCCAGGACTTCAGTCCATTAATAACGATGGAGAGGGCAGCCATTTTGAAAGCGGGCAGTTCTTGTGATAGTCTCTGAAGGACAATATTTTTCTGCTTATCTTGAAAGAGAATAACAGTGGGAGGGGGAAATTATGAATTCTAAACATTTCTTTAACACACATATACACAGCACCAGATCTACTCTAGATTCACCTCTCTGCCAATTTCTGTGGAGAGACAATGTTTGAGCTGACATCATTTAGGACAAAAAATGACTCTACATTTTTAAGAGACCCTTTTTACCACTAATTTTAACTCACACCAATTAACAGATTTCTTTTTAAAATATTCCAAAATTCATTTTGTACCCAAGAAGTAAGTGCTGTAATTTTGGGGAAGGACAGAGTGTATTCTACAGACTTAAAGAAAAGCTGCATCCCTGCTTCAGTACAAAACACAACTCAACCTTTACTATGGAGCTGCAACTGGCACCTCCATGTTAAAAATAATTTTTCAAGAACTCACTGCAGTTTCTTGAACACAAACCAGGAAGATCAATGTTACCATAACTTAAACAATACGTTTTCCATGTCTTGGAAGTGATGAGATTAATAATATTTCTATTCTATGAAAAAGGAAAGAGATCGTTGGAGTTGAAATTGATTTTTTTTCCCTCACAGTTATTTTTGGGAGTAAGTAAAGACATACTAGCTAGAGACCTTAAAAAAGGTCTTTTCCATTTATTCCAGGTGTTACCATATAGTACATGTAACTAATAACCCTTTTATATTTATAGCACTTTTTACCTGAAGATTGCACAGAACATGCAAAATGTTTGTTGAATCTATTTTACAGGAGGATGACAAGTGAGACAAAGGAATATATAGGATGCCTTGCCTAGGGTCATCCAACACACTAGTGGCTGATCTAGAAATACAACATGTGACTGCTTAGCCTTGAGCTCCATCCAGTAGACTACAACTCCCCATGCTTCAGTAGTTTAGATCTGGCACAAAGGTGACTTAGCCAGCATCAAAGATCTGGCCCAACTTCTCCGTATGAGACTGGAGGGGGAATTTTAGACAGACAGAATTTCCCATATGCTTCATTGCTTCACACCCCATGAAAACCCACTGGAGAAATTAGAATTTGCATGAGCACTTGGCTTAGTATAATTACAAAAGGTGGAGTATGTACAGCAAGACCCCTAATCTTTATTATAATATTTGGATTTGTGATTTTATTCACATCTTTGAAGAAGCCTTCATTTTCTAGTTAGCACCAATAAAAAAATGCTGTGTGTTTACATTAAAATTTAAAGATACTGTGTGTTCTGAAGCTTTATCTTGGCGAAGAGATTGAGGGCTACTTCCTCAGCTGATGTAGATCAGCATAGCTCCATTGATGTCAGGGGAATTACATCATTTTACACTATCTGAGGATCTACTTTCAGTACTGCTCTAATAACAGATGATCATACTCCATGACATTTTACCCTTCTTTAGCCCATTTCATCCAAGGATCTCAAAGCACTTCAGATCTTTCACTGAAGCTTGCAAATACCCTTGCAAAGTATTATCCTATATTACAAATAGGGCAACTGAGTAATGGGTAATTCAGGGACTCACTCAAGGTTGTGAAAGATCTGATCCTATAAGTTCTAGGGACCCTCAGTTGTCATTATAGTCAATGGTACTCACTCAAGAGGTATCTAGCACTTGGCAGGTTCCAGTCCTAATACAATAGTAGCACCAGAAAGGCAATGCAGGAGTCATAGCTCCTAGCCACCTGACATAAATACTAGACACATTGCTTTCCATGCCCCCATCCATTTAAGCAGATGACGAACAACTTGTTGCTTCTTTGGCCAGAGCCATTAGCCAAATTTCAAGGCCTTGCGTGATTGTTTCCACTTAAATGAGAAATCAGTGATATGAGTCAGATACATGCTTTCATGTAATCTTGTTTATACACAAAAAATGTGCACAAATTCCTGTATTCCACAACACAATCAAAACAAACAGCAAGGAATTTCCTTGCTTGGAAAATCACAAGAGAAGGTTACTCACCTTGTGCAGTAACGGAGGTTCTTTGAGATGTGTGTCCCTGGCGGTACTCCCCTTTAGATGTCAGCGTGACCTCGCATCCCTCGATCCGAGATTTTATAGCAGTACTCATCTGGGTCGCACACGCGCAGCTCCCATTTGCGCTGTTGGCATCTCTTTTGCACGAGCAGAACCTGACCCTCTCTGCTCCTTCTCCATCATAGAGTCCAGCATATGAACTCCGAAGTAGGGGGGAGGAGTAAGGGTAGCGGAGCATCCCCAGGGACACACATCTTGAAGAACCTCAGTTACTGCACAAGGTGAGTAACCTCTTCTTCTTCGAGTGGTGTCCCTGTGGGTTCTCCACTTTAGGTGACTCTAGAGCAGTGTCCCTCATTCGGTGGAAGGGACTTTGGAGTCTTTTGGTTGGGCAGTTGAAGGTACTGACAGTCATATGGCAGCATCTCCTCTGGATGTGAAATTGATGGCATAATGTTTTGTGAACGTATGTATGTGCAGAGGCCCACGTAGCTTCCTTACATATATCTGTTACAGGGATGTTGTTGAGGAATGCTATAGAAGCAGACATTGCTCTCGTTGAATGTGTTTTGGTCCCCAAGGGAGCTTGCAAGTTTTTTAGTTCATATCATGAATGGATACAACCTACCCATTTTGACAATCTCTGAGTAGATATTGGTTTGCCTTTTGTGCGTTCCACCACTGAAAGAAAGAGCTTTTCGATTTTCTAAAGGTTTTTGTTCTGTCTAGGCAGAAGGCTTACGTCTAGCATGTGTAATATGGCTTCCTGCAGGTTGTGATGAGGTTTAGGATAGAAGGTAGATAAGCGAATCGGTTGGTCTATGTGAAAGTCTGATACCATTTTTGGGAGGAAGCTTGGATGAGGTCTGAGCATAATCTTGTCCTTGTGAAAGATCATGTAGGGTGGATGGGCCATGAGGGCTCCAATCTCTCATACATGTCGAGCTGATGTAATGGCTATTAGGAAGGACACTTCAATTGATATATGTAGAAATGAATATGTTGCTAAAGGTTCAAATGGGGTTTTGGTAATGGTCCTTAGTAATAGGTTTAAGTCACATAGTGTTGTGGAGGTACGTGAATTGGGGTTCACCTTTTGTATCCCTGACATAAATCGTTTCACTGTTGGGTGAGTGAAAACTGTTTGATCATTGATTTTGTTGTGGAAGACCTTAATGGATGCTAGCTGGTCTTTTAGTGAGCTAATCGATAGTTCTGATTTTTTTAATTCTAGGATGTATTCCAGGATGGTTGGGATGGGTGCAGATGTTGCAACGGTGTGTCTATCTTTGCACCAGGCTGTGAATCTACACCATCTTTGAAGGTAGGTTTTCTTTGTCATCAGTTTTCTGCTATTTAATAAGATGTGTTTAACCTCCTCCAAGCATGATAGTTCTTCTATGTCAAGCCATTTAGGAACCATGTTCTCAAGTGAAGCTTCTGTAGGTCTGTGTGGAAAGTCTGGCCATTGTCCTGAGATAGACCTTTGCAAAGTGGGAGAATGCTCGGTGTGAACATCGACATTTGAAGTAGATAGGAGTGCCAGATCTGTCTGGGCCATGGGATCATTATCACCATTGCTCTGTCCCTGCGTATCTTGTGGATAACTCTGGGTACCAAGGAAATTGGTGGGAATGCATACAGGAGATGTTCACTCCAATCGATGAGAAACAAACCCCCGATGAATCCCCTTCCTATTCCTACCCTTGCACAGAACAGGGGACATTTGGGATTTTTTGTAGTCATGAAGCAGTCGATCATTGGTTGACCCCATTGTAAGAAAATGTTTTTCAGAACCATATTGTTCAATTCTCACTCGTGGTTTTAGCCAAATAGTCTGCTGAGGACATCCACAGTGGTGTTTTGTCATCCTGGTAAGTACACCACTGATATATTGAAGTTGTGTTTGATGCACCCATTCCCAAGTTTTATCTCTTCAGTGCATAGGGACTGGGATCTTGCTCTTCCCTGTCGGTTTGTGTAAAACATGCACACAAAGTTGTTCGTCATTTTTATCATTTTCTTCTTTATAAGTGGAAGAAAGTGGCGGCATGCATTCTAAACTGTGAAGTTCTAAGAGGTTTATGTGCAAACCCTTTTCAGTTTTGGACCATTAGCCTTGTATCATATGGTTCTGTAGATGTGCTCCCCAACCTATTAGGGATGCATCTGAAGTGATCATAGCCGAGGATGGTTGTTATGCAAATGGGATTCCGGTCATCATGTTGGTGACTGGAGTCCACCATAGTAGTGATTCTTTGACCTTGTTTGGCATATTAGAGTTCTGTTCAAACCATGTTTGTGTGGTTTGTAGGTGCTTGATAGCCAGCCCTATAGACATTGCATGTGAAGCCATGCATGTTTGATCACAAAAGTCATGGCTGACATGTGTCCTAGTAGTTGAAGAGCTGTGTGAGCAGATAGTGTTGGGCTGTCTCTTACTGAGAGTGAAGTCTACTATAGCCTGGAACGTGGTTGATGGTAATGATGCCCTCATTGTTATTGAGTTCAGATCTGCTCCTATGAATTCCAGGTGTTTCTGCCCTGTTATTTGGCAGTATGGACACAGGTCAAGCTGCAGGTCCAAGTCAGCAGGTCAGTCTAGTGCAGTAAGGATGTGTTAGCATAGTTGTTGGGTTCAGCTACTGTAAACTCAGTTTTACAATGCAGTATGGACGCTCAAGCAATGGCTCAGAAAAACTGCGTCCGCAAGCCTGGGTCCCACAGACCTTGGTTTACAATGCAGTGGAGACATACCTTTAAAGACAGATTTAAAGGTTATTGAAAAGACTCCCATTGACCTCACTGGGCTTTGCATCAAGGCCTAGATGACTCTTGTAAAAATACATGTTTGCATCTGCCCATGTATATTCATGTGAATGAGCTTCCCTCAAACACTCTGGGAAGAAAACCTGGCCCACAAGAATGTTTGTAAATAGCAGATAAATGTGGGTTGCAAATAATGTGGAAATGACCTCAAATGATTTTATTCCTATGAATGTTCACAGATGTTTTCTTGCGTAATTCAACCAGCTCTATAAATCAGTAAATAAATCATGGATCTGAATGTTTGCTCCTTTTATCTTGCTATATACTGTAAACTAGAGAAAATACAATTATCACATTAATTACCTCTTAAAGTGATCCCATGCCAAATATCTGTATCTACAGACCCATCTTTCATCTGCATCACTGCTCATAAAAAAATGAAATGTATAATATTTACAAGCTATCCACTTCTTTCTTTTGGCTTGGTGCTTCAAACAACTGTTAATAGCAGCTTGCTGATGTGTTCTAAAATACTTAAGTAAGAAGTCGTGCAAATTGAGAAGAATTTGGAACCACAGCCCGGAGCCAGACAAGAGTTGTCCATAATTGTACTGCTCCATTTCTTGCTTGTAACAGATTAGTTGAGTTATGATTCTCCATATGCACATTTAACTTATTTATGCCTTGAGAACACGGAGTTAGGGAGGCTCACTTCTGTCAATCTACTCTCCCAGAAAGTGAGGGATTATCTAAAAACACAACCCAGAGACTCCATAATAAAAAACAATTGAGTCATACAAAGGTCAGGCCCGCCACTCCTACTATAATGTTCTAATTCCTAACACTCAGACAAAAAAAGAGTATTATGACTTGGATCTAAAATACATTCAAGCTCATAAATAGAAATCTTTGTGTCAGCTAAGTTCTTTTATGACTGGCCTGAGTGCTTGGTTTCCACCTTTATAATTACAGCAAGTATAAAACTGTATTTGTAATTCAGAATGAAAATGAGATTCCCCCTCCCCCAAATTTTATTCCAGACATTCAGTTGTGCAATACAGCTCTGATAATGCTAAGAAATAAGAGGACAACTGGGAAGTGTTACAAATTCAGCTACAAAACAGGGGAAAAGAAAGTGGGGAAGAATCATGACAAAATAACAGACAGACGTTACTTATCAGACAACCACCTATTTTATATCAGTCTTTGTGAGAAAGGTGAACAAGATTACTCCCCACTAAACACGTGATTGAGGGTGCCTATTATGTTCCAACTCCTTGCAAAAAGCAAACAAAATATATTCTGTAACCCATTTCTTCAACCCAGAATGTCCTTCAGGCTCAATTATAAGAAAGAATAAAGATCAATGAATTACCATGAAACCAGGGTGCAACAGCGCTAGTGTTCCTCTCAAACCCAGCGCGTCGTGGCAGCTGTTCCTCTTTGAACCAGCGAATGATGATTTCTCTGGAAATAGGTCTAGAAGGACGCTCCCAAATTTTACTATATTAAAGATACAAGCATTTAGATTGACGTTATGCAGATCTAGTACAAAAATCACTTGCACCAACGTCCCTGGCCACACAGCAGCAACTGCTTTTATACAATTTTTTAACTCTGCTGCCCAGAGGAAGCTTCTCTGTCCCTTTAAAATACCCAATGTTTGGAAATTCCTCTCTTTCTGCTAGCTCACCTTTGGTATCTTAAAATACAGGCATGATTCCAGGTTAAACTGTAGCTAAAAAAGCTCAGGTAAGCTCATGCTGCTAAATGGTGCAGGACAGAAGTCCTGCTTTCATCAGCCTGTGGGGGAAGAGGGGCAGTGCAAGTCCAGCTGTGGAATTGCTTCAGAAACAAAGATGTTTATTCGGATATTGCAAAGGCTGGAGGTACGATAGGGACAGTTAGCACTATCAAGCAAAGAGAGTGTCAGTCCTACCAAAAGACAAAGGAGGGCAACAAAAAATCTGAAGCTGTCTTCAAGAGATGCCACTTCTATGTGAACCTAGATCCCATGCTGAGTGGTGACCCCCTCAACCTCTCTCCACCCTCCCCCAAAGTACAGTAGGCACCTTGCAACATTTAGAAGGGAAAGCACCACAGAACAGCACAACGATGGTGATCCTGTTTCGAAGGTAGCTATGGAGGCAGCAGAGCCCACAGAGGGTCAGGAGCTCTTTCACACCCAGCTGAGCCTGACCTATCTGAACCAAAAGATGGAACCCAGTGAAGAAGGGGAAAGGGAACTCTGGTTGGTAAAACGTACTGCCCCCTATTAAAGCATGCTTTTTTCTCACGGCCCCAAAACATCCCCCCTCTGGATCCTTCTTTCCCCTCTCAAAATGGCAGCTGAACATGTGAAGGCAGAGATCAAAGGAACTGCGTTTTATAGCATCTAATTTATTTTAAGAGCATGCAGTGGATATATCTTAGCTGAAAGAACACATTAAGCAACCAACATTTATTCCCAAATACCTATTTTTGTAGGCAGAAAATAAAGTACAATAAAAACAATGCAAACACAGAAATACACACAAACCAATATCAGAGCATTCAAACTAAATACATGGAAAAGCAGCTATCGTATTATGATAACAGATAGAGAGGTCAGTGCTATCCACACACAGAAGAAAGCAAACTAAACTAAGACATGGAAGCCCCACAAATTCCCCCAGATATTGCTGCTTTTAAAGATTTTATATGGGTGGCCTAGACATCCGACCCACTCTGGAACCTTGCAGTCCAGAGCTCTCTTCTCTCTGATTCTGTGTGTATGAGTGATAGATAAATAGGATTCCACCAGCATTGTGGGAACTGATTGAGCATAAATTAAAAGGGCTGGTTTATAGCAGTTTTCTGCCTAGGGCCAAATGATGAAATTGCTCCCAGTCAATTTCTACACAAACTATAGTAGACAAAGTGAGCATGGTAGGGGCAAAAGGAAAAAAAAAGTACAACCATACAGATAAAGACAAACGATGAGTGAAAGGAACAAAACGATCCAACAAACAAAGAAAACCAGCAGGGAAAAGTAGACAGGAAAGAAGGACTGGGAGAAAAATAAAAGCCCAGACAAGCTTTCCAAAGAATCTGAAAGAAATAGGGATCACTCGCAGAAATAAACAGAGAAGGGATAACAGCATTCCACTGTGACTTTAGACATAGCCCTGGACTGAAAAGACAGTGCACAAGTTGCACCAGCCCAGGATTAGGAAGCACTGTAATGCATGAAGTCTAAGTGACAATCTAGTCATACCCAATGACAAAAAGATGCCTTAAGAGACAAGAAAAACAAACAGTGCCAATTAAACAAAGATGTGACTTGGAGATGGATAAACTGTTTTGGACAAGGGCTGGATAAGGATCCAAACTTTTTTAGGTCTTCTCAGTCCTACTTGGGAGAAATTCACATTGAACACCACCCAATTCTATAGTAAATAACTCCATTTAGACAGCAGAGAACTTCAGGCTGAATTATAGCCACTAGTTTTCAAAATTTAATGTCTTTATTAGTGGTTTTATTACATCAAAGAGTCTTTTCTGAACTAAAGTAAGTGGCTTGGAAAAATAAAAATAATGAGAAGATTGTTTTGACAAGTGACTTGATGGCAAGTATAGAGATCCCACTGCCTTTCAGACAGAGTAATTTGGATTCCTCGTCAAACTGGGAATTTCAACAACTATTAGCAGCAAGTTTCTCTATCTCACACAACAAGACAAAAGAGATTGCTTGTCAAAACAGAACATAAACCCTGAGCAGGAACCACTGAAATCCTTTTGGTGCTGTTGGGCTGCCAGACATCACAAGCCCAATGACTGACAATTGCTAGAATTGGCAGTAAAAGGGAAAATAAAAGTTGATAGGAAGGGACTCGCTCTTCCTTCTCTGAATGTGGCTTTTTTTTTTAACTTTACCAATTTGTCCAGTTCATGTTATCTTGTTCATTTTACCAAGACAAATTAAGAATATCAGATGGCAACATATAGAGTATGTAGAGTATATAGAGTAACTGATAAACTTCACAGCGGATGGGATGCTGTGTTGGATTGTTTTTCACTTCTGGAATCCACATGGCTTACTAAAGAGATAGATGAAAGATCAATAGATAAAAATTCAGAAGACACTCTTTTGCCTGAAGAAAACCACCGAGACTTAGGAGTTTGACAGCTCTCTGTAAAATGCGTCAAAGACCACTTGAACAGCAGATATTTTTAGGTTGCGGGGCTAAGATTTGCTGGAGAATTTTTCCATTTGAGACTCTTCTTACCCCAGCGTTGAATTCTTATCAAATCATTGACTTTTTTAAAGACCCATGTCATTTTTGCAGATGCTAAAAGGTCCTTTGAAAAGACAAATGCCATTTAAGTGACATCATGCAGTCAATCCATTTTGATCTGTTTTAAACATCTCCTTTCTAATCAGAGCAACACTGGAGAATGTCCACCAAAAAAAGAGAGAGAGAAAAGAAATAAAAGCAGCACTTATTAAAATGGAGATGGAAAGCACATGAATGGAGGATCATATTTTTTGAGCTACCTACAATACAAACGAACCTGGCTGGTACAGTGAGTGTCATTAGTAGGCTAGAATTGTTGCTCATCAGCTTTGTCTCTGGCTCATTGTTCAGGCTGGTCCCTTTGAACAGGGTACTCAAGCCAGCCACTTTTCCTTTCTGGATGGCTCGCAAGGATTGCCGTCGATATTCATCCCGCGCCCTGCGTGCTTTGTGGCTCCTTTCCTCATCTGCAGCCTTTGAGCGGCGCACTGGGAAGGGAAGAAAGAGTCATTTGTGTTTTAGAAATATATATATGGCTCTTTATCCTTTCCTTTATGGAACAATTATCTAAATTCATTCTCCTCTATTACCTGATTTAAAAAAATATCCAGATTCCAATACAGAAAATGCCATCAAAGGGATGAATAATGGTTTGGCTAATGCCCTTTGCAGCTTTGTAAGATAAAGGAAATTTAAACTCACATTTCAGGTCATAATTTCACCTCCATCAGGGCTGGGCAGGAATTATTGCCCTGAGTTACAACAGTGCACGCTGTGTTAGGCATGCCATGGGGATGCATGCCTCGGAGGCATCAGGTATGGACTCACTGATAGTGAAAGCATGCCAGTCCTGGACACCGAGACACCAATGGTCTAATCTCAATGGCCAGTCTTTTGAGACTAGGTAGAGTACAGATTAATAGCAATAAGCCATTACAGGGAATGCATTTTAGGCCCACTTGGGCCACATCATGAGAAACTCAGCCTTTGACCTCATGCCTTCAGCCACCAACACCCTATTCAAGGAAAACACTAAGCAAGTGCTTCATTTCAGCACATGAATAGCTGTAATAGTAAGTGCTTTGTTGGATCAGGGCTCAACAGACTACTACTTAATACATGTCATGGTGAGACTTAATGCTATTAGAGTATGGCTCAACTCTGAATATTCTTCAGCTGGTATAAAAATAATTGGTGGGACATATGCAGGGTAATCTTTCTATTATAGAAAGTATTTCCTGGAAGAAGGATCATACAGAATACTAGGCTAAAGTTTATGAACACCCTTTCCCTACTGTTTTGAGTATATTAATGTTTTTCTTTAAAAAAAAAAAAAAAAAAAGTTCCCTGGACTACTTGGATCCCTCCTCCTATCCCAAGTGTTGGGCTGCACTTTCACCAGCTCTTTGAGTCCCAGGTACCAGTCGCTTTCAATCCAACTAAACTGGGAATAAGGAACACTTGGCAGTTTTTCCTCTGTCTCATTCCCCCTCTCCCAATCACATTTTTAAAATAGAAAATGGATTGAGAGGTGATGGAAAGTCTCAACAGCTGGAGAGCCAAACTCTGTTGCTGGGGTTGTAAGGGTATATCCACACTGCACTGCACATGCAGATCTGTGGCACCTGGGTTTCCAAGCCCATGCCTGAGCATCCACACTGCATTATAAACCTTGGTTTACATTGCTGTACCTGGGTCTCATAGCCGTCCTAATGCATCCATACTGCACTATGCAAGACTTCTGACTCAGCTCTGCAGCTTGACCTGCACTCACACTGCAAAATGACAGGCCTTAGATCAGAGTTTCAGTGGGACCCAGACTGTGACCTCCCAGCAGAACCCTCAGACCTGAGTGCTTGTTGACCTGGGTCTGACTGATTTGCATGTGGACAGACAGGAAGGTTGAGCTCAAACCTGAGCCAGAACCCGGGCTTTGCACACTGCGCAAACAAACCTTCACAGATGCCTATCCTCTGTGTATTGGCAGACAGGGACACGCAAACAGAACTGGAGAAATAACAGGTTTTTTTAAATTCAGTTGGAATTTCAGAGTCAAAATAATTCGTTTCAGGTTGAACGCCATGTTTCATTTAGGCAGGATCTAAACTTTTTGCATCCGTTTCTACCAATTTTTAACAGGTTACGGACTTAAAAAGAAAAAAAAGAAATAAGGACATTTTGAAACAAAAAGTTGTTTTGAATAAAAAAATTGGAATGATTCATTTTGAAAATGTCTAAATATTTAGATTCTTTCTGATTTTTTCCCCTCAGACCGAACAAGTCAGCATAAATGCCACAAATTCACAAAATGATTTAGTGTGGCTGAATCTGCATTTGTCACTGGAAAAAAAAGTGGCTGTTCTGGCATGGAAAATATTATAATTTCCATAATGTGAACTATAAGGCTGCTATCCTTGACTGAGCCCACCAGAGGTGAGATGTTCTGAGGTCTCCTGGGTACTCTTCATTTGGAACTTGGAGTATTCAAAAGGTCAGAGTTAAGAATTTCACACCTGTTTCATCACCATTCAACAACTGGAATAGTCCAATAAAGCAGAAACTATTACCAACATCACGAGTGTGAGGCTAAATCTGTTAGTTATCTGCCCAGAAAGAGAATGTTTCCAAAAATTATGAGAGCCTGGAAACAAAAGGGAATAATAGAAACGGTTTTGTTACCTTAACTATAGAAGATATTAACGGTGTCCACTATAATGGTATTTTTATTCTGATCACATCTTTCTCTCCTGTCTTTTCCATGGGGGCTAGCCCTATTGTACGTAATATATTGTTCAATTATTCTTAAGTAAAAGTGTTCCCCAATTAAGGATCAGAGGAGCAATACCCTTTCTGCCACTGCAATGCACAGTATACACAGATTTGTTCTAGCCACAATAGCCCTCTTCTAAGACAGAGTAGTCATGGCAGGATTGATAATTGCTACTGGAGGCAGCAGCTTGATTCTTTAATATTTGCTTCACTGGATGTTAAGGGGTTTTTTTTGTTTTTTTTTAGTTCTGGAATAATTTGCCTGCCTGAAGTTATTTCTGTCTCAAAAATCATCAAAATGGGGATCGAGGCACCAGAAAAACAGTGAGTTGATAAATTAATACTCACTGTGCCGTTCTTAAGGCATACAAGATTTTTAAAATGCAAGGAAGGTTCTGCATGTGTAGTATGTAGTTGTGTATGCAACACATACACAAACTCTCTCCTTCTGCAGCGATACCTGGGACTGGCAATGCAAGCATGCAAGCAGGTATTCTGCTAGACAGCCACATTTCATGAGACTGCTTGCATGCCTTTGGTTTTCACTCCCGAGGTGAAATAAGCATAAGTATATATTGATTTATGTGAATTATGGAAACACTCAACGGAGCCAGGAAATAATAAAAGAACAAGCCGACCTTACAGAAAATCTATAAGCAAACATGGGACCAAGGAACATCTACAAACTTTGGAGGTTTAGTAACGTCAAAGGCTAAGGGGTGTGCTGGAGTGGAAGCAAATAAAGAGATCAGATTTAATAAGTGATCCAAGAAAGATTATCCAGTTTCAGTCTGGTGCTTTCATCTATACACTTGGCAGAATTACAGTTTGGGTAAATATAGTTGGTCTATCTAAAAATTCACCCTGAATTTTCAGCTGTGGGGAATACTGAACTACTGCGTAATATGGAAAATGGAGAAACCGTTTTCACTGTTCACCCTATGGGTGAAGTGATTCCAATATGTAATTTGAGTGGGTCAGCTGTATTACTTGAAAAGCTTTCCTGTTTTATCTTTAAGAGCGTGAGGCACAAAACACTGATTTCTCTAAATATGATCTTTGTCTATATAACAATGCCACCAGCAGAATGAAGATGAATCTGAAGTGCAATGCTGCATGGTAAGTAAGGAAGGTTAGAGAACAGCCATCATTTGTCACAGCTGTATCACAGCCAGAACCATAGCTCTGAATACACTAAAGCATCCTGAGTTCTCTAGAACCCTATTCCACTGGAAATCCCAGGATAGCCTGCCTACATCTAGGAAGGGGGAGAATGAAAAGAAAAAAAAGCAAAAGCATCTACATGCTCCATTTCACTCAGCAATACACACATACTTCAACAGAGCCATGGCCAGGTGTCTAAAATCCTTACTTTAGTTAACACTTGTATATCAGGAGGGGCCGGTGACCTGGACTACATTTTCCTGTTCAGTATAAAGACATTGTGACACTTCTACCATCTAGGGAGTTGCCCTTTGCGTGAAGAGCGGCATTCTTAGGCCGCATGGCATTGTTTGGAACTGTTTAACATTAATATTCATTAGCCTTTTCCAGAGTAACTTTGGTCTCTGACTTACAGCCTTTCCTCCCTCTTATATTTTATCACAGAGACACGTAGTGACACCAGGGATGAATTGTGTCTTTTTGTGTTTTGCAGTTGTCCTCTCTACAGGATCAACAGAAGTAACTGAAAAACTATACAACTATCCGTACGGACTTGCGGGCTCTCTTACTGATCATGCTGTCAGCACAAAAAGGGCACAGTTCTCGCTGTCTCACTTCTCAGAGTGAGAGGGGATTTAGCCTCCCAGCAACCATGGATCCCTCACAAGCTGACAGAGGCTCTGTGTCTTTATAATGGCTCCCAGACCCCACGCTGCCCAAGACAGCAAATATATTCAAGGAGTTTTGCTTTCATGCTGTCCCCAGCTTCCATTGACCTCCTTTTAGGGAACCCACTGAGTGGGAGAGGTCAGTGGCGTTACATTTATACCTGGAATACCCAGTGCTGGTGAGGGTAAATGAAAGGGCAGGGAGAGGTCATTCTCTGTCCCACCCTCTTCATAGCAAGCTCACACAAGGCCGTCAGCAAGACCATGCAAGTCGTGGGGTTGATCCTCAGCTTGCTATGCTTTTCTGTGCACTCAGAACGCCACTCATGGAAGCATCATGGTGCAATTGGCCCTGTGTCTCTTAACAATTTTTGCTTCCTTGTCCTTAACCTAAAGCTGGTTAACTAAATCCTTATTCTCAATGCCCTGCCTGCCTCTGTGCGGTCTCCAGATCTTTTGCTGGGATGGAGACCAGCACAGATAGTGTTATGCTGAATGCCTGCACCGGCAGCAGGTACAACCTCTGCACTATGTGTTATCTTCCAGAACACCTTGTAGTCTTCCGCCTCCCACCCCGTCAACAGGAAGACAGAAGGAGCTTGGAATTATTCGTTCTATGAATTAATTAATTTTCCTGTTTGATTGCCCAAAGATGTTCTGTGCAAAAGGTTGTGTATGTTTAACACCCCACGAACACCGGACATAAGCTTCTCATTGCATAAAATCATCCAAGGTCACACCAGAGGATCTAATGGTCTTTTCTGGCCTTAGAATCTAGGAATCATGAGCACAGGTTGGTCTCTCTCTCTCTAAGTACCCACAGGGCCCTGTGATAATGCACACTCACCATCAGTACACCCTCTTGTGTCAGAGTGCAATTATCAAGGGTTTTCTTCTCCAGTCCTCTCTGCGGGCCATGTGTCTTAACACACCAGTCCGCCTTCTAGCTGAGAAGCAGCTGGTCCAAATCCCTTCCAGAGTAACAAAATGTCCAACTGTACAGCCACATAAATATCTACACTAACAATTCTTCTTGTGCTGCATGAAGTCCTCTGCTTCTTGGTCCCTACCCCTGAGACATACAGAACTTCTGTGATGCAGCTTCCTCCCAGCAGGCTTCCCCTACTGCCTCCCCTCCTCAGGGACGCTGGCAGCTTCCCTTAGAGATCTTCCAGCTTCTTATAAGCCCTCTCTCCACCCCCTGCCACAGCCTAACCAGCTCCCTCTGGATTTCTTTCAGCTTGCCTTCCCTGGGCCCTTCCCAGAGAGAGCACTCCCCTTGCTTGTCTCTCTTGGGTCTCCTCCCAGCCTGAGCTCTGTTTAAACAATCCTCTGTCTGATCCCCTGCAGCTGAGGTCAGTCATTGCAATTACATCTCCATCACATTCAGCTGGAAGGTAGCTAGCCAGCCTGTGACAGACCCTCATCACCATTGTACCTGAGCCCCTCTCACGTACTAAAGGATGTTATCCTCCAATCTTCCCCGTGAAGTAGGGAAATATTATTCCCACTTTACAAACTGGGAATGGAAGCCACAGAGGAGAGTTGCTAAGGTCACACCACAAACCTGTGGCTGAGCCAGGAACTGAACCCTGGTCTCCTGAGTCGGAGTCCAAATCCAGCACCTATCCTCATCTTTCCTAGCAGGTGACAGCAGCAAGGGGAGAGGGGGACAGCATTCTCCTTCAACTCAGGAGTGAGGGACAAGAGAGAAGAATCTGCACTAGGGTTACCCTCTTTCAAGATCCCAAACTGAGGGCACTGCTGGGGGTGGGAAGGGAGGGGGCACTGGGGGTGCTGGAGGGGGTGCCTGTGGCCTCACACCCAAGGTGGAGGGCAGAATCATGCTCCCTGGCAGGGTGACTGGCACAGGCCCAGGACGCAGCGCCAGCTTGTCAGTCAGCGCTTCTCTGAGGGCCTCTCGCCCTCCCCAGGGAACAGAGCCAGGGCTTGGCCCTGTCACCCCTCCTGGCCAGGCTCTGGAGCCCCGCAGCAGGGCAGGCGGCCTGTCCGAGAGGCACGTGGCAGCTCTGCTTACCTGACGGGCCAGGCCAAGCCAGGGCTGGAGGGATCCAGCAGCTGCACATGCAGGGGATGGACCAATTGGAATGCACAGACAGCTCTTTCTAAGCTGCAATGTCTGCTCTGAAAAATCCTGGGCATTTCTTCTTATTTGAAAAATCCACCCATAGTGAAGGCAGAGGATCAAAAAAGAGGTGATGTCCTGGAAAACCCAAGCGTATAGTAACCCTAATCTGCGCAGTTTGTGAGAGTGAGACCAACAGGAGTGGGATACTTCTGAGTCTAGCCTGAGATTTCATTTGACCTTCTTTATTCTGGACCAGTTTTACCAACCCTACAATATTCTAAGCAAGCCAAAGTTATCTTTTTACTGAAAGCAGAGCACTGCCTTTTACATTTCCATGCTGAGACAGAAAATCCCTCTTCTCAGCTCTGACAGGATTCTAACACTAGATCCTTTGATACAGACATGGATCAATTCATGCAGTGCTGGGACTGAGCGTGAATGAGTCACAACATTTGTGAAGGATTAGGAGCGCTCCCTTTTTTATGGTCTATTTTGTGCTTTTGAAAAGCTGTGAGTCACAGCTGGAGCTGGGTGAGTTCTGCAAAAAAAAAAAAAAAAAAAATGCTCCATGAATATGCATCCCAATTTTAAAAGATTTTGCTTCAGCTGTGCCCTTGTTAATAATTCTTGGTCTATAGCTTGTTTATGAGCAGTTCATAATGACTATTTAATATTCAAATTCAAAATTCAACATTTTTAGTGCACATATAAGACACATGGTACGTTTTTGTTCCCCTGTTAGAAACTGACTTCCCATAAATATTATGCAGTATGGCTCCTGGTCAACAATCTGCTTATTTTAAAGCTGTAAGTAAAGCTATTCAACAAAGCACTCTGAGGCCCATTGAAATCAATGAGCCTCCAGCACACACTTAAAATTAAGCACGTGCTTACATGCGTTCCTGAACAGGGCCCTATTTGCTTAACAGTCACTCTTTCCACAAACATTCCTGCCAGTAAATGTGTTCACTTGAATTTTTATGGAAAGCAAACACAAAGAGGTTGTGTTCGCACAGCCTAAGCAAATTCCTTTAAAAATTCAAACAAAACTTTAAAGACATTTTGGCAGTAGTCACCCTGCTTTTGTTAAGAATATCGTACTAGTGTTCACACTGGAGATGAACAGATCTGGTCAAACATTGTTTGATTAATATAGTTATCAGTAAGTTTTGCTATTTTATATCAAATAATTCATTCCACAAACACAGTTTTGCAGCGTTCAATCCCATTTATAGGTATTAAACAGTTTTTCCTGAGTTATTTAACAAGTCCTTTCCTTGCAATTGTGGAACAAGCAGAGGTCACTATAGATACCGCAACAGACTACTGCTTATGAATGCTTTGGGGATCCATGCTAGGAACAAAGCGGAGCAGGATCTATAGATCATCTATCACCCAAACTAACTCGACTTCTTCTCAGCTTCCTGCTATTATTACCCATTACAAGCACACTGAAATATGGACTTCTTGGTTCACTATTTTCCACTAATCTTATTCACATTATTCCAATAATATGCTATTCCGCTAACGTACTTGTACCCTTGTATGCTTGTATCAACTGACAGCTGCTCTCCAAGAAATTCCTATCTCATGTCCAGCATGTAAAATCTAAATGTATAATTACATTTACAATGTCAATTGTTTTTTTATAGTGGCAGTTACTCAAGGCATTCCACACTAGATATTTAGTCTATTAAAAAGCACTAAAAATATGTATTTCAATTAACTATAGCAAAGTGACGCTACTGCAGTTCTAAGGGCTTTTATTGTTTTTTGGCACAATCAAGTGAACTGAAATGAACAACAGAAACTAAAATTAGCAACACTTCATCTATGCCCATTACTTTGGCAATAAACAGCTGAGGAATAACGTGATGATGAGAGATAAATCCTCATTCTTTTCTAAATTCCATCTACTAAATAAATTAGTAGTGTCATCAATATCATTGCTACATTAGCCCTCCACAACAGATGCACTAGCACTTCTGCCCCTCTTCAGCTGTGACCCCTGCTCCTGCTGAGTTCAAGAAGGTAAGACAAGATGGAACCTGGCCCAGCTCCTAATGGGTAATATGGCTTTAACTGCAGGTGCGGAATGGCAAAAGATGCTAATGCTGCATCTGCCAGTGCCTCCTTTGCGTATGCATGTGCTTGTTTATTTATTTATTTAGTGTTTATGAGAGAGGCCAAGCTCAGTTATTGCAAGGTTAATAGAACTACAAATTTTTGCCACGACGTTGCAGTGGGGAGCCTACAGCCTGAACAGAAAGAAACACCTCAAAAGTGGGGAGGATTTGAATTTGAATTAATGGTGGCATTACACTCCTTTACATTTCCTTAGACCTACTTTCACCTATGCATTCTAAATACTGTTAGTGACTTTTCTTGCTATGTTCCCCTCTTCCAGCTCTCCCCATGTGAGTTCCACTGACTTAGACTGTTTAGACTCCGTGGATCTGATTTTCCTATCAACAACACCAGTGTAAAGCAGGAGTAACTTCATTGACTATAATTGACTTACGCCAGTGTGAAACTACTGTGTGAGGAAAATCAACCCAGTGGGACAAATTTAGAAGTGAAGTGATAGGTAAGTGTTTAAGTTACTCATTGGCATGTGGCTATGAGTAAATAAGTAAGCTGAAGGGGCATCCAAGTTTGTGAACATACAGTTTCAGGGTAAGTTACGTTAATTTAGGCTCCCTCTGAAGACTTGCCTTTGCTACAAAAATTAACTCTTGCAGACAATGTGTGTCAGCAAATGGTGCAATTGAAGCAGTGTTAAATGTTCACAATTTAAGTGCAGACTAGAAAAATCTGTGTTCAGAACCATTTCAGAAACCCTGGTTGAAACTTGCTTTCTTTCTTACCCTGTTCCTCATTTTCCCTTTTCTCTTATCACAGTCCCTATACTGCACTTTTTCATCTCTTGGTCCCTGTAATGCAGCATTCATTCCAGAACATTATCCAGTTTTTGTTTTTGTTTTAGTTTTATTTTAAAAACGGAATGAGTGCAACATAGAAAATACTTCTGACTTTTAGTAAAATTTGTAGTATTTTGTTTTGCAGCCAATTTCCATATACGAGATATTTGTTAACTTTCCCTACTTCATGAGGTACCAAATTATCTCATGCAACACCTTTCGTTGACCCATATCAAAGCCATTTCTAGTGCATACTTTATTAATCTTTCCATTATACACAATCAGCTCAATGTCACTGTTAGAGGTAAAACCTTCTAAATGTTTGTTCCTCATTTTGTGCTGAGTAATCAAATCAATGTAGGTGAGGGAGTACAAAATGCATTCTTTCCTCAATACAACTGGGTCATGCTTCTCATTAATGGGGATGTCACACATTTAAAAAGGGAAAATACAGTATATCCCGCAGTTATAACAGAGACCGCTAACCCTATTTTACTCCCTGTAGCTTGTTAAGACTACCCTTATATCAAACTAGTGGGAATCTTACTCATCTAGTCACATATGGGCCATGCCTTCTACATGGCTGTTATTGAACACAAGCTTCTCTTGTGATTCTAAATTTTTGTCAGTCACACTGATGATATTTATAAAAGAGTTCAGGAACCAACCTGAGCAATGCTGTTATGATAGCAACGTCATAAAGATCTATTCTAGATCATGCTCTAACTGCCATTGAAAATAATCATTTGAAGTCAATAGAAATCTGCCAAAGTAAAGACATCAGGATTTGGCCCTACCAGCTTGTAAGGAATACCTAAAATAACCACATTAGAATAAATACCCGGGCAGCAACAACTTTGTCTGTTCAAAGCTGAATCCTCTAGTGTACGATGCTCAATACAGATGGCCAGGGTTTTTTTGTTTTTTGTTTTTAAACAGATTTTATAAAATATATTGGCCAAAAAAATTCCAATCATTTTCTATGGTGCTGTCTGCAAGAACTAGTTTCTACTGCAGAAAATGAATGACGATGCAACCCAATGCAGAAAGAAATATGAAATTGGCAAAGTGACTGAAATTTGCAAAGTAAGGACAAATTGGCTGCTTTCAGCAAAATTGTGTGTAATTTTGTATTGCACAAGGTATAAAAATCACTAATGTATTTTTTTCTTGAGGCTTTCTAGAAAACTGGATGTAGAATCTACCTCATAAAACATAAGTGTCTTTTGTTGGTTGTTTAAAGAGCAGCTTCCCCAATGACCTTACTTTTTTGTGGGTTTTAGGGTTCCACATGATACGTCCCACATGCTTAGCTAGGATTTCTGCATATTTTATATTCGTTCATTGATTAAGTTTACTCACACTGTGCTTCCCATTCCTGGTCCTCGTGTTCATTGTGTTGGCTGTGCTGTTGAGCTTGCTTGAGGCTCAAGTACAACTCTTTTGCTCTACGTTCCTCCTGCTGCCGTATCTGTTCTTCACCTCTTTGCCTCTCTTCCTCCTCTCTTTTCTTAAAAAAAAAAAAAAAGAAAAAATCATTAGAGGGTAAATATAGTCCAGTCATTAGGACATTGAGTCGATTTTCTCCTCCTTTATCGATTTCCTGTGTGACCTTCAGCAAGTCATTTAGTCTCTTTGTGCCTCACTTCCCTACCTATACAATGGGGATAATAGCACTTCCGTACCTACCAGGGCTTATGGAAAGGCAATTTTCATGACAGCAGGACATGACCAGAACAATCCACAGTCTATTTTATTAATTAAACACTATATACAAGTGAATGGAGCGACGTTAGAGCTGGGATGATAAATGGACTGGGGGCATTTTCTAAAACTCATCACTTGCACGTCCATATGTCCCGATTGCAGATGCAGAGTTCCCATGCTGGGTCCATAGTTTAGCTACTTAGAGGTTTCTCATCCAACCCAGCTTGGCTTACAACAGCTTTTATGTGAAATCTAAACAGGATTCCAGAACAAGTTAGAATGACAGCGATATTCATTACTAGTCATGATCATCTTCTGATGCCCATGATTTATTCTCCATAGTTATTTTTAAATACCTTCCCTGCCAGAAGATTTCAGTGTTTGCAGTTTGCTAGCATGCTGGTTTACACGTGCTAAAACCTGAAGGAGATGGCAAAGGGAGAAAACAGTGCAGGGTTCCCCTCACAGGGCTACACACAAATTGTTTCATCAGGTGAGTGGACGGGAGAGGTTGCCTAAGAGCTATGAGCTATGTTTTCAGAATACCTGCTGAGCAATCTTGAGAAGACAGCGCTGCTACCTTTCTGTACCACAGGGCCATCTTGAGTAGGCCAGTTTGCACCACAAAAGGGGACCATCTTCATTATTATTTATTTGTATCATGGCTGTGCCATGAAGCCTAAGTACTGATTTTCTCCCTTAACTTTTTCAGTCAAAGCATTGCATTGAAAGTAACCACTTCTCTTCCCAATAGAAATTCAGATACTGCCCACTGATTCACAAATGGGGCAATAATAATAGCAAAAGGAGCTGAGATAACTTTTGGAATCTTTACATGTTAAGCCTCTTCTACTTTTCTCTAAGATAGTGTGATGAGTGAAAAGGTGGAATTCATTGTTTTGCACAGCAGTGTCAGAAACCAAAGCCACCGTCCAGCCCAGCCTCACAGCACTTGAGTATTAGAGACTAAGAATGTGCTGCAAGTTTGGGCCCAACTACCAACCAACTATAATGCATCTCCTGCCACCAGGCGACAAATCAGATGATTCGTTTAAATAGACTTCGCTATGTAAGAAATGAAAAGACCCCAGTATGCTCTGGGATATGTCCTTCGGATTATCACATTATGGTATCAGCTGGAGGCCTCCTTCAGGTTCAGAGCTCCATTGTGCTAGACACTGTACTAACAAAAGGTGGTCCCTGCTATTAAAAGCTTATTCTGTTGTGATTAGGGGGTATATAGAAAGGCAGAAAAGCCAAATTGTGATCTTAGTCATACTGGTGAAATTTAGGAGCCACTCCATCAAAGTAAATGTCTTTACTCTGAACGTGGTATCAGTTTAACTGTGATTTGTGGCTAGAATGTGGGATTAGCACCCTGGACTTCCCGCTTCAGCTCCCGGAGTCTAGCACTAATTTACTGTGTAGACGCTGAGAAGCATCCACTCCTGCAAACATGAACATTCTTAACTGTATACATGTGAGCTGGCCCAGTCACTGCTCTGTGAGACTACTCCCATGGATAAAATGTAAGCAGCTGCAGAACTGTCTGCAAGATCTGGGCTGAAATTGTCTTGTCATGGCTTTGTCACCTTTCTCCTGGTTTAAGAATCTGATCCCTGGTTAAAAGATGAGGTACAAATACAAGGTATTATTATTTATTCATTTATCCACTGTTCCATAAATACAATTTTTATTGCAGTAATATCCTGAAGAAAAAAAAAAAAGAGCTATTCGCACGCACATCTAATCTGGTTCCTAAGGAGACTGTCTGTCCTATCTTTGCTCCTCTCAGGCAGGAGAAAGTCAGGCCAACGGCAGCTGCGCCATTCCATAAGTGGTAATCTCACGGCAACAAGTCTTTGCATGGCTTGCCACCTATAAGAGGAGTGGCAGCTGATGGGTGGGAGTTTCCTTTGGGACATGTAACCAACCTGGTTTCTCGGGATTACACTGCTTTCCCACTTCAAAGCAACTTTTCTTACTCACTTCCTTTGGCACTTTATAAATTGTTTGTGAGCAGGGGAAGTTTTTTTTCAGTAAGATCTGAGGAACTGATATTTTTTCCAAAGGAGACTCTTCAAAGCAAGAGCTATTTGTATGTCATTTGTGACCTTTAAGATCTCAGTGAGAGTCAGAAGAGGTAGCAGAGATTAAGGTTTTTTGGTTGTTCTGAGATATGGAGCACACTAAAAAGGTACACTTCAGGGAAAATGACTTTTATTAGCAAGGCTGGAGAAACAACAGTCAGTTTGTCAAGTGTGAACAAACAAGGCCAGGTGTCTTGGGCTTCTGAGGAATTGTTTGCTTAGCGGTATTCAGCCAGCTGACACAATTCTAGCTGTTTCTGTCCATTGACATTTCAAAGTCATTGGGAAAAAGTAAGCAATTTACTAATTACAAGCAATTATCTTCAGGGAATGGAAAAGTGGAGCAGGTACAAGTCTCCATCTTCTGCAACAACTCAGGCCCTTTCCCAAGTGGTCTGAAAACTTTTAATGGGCCAGATTCGTAGATGGTGTAAATCAAGGTATCGCCACGGCTGTCAATGGAGCTACACTAGATGAGGATCTAGCTCTTTAATTTTAAAAGCTCGTTGTTCCTAATGAACCCAAACTGAAGTCCTCCCATCTGAAATAATGGATGTTAATAACGATGTGCCTGCGAAGCACGTAAGATCTCCAGAACACCATATATGGGGGAAACCGCTCATAGAACTCCTTAAGAAAGGCAAGAGCTATACTACATGTGACAGTGGCAGATCAGGTTCGAGCTCAGGCCAAGGCCCCTGGGCCTCACTGAACACTGGCAAATGCCAAGCTGGAAACCAGTGTCGCTCACCTGTGTGTTAAAATAGGTGTTAAGTGGATAAGAATGTGTTTAGACTTTACAAAATGCTTGGAAGATGCTATTACACTCAGCATAGGTATTAATCTTACTTCAAATATCTGTATCCCACGCTATAAAGATAATATTTAAGGCTATGTCTACACTACACATTACTTTGGTATAACTTACATCACTCAGGGGTATAAATAATACACACCCCTGAGCAACGTAAATTATACCAATCTGAGCACCATTGTAGACAGTGCTAGGGAGAAACTCTCCCACCAACATAGCTACTGCCTCTCAGAGAGGCAGGCATTCTTAGGCTGATGAGAGAGCTGTCTCCTATCAGCTTAGAGCGTCTTCCCCAGAAGTGCTACAGCAGTGCAGCTGCATCTGTAAATGATGTAGTGTAGACATAGCCTAAGTGTTTGCTCTGCAACTATAAAAGTGTTGCTAAAACTGTAACCACCACCCTCCACCCCCCAGTCAGAAGAGAAATATTACCAAGGGTGAAATACTAGTTAACCACAAAAGGCGTTATCTTCTCCCGAGCAAAAGAGGGTCCATAGACACCAGACAAACAATTGTGGAACTTCAGTGGACAAAATACTTTGTTGATCACTCCCTCCAAGCCCACGAAGAGGCGAGCTGCACAAGCACTCATCCCATCACAGCTTGAATGCTGGGGAGGGAAGGAAAGGGCACAGAAAGCTTGCATGTTGCAGTAGCTTCTACTACACTTTGAAACCTAAGAGCATAACTCCTGTGTGTGTAAGTTTACCAGCTTTAACCTTGTAAAACCTTTTTCTTAGTTAATAAATCTATAGTTATTTGATTACAGGACTTGCTACAAGCCTGGTCTTTGGTGCGTGATATGAGGTTCAACTGACCTGGGGTAAGTGACTGGTCCTTTGGGATGGGAAGTAACCTGAATATGGTTATGATTTTTGGAGTATGGAACCATCTCTCACAAAGGCAAGTTTGTCTGCATAGCAAGGTAGATGGGCGTACCCAAGGGGACTGTCTGTGACTCCATGCTTAGGCTGCTATACTGCGTGAGAAGTTCACACTTGTCACTTGGTTGGTGAAATCTAAATATAGAACTGACAGACAACACAGGGTTTGTGCTCTGCTTCTTGACAGGCTGCCCCGCGTTCGGCACTCACGTTCATGAGCTACTCCAGCCAGCTCGACACTAAACTTTACAATACATTTAACATGTTAATAGGGTCCCTATTCATTTCTAATCCCACCCCTCTCACTGCGGTCTCTGCAGTGAACTGTCTTTCCCTCCCACTGACTCTATCCATAGAATGCAAAGAAATCCAACGCCAGCCTTCTACTAAGCAATGGGGCCATGGGAGGTAAGTACTAACCCCATTTAACACTGCAAACAGATCCATAGGTAAAGGAAATAAACAGATTCTCCCAGCAGCCCTCTTACATCACCCCAAGGAGTTTTCATGAGGGGATTTGTTTGCTGTTGACACTGTTGTTTGGAAAGCGATCAAAGTAGCTAGGGAAACAACAGAATCCAGGGCAGAACTCTGAGTGATGAGAGAATTCTTGCCTGGTTAGAAAGTTACCTTAAAACAAACCAAACAAAAAAACCAAAAATCCTCTTCAAACATGAAAGGGGCTTCATTAAAGTCACAGAAGAAATTGCTATGAAAAAATAAGCACTTACAAATGTTCTATTTTGTTCTAGACTCATAAAACTCTGTTTCCTACTTGTCTCCCTCTTAGAAAAAACCAAATTACATTAATAAAAATAGAAATAACTTAGTCCTATGGGGGGGTGTATAAATATATATAAAAAGTAATGTACAGATGAGGTTTCCACACTCAGCCCAGTGGATGACTGACAGTGCAGTTTGTCTGCTTCCAGGTGAAACGGCTTTGTTTGTCAGAGGTGGAAGCTACAAGCAGCTGTAATAATCCACACATCACACCCTGGCTGATGGCTGGTAAAAACAGCATCTTCTGCTGTGATCCCTTCATTTTTTACAGGCTAACCGAAAAGGTGCTGAGTCAGTACTTGAATAGTACTTGGTTGCAAATAGCCAAGAAACACCCATGTGCGGCAACAAATTATGCTGTTGATTCCGTAAGTAGCTATATTTGTTTTGGCCTTGTCGCCACTGGAAAATGTGTGTATTAAATAATGCTAGCAACCCAGAAGGCAAACTTACTACACTGGCAAACTGTTTTTCAATGATTATGTTTGTCCTGCTGCAACCAAATCTGATTAATATTCATTCTTAGTTCAGGTGAGTGTCTAATGTTTTAGTGTTAGTGCAGATGAGAAGCACTTGCAAACTAGCTCAAGTTACCATTGCTCCTCCCAGCATTGTTTCACAGGGGACAGTGTGCTTTCATTATCGTACTCTCCTGTGGTGTGCCAATACAGGCATAAAAAGCAAGTGAAGCAGGATTGCTTATGCACATGTTCCCGAGCAGTCCTACTCAGACCTCAGCGGTTCAGCAGCTAAATTAGCAATCAACATCACCCAAAAAGCCACAGTAGTTTTCACATTCATTGTTTCATTTGCTCTATATTTTCTCACAAGCAAATAAGTTAATAGCTTAGTGCAAGTTGATAACTTAATTGGTTAATAACATAGCAAAAGCATCCTTAGAGTTAATTATTAACCAGTTACACAGTGTTTGAATATCAGGTGCTGCAGGAGACACATTAAAAAGCCACTTGTGCCTCGGGAGTCTCAGACTGAGTATCGCTGCTCCAGTGTGCCAGTTACACATGGCCTACAGTTTTAATTACACGTCGTATAAATTCTCTAATGCACATTGTCTGTGTGTCAGCAAAGCCAGTGCTCCAACATGATATTCTGGTGCACTGAGGTACCACCCTGCCCTGCCCATGGGATATAAAATGGAGATCATGACCATTATGGGTTATGAAAGATCCTCTGGCATCTTTTTCAAGAACTAACTTTAGTCTCTTAGCTAAATTCCAAGGCAGGTAATTCTATTTTGCCCATCTCTATTCCCCTCAAGTTTCACTGAACACAGTATTTTTGCTTCCTGTTTTAAATGGTGGTATAATGTTCCTATGTATTGTTTGCAGTTGCTTTAAATCCTTACAGCAGTTGTCTTTCACCTAGGAAGCAGCTGCATATCACCGGTGATAAGTTATCCTTGTACACTGGGATCCCTTCAGAGTGTAAGGAACTATATGAAACATAAGCTGTTGTTTTCATTAGTGGTTCAAATTTGTCATGTAAATCTACTTGCCTGTGGAAAATAGCAGCCCCAGAGGCTACTTCTTGGCAAATATCCTAAATAAAGAATAACCATTATCGGCATAAGTAAGGAAAATATCACATTACTAACAATGAAATAGCTAACTTTCATAAATATAGGATAGGAAAACCCGAAGCGCTGCCCACCAGAAATTAGACAGCTAAAAAGGCAATTGGACGAAAAAGATCTTTCTTATAGAACAAAAACAGCGCTAAGATTTTCCTCTCTTTATGCTCAGAGTTATTGATTAGAACTATTAGGTAGGTATTACTAAATTACTGTGATTAAGAGAGAATGCACCAAATTCATCCCTGGTGAACCCACTAAGTTAAATGAAGTTATATCACGTAGGCCCAGCAACAAGTTACCTGTCATATGACTGGATCCTACTGTCACGCTGTCTGGAGTGGTTCATGACTGTGTGCGCCACCCTCTGGCAGACTGCAAAAAGCACCCCAAACTGGCTGCACGTTATATAATTAGATTTCACCAATCCAGTAACAAAATATGAATTCCCAAATTACTACAAATAGTCCGCTATAGACATTCCAGATTATCTGCCACTCAGGGAAGCTGGTTTCAGTGATTAATGGTCATTAACCAACCCCTCTCCTCCTCCCTCCTGCCCCCACAAAATTCAGGTTGCTCCCAGCTTCAAGAGACCAGACACTTACACCAAGTAAATTTGCACCTTAGATCTCTCACCAAAGATAATGCTGGTAGCCAATCCTATAATAAAACTAGCTAAAGGTTCATTATCTAGGAAAAAGAAATGAGTAATTTACAGGCTAAGGCAGGCAACATAAATACATACAAGTGAGTTCAGTCTATAGCTTCAATAGCTGACCAATCTATTATCTGTCTGCACTGAATGTCTTTTCAGGTCTAATCCATGCCAAACAGCCTGGGGATCTCTATGCTTATGTTTAGAAATCCTTGGCCCACAGAATCCAGACAGCATAGAAGAAATTCAGTTTCTCCTTGTCAGGGGGTTTTAGCCTCTCCGTTCCAGAGTCGAAAACTAATGGGGTGAGTTCATGCATAGGTCTCTCCTTCCTGGAGGAAGTTAGCAATGCAATCAACAAAGTCTGTCCTTCGATGCTGCACAAATGCATTATTTGCCTTCAATGGGTCATCTTGAGTTCTGGACAAGTCCTTTACCTTGATCAGTGCTTCATTTCCTATTTGTTGAGTTACACGATCACAGAGGTTTACAATACAGACACTCACTATAACTTCATACCCTGGGCTAAAGAGGTTATAAAACGATGGGTTCTAAATTAGCTGTTACCACTCAAGGAAGAGATCTTGGAGTCACTGTGGATAGTTCTCTGAAAACATCCACTCAATGTGCAGCAGCAGTCAAAAAAGCTAACCATGTTGGGACTCATTAGGAAAGGGCTAGATAAGACAGAAAATATCATATTGTCTCTATAAATTCCTGGTATGCCCACATCTTGAATACCGTGTGCAGATCTGGTTGCCCCATTTAAAATAAAAAATATAGTGGAATTGGAAAAGGTACAGAAAAGGGCAACTAAAATGAACAGGGATATGGAAAAGCTTCCATATGAGGAGAGATTAATTAGACTGGGACTTTTCAGCTTGGAAAAGATACAACTAAGGGGGGATATGATAGAGGTCTATAAAATGGTGACTAGTGTGGAGAAAGTAAATAAGGAATTTACTCCTTCTAAAAGAGCTAGGGAGTCACCAAATGAAATAAACAGGCAGCAGGTTTATGTTTATCAGAGGCTGGGAATGGGATGGATCACTTGAGGGTTACTTCTGACGCACCTGGCATTTACCACTGTCAGATGACAAGATACTGGGCTAGATGGACCATTGGTCTTATATATTGCTCTTATATATACTTGTAGTGTCTTACACACATTTTATAAAGTCTAAGCACTGAACACACTCTTATCAACTTACCAACTATTTTGATGATGCTAACACAAGGTAAGCAAGAGTGGTTTCCAGATGTGCCTTTGCAAGTGTTTCAGTGAAGTTTGGGGTCGTGGCACAAGCTGTCACCTGGTCTGCCAGCGTCATGCCTGCATATGCTAATTACTGGCACTGAGCACTCTGGTCTGACCTGGCAAAGTACCTAATATTAAACATGTGAGTAGACTACATGACATCAGAAGAACCCATGCACACTCTTCAAGCTAAGCATGTTTAAAGGTTTAAAGAAACCTTATTGAGGGTGCAGGAACAAACCATCCTGATGTGCAGAAAGAATAGCAAATATGGTAGGCGCCCAGCTTGGCTTAACAAAGTCGTCTTTGGTGAGCTTCAACAAAAAAAAAGAAGTTTACAAGAAGTAGAAGCTTGGTCAGATGACTAGGGAGGATTTTGAAAATACTGCTCGAACAGGCGGGAATGAAATCAGGAAGGTCAAAGCACAATTGGAGATCAGCTAGCAAGGGACATGAAAGGGAACAAGAAGGGTTTTTACAGGTTTGTTACCAACAAGAGGAAGATTATGAAAAGCGTGAGCCCCTTCCAGAATGGGGGAGGCAACCTAGTGAGAGGATGTGGAGAAAGCTGAGGTACTCAATGCCTTTTTTGCCTCTGTCTTCACAGACAAGGTTAGCTCCCAGACTACTGCACTGGGCGCCACAGAACGGGGAGCTGGTGAACATCCCTCAGGGCTGAAGAAACAGGTCCAGGACTATTTAGAAAGATTGGACATACACAAATCCATAGGGCCAGATGCAATGCAGCCGAGGGTGCTGAGGGAGTTGGCTGATATGATTTCAGAGCCATCAACTATTATCTTTGAAAGCTCGTGGCAATTGGGGGATGTTCCTGATGATTGGAAAAAGGCAAATATAGTGCCCGTCTTCAAGAAAGGGAAGAAAAAGGATCCAGGGAACTACAGACCAGTCAGTCTCACCTCATCCCTGAAAAAAATCATGGAGCAGGTCCTCAAGGAATCCATTTTAAGGCACCTGGAAGAGAGGAAGCTGATCAGGAACAGTCAACATGGATTTACCAAGGGCAAGTCATGCCTGACCAACCTGGTTGCCTTCTATGAAGAGCTGACTGGCTCTGTGGAGGTGGGGAAAGTGGTGGACGTGATATACCCTGACTTTAGCAAAGCTTTTGATTCAGTCTCCCACAGTATTCTCATCAGCAAGTTAAAGAAGTATGGGTTGGATGAATGGACTATACAATGGATAGAGAACTGGCTAGTTCATAGGGCTCAATGAGGGGTGATCAATGGCTCTATGTCTAGGTGGCAGCCGGTCAAAAGCGGAGTGCCCCAAGGGTCAATCCTGGGGCCGGTTTTGTTCAACATCTTCACTAATGATCTGGAGGATGGAGTAGATTGCACCCTCAGCAAGTTTGCAGATGACACTAAGCTAGGGGGAGTGGTAGATACTCTGGAAGATAGGGCTAGGACACAGAAGGACCTAAAGAAATTGGAGGATTGGGCCAAAAGAAATCTGATGAGGTTCAACAAGGACAAGTGCAGAGTCCTGTACTTAGGACGGAAGAATCCCATGCACAGCTACAGATTGGGGACTGACGAATTAGGCAGCAGTTCTACAGTAAAGGATCTGGGGTTTACAGTGGATAAGAAGCTGGATATGAGTCAGCAGCGTGCCTTGGTTGCCAAGAAGGCTAAGAGCATGTTGGGCTGCATTAGTGGGAGCATTGTAGTAGGGAAATGATTATTCCCCTCTATTCAGCATTGGTGAGGCCACATTTGGAGTATTGTGTCCAGTTTTAGGCCTCCCACTACAAAAAGGATGTGGACAAGTTGGAGAGTGTCCAGTGGAGGGCAACAAAAATTATTAGAAGGCTGGAGCCCATGACTTATGAGGAGAGGCTGAGGGAACTAGGCTTGTTTAATCTACAGAAGAGAAAAATGAGGGGGGATTTGATAGCAGCTTTTAACTACCTGAAAGGGGGTTCCAGGGAGGATGGAGCTAGGCTGTTCTCAATGGTAGTAGATGACAGAACAAGGAGCAATGGTCTCAATTTGCAGTGTGGGAGGTCTAGGTTGGACATTAGGAAAACGTTTTTCATTCAGAAGGTGGTGAAGCCCTGGAATGGGTTACCTAGGGAGGTGGTGAAATCTCCATCTTTAGTGGTTTTTAAGCTGTGGCTTGACCAAGCCCTGGCTAGGATGATTTAGCTGAGGTTAGTCCTGTTTTGAGCAGGGGGTTGGACTAGATGACCTCCTGAGGTCCCTTCCAGCTCTAATATTCTATGATTCTATGTACTTTGCTGGATCAGGCCAGAGTGCTTAACACCTTACGGTATTGCACTCATAGTGATTGCACCGTGAATAGCGACATACAATTCAGTGGGACTACTCACCGCTGAACTCTGAGGCCAGTAGTCAGCATCTACGGAATCACGCCCATAGAGCGTCAGGTTTGATTCTGGAAGGCACTTAGGTGCATGCTTGCACCCCACTGACTTCTACGGGATTTAAGCACATGCCTTATCTTAAGTGCTGCCCTGAGTAGCCTATCATGAATGGGGGCTTTAATAAACTCTCTCTGCTGTCCTGAAGAATTTTGGTTCAAATTACGAGTTAGGGGTTTTCTATACAAACAACTAGTGAGCAGTAAATGGGTGTAAATCTATCTTGCACTAGCATGCCACACACTAACCGGCCATGTGGACGCTGCTGTGACACACTAGTAACTCCCTAGCGTCCTCTGATCTACTCCCATTTCAAAACAGGGTAGTTTAATGCACTTTCGGGAACTTTTAGTGCCCAGACTTGTATGGACTTATACAGAGAAGTCTTGCATTGTTCAGAGTGATGCATGTATGATGATCTCTCAGAACAATACCTAGATCGTTAGCATCAAACTTCTCTCATAAGCATTCAAGTACCACCACCTGTTTTTAAAAGCATTTAAAAAATGTGAAATTTTTGCTTAATATTTCATTTTGCAAACATTTCATAACAAAACAAAACAAACAAAAACAGTCTAGTTTTGTAGTCAGCTGTGTTGATATCGTTCATCCTGGCAGGCACCTCAAGTTGTCATGCAGCTAGTTCATTACCATTAAGATTTCCTTAAGGAATGGGGAGCAGATTAAACAGTCATTAAAAGGATCATACCAGTGTTACTTCTAAAGTGTAGCTGAAGAATTCTGTTCTTACCTGGATGGCCAAGACCCACATCTTTCATTTTGGCCAATCTGCTTGTTATGCAACATTCTTCAACAAAACCAACAGCAGCAACTGATCACAGTAAAAAATGGTCCCATGCTCTCACAGATTTGTGAATTAGCATAAGATTAATGCCTTTAATTGGCTCTCTTATTTATCCATTGCAAAAGGTGCATAAAAGAAGAGTTGTCCTTAAATTGCAAAAACAGAGTAGTCAACACTTAGACTCTGGCATCATCAATTAAATGCATCTCTGCTTAAGAAGCACCAAGAAAGGTATGATTAGTATCGGCAAAAGGAAACAGGGATCATCATTCATTTTGATAAGTGAAAATATAATGTATCTAGTCCAGCCATCTTTAAAGTCCCATGATATGCCAAGAGGAATAAACGCTAACTAAAAAGGGGAAGTTGAGATGCAATATAGTTTGAAATTAAACACATCAGCAAAATGGACAGCAAGCTTTCATTTCCCAAATCAAAATGCTTCACAAGGATGAAACTTTAATGGCATTCATGTTTCTATTCCCGTTTTCAGAGGTTGTTTTAAATATGATCTGGTCATCATCACAGAAAGATGATTAATGAGGTGTTAAATATTTTACACTTGTTAAAGTGGGCTTGTTAACCAATCTTGATCTCATTCCATTCCCTGAATCATTCATGAAAGGCGCATTTCTTCAGGATTTCACATATTGCAGTCAAACATGAATAGATTATTAACAGATTCACCTTTTTCACTCTAGCCGGGTTGGTTTTTTTTCCTAATTCACTTCTTGAAGTTGGAGGTAAGTAAAGCAATATTTTTTAATGCTAAGTGCCACTTTCCTACCTTCTCGTTTTATTATTTTTAAATGGACTTTGTGTAAATATTGAATTTGGTGGTTGTGAAAGGAATAAATGGAGTGGAAGTTAAGATCTGGACATGCCTGAGAACATAAAGCTTAACAACTGACCAGGATTGCCATCTGGTGAGGCGGTCCAGTCATTTAAGTGTTTTTATTGTTTTTAAGCAAACCTACAAACTTATACGTAAGCATTACTCTTAAAAGAAAATCAGATTAGGGTTTGAGGAAGAGATGCGTTATAAATGTCTAGGGAGGAAAAATTTGTTATGTTACAGATTGCAGTCGGACCCATGCGGGCCGAACGCTGTGCCAATGCAGAACCCACTGAAGTTAATTCACTTCCAAAGGTTAGCAGAGTGCAGATCTCACTACAAGATTGGAGCCTCCAGTTAAGTTACAACATGCTGTTCTATTATTAGAGGAGGTGCTAGGAGCACCTACAATAAACTATTATTGCAAAAGCATTTTCATCCATAATCTCACGTCACCTTTGAGGCTGAAAATTTTCTTTAAGGTAATTTTGCTTCGTTTAATTTTCAACAAAATCATTTCAGCTGTTTTTGAGTTACGGGAGAGTAAAAAACCAAGAACACTTTTCCCACTGTAAAATAATTCCAATCAACGTATTTTTCTGAACAGGGCTTGAGCAAAAAAAATGGCTGCAGTTTGGCATTTGACAGTCAGAAAAATATCAGGGGCACTTAGTTACCCCAGTGTAAATCTTGCAGTAGTTTCAGCCTCAATATGCTGGACATTTTGTTTACAGATTGTGGGATATTTCCCAGCACCCAGAGCAATTGTGAGAGCAAGCGTTAATCACTCCACTGATTTCAGATTTACACCAATTTAATGAGGGCAGAATCTGGCACTATTACTTTAAAGCTGTGACAGGAGCTTCTAATAGAATAATTGATTTTCACTAAATGCTAAAAGCTACATTGGCTGACCAGTGAAGCTGCCATGGGCTACACTGCTTTGCAACAGGCCTCTTTGATACATAAGAGGGGCACTGAGTTTGAAGGGCTTCATTCCATTATATTTGAGCAAAGTGCAGTACAATTCTAGAAGCTGCCAGTGTCTGAGCGGCAACTGGTGATGTGAGCAGCACCATAGACTGTTAGCTCAAGCGGGCTTTGCTTTCTGAGAAGCAGAGGTGGAGGAGCACAAACAATAGATAGTCTGCTTACAATCCATGCTTTAATAAAGCCACTTAAAGTTATAGTTTCGTTTTTATACATTGACATAAGATCCAAGGGCCTAATTCTCTTCTGTTTCAAGGTAAGGGCATGCATAAATTCAAGTTAATGGCACAAAAATTATCAATGACCTTGTGCAAAAGTGAGGCTACAGGATATGCTCCCGCTGTGCTCCACATACTCATCAATATCATCTCCCCCACCCCAACAGTACACAAGATGACTAGCTGACTCCAGTTGAAATTAGTGATCTGGCCTGGCAGTAATTAGAGGAGTCTGGGTAACATCAATTTACATCGCCTGTTCCTTTATGGAAAGGACCATAACAGATGAGAAATTGCTGGATAAGTTAAAGCTGGATGTTTCAACCCTAAGACCCTCGTAGAGTTTGTGTGGTGGGGAGCATTAACTCTCTCCATGGTTTCTACACACTAGTGGAGGTGGGGACTTGTGGACAGTGCCAGAGAGGGGGACAGCATAGCCAAGGTGTCAATGCTCAGGAGAGATGAGAGCCATGTGTCAGACAGCTGCTGCATGAAAATCTCCTAAGATCCCAAGGTTTTCTTTGCAGATCCTCAAACAGACCATATTACCTACCAGTCCTGCACCTCCACAATACAAACATCAGCCCTATCTCCAAGGAGTCTCCAAGAGGAATGACTGTGATTAAATAAATACAAAACCACTGGAAACAGAGATTAAAACCTCATCTATACCTAAAAATTAGATCGACCAAGCTAGGCTGCTCTGCGCTGTGGAAAATGTTGTGACCCAAGAACTGCAGTTAGGACAATCTAACACACAGTGTACATGCAGCTGGGTCAACGGCAGAATTCTTCTGTTGACCTAGCTGCTGCCTCCCAGAAAGATTAATTAACTTCATTAACAGAAAAAACCCTTGCATTGACGTAGGAAGCATCTACACTACTGAACTATAGCAGCACAGCTACAGCACCATTCCTGTGCTGCTGTAGTGCCTGTAGTGTAGATGTCCCCTATGAGTTAAAAAAAAACAAAAAAAAACCATTATGAACTGACCACGTGGAAGACATAGAAAAATCCAACTCCAGGTAATAAAATTAGTCAAACGACCTTCTCCCATCAGAGTCAATTGCAGTTTTTCCCATTAATTTAACTAGAGTAGGATCAGCCCCTCATTATATTAAAGAAAAAAAAGGGGAAAAGAAACAGGGAAAGCATTTTGAGATTAAATACAAACATTAACTGCGTGTCAAATAATAGTCACTGAATGCTTTTCAACTAATTTTAACATCTTCAAATAAATTTATTCCACACGTATGCTTTTCCCCTCCCATTATTATTCATCCAGCATCTATAGAACTGCAATCAATTTAATTCATTTGTTAGCTGAATAACCTATGCAATCACTGTTATGACATTTGTGAATGTGATATGCAACATTTAAGGTGCTTCACCCAGATGTACTAATGAATATAATGGTGCTATCTGTACATTTCAGGAGAAAAGCTTGTAATGCTTACAGATAATAGGAGCTGTGAATCTATATGGGAAAAGTGACTACAGAGACTAAAGACGATTGTGGGCAAACCTTTAATTCCTCCTGAATTTTTTCCTCCAACAGTTTGGCTGCTTTACGATCTTCTGTTTCTATTTTCCATTTTTCTGCCACAATTCTGGCTTTCTCCTTAGCCATAGCATCCCGAAATTTCTTTGTAATTTCAGCCTCTTTTTGCTTCCTTCAGAAAAGAATTTGAAAAAACAAGAAGTTGTAGAGACTGGTCTCTCGGAAGTGAGAAGAAACTATTATTTAGTAAAAAAGCCTATATTCTTATTGCTATCAACAGCAATATAAATGGTTCATGTAAGAGGGTAGGAAAATACACACTGAAAAAAAAAAAAGGATTTAAAATGTATTTAACAAGTGAAGTACAATAAGCCTAATTCCAAGCACATACCCAGAGGACAGACAGACACCTTTAGTCTTGGAAAGGGAATAAAAATAGCACCTATTAAATCAGAGATCGGTTCGTTGGATGTCTTTGGTTGAGACCATCTATTGCTTTTTCTGATGAAAGCCAGATATTTCTTGTCAGCAACATAAGCCAAAGAGGCAAGGAGATAGTGATCTGGAATCTGTGGTGCCTCAAACATCAGCAAAACTACCTGCTAAATTTCAGGGGCAAAATCTTTATTACTGGTGACAATATAAGAAGCAGAAAGAGCACAGATTGACGTCTGAATCCCAAGTTAAATATGCAGCATCCGCATTCAGAAGTGGCCTATTTTGATTTACCCTAAGAATATCTAATAGAAAGAATAAATATGAAATGACAGCATGTTGTTCCAATCCCTTTTCTGAGATTTTCAGAGCATTACCACAAAGAACAAGATCTGCAAGGAGGCTTGTCTCTCAATGCCATTGGACATCAAAAAACTCGCTGACCAATTCCAAAGCTGTCATAGACTCCATTGGAAATACAGTTAATGGCATTTTCCAGAGTCAATTACTATATGCTACAGAGTAGAGTAATTATCCTAAAATGCAAATAAGTCGCTCAGTAATGGGCTTTATGTGCCAGACTTCAGTCAGAAATTTGTATCCCTGACTACAGCAGCTATATCTGATTTGTCATCCAACAGCAGATTGCAAACTAGAAAACAACCTAACCAAACAGGTTGATGGTTTAGGACATGATCAGACTGAGCCTAACCTCGATATCACTCCTACCACTAGAGGTAGTGGATGTTGTTTGGTTTGAAAAGAAGCATTTTGCATTACAAAGTTTGAAGTAAATGACAAAACGTGGATTTTTTTTAAATCCAGCTTTTCAATAATTATTATGTTATTGTGCCAAATGAGCCATCCATTCAGACTTACAAATCCTCACCATAGTTCTTCTGCCTCCTTCTGCGCTTGCTGCCTGGCTCGTTCTGCCATGATCTCCTCAGAAATCTGCTCATACGGCTTGTCACCTGGGGAGTCTCCCATAATCCAGACCCAGACCTCACCATCTCTCCCACGCAGCCACTGCACATGTTTGTCATTACCTGTAACAGCCACCAAAGCAAACACAAAAGGGCTTATTAAGCAACTGGTTCAGATTCAGGTTCATCTGAAACTGTGCTGGCAATTTAAATCCACAAAGTGAAGGAGAGTTAAGAGGTAGGATTGAGCCGTCATACTTGGCCTGCTCTACTGTGCCTCTGCTCTACAGTACCTCTACTGTGCCATGGCACCACATGTTATTGTATGTAAAGTCAGGCACTCTTCCTGAGCCTGAGAAGAGGAACTAGAGAGGCTGTTCCAGCCTTAGATCTGAAGTGTTACTTCAAGGTCCTTACTTTGATCTCCAGTGTCATTTTTGTAAATAAATCCTCCTTTTTGATCCAGCAATAGAAAGAAAAAATTAAGTGAACGTGACTAGCGGTGCCTGGTTACACACGTACTGGATACAGAAAAAATAATGGCAATGGGGCTTCACCTGTGCTATTGCAGACACATTCTTGCTGGTTTCTCAGCTTCCACTTTACCACTTCCAATTGTAAGTTCATAGAATACAGGAGGTCTAGTGGCTCAAAATAGCATTGCATATACTGCAGAAACATTTCTTTTAAAGTAAACGAGGTTTTCTGATACAGTTTTTAAATAAATTTGTATTGCATAGAAGTGTTTTTCAAAAAAAACCAACCAATCAACAAAAAAAACCCTGGATAAACTACATGTGCCCTTTTAAAAATATATGGACTACATTTTTTTGAGCTATGACACCTTCCCGTTCCCACTGAAGTCAATTGAAGGACACCCATTGACTTCAAGGGGCATTAGATCAGACCCTGTGTAAATCAATATAAACTATTATATATTCTACTTCTAATATCTCTCACCCCTTTTCCTTCCTGCATTTTACACATAAAAGAAAGTATTTTTATACCCAAATACCTCCCCTCTTACTATACTTGTCCATTACACTTCTTACTTATTCATTGAGATTGCTTTAAACATCCTTCACAAACATACAGAACCTACAATGCACAAGTTGTTGGCAGAAACAAACCAATTGTAAAGCCCTATCAGAAAACAACCTATGGGATTGATTCACCATTGCATTGCTATGCTTTTATTCCATTGATTTCAACGGTGTTCCACTGGCACAAATTTGGAATGCTGTAGTGATGAATCAGGTCCCATGCATAGGCATTAATTCACCCAGTATCAAAACACTGTCTTTTCTTGTATTTAGACAAAGCCACATGACTATGGCCTGGTCTACACTTACCTTCTGGATTCAGCAGCAGTCAACGGGAGATACGCAAGTGACATAAAACACTTGAGTATCTCTCATCAACTTCACTGCATCTACTCCGCGTGCTGTCCACACTGTGTTGCGCCAACGGGAACAGCATTTTTGTCAATGCAGCACTACGCCACTTAGGGGGGTGGTTTTTCTACATCGATTTCTGGATTGACTGAGCGGGTCTACGCAGACCACTCAGTCGATCCAGAGACATCGAACTGATGGCAGCGAATTTGCTGCCATCAGTGTAGACCCAGCCAGTGTCATCACCACAACCTTAAGTGCTCAGTACAGAACAAATAATTCATGCAGCTATTGGGGGAATCCCAGTTAATCGTATGTTCTGTCTATTACCTGAGTTTTAATTTCAGTAGGAGACTAAACTAAAAGCTTTACCCCATTTAATGACCATTGATGGTTGTCGTTTTTTTATACTCCATCCACAAAACATTATGACAGTTTGTCAAAGCCACCACTTGCAAGTTATCATCCTAACAAATTTCAGATAAATTCAAAGCTAAATTAAGCTCAGCTGTGCAGGTGCGAAAATATAAAAAATTCTTACCTGGGGCTATAGGAACGCTGCAGGATTTGGTTTACAAGGATTGGAAGCTAAATCAGCTCCTGCCAGTTCAATCTGGTTAAATTTGAACCTCTGACTGAACTTCCTAATGGACAATCCAGGATTGATTCCTTAGACTTGTGGAATGGAATGCAGAAGCTACAGACAGGAATGCAGCAAGGTCGGTTGGGTTTTACAACCCCAACTTCAGTCCAAATTCACAAGCTTTCTGAGAATGTGGACTGAGGCTTATGAACACGAGACCTTGAACTCAAGGTTATGGCTCCACATCAAGTTTAAAGGTGGAATTTTCAAGACTCCTCAGCTTTGGCCTAACTCTGCCTTCATTGACATCAATGGTAAGCAGAGCTAGGCCAACATCGAGGACCTCTGAAAGTCTCATCCAAGCTTCTTGTCCTCACCTTCTAGCCTTTCAAACTATGCCCCAGCATGTATCTCTGAATATCATATTGCAGGTCGCATTCCAGGCCTTCCTCTATGCCAGCAAAGCCACTCTTGGCATAATGTACATCTCCTTCCACTCCACTGTCCATGCTTCACCCCACACAGTGAATTCCCTCCTTATACAAATTTACCAAGCCACAACCATCCCCAACTTCAAATCACTCCTCAAATTCCATGATCTCCACAGAACTGATCTGTAACAGAAAATTAAAAAGGTAAAGCCTAAGTTATTTGTCCCTAGAAGTTCCAGTGTGTCCCATCTTCTCCAGGTTTGTCTTTTAGACTGTAAACTCTTCTGGCCAAGGGCTGAGACCAGTGTGTGTTTTGTACAGCCATAGTTCTCAGAAGGAATGCTGACAGGCAGCTTGCAGAGATCAGAGCATTCACATGGAGCTTTCGTCAAAACAAGAGTAGCACTTTGGGAAAGATTTCTAACATCTCCTAGGGATCAAAAATTGCATATGAGCTTCAGATAAGCATCCATATTTTGGTTGATTATCCTTAACTGAATTTTATGCATGTTCCCTATCGTTATTTACTTCTCTATTATAGTTATTACTTATTACTTGTATTGTGGCATCTTCAACATATTAGGTACAGCCCACATATGAAGCCACAGCCCTTGCCTAGAAAGCCTAGTTACAAACCTGGCTTCGGCCATATACAAAATGAAATGCGTTGGTCTCAAGCCATCATTGGTCTCACGGGGACACTGATCCCGTAGTTAGGGCACTTGTCCGGGAGCTATAAAACCTGAATTCTGCTGTGGTTCTGATGTGTGACCTTGGCCAAATCACAACATTCTCCATCCCTCAGCTCCTCCCCTCCAACCCTGTGTCTTGTCTACTTAGACTAAGTATTATGGGGCAGGAACTGTATTTTGAACAGTGCTCAGTTTGTGCCTCTAGATGCTAACATAATAGATAGTATCACAAAGCCACCATGTAATTTGTTGTAGCATGTTGCAGAGCATGATGTAGGCTTTCTTGACAGAGCTGTGATGATAAATAGGGAGTGGGCTGTATGCATTATACCTGCCTTTCAACAATGCTATCAATATCATACATTTATGAGGGCAAAGAAATGGTAACCCCATTAAAAAATGTTGTGAACAGGCATCATCCCGATTAGTATCCTAGCACCTAATTAATAGGGTAACTGGGAGAAGTCAAATCTCACTGCTCTTCTGATATTCCTGCTGTTTCTTATTTATGAATTTAGCAGGTTCAGAGCACAAAATAGACACCTTGGAGCATGCATACTCTTTTCATGTTTCTTTAGGTTTCCTGCATCTCTGGCCTATTTACATATTTCTCATAGGCACAACTTTCCCCCTTTAATACACAGCCATATGAATAAAAAACCTTCATGTCTTTAGAAATTGCTTTCTTTCTTTTTTTTTTTTAAACTGTAGGTCCTCTCTTCCAGCCTCACAGGCACCAGATATAAACTCTCTCAAACACACCAGTATAATTTATCAGTTGGCACAGTGCTAATAACGATATACACATCCATCTTTCAGGATGAAAGACTGGAGCATAATCTACCAACCTGACAATTTTAAACATCAGCAATAGCCAGACAGCCCTCCACAGCATGTCCAATTTTAAGCCAATTCAGCTGGAGCATCATACGCCTTTATTTTATTTTTTCCTTAGAACAAGCAAAACAACTTTTTCACTTCTACCTGCAGTCTAAATTTTACCTCTAGAAGTGCCTCCCATGCAAATCTGTCCCCAAACCAATATCAGTAATACTCCCCATAAAGCAGGAGCTGTGCAATCTGATCATAAAGCTTTGTAGTTTCTCAAAGAACAGCATCCAAAAAGACAATATGATGAGTGGGCAGCAAAAGAAATAAGTAACTTTCAGAAAGTCTGACACTGTGAAAATGGAACTCTTGACTCCAAGTATTTGCAGTCTGCAAGTCAAGTGAAGAGAAGGCTCTAGTCTTTTAGAACAAAAAATAAGATCAATTCTAAAACCAAGAGAGGAAAGCTGGACCCAATGGTGAAGGCACTATCAGGACTTGGTAGACCTGGGTTCAATTCCTTGTTCCACCACAGACTTTTCTGTGTGACCCTGGCCAAGTCACTTAACCTCTTTCTGACTGTTCCCCATCTGTACAATAGGGAGTATCGTTCTTCCCAGATTTATGAGGTAAACTCTTTTAGAGACTGGACACTATAGCAATGGAGAAACCATATAAGTACTTACAAGCTGAACAGGGATTCTAGAAGTGAAGTTTCCTTTGCAGATTTACTTTTACAAATGGAGTTTGCTTGCTTTGGCAATCAAGAAATAGTTGCCTGTAAGGTATACTTACAGTTCAAAAAATTAAATGAAAGTTTGTATAGTTTTGTTTCAAGATTTCCCATCAAACATAATACTTTTCCCCATGAGAGAATTTTTCAGTTGAAAAATTACAAGCAGCAAAAGACAGCCCCTAGCCAAAGTCTTAATAATCTAAAAGTCTAAATCAATAATAATCAAAGTCTAAAATCTAAATAGGCACAATAGAGACTTACTAAAATGAGGAGCATTACTATTCCCATTTTACAGCTGCGGATCTGAGACACAGATAGTAAATGACTAGCCAAAGTTCTCAGAGGAATTCTGGGGCAGAGTCAGGTCTCCTGAGTTCCAGTCGAGTACCTTAGCCACAAGCCCATTCTTCATCTCCATGGAAGACTAAGAAACAATCTGCAGTTGCAAGTGAGGAAAGCCCCATTGCTTAAGGCATAGAAATTAGACTTGACAGAACACTTGAAACAAATGTACTATTAGAAAAAAATCTGCATGAGAAGGGACGTGGACTGGATGATGTATTAGTCGAGTCCATCTCTGGTGTTTAGACTACGATTTAACAAAGTTAGTTCCCTACCAGTTGTTCTTTTAGGGCAACTTCCTCTTATCGTAGCACCCAAACAAACTGCTGTAAAGCAAAATTATGTCTAGTTTTCTCTACTTGCAGTAGATCTGTGAAGGAGTATCAGTCCTCCGTCTATTGTAAGATCTACACGGCTTACAGAGTAGTGAAATTTTTTCTTAGTGGCTCTTGGCGTAGCACACTGGCATGCAAAATTTTTGCCTCACCAAAGGGCCTCCATGGCAGTTTTCCAGGAGATACGAGACTACACTTAATATCCATGGAAAACACACATGGAAAATATACACATACTGATTACCACAAACATATCAAACCATGTCATTTTGAATGATAGTATTTGCTGGTGCTTATACAGTACCTTGTGTGATAGATTAACAGAAATTGTTTCTGGCTTGAGTTCACAGCAATGAAAACATAAAACAAGGCCTTAGAGAGCAATAGTAAGCTCAAGGCTCTCGCCTATAAAAGTCATTAGTCTCTACTGACTATGCTGCCAATATATATAATGAGCTAGCGGACAGCCATTATGTGTTTTTCAGGCTACTGTAGGCTGCACTTGGCCTTCACATTGTTATGTGGGTATCCCTATGGTAGTTGAGTAACCATGAGTACTGATAGAAGTTCCCATATTTCCTATCATCAGTCTCCTTAAAAGAAAGGCATGAGCACAATCTGAAGGAGGCTGAGGAGGGGGCCACCTGATTTGCAATGATAAAGAGATATCTGGCTTAAATGTTAAGCCAGCCATCACAGGCACACTGCAAATACGATTTATCCTGCTTTGAAATATATGGGGGGAAATTGTCTTTTGCTGCTTCTAGCAAGTAGGGCAGGTGGGTGGAAGCATCGTTTTCTTTTTATAGGAGTTCTGGATTTTAATCTGGATTCATTTGCATGTGTGCTGCTAATTAAAAGCCATTTAAAACAACAGAGGCAGCCGCTGATTGAATGTTGCTGGAGTCAGCTTCCTTTATGAAGGGCTCATTTATCATTGTTCTAACAATTATGGCATCCCTGACACTTCCCATTTGTTATCTCTCCAGTTTTTGTGAGGGACCTCCTGCAAAGTCCTCCTCAGGACCTGATTTGGTGTCAAGTCTTCCAGACATGCAGTTACTCAGACACAGACTGCATGTTTACCCTAGTAAAAAAAAAAAAAAAAAAAGGAGGGGGTGCGAGGGGAGGTAGCCCTGCTGCCTTTGCATTACATGGAGTACACCAGGTGCTAATCAAATTATAGGTTTTAAAAGTTAGAGCACCGCTGATTTAGAATCCCAGCCACATGAAATGAAATCTCAACTCCGCTTAATAACTTTTTAAAACAAAGCCCAGTGTTTCCACTGATAAAATCTCATTTCTTTGTGGTTTGGCTTCCTACCATCATTTCTACCCTGGATGGCTGCAGATGTCCCCCAACATAAATAACTCCCCCTCTTTTGCCCTGAGGAAGCCTTGTGTTCATAAAACCATTCTTTGACCCTCATCTCTGAATAAAATATTCCCCGTCTTTCTGCTTCTCTGCTATGATTACTGTAAGGAAGCTAAATTCTCCTGAAACCTATTCTGCATTTGAAATAGGCTATATCAGCATTCAGCACTCTGGCGTAGGGTTGATCAGTCTGATTTCCCTTTGTAGTTTCAAGACATGCTGTAGCTCCTGGGGAATTGTTTTTGTTCCCTCTGAATTTAGATACCTGATATACTTTAAAGCACGGTGTGTGTTTTGGATAGGATTTAATCACCAGCTTCCACACTCCGTTCAGAACTAATGACTTTTACATCTTCTTCAAAGGTTTCTGCTTGGATTTCAAAACTCTGCAGGGTAAATGCTGTTGCATTTAGAGTTTCGCGGACTGCAGTCCTGCCTAGCACACATATTGAATAGGATTTTATGATAGAAACAGAGATGCTATGAATTGTGGGATGGACTCAATCTCCTATATACCTTCCCCTCCAAGTTTATTGCACAAGCTATTCACTGAAGTGTACTTGGGTGGGACATCAGTAAAAAGCCTCCCAGACTACCTCTGCAACACACTCAGGGGTGTGAATGGCAGTTCCTGTAGACGTACCCACTCTACCTATACTATAGTTTGCTAAAAATAAGAGGGTATGACACTGAGAGCCCTCGTTCTTTGTAAACAGCTCTCACCTCAGACCTGACAAAATCACTACACCAAACTCATACCTTGCAGGGTATTTTTCCATAAGGGATATCATGTACGGTGCTACCAAAAGCATGTAACTTGTCAAGACTCAATCATTGCTAGATATAGGCACAAATGATATTTAAGAAATATAAAATATGTTGAAAGGATGCTTTATGGACTTGGAGTAGAAATTAATTACCAGGAAAGGGTCTGCTTTGGTGATGGCCCATTCAAGAAAGAGGGCATGGTCGTTCTTCCTCATCAGCCAGCAAGGTAATGCAAGCCTCAGTTGATTAGTCTTGCTTGCTCCCAAAATGATCAATGGAAAACCATCAGAGGCTCCACCAAACTATCAATAGCTCTCTGATGTGAAAGAGGAACATTAGAACAGAGAGCTTTGTCCTCGCCATGAATAGAAACAAAAAGCTCTTTTCAGTATAACTCTGGATCCATTCACTGTGGAAACCTCTAGGGAGGGCAGGGGAGTTTTCATGAACATTTGTGTCCTGGTTCTTAGAAAACCAGCCAGTTCTGCATGAGCCAAACCTATTGCATTAGTTAAGAAGTAGACCTGGGTTCATGTTTTAGGATTTTGTTTTTTATTTTAGCTATTTGTTTCCATCACTTTTATTTCTAGTTAAATTTTTATTCTTTCTTAAAATAAGCCTACTTGTGTTACACTGTAAGTGCTCATGAGGGCTGGGTCATTTACAGGCACGATGGTTTAAGGTAAAACTGGTAAACTGGAGAATGCTGCACCTTTGGGTGCAAAGGATCTGGAAATTCTGCGAACAGCCAATGTCTAAGACGTGGAGATGGGGGGGCAGCTATTGTTAGCCCACAAGATAAAGTGAGAAGGAGAGTTTGTGAAGGGCTCATGGTATCAGGGAACGGACACTTAGCTACCACAAGAAAGACGCCTTCTCACTGCCAAGTTGTTTTGCATTCTCTTAGGCCTGTGCCATACTGGGGCTAATAATTAGACCTGCACTGATAACCAAAAAGAACAAAAAAGTCTCATGTATATGAAAAAAGGAATTAACTGAATATTATTCATCTAGTAAGTAAAGAAGTAAACAAACCTGTGTTTTTAATATGGTTACAGCCTATCATGTTTGTAATATAGGAGGGTGGAGGGGAGAAGAGAATAGCTCGTATATCTCAAGTAAGGCAACACAAATACGTGATCCATAATTGTAGGCCTTATTACAATGCCTGTGCATAAAAAGACAGAGTTGAAGTTGTATATGCAACTGAATTAAATAAAATGTTAACCGATTTGGCCGTTTACCACTGAAAGGCACCTTGGTAACTGCAGAGCTCTTTTTTATAGTCCATAAATATCAGTACTTTTTGAAGGACACAACTAAGTTGGCCCCTCAGACACATGCAACATGATCTTAACATAACATAAGAATGGTCATACTGGGTCAAACCAACCATGCATCCAGACCAGTATCTTCTTCTGACAGTGGCCAATGCCCGACACTTCAAAGAGAATGAAAAGAACAGGACAACTATCAAGTGACCCATCATCCCAACTGTTGTCCAACTCCTAGCATTGGGCAGTTGAACAAGACTTAGTCAGAGGTTCCTTAGATGTGCAGCACTTTACCAACTTAGTGAAAAAAAGCTAGGTCAAAATACTGCATAAACTGTGGATTTACAAGAAGTCATCATTTGGCCAAATTAAAAAAGTAATAATAATTCGTCAGCACATTCAAAAATATTTCCCCTCTACAAGGACTATCTTCTTACCAACTCTGAACACGTGGGCCCTATTGTTGTGTTATAATAGCAAGAATTTATATTTTCCCCACTACCATTGTTTTGAAAATTGGCTGAACTATTTTTCTTTAAAACTTTCACAGCAACAAAAGAAAACACAAACACGCACAAACACACTCACCCTAATACACAATCACCTCTCTGTTCATACCAAGCCCAAAGCATGGCTCAAGCCTCCTCCTCCCAACCAGAAAAGCTGCTCCCATGACCCTTCTCTGTGCCTGGGGGCTGTCGCTTGGGGAGGGAAAAAACTCCTAATATTAGCAGTCTTAACAAGGAGTATAATCCAGTACCCAAGAACTGAAATAAATACAAACCTCAACAAATGAAACGACCTGCCCAAAAACAACAGTATAGCAAAGGGGGACTGCAGGAAACAGGAAAAACAACAGGAAAAAGAAAAGACTCTAGGGAAGGAAAGGGTTAAGCGTAAGTAAAAGGCTATCACATCAACACTATAACAAATTCCCCATCTCCCAATATTCAGAAGTATACCCCTGCCTCCAGACTCCTCCCCGGCAGATGGATTGCCTAGGATGAGTCTGGAGATGAGTATAGCAACACTGCAAATTGTTGTTGGTGTTGTTTTTAAAGAAAAACTCACAAGGGGCTTCCTCTTACAATGTTTTCACTCCTGGGTGGGACCGGGTCCTCCCCTAGCTCCCTGGTCCACAGTCCTGTGGACCAATTGACTGGCTTAAGGTAGCTGGCACCAAATTGGTTTTCTGGTTCTCTGGCCACTGGTGTCTGCAATGCTGGAGCTCCCTGAACCATGCATTAGACCCCACAGTAGTTCAAAGTCTACTTTTGTGGAGATTGGGAGCTAAGAGGAGACGCTCCTTGGGCTGTCTCCCAATGCTCTCAGCTCCCAAATTCAAAACCTCCAAAAGTGAAACTAAACCTTGTCCTTTTGTAAATGGGTCAAGCTGTCCCCTTCCACTGGTGTTTGCCTGTGTGCGAGAGAGAGAGAGAGAGCGCACGCACATGCAGTTCTGACTCGTCATTGGGCCAGCAAACCATCTGTAAAAATCACCTCATTGTAGGCCTTCTTATTGGATTTTTCAGGAGTTTCACTTTATTCTGACACAAGCCAGACTCTAACATAAGCAGGCTGGGAAATGGTATCCAGAGGGTCTGGGGCCAATATAGTTGTTCATCTTCCAGGCTCAGTCCAGCATCTCAGGAGCTGACAAACTCTAACGTGGGAAAACATTGTCTAACAGTGAATGCTTCTGATGGTTCGACAGTTCTGAGTGACGGGGGGGGGGGTGGAGTGACATGGAAACACTTTTGCAACATGATTTCCAGGGGTTACCTCTGTTAAAATATACAGCCCAATTATTTGATAGCGATATTCTTGTGAAAAACAACATAGACACGCAGTAAGTTACAGAGCCACTGGGATAAATTCCATTTGTCTTCCACACCTGCTCACTGACCATTAATCCATCTCTGCCAAGATTACACTCCGAAGCTTGGAGCAGTGTCAAAACACATGCTTTTTTTAAAGTCAACTTAAGAGAGAAAAAAATAATTCTAACTTCCATTCACTGCTGTGCAGTTTTGCTTTCTTTTTGAAAAGGAGGGAATTTAAATGCATTGCATTAATACATCAATGGGAATTATTGTGTCTCAGCACTTCTGAACATCAGCTCTTCATAGCTCAGATTCTTCTGCTGTGTCCTGATCATGTAATGAACTCATAATCCTCTATTTATGGCATTACTGCCTGTTACCATGGAAATAATTATGCTGTGGTATATCCCTGCCGGATCAAAGAGAAGATGGAGTAAGTGTTTGGTTCCTTACAGTTTATAGGTCGATTATAACTAGCAAATGTAGCAAAGATCACTAAAAAGGCACAAAAATCGAAAAGGGTGGGTTTGTTCACATGATACATTTTCATGTTCTCCACACTGCAGACACACTCCTTTAAAGAAACACAAAAGCATATGCTATTTTTAATTTAGTCTCCAATGTGACTCCAGACATTTTACTGGCCCACTGGCTAGGATTCACTGTAATATCAGCTTCGTATCAGAGAGATATAATCTACTAGTCAAAAGTGTATCCAGAACTTACACAGGCATATTGTCCACCTGAAACTCCTGGGCCTAAGAAAATGAATCAGTTGCCCCTCCACTATACTTGGACCTGTCAGTGAAAATCATTTAAGAACATTTGTAAGTTCAAAGTGGAATGTTGTGAATTCATCTATAGCCAATATTATCCAGCTGATCCTTTGCTTTTATCTTTTAAAAAAGTACAAACACACCAATGTGGTTTCTGGCCCCAATTCCATCCCTCTTTGAAGGTGAGCAGAGATTACCACTGTATAAAATGAACTACAGAATGAGGCTGTTTTCAACCTGGAGCCATCAGAAGGTATCTAGGATCTTACCTATCAGATTTGATGCTGGATAATGTACACAAAGGTATCTGCACTAGTCTTGTAACACACACACAGCTTGTCCATGTCTTCCAGTCCCTGAAATCCCTGTTAAAAGTGGCCCCTTTCAGGCAATAAATAGTCAATCATTTAAAGAAGCAAAATGCAGTGGAAAAACATTGAATTTGCTTTGGTAAATACCATTCTGTGGTCGGCTGCAGTAGTGTTCGCTTTCCACATCAAGTATTCATGAGCTCACGGACAGTTACAGTCTCATCTTGTTTCCAGCAGGTTAATAGCCAGAGTGTTCACATTTATAAGAAAGCTTGCCTGAAAATTGCAGTGTCCAGTTAGTCCTAGCAACAGACTGCAGCAAGCAGAGATGCAGGTATATAGCAATTTCCATAAACATACCCATGGTTCACCTAGTGCAAAATCTTGCCTGACAGCAGCACGTGTCAGATGCTTCAGAGAAAGGGACGACTGAGGATTCCCCAGATGTAGGCGGATCTTCTGGTGGAATAAAAGCAGCATAGCTGTCTCTATGTCATTCCCACTCCTTTGTGCTGTGGGCATGTCAGACGAGGAGGGGTTGAGACTGAAGAACACGGCATTTGGGCTTGATGCTAGGCTGCCAGAGGAGTCCCTGTAGACTATTATAGCTTCTAGTGACCTCAGGATCAAAGCAGCAAAAAGATGGTTTAAAAAGTCCCCATTTAATCCTTCCCAACCCACAGCTGCACTGAGATTATGGCTTCAAAAGTACAAAAATCCATAATGTCACAAGCTGGTAAATAACCACAGAAACTACACTATCACATACCATAAATGGCAGTCAGACCTTTAGGGTAAAAAGCTAAATTAAATGTTCAGCTCTAGAAATGACTTGTGTTAAATGCATAGCAGATACGCAGGAATCACTAAACCCCAATTAGCAACCCAATCATTCCATAGTACTGGGAAAGCTGATGAGTTTATTTCTTATTAAAGCAAGTATGACCTCAACAAATTCTTTGTTTTTGGCATTGCTGAAGAGAGCTGAATTTGATTTCTTATGTATTTAATGATTCACATGTTCTGCAACAAGTTGGAATCTATGGCAAGCCTGTATTAAATACATGCTGAGATGTAACGGTTCAATTCAGAATATGAGTTAGGTTTAGATAAGGGTTTGAATTCAAGGGTGAATAAATGCTCAGGTTAAAATCTGACTGCATCAAAATCTCATAAATTAGTCTCATGAGATTTCAACGCCTTCTGGTGGAAATTTAAGGGCTGATCCAATTCCCATTGAAGACAAAGGAAATCTTGCCATTGACTTCAATGAGTGTTGGATCTGGCTTCTCTTGAAAAATGTGGGAAATTGCTGATGATTTGAATTGGAAATAGAAACAGTTCTCTGCTGATTTTGATTCCGAATGCTGCTAAAAAATTTTAAAAGGGCTAAACTCTCATTTTTAATTAAAAGCACTTGCCTTACTAGTAGATCAGCTCTTCGATAAATATGTTTCTAACACTTTAAGGCCCCTTTAAATTTCCAAAGCAGCATAAGTAGTTTATACAAAGCAGCCTTAATATAAATGAAAAATCAAGCTCTTCAGCCAGGATCCTCAAAGATGTTTAGGCACCTAGTTCCCATGGAAGTCAGTGAAAGTTAGGTGCATACGTACAAATGAAAGTTCAGTGCATAATTCCTTGGAAGCTCTGGGCCTTAACATCTAAGGTATTTTCTATTGTAACCATGGGGAAGTAGAAAGGAGTGCTGCTCTCTCGCTCTGACTCACCCACACAGTTGAATTTCATAGGATGTTATATCTTCCAACTACCAGCTTGCAATACTAGGGATTTTTGTTTACCATGAAGTGCCTTCATCCATCATCCAATGATTTTCTAACATTAATAGCCTTTAGATACAGAAGTTATTTTCCAGCCATACTGTAATAAGCCTTGCTAATCTATTCCCAGCTATGCTTGTTAAGGATAGGAGAATAGCAGTGCAGCTGTTACAAACCATTCCTGACTGAGCATCATGAATTGCAGCTCACAACAAATAAATGTCAGAATTAAGTAGAAGCAAACCAACATTCTCTCCTCTCCCAAAAGCCTGTCCTTCAGCTGCTTAATGCTCAACAGTTTTTGAAATGACATTGCTGGTATTCGGGCAGCTCCAAGCCCCCTTGGCTCTAGCTACTGCAGAGAACTCTGCATCCAAAGTGGCAGGGTCCTTCACTCAGTCCCAATTCAACTAAGATGGTTAAAAGGCTGCTGCCTAATCAAATAAATATGTTTCTGTGCAAATGGCGAAGCTGCCTGTCAGTCAAACTGAACAAATCCCAAAGAGATCTTGAAGCTTCAAGGTGACATCCTTTAGTGCTGTTAGCATGCAACAAAACAGCCACCTGGCACTGTACGCTCTTGTGTATTGCAATGAAAGGAAAAAGGCCTCTTCGGGGAGTAGTTTATAAATGAACTGGATCCAGAACATAAACCTCTCAGAAACTGGCTACATTATTATTAAGAGCCCTCTCACCAGAAGTCCATCCCATCACTTCCCTAATGAACTCTATGTAAGATGTATTTTTACTTAAACATCGACTAGATCGTGAACCTAGTGCCCATGAAAGCAAAGGACTAATAATGCCGAGTCAGGCACAGTTGTGACTGGTGTAGGGCAAGCTTCAGTCACACAGCTAGAACATTGCAATTCTGTACTGTGACATGTGCCCTGATCATCAAACCATGAGACATCCTTGAGCAATGGCTGCTAAAAAGGGAAGACACCACAGAATTAGAGTAGTCATGCTACAGCTACTAGAGATGACTAATATATTCCCTTCCAACCCTACAGAAAATCCTATAATAATTGTTATAAAGCAGATAAGAACATAAGCCAGTCAGTTTACTTGGCAGACTGAGCATTGTACCCCCTTTTTTTCCCCCCTTCAAAAAAGAAGTACCGGGTATTTCTGCATTTAATAGAACATCCAGCTGACTTTGTCCATTGTACCAAGTGGTGATCAGATGGTCCAAACAGCATTCAACACCACAAACTTTTTTTAAAAAAAGAAAGAAAAAGCCACACTGATTCTTTAACAAATTAAAGTTGATTTGACATGATTTGTTCTTGACAAATCTATGTTGACTTACTTAATATCTTATTATCCTCTAGGTGCTTACTAATTGATTGTTTATATGCTCCATTATCTTTCCAGGTACACATGTCTATAATTCCCTGGGTTGTCCTTATTCCTCCTTTTATAGATAGGTAATATATTTGTCTTTTTCCAGTCCCCTGGGATCTCTCCTGTCCTCCACAAGTTCTCAAAGATAATCGCTAATGGCTCAGATCTCTCTTCAGCCAGTTCCTTAAGTATGCTAGAGTATATTTAGGTTAGGCCCTGTCAACTTGAAGGCATCTAATTTGTATAGAGTAATTCTTAACTTGTTCTTTCCCTATATTAGGCTCAGATATTACACCCTTTATATTGATGATCACTATGTTAGTTGTCCAATCAGCCCTAAACTTTTTGCTGAAAAACAAAAAACTAACATTTGGTTCATTTCCATGTTTTCTGTTATCATCTTTACCTTCTCATTGAGCAATGGACCAACCCTGTCGTTCATCTTCCTCTTCAATGTATCTAAAATGCTTTCATGTTACCCTGTATGTCCCTAGCTAGTTTCATCTCGTTTTGTACCTTGGCCTTTCTAATTTTGTCCCAACATGCTTATAGTGCTTGTACAGTGTAAACCTTTGTAATCCTGACTCATGTCATGCCAAGAGGCCAGGGAATTCTAGACCCATTTCTTACAGCTCTTCTAGGTATCAAACTAACCACATGGCATCAGAGAAAAGCTAGGGCTTTGGTTCTCAACTCTGTTACACTGGCTTTATACCAGTACCATGTGATTGACTTAAACAGATTAACACGAGCATAAAACCAGTGTTATGGGGTAGAGAATCAGACTTTTGGCAAAAGGAAGCAGAGGAAGCCACCCAAAATCATTCCATTTGAAGTGGAATTGAGTGGTGGTTATGACACTTCCAAGTTTCCTGGAAGCTGATCAAAGAAGGAGAAATCCCCCACACTGCTATAGGGAGCAGGCCCAAAGCATTGGAAACTTCCTTTACATTCCACCAGGAGAATGAAGAAGACTACAAACTGCCACATCACATGATCCAAAGAGTTCAAAAATACTTTCATATGTTCCAAAATGTGCCTTGGGGAAGATTCCTACATTCACAGATTTCAAGGCCAGAAAGAACCACTATGATCATGTAGTCTGAGCTCCTGCACCACACAGACCATAGAATTCCACCCAGTAATTCCTGCGTCAGGCCCATCATTTCTGGTTGAACTACGGCACATTTTCCTTGCAAGAAACTTGATTCTAGGTGAGATCATTGACCATTATATTACTGATCTATAGGATAAATAATAATGCCTAGCACTTTTCATCCAAAGATCTCCAAGAACATCTGTATCATTATCCCCATTTTACAGATAGGGAAAGTGAGGCTCAGAAAAAATGACCAAGGTCACTTTTCAGTACTGCTATGAATAGAACCCAAGTCTCCAGAGCCCTAGACACTAGGTTGCACTACCTCCTAATAAACCCAACTCATGCACTACCTCCTAATAAACCCAACTCATGAATCTGAACAATTAACAGATGGACTAGCATAGTAAAGGAATACAATCTTTTATAACCCTAATTTATGTCAGCTGACTGGGGTTGTGGGGAATATTTTTCAGAGGAATTTAAAAGTTAGGCCCCTTCAGTTTCATTCCCCTTATCGCCTTTTAAAAATTCAGCTCAAATTCTTGCCAGCACTCTTGGGTGTCAGACCCTTATTACAATACTCAAGGAACCAGCAAAACTCGTTGCCCAATGGAATAAGTGTTGAATGAAAGGTTAAAAAAAAAACACATTTCCCGGAAAACCATCAGGATCTTATAGTGTCAATTTGAGACAAAGTGTAAAAGGGAAATGGGCCATTGTGTAGCTTTACTATTGATGTGTGTGCACGCCCCGATGCACAAATATGATCTATAGGTTCCTCTGCTGTTTTTCTTCCCTTTTTTCCTTATTCTTTATAAATCTAGAAAATAGTCTCCTGCACTTCAATGCTGAATAGGTTTAATATACAATTTATATATGGAAATTTAGATGTCAGTATGAGAAATTGTCATATAAATATTTTTGCCATTAGATTTTTCTGCATCGGTCTTCCTCAGAGTACGAGTGTAATGCAGATTATCTTGATGCTATAATATTGTTTTGTTGTATGACTCTGAATGGCATTTTTAATTTTTTCCTCAGCTACAAATCAAAGGAAACAAGCTTTCTGTGCTGTATGAAAGAAGCAGCGTGCGGGTGATCTTTTGTAGGAAGAGACCTTTTATATTGCGTTTAAAAACTCTGTGAGGATGTAAATAAGAAATTAAGTAAAATAAGATCCTCCAGATCCTCATGTTGACAACAGTGCAGGGAGAATTTTAGCCCATTTGCTGTTAAATTATAGTGTAACTATATCCCTATTGGATTTTTGCTTTAAGAATACTTTTGAATGCTATCATCCAGTCATTTTATAGAGGGCATGATCCTACAAACTCTAACTCAGTCTCTAGGATAGGTAATGAGTAAAGCATACGATCAAGGTATGACTTTAAAGACCCAGCCTGCAAGGTGCAAAACATCTCTCAGGATGTACTCAGAGCCTTGCAAGAACAGGCCCTGTGCTACTTAAAGCACAAACATGCTCAGTTAATCTCTAAGTGAAATCTACATTTCTATCTAGTCCCTAGAATCAAGACTTGCACTTCCACTTGTCTTCATGTATGTAGCACATATATCCTCATCTAAGAGCTCCAACAGCAAAGCACAAATGACTGATTAGTGACCAAAGACAGACTAATTCTGAGTTTTGGGTTTGTCCAGTTAATTGTGAGCCCTAACAGGCTTTCTGAATCTTTCCAATCATGGCTAAACCTTCTATAATAGCAAGCGACTGTGGGGAGAAAGAATGATCTCAGCAGATGATAGCTGTACAGGCACACTGAAAAGTTACATCATCCCGGATCACACATTTACACAGAAATGACAACATTGTATCGCGTGTGTCCACACACAAGAACTTTTCAGGGGAGGTAAGTCCAGGAGCCTGCAATCCCATAGCATTTTCCAAGTACGAGAGAGACATTAATTCTCTCAGCACCCATCTGAGAAAGATAAGGATTATTACAGCCATTTTACCAACTGCTGAACCGAGACACAGAAACCTACATTTCCAAAAGCAACTTTAGGAACCAAACGTCACTATTTCCAGGCACCCAACTTGAGACACCTTCCCTTCAGAGGGCTGAAAACCAGGCACCCAATAATCATCAGTCACTTTTGAAAATTGAGGCCAGACAGATTAAAGGCTAGGTTAGGACCATAGGCACAACCCTGGGCAGCAGGTGGTGCTTAAATTTCGCCACCATACAAATGGTGCAGAGGGACATTGTGCTTCAGGGGAGCAACTGAGTAGAAATTTCCTCCTTTGGTTCTCCCTTTCTGGATGAGTAAATTACTGCTAGTCTATAGCAGCAGTAAGTGACTATCCACACCGCTAGGGGCTGGTGCTCTGACCAGTGAACGGAGAACAGACAGTCGGAGCCAAGCTTCCACCCCTTCTCCTGCTCTAGCCACTTCACAATACTACCTCTAAGTGGTATATTCCATTTACAGAGTGCCTTACAGCATATCACATAGGCCCCGCCCCTGCCAAGGTTCACAAAAGTTTTGCAAAGCTTACTTTGTGTGAGTCTTGCTGTCCTTTTCAGTGCAGCTTCCTCCCTTTCTTCTTTTTCCTCCCTCTCCCTCCAGCGCCTCAGCTGCTCTTCCCGCATTTTGTAGAACAGGATGTGCTTCTGCTCTTCATTCAGTTCTGCCAGAAGTTCAGGGTCAATGTACATATCACGCAAAATTTGTTGCAGCATGGTGACTCGCAAAACCCCCCACAGCACTTGGAACCAGCCCCCGTCACAGAGGCAAAAAGAGGGGGGTGAGAGATCACACCTGCAGAGTTCCACAAAGCAACCAAAAGCAAAACAACTCTCCCACGGCTGCCTGCCTAGTGGAGTTTTGGATTCTTCTTGGTCTTCTTACATACATGCTCCCCTTCTCTTACTGATGACAGAATTTCCTGGGCATCTCATCCATTGAAGACAGCAACCGGTGTCAAGTGAGGAAAGGGGGGGGGATGAAAAGGCCAGGTGAACAATAAGAGGCCCCTTGAGGTAGTTTTACTGCAAGGAAGTAAAAACAGCAGATTCCAGAATAAGCTTTCAATAGTTGCTTCTTAAATAAGCAGAGAAACCTTAGTGCAGAGGAAGGCACAAGCTACAGTACTATTTCAGCTGACTGGATTCCCATTCTGTAGCAGTGCACTCCCCGTGGTATAATGTTGTTGGGTTCTGAGTGATGTCATGGCTAAAAGTAACAGTTACACCAACACTATCTATATCACTCCAGCTCCCTTGGGGAATTGATCTCCTCTGATAAGAGAGGAAACCAGTTTGCACTATATTTCCTAGTCTAATCTCCCTAACCAGTTTTAGCATGGCATGCCAGCCCTATCATCAATCATCGTCATCGCTCATGTTTACTGAAAGCCAGCAGACATCGTGATTCAGCAAACTGATTACAGAGGACTTAAAGGGAAAAGTAGATGCAACAGAAGCCATGAAAATCTTATCACTTTATAAATAGTGAATTAATATTAACTAGACATCCACTTCTGGGAACCCAACATGAATCAGCAACCAGCCTGGATTTTCCCTATACATTGTGCATAATTGACAAGTGTTGTGTAGCTTATAAGTGACATTTTATGCAAATTATTTGAGCTAATGTGCATATTTGCTAATAATTTTCACATGGTTACCAACTTCAGCTCATGGTTAATATATCCTCCCCAACAAGTGGAAGGACATAGAGTGGCACAAAACTTGGCAGCTAGCAGGTATCTGGGATTTCTAAGTTAGGTAAGAGTACTGGGGTGTTTGATATAAGTGGGTGCTGACAGACATCAGGTTGACAACCCTCGGGTTGCTGAGGTGTCTGGGTAAGATAGGGAGCTAGAGTACGTCAGGAGTTTTACGGTAGGTGCATAAGGGACTGGGTGGGTGCTAAGATATCTGGGAGTTTGAGGTAGGTTGGTAGCTGCTCTCTGGGAAGGGAGCTGCGGGTCTATCTGAGAAACCGAGCCATCTGGCTGGAAAACTAGGCTGTGGCTGTCTGGGAGATAGGGTTTTGTCATTTCTGTAGTGATTCTCTAGAAGGAGAAGAGTACATGGCTGGTTGTTTGATGGAGTATGGGCTAGTATTAAGTCCTCCTCACCTTCTGTCATCACTACATAGGCTGTGGTTCTTACTGCAGGCCTGTTTTCCTACATGGATCCAGCAGTGGCATTTTCTAGGTAGGGAAGCAGAAACACAGCCCGAGTGATTAAAGTCAGGATCTTCAGAAGGCTCTAGTAGCTACAGGATGAAGTGCAGCTGCCGCAATATTCAAGCCAAGCTATGGGAATGCGTAAGATACCATGTACTTGACAGGTTGTCCCTCATACCACTGAACTCCAGCGCCTGGTCCCAACAACCCTCTGCTTCCTTCCCCACTTAGGGGCCACTACAGGGGACTGGAGCTCCCACCACTGACCCTCTCTCTCCTTTAACAGCTGGGCTGCATTGGGAGTCCTTCTCTCCCCCAGGATCATGTGGTCCTTCTACCTTCTGGGAAGGACCAAAAGGGAGCAAATGGCCATGCTCCCCCTAGTCACCATACGCACAGTGCTCCAGAGGCGCACCACTTCCTCTGCACTGACAGCTTTCTCCTAGTGCCAAATGATTCAGTTAGTTCTGTAGCTCAAATGGTAGCAGTCCATGATGCAATGCTCAAGGCTCAGATCCTGCAGGTGATGCATGATGGGGGAGGGGGGACCTGTTACTCTACCTAACCAAATTTTCTTCACTTTTTTCCTTTAATAAAAATAAATAAATAAGCTTTGTTAAAAGAACATTAGGTTTCAAAGTCAAGCACTTAGGAAATTCCAGATTTATAATTCCCTGTGAAAGCTTAATTCCACCCCCCTTTATGTATGTATTGTTATGATAAAGTCTTTAATTATGTGGTCACATACTATTTTTTTCCACAGAATTCCAGCCTTGATGGACATATCCAAGATATTGATATGGCTCACCATTACCCTAGTATCTGAACATTTTAAGGTGTATTTACCTTCCAAAAACACGCTCTGGGGTAGGAAAGTGCTATTATCCCCATTTTACAGACAAGGAATTGAGGCATAAGGAATGGAGGCCCAGAGACAGACTGGATTGAAGCTAGTTTCCCAAATCTCATACTAACACCCTACTCATTGGGCCGGCCTTCCTTCATATACGCATACATACACTTTAATTTATAGTGAATGTATTGCTTTTTGGAGTCCAGTATCTTATAATTAAACAGAAAACATCTCTCCCTCAGTTTTAGAGCTGGGTCTGAACCAAAACCCAGAATCCAAAACAGACTTTGTAAAATTGATGGAAGTTTGGACCTAGATACAGACACCAAAGTTCCGATACAAATCTACAGCCACCTTTCGGTGAGTCGAACCAAAACCCCATGGCCCAGCAGCCCTGAGCTTTGACGAAGTTCAGACGCACCTGCATGATTTGCAGTTCAGAGCTTCTCATGTTGTGATGTAGAAATTTGGTATCAAAATAATGCTCGGGAGGGGGGGAGGAAGGGAAGAGAAAAATGCCGTTTAGCAAGGAAGCACCTGGGTGTGGGAGAAGGGGGGAAGGAGAGAAAAAGCAGCAATATATTCTATTTTACTTGCTCCTGTATTGAAGTAGAAGGCCCTGAGGGATTTGGCCTTTGTTTCTCTGATTTTTCTCAATTAGATTAAAATTATAGCTTCACATTTTGGCACTAATTGAAAAAGACTCACCCTTTCAAAGGCTTCAGGGCAGGTGGTGTTTGTGCTGTACCCATTCTTCATCTTTCTTATTTGATTTTATTGGACTTCACAGAAGAGAAGTCAAATTCTTATCACAAGCTACCACAATGTGAAGAACAAACTCTTCATCAACGATTATGTGCATTTCAGTGTGATAAGGAGAGAGAGGCATCTCTGGGTTGCAGAATACATCCAGCTGCTGGAAAAGCTCCAGGTATTTTGCAGGAAGAGAAACTGAAGAACAAGGTGATATATACACACAGGTATTCAGACAACGGCTGAGTATTCGTGAAAATGCCATCTCTGGGGTGACCAATCACATAGTAAGAAAAATGAGTAATGAAGAGTTGAAACAAATAGTTCACTGCCTGAAAATTTATCCATCTATTTGAGGAACACGTATAACTAATGACTCTGGATTTTGGGGGAGGGCCAGGGGGAAGGGTGCACGCAAGAGATGCAAAAGGCAAATTTGTAACAAAAATTATTCACATCAAAGAGTTTGATCCACTCTCCTTTAATGTAGCTGCCCCACCTTAAGATTTTTAAGCATTTTTTTTTAATTTAAGCCTTAACAAATGGGAGGGATGGCAGAAAACAACAGCCCTCCTGAGCGTAAGCCAACAGCAGCATCTGACAAAAGTAAAGAGAGACTGTATAAAACCTGCCAGTGGTTTTCTTGTCCAGATAATGGTTGTCTACTTCAGGTACTAGTTCTTTAACCTTCCTCTTCATGTATTGTTTTCAGCTTTCCTGCCCTCCCATATGCTTTTACTGCCAGCTGGAACATGGTAACTAGTTGGTTTGTTCATTTGTTTATTGAAGGGATGACACAGGGTAAGTCAGAAGGACCAGTAGTAGGTCGAAGTTGCTTTCACCAGCCTTAGCTTTCTGTTGCTCAGTGACATTCCCCTGCCAATTATTTTTTTTCCTGCCCATTTTGTTGAAGATCCAGCGTACCCAAATGAATAGAAAATCTCAGATATGTAACAGCAGGAGAGCTTGTAGATAGCCTGATAAGACCCAACCTACCAGGAAGGGTTTGGATTCGAATACAAGTCCTAGATGTACAGAACCTTTGAATATGGGCCTGTGAAGTATTCTTCGGTGCCTAAGTCCCAGTTTTAGTTTCAATAAAAATCCCACCAAACCCTGTAGGCACTTAAACTCACTCAGTGCCTAAATTTTCAGGGTAAAAGTTCCCTAACTTTCTGCTTCTTAGCGCACACACTGCTGCCCTGCTGTAGGTATCCAGGCCCATCTCCCATCTAAGCCCTTAAGCGATCCACGAATCGAGGGAAGATGCTTGTTCAGCCACCTACCTCATGTGCAAGGTTGATCCAACAGGCCTACACAGAGGCCACCTACCAGATTGGGTTCCATTAAAAAAAAAGTCTGGGGAATGGGTTATTTTGTGCCCACATTATGATTTTTAGCCCAGTGGTTGGAGAATTCTCCCAGAAAGTAGGAGACCTAGGTTCAATTCCCCCTTCAGGCATAAGGAGAGAAAAAATTTGAAGAGCAGTCTCACACCACTCAGGATAGCACTCCAGCCACGGAGCTATGGGGAATACTGATGGGGGGCTCCCTCACTCTCTCCAGTTGAAGCTGTTCCACTGCGGATAAACAAAGTCATTGGAGCAGGGTATTAGACCCTGGATTTTCCATGTGGTGCCCTATCCAGGCTACATCATCATTCTCATGCTATCTCTGTCCAATAACCCTTTGTGGATCCATACCTTAGTGTGGATAGATCCATCAGTACTCCAAACCCTATAGGCTTCCATAGGAGTTGGCGGCACCCAGCCTCCTCATCCAGGAAGCATTGAGCACCTTGCTGTATTATTAGGAATGAAAGACAGTAGCTCCCTGTCCCTACACTAAGCTAATGGTGCTAATAAATGGATGATGTAACATTAGCCACTGGCTACTGACTTGTCACGTGGCAGGAGTATAAACTTTTGTAACCTTGAGTCAGGGAATGCAACTCAGGCCAGGCAATGACATTCAATCTCTTACCAGTGTCACATTTTTGTTATAGGTTTCACAAACCCTTTCAAAATCACTTCTCTTTTGAAAGAAAATTTGGCCCTCACTGTTCTCTGAAAAATGATCCAGTTTCTCCATTGCTAATTTTTCCAGCAAGGACTAGGAGATCTGAATATCACATTTTAATCCATCACCTTGTAATAAGCATCATATGCCAGCTCTGTTTGTCATGGCCAGTTCACACAAAGTTTCCCTTCTAGCTTTGCTCCCCTTTAAGATGTAGTTTCTTCAGATACAGAGGAAATCAGTTGGCATGTCAAATGCAAAAGCCTTCCCGACGAGTTGTAACTCTTTGTCAAGCCTGGGGCGGGGGGAATCATTTTAGAAAAAGCACTAGGCTTTACACATTGCTCGTGTCTCTTCACAGAAAACATTTTGGATGATAATGCCTCTCTCACTTGACATCTGATTTTAGATGTATGTTTAAGCCAATAATACACATTCAAGCATCAGGACTGTATTATCTTGGTTACAGTGCCTCATGCTACAATGAAGTTGTGCCAACACAGGTGTTTATAGATCTCTGTATACTGTTCTCCCTTCACTGACTGAAAGCTGGGCCACTGAGAATACAGTCTTATATAAAGACTATATACATATTCAGAAAAGAACTGACAGATGCTGATGTGAAAGAGACGGCTGGCAGCCAAATGTTCAGAGAAGCCAATGAAACTTATCTCATCATACTTGAAGTCAAAATGAATGAGAAGTAACTGACTTCCTTATCTAGCTGAGAATAGCTCCTAACTAGACCTATGTATCAGCAGCTTTTTTCAGCAGTGGCATTAAGAAGGTCTTATTTAAGCTGTGGCAAGGAGACCAATCTACAGCCCGGTCTACACTTACTGTGAAATTCGGAGGCAGTTGACAAGAGATATGCAAGCTTCTCTCTCGCTCTCTCTCTGTCGACTTCCTAAATTCTAAATAGCACAGCATCCCCCCTATGCTGCCTTGACGGGAAATGCCCATCCATCAATCAATGCAGCATTACTCTTTTCTGGGGAGTGGATTTATTCAGTCAACTTCTGGATTGATTGAGTGGGTCTCCACTTCTGCTCACTCAATGCTGGAGAATCATTCCAGTGGTGCTAAATTTGCTGCCATAAGTGAAGACACACTAATACAGCATGAGCTCACCTCACTGAGGACATGTGACACTGACCAGGACACAGAACTATTGCATTTCTCTTAGCTGTATCTTCAAAGTGATTTTCCAGACAGTACATAAAGTGCTGTCAATGCTGTTCAAGGCAAATCTCTGATAAGGTATCAGCCTCCCAAAAATGGATTCTCAGTGTTGCCAATTCTCACAGCTTTGTCATGAATCTCATGATATTTGATGCTTTTTCTTAGTGCCCTAGACCCTGGAGTCATGCACCTACAACAGAATCTGCTTTTTAAGAAAAAGAAAGAGAAGACAACAAAAAAGTAAGTTTCTATTCCCTCCCCCCCGCCCCGTGGTTTTCAAGCTTTTCTTCACCACCTAACTCAAAGGTTCAAAAGCCATAAAGCAAATGAACTCCAAATTATTTTTAAGAAGATTTTTTAGGGCTCGATTGATGATTTTTGAACACTTGGGTTTGGCAAGCCTGGATTCCACATCCCTCTGCTGGAATAGGACATCTACTGAGAAGAATTGAGATGAGACAAACAGGGGACCATGGACAAGCACAGCTCTCCCTCCTTTGTAAAAAGGAATTTTCCCCTCCAAGCCTGTCCCGGGAGAGGAAAAGTGGTGCTGAGTGTAGACATTCGGGCTCAGGCTGGAGCCCAGGTTCTGAGACCCCACAAGGGGGAGGGTCCCGGAGCCCAAGCTCCAGCCTGAGTCTGAACGTCTATGCTGCCATTTTATAGCCCTGCAGCTTGAGTCTCCTGACTGGGCCAGTGTTTTATTGCAGTGTAGGCATACACTTAGTTCACCAGTTCAAATCAAGCTCGAATCACGGCTGAAAATCATTGCCATCAGACTCCTCCTTCATGGCTGATGCAGAGTGATAATTCTTCGGCTGTCCATCGTTCTCGACAATGACTGCAGAGGAGATGAATTTAGCACTTGTTAGCTTGGCCACAAGAGAAGCGAGTCCAACCTTTAAAATATAGCCTCTGGCAGTTTGGGCAGGAGAAACTGGAAAGCTGCTGGATATTATGCCATTGAAGATGGTGTTGTTGATACGCTACCACTGCGTGCACCACAGATCTCCATTTACATCTATCTCTGGCCACTTCTTCCCAGTTCCCTACATTCATATTTGCTTTCTTCAAATTCATTTTCAAAATGTCCTTCTCGCGCAGATTTTGCCCTCTATCATGTTTCCCCTCCCTGAGTTCACCATAAAGGAAACTCTTTGGGAGCCGATGATCCAGCATATGGACAACATGACCTGTCCATCTCAACTGTGCAGCTACCATAAGTGCCTCAATGCTGGACATGCCAGCTCTTCTCAAGACCTCAGTGTCTGGAACTCAATCTTGCCATTTCATTCCTAGAAGCTGCCACAGCGGCAGGCTTGTCAGTTTTTTGATGTGTTGACTATATAGAGTTATTGTTTCTATCGAATGCAGTCAGCACCACAGCAGTCGTCGTAGTTGCTGTAGTGATGCTGTGATGACACTAGAGATGTTTTAAGACTCTTCCAAATGCTTTGGAGGCTGAGTGAATTGGATATACAGCTTCTGCTTCAGGGGTTGTGTTGCTTGCAACCGTGCTTCCTAGATATATAAAGATGTTGACATATTTAAGGGTGTCCCCATTGACAAGATCTTCAGGTGTAGCATCACTGCCTACATTTTGGCTGTTGGATGGTTGGTAAAGAAGTTTAGTTTTACAGGTATTTATCTTTAATCTGAATTGTTTTGGATATGCAGAGTGAATAATATTATACTAATGTCTAGCAAACAGCTGTTCGCATCACAGAACTTGTCATCCCAACTTGCACCATAATTAGCAGTCTCAGCAGGAAACCTGGGACTGATTGGCCTTGGGGACTGAAGTACCTTTTACCCTGAAAGGGGTCCCTCTTCATGGCAGCATGGATGTGTCAGGCTGCTACTGCCTCCTTAAGCTGTAGATGTCATGTGGCTAAACAGAAGACTTGAGTCCATGGCACTGTCATTTCAGCACCTTTTGAGAATCCTCAGTTGACACAAAAAATGGTTTAGGGTGTGGTTTTTAAGACAGAGAATGTGTTTAGCTGGCTAAGTCATGCTCATTTCCTCATCCATTTTCTTTATGAAGCATGCAGTGTCCCAGCCCAGAGCCGACTAGCCCTCTGATAGGAAGACTGCTGACGCATCAGAATAGCATTGCCAGTTATTTTTTATGACATATCCATAAAAACCTACCTCAGTCATGTAATTTACATAAAAGCATTCAGTTACCATCCACAGACAGTAAATCAAGATAGCAAATAACCCTTCCCCTTGAAACAGAGGGCAGAGAAAAGAATGACAGAGCGAACATAAAACCAGGCACTCGAGTTCACTGCATGGGAAAAAAAACATCCACAACAGCCTAACCCCAAGGGATTTTTGTGTTTGTTTGTTTGGTGCAGTTTGTGAGGGGCTGGGCGGTGGTTTGTGCGGTGTTTATAATTTGACACATCCTAGTGTGGAACTGCTGTGTCAGCATCAGAAATAGACCAGTGGAATCTAGAATAAAATGGTTTTGGTGGGAAGATGGGGAAGAAGAGCAAGGCGATAATATGAAAGAAAGATAACATTCACGTTTTGTTCGAGTCCTTCTTTACAAAAGACGATCATCAGGAGAAGCAAATGCATTAGAGCACTCACCAAAACAAACCATTGCTGTCTGATGTGCACAGGCATCACTGTCAATTAGAAAAATGGAAAGAGACAGTCCTGAACATTTTTTTCCTCTTTAATTATAGATAGCCTGGCTGTTCAACCCCATTTTTACTTCAGAAAGCCATAGTCAAGTCTGTGGCTCCCTCTAAGGGCTCAAGTTGGCTATGCTTCAGAGATGCAAGGAGGTAGCCTGGGCAGGAACGGTGCTGAACAGCACACTGCAGGATTTACAGCAGGAATCAGAATTGCAAATGCACAAAGAAATGAAGCAAAGCAAGAGAATCAGTTTAGAACTTGGGTTGTGAATTTTATTTCAGGACTAGTTATGCAAGTTCCCAACCTTGACAGTCAGAAGCTGGATACAAGAAATTTTTTTTCATGATTTCTAGTACATGTGATTATTAGTTGCTCTTGTACACTGGGAACAGCAAACCCATCTATGCTTCAAAGGATATACATGGGACGCAGCAAAAAGCGAGTCCCACATTCCCATCACTGCACGTGCTCAAAAAAATTCAATGATTTTACAGTTGCTTCCGTTTGGTTTTTATTTTATTAATTTGTTCAGGACTATGTACTTAATTCAAGGACTTCAGATTGGAGCCTAGCAACGATAGGTCAACATTTCAGGAGGGCTACTGTTCCTTGCATTAGCTCTACAGGAGTTCATTAGCAAAAGGCACTTAGCCAAGCAGTTACAACAGAGGATTGAAAGATGCTTTCCTATGTAGTGCATTCCACCCCTTACTGAGTTGCAAAGACTATATACCATGTAGTCTGGAATCCTAAAGTAACTAATCAAGATCCTTCATTTAGAGAAGGGATTCTGTTAAGTGACCAGCTGAGAACACCACACAGATTTGGGATGAAGGTATATATTTATTTTATTCTGGTTTTATTTTTCCTTGTTTCTGAGTGGGGCTGCGGACAATAGCTAGAGAGAAAGAGACACAGTGAATGTGTAGCACAATGGAATTCTGGTTCATGACACCAAGCACTACCAAAAAACACATACAAAATAAATTTAGAACTTTATATAGCAAGCTCTGAAGAAAATGGATGCTGTGTGACCTATTTGGGGAAAAAAAAAAGGCTTTTATTCTAAAAAGATGAAATGCAGTACAATATAAAAAAAATTAGTAAAGATGGATGGTAGGAGCCTGATTCTCTTCTCTTCTCATTTACACTGCTGTAAATCCGGAACGATAGCCTGAGGACAGTGATTTTTACAGAGCAGGACAGTTTACACCAAGACTGAGGCCAACCGTTATAAGAAAGAAGAGAATCTAATATTTGTACATTTAGGAGCCCTGTGAGAACACGTCAGGCATCTTGGTTACAAGTTAAATCTTTGCACTACTGCAACATCCATTAACTCTTGGAACTTAGCTCCTGCATGGAAGTAGTTATTCTAGAAGAGCCCTGACGACTGGTCCAACATGCACATCAGCAAAGCCAATAAAAAGCTTTAAAATTCACTGAGTTTTATACCCCTTTTCAGTATTGATACTATGCAAGTCTTCAGGTGCATTCACCTGAGCATTTCCGAGCACAAACACATTTATAAAAAGACTCCCACTACATCTAGGGAGCATGTATGTTTTGTTATGCCCATGCTACAGAAGAACAAAAGGACACAAAGTTTAAGGGGCTGCCCCATGTCTCACGACAAGTCTGTTGCAGACATGGAAATGGACTCAAGGACCAGTCAGTGTGGTATAGTAGTTGGAAGAAGTGACTGTCTCTGTTAAGAATATAGATGCATTCTTTTTTGCAGTGTGGAAGACAGAAAAACACCCAAATCATCAGCCTTTAATATTAACCCACAAAGGGAGTGCCAGAAAATCTGTGCAGTAGAGAGGCCTCCAAATAGCAGAGGTAGGAAATATGGGATTGCTTGAAGTGGAAGTGAATCATTCATCTGTCCCCATCCCAACATTGGGACATTCCTAGAGTAAGTTTAAGACTTCCTAAAAAAAGACAGATAATCTGGATCTCAAGAAAAAAAGTTACAAGGAATTAATACCAAGAAAACTATCTGCAGTACAGGGTTTCAAAATGGTCTGTAATCATTCTGCTTACACACGGAGAGGTTTTAGGTGAATTCACTGCTTTGTAACACTGCCCTTAGCAAGAAGTCAGTTCAGCATTAGTTTTACCTAACAGCAACTTTCCACCACATAAGATGACTTTAGATCTGTCCCTTTGTGTCCCCTGCCACCACTGTTCTACATCTGATTACTCTGGAGCCTGTGGAAGTCTGCATAGTTCAGCAAAATTTGTCCAAGCTTTGACAAGATGGTCATAGAGGGCAGCACTCCAATTTTGTTCCAATTGGCAGAGGGCCTTTGAAATTCTAACCTACATTACAAAGGGCAGGATGTTAATACAAGTGTGTGAACTTTCCTACCTGCAGTTTACAGAGCTGTTATTTCCCTCCCTCCACTGTACTAGATATGGGTTTAGCCTGAATATTGTAATTTATACAGTGACATCAGATAAATTCAGTTGAACAATAGCTGAAGTGAGCCAGACACTTAGCAGGTCCAGTGACATTTTTTCCCACACCCGGAGAAGAACTTACACTTCCACCCTGGCTGATTTGTATTGTAGGTTAAAAGAAACAAACAAGAACAAAACAGAGGCTCCCTCAGCCAGAACACAGTACAGGCTGCACCTGAACTGTACGCAACAGCAACTGACTTCAGCAGAATCATAGGAATGTAAAGGCACAGTTCATGGGGGAGGCGGGGGCGTGCAGAGGAATGAAAAGGTACAGATACATAACTACCTAGCACTAGAGGTCCCTGTCGTGTTTTGCTTAAAAAGCCCAAGCCGCACTCTTCTCTCATTTGTACTGGTCAACTCTGATGACTTCTGCAGTGTTATTCCTTATTTACACAGGAGTAATTGAACACTTTGGGCCAGATCCTCTCCTATGGAGGAAATCTGCTCAGGCAGTGAAGAATGGAATCGATCACAGAGATAGTTGTGGCTTCTTGAGTTTCTGCATGCCTCTGACCTGGCTTTGACCTAGTTATAACAGCCTGGTAGCTGTTCGAACCCGACACCTGGGGATATCCGGAGCACAGTGCATCCCTGCCCCCACTCCCTATAACAGACTAGAAAGTTGCTCTCCTTAGACATAGGCCTGGCTGTGGCAATCCACGCATGCATGACCCTCTGAGGTTTAATTTTAAGAAGATATTTAGGATGGAAGCCCAACACTCAAACAGTGCCAGCTGGTACAAAATATAATAAGTCCCTCATCCCAGGAGTAGAGAGGTCCCTGAAGAGTATGGGGTGGGGTGATTCTCCCCCCGCCCCCAATTGATGTGGTGCTCCGAAGTGGAATGGATGGATTCCTGGTGCTCAACTGCTAGGACTTTTCAGTCTCAAGACTGTCTGAACTGCTTCTTTGCTCCCCCCCATGTGACTGTAGGATGGAGGCGTCGGCCAAGAAGAAAGCTGCACATACAAACTGCTAGCCCCAGTTTGCGTTAGCACATCACATCAGGCTCCTTGAATTCCGCCACCTTCACTTCCAGGGCTCCAGTTGTCTGCACAATCACAGGATCCCGGCCCTTGGGAAAGAATTGAGCATTCTGCAGCTGTAGACAATGAAGTGTTTCTCCTTTAAAAAAGACTTAATAGTTGTATCTGTGGAGTCCAGGAGCCAGTTGCTGCTGGAACTTATTTCTCCAAGATCAAGTTCATTTTCAGTTAAATGCATTGCAATACGCTCTCTAAGAGATGTCTTGTTACAAATTACACATGCTTCCTTTCTCAGACATATATTAACTTAGCAAGTTCACCCTTCACCCCTTTTTACTGCAAATGCACCAAGTGTACCATGTGAGTGCTAGTTTTCTTTAATACAGTCCCTGGTAATATTTATCTGCATTATGTATACAGCAGTCACAACAGATTAACTTCACATCATATTAGACACTGCGCTATAGTAGCTAAATTGATCAGTGGTGTAATTGAAGGCAAGACAGGAAAAGGATTAATAATTTTCCTGACTCATCTGTTTTATGGAAAAAATTCCTAAATTAGTTACATCATGTGCCAGATTTTGTGGCAATACATGATATTTTTGCTCATCTAAGCCACCCATCCTATCACCTTATTGGGGAATGAAACCCTGCATGTTTTACAAGAGGTGGGGCCTAATCCTTTAGGCACGTTGCATGAGAGTCCCCATGACTAAGGACTGCCATCGCCTGTGGGAGTGTACCAATAATACAGTAGATGCTGCCAGTTGGGAAGTTGAATTGCAGCAAAAGAATGCTTTCCAGGTGTCACTGTATATGTTTTCTCCTCTCATCAAGAGCCAGCTTTATCCTTGGTCCGTTCCCTTCCTTTGCAGGCACCGGGAACAACAGCCTTTGTCCTCTGGGGAGTGCAGGGATTACCCTTTCTGTAGGTCTGTGTCCAGAGAAGGAGGAGTCCTACCCTTCTCCCTTCCATGTTGGCCTATTCAGTACTCCAAACACACTCGGACAGTGGAGCCTTCCCATTCCCTCAGGCCCCAAGGAGCAGTTGAGGAATGGCTTTACCCTGCACTCCCGCTGGGACAGTCTCATTGGACACTACCCTGAGCCCTGACTATGCCTAAATACCACAACTTAGCCCCAAGTATTCCTGGTCACACAGTCCATTAAAGGTACAGATATATTGGATAAAGCATTCATAAATGAATAGATATTTTAATAAATTATAAAGTCCAAATGGGTGGGTTATTACTCTGGTTTAGTTTACCACACCTTTCATAAAAAAGGATTACTAATGTACAATAAGGACTTATTTCTCAGCTAAGACAACATTTTTTAAATTGAAGTAATTGAACCAAATCTGTTCTCACTTGCCCCGTTGTAAATCCAGACTTGCCCCATTCACTGCTGTAGAGACACTTCAGATTTACACTAGCATTCCTGAGCTCAGAATCTGAACTCATGGTTTTCCACACTCACTGACCCAGGCCTATGTGGCTCAGAGGCGTCAGGCCAGCAGAACATGTAAGCATGTGAATAATTCCACTGACTTCAGGCCACTCATGTGCCTAAAATTAAGCATGTGCTTAAGTGCATTGCTAGAGCCAGGCCATGATGAGTAGAGTAGTGCTTATGGTGTCCAGATACCCATTTTAGGTACCCAGGTTCTGACCTGAGCACTTCAGACTGGCATATAGGTTTCAAAACTAGGGACTCTCATAGATAAACAATCATGAATAAATGATCAAATGACAAGATCCTCCAGACCCTTATTACATGGGAGAAACTTCACTGAAGGCAATTAAGTTGTGCTAGATTACACGGGGCTAAACATTGCCAGTTGATTTTTAAAAGAGACAATGTTATTAGCTGTAGAGAGGCATCTTCTAAATGGTTCCAAACTGATGACTAGCTGATGCATAGCAAACCATAACGACGTTCAGCAGCACTGAGTAAACTTATGACTAGCTGAATTACAGGGAAAAAAGAATGGCTTTGTGGTTTGTTACTGATACTGGGACTCGAGAGCTTTGTGTTCAAGTCCCTTGCACTGTCACAGACATCCTGGATGACTTTGGGCAAGTCGTTCTTGTCCTCATTTTACAGAGACAGAACAGGAGCAAACCTACTGCCCTCCCCCTCCCCCTCCCCCTCCCCCTTCCCACCCACCTCTTTTCCCACCTTGTCTGTTTAGCTTGTGAACTCTGAGTTACGGCCTCTCTCCTGCTTTGGGTGCATACAGCATCTAGCCCCATAGGCCTCTGTTCTTGGTTAAGAGCACCTACACACTACTGCAACACCATATGGTTCAACAATATGACCCTGAAAAATTTGAGAAGCCAATTTTAGAAATCACACACTGTTAACAGTGCTCTACTAGAAATCTTTCTTGGTTTGTTTAAAAATAAATATCCTTTGGGAACGTTCAAATGGATATAATTGGATTCCTCTAACGAGGCACATAAGAAAAAGGTCTGGGGGAAAGAGATCAAGAGTTCATACAAGCAGAATATCTAGCTCAAGCAACAAAAATCCACTTAAGAAAGAAAAGTGAAAACAGGCCCAACCATAAGGAATATACAGAAGCCATCCAGCAATTAAAAAGCTTCCCCTCCACCAAACCACACATTGGGTACAATGTTACATACAATGGGAGCCACCATTATGTACATTCAATGCCACGAGCCTTCACTGACCAGGCGCCCGCTAATAATGCTGTAAGCCACTTTCCATGAGTTCATAGCTAGATTTTAAAAAGTTATCCCTGTCCACATACAAGCTTGGAGTCTGGGAGCAAGTTATTTGTTACAGTAGTTCCAAATGAACCAAGTGAACCACTTCCAATTTAGAGAAGCATTCAATAAATGAGAATGACTTACAATTACTGGTTGCATCAGTTCATGTGACTATAAGACTTGTTCCAGCTTTCTAAGTCGTGTATCTGAATATAACTCTCATGAAAGGTTAAACTGATAGATCCCAGCCCAGACAAAGGTTACTATGACCATGCCTTTCCTATCAGCTGCTGTTCCTTTCTGTCCTAAAGTAACTTGCTAATAGAGGATAACCTGGAGCTCTGCTTCTCTCTAGACAACACACCCAGATTTCCTTGTCTGCCAATGCCTTTCTCTAATTGAAAGACTAGGATTGTCACTGAGTGGGATGGGCTTTTAAGGGGAGGTAGGAACAGCCCCACCTGTGATTAATGAGCAGCCTCTCAGCTGAAGCTGTGAAGCCAGAGATCAGGTGGGTTTCCTGAGGTGATCTTCAAGCTAGTAGCTAAGCTGACGGGGAAAGCTGCAGGGAACATAGAGGGTTCTGCAGGAGTACCTGCACCAGGGAAATGGTATAGAGAGAGCTCGACACACCTGTTAGGTGAAGAATCTGGCTGGGTATAGCTGCGGTGTTGGCAGCAGCAGAAACCCCCAGAAGGAGTGGCCCTAAGAGGGTCCAGATGACAGGGCCTGGTTTTCCTGTTTTGATTCACTCTATTTGAACAATAAAGGCACCGCTTGGAAACGGAACTCAAATACTGGTGCTGGCAGGTGCTTCAGTTAATGCACTGGCTGGCACATTGACCTGACAGTCTGCATATCTGGGGAGACTGAGGGAGGGTCCTACAGTGGGTTTGGGGAAGACCCTTTTTGCAGGGGTGCTGTGAACTTCAGATGGCAACAGGTGCTGAGGTTACATTTTATTTCTCCCAGCTTTGGGTTTGATCAACACAGTCCTCATTTGGCCAATTAGAAGAATAAAGAAGAAGTAAAGCACCACCGCACCCACTCGCACATAGCGTTGTCCCAGCTGCTGTGAGGACAGCAGGTGCTACTCATTGTATACTCTGAGGTGGGGAGATGGGCTGCAGGGAGAGGATTACATTAGTCAGGACTGACTATCAGAGAGCCAGGGAGGAGAACTTCACTGCTGGGAGCTTACCATCAGCCCCTTTCTTTAATGAGGTTGACCAGGTGCTCTGTAGTCCACAAAACACAGAGTCACCAGTGCTTCATGACAGCCCAGTCAGCGGGGGGCAAACTTCTTGCCCCTGAATCCACTATAGGACTGGAGCGGAGCTAGCAGAAGTCTACAAAGGATGAGGCTACAAAGCGACTCTGGTGCTAAAACCTGAGGAGGCCAAAGCAGCTGCAGCATATCTGGGTCCCTACTCAGAGAAGCTTTTTGCTCTGCCTCAGAGAAACAGTCTGCCAGAGCATTGGCAACACACATTAAAGAGGCAGAAGTCTCCCCACAGTCTGATAAGTGTCTGGCTCCATGTTTGTTTTTATTAATATAGTAATGGAAGGGATTTCAGGTTACTGATCCGATGGAAAAGATATTACCAGCCCTGGGTAACTGTGCATTTGCTGATGGTGGCTTGCACACCAGCAGCTTGGCATCCCCCTTCCCAAACAACATGTGGAATTCAGAATGGAGGCCAAGAAGTACAAACAGTGAAACAAGCATTTAAAAATCAAGTTTTAAGTCTAATAATAATAATTCTTGCAACAGGGGTAAAAATATCAACCTTATATTGCCATCCCTGATACTGTGACACTGTTTAATGAGCTGTCTGTAAATGGTGACTGCATGGAGGTGGTGGGGAGGGTGAAATGTAGTCCATTTGCAGCTGTCCATTTAAGCTAATGTAGTCCCTGTAGTGACAAAATAATTTGTCTAAAATACAGCTGGGGGTTTCTATACAGTCCAGAAATAGACAGGGGGTGGGGTGGCTTGGAAAGTCTGTATGAGTACATTTGTTTGCATGCAATAATAGGTTGTACTAGAAACTATAGGGAGGCAGTAATCCATGTGGACGCTACTGCAGCATCTTGTTGATTGCCGCATGAATTTTGATCCAATCCCAGATGCTGATAGCTGCTGCAAATTTTCCTATAGCAGGAACTCCATGTAGTCAGTCATATTTTGGGGAAGGGCATTGTAGGGTGCGGAAGAACTTTGTAATGCGAAACCAGGTTAGCTTGGCAAGACTAGGCCCTAGGAATCCAGTTCAGGCTGTGAGCAAGAGTAGGCCCCTGCTGGGAAATAACCGGATGAAAAGTCCCCTGGAGAAGATGCGGAACTAACCTTTAGCTTGTTATTATGGGATAAGTCTAATGTTGCATAAAATATTCTAGCTATGCAGAAAAACCCCTGAGATAAACAGCAGCTGCCTAACCACAAATCAGCAGATGCCTAACTGCAGGACCAGTTTAAACTATGGAAAGGTTAGCTTTCCAGTTTTAGTTGCTGATTTAGCCACCTGTAATCACTAGCCAATAGACTAACGAAAAACAAGTTTAAGGCCCAATCCCTGAACAGGATTGAGAATTACATATAGCATTGCTAAGTGGAATTTATTGTATCGCTTAGAGGAAAAAGGGTATAAGAAGCACCCCCCGGGATCCTCCTGGGGATCCGTCAAGGCCTTACCCAGATGCCCCGGGCAGGTTGGTTCCTTGGCTATGACTCACTAAAGGGGTGGATGATGGGTCTCCCCACCGTTCTGTTGTTGGTAGGCGCTTTCTTCCTATGCTTTGGGATTGCAGTAGTGTGTGGCTGCTATTGCTATTGCTTTTAAAACCATGACATTGCTCATAATCTTGATTGTGTTAATAACTGTCCTTCTCAGCCACCAGGTGTGTGCGCTGGTGTTGGAGGCGTTTTTAGCACCGTTTTCTAGGTCATCACCAAAATAAAACATTTTATTTGAGCATCCTGTTATCCATCTGTTCTCTTTTCACCACCAAGATCATATAACCATGAACCCCCCACCCCTGCAAAGCACAGGCATGTTTTGGGGTGCCACCTCAGTACAGGGCCAGCACATAGCACTTGTAGAAATGCAGTCACCATCAGTTTGAAAATGTCTATGCCAAACTGGCTGGCTTGCCCCCAACAACTTGGAATAAAATATCCCTTTGCCATTCTGGAACCACAAGGACTGTTATGTCCTCCAAAATGTGGAATGCCTGAAATAATAGAAAGGGCTTATAAACTCAGACTATAAGGTCAGAAGGGACCATTATGATCATCTAGTCCAGTGGTTCCAACATTTTTGAGTGAAAGCCCCACTAGTTAACACTAGGTAAACCTCCTTCCCCGCCCTCTCACCAGCCATAAACACATATAACCCCTATAAACACATAGGGTGATAATAACGCGACTCATTTACATAAAAAATAATAATAAATTACTCTTACTCAAGTAAGAATCTAAGCCTTCCCTGGCGCAGCCGCCACTGCACGCCCTGTGTGGCCCCACCTCTTCCCGTCCATAATTGACTGTGGATCATGGAGGTGGGCTCTGGCGGGTTGCTTGGGGCTGCTCCAGGCCCCCATCAGCATGGGCTTCTCCTGTCTGGCCGGGCACCTGGTTGGTTTGGGGCTGGGGGCTGCTCCCCCACTCCGGCCATAATGAAGCTCGGGGCTGCTGCTCTGCTCCGACTGGCACGAGCTCGAGGCTGCTGCACCTGGCTCAGAGCTCAGGGGGGCTAAATGATCTCAATATTACTGAAGCCTCCAGGACCCCCTGGAATCTTTGGCACCTCCCCAAAGGGGTCCCGCCCCCCAGGTTGGGAACCAATGATCTAGTCTGACCTCCTGCACAACACAGGCCACAGCACTTCACCCACCCACTGCCGTAATAGACTCCTAACCTACGACTGAGTTATCAAAGTCCTCAAATAATGATTTAAAGACTTCAAAGTACAGAGAATCCACCAGCAAGTGGCCCGTGCCCCATGCTACAGAGGAAGGCAAAAAACTCCTAGGGCCTCTTATGATCTGCCCTGGGAGAAAATTCCTTCCCAACTCCAAATATGGTTATCAGTTAAACCCTGAGTATGTGGGCAAGACTCACCAGTGAGATACCTAGAAAGGATTCTCTGTAGTAACTCAGAACCTACCCCATCTAACATCTCATCACAGGCCATTGGGCATCTTTACCACTAGTAATCTCAGATCAGTCAATTGCCAAACTAGGCTGTCCCATCATACCATCCCCTCCTTCAAGATCAGTCTTGAAGCCAACTAGGTTTCTTACCGCTACTACTCCCCTTGGAAGGCTGTTCCAGAACTTCACTCCTCTGTTGGTTAGAAACCTTCATCTAATTTCAAATCTAAACTTCATGATGGCCAGTTTGTATCCATTTGTTCTTGTGTCTACAATGGTGCTGAAGTTAAATAACTCCTCTCCCTCTCTGGTATTTATCCCTCTGATATATTTGTAGAAAGCAATTATATCTCCCCTCAGCCTTCTTTTGGTTAGGCTAAAGAAGCCAAGCTCCTTGAGTCTCCTCTCATAAGGCAGATTTTCCATTCCTTGGATCCTCTTAGTAGCCCGTCTCTCCATCTGTTTCTGTTTGAGTTCATCTTCTTAAGAGACCAGAACTGTACACAGTATTCCAGATGAGGTCTGACCAGTACTTTGTATAACGGTACTAATACCTCCCTATTGCTACTGGAAATACCTCGTCTGATGCATCCTAGAAGCTTATTAACTTTTTTCATGGCCACATCACATTGGCAGCTCATAGTCATCCTATGATCAACCAAGACACCCAGGTCCTTCTCTCCCTCTATCACTTCCAACTGATGTGTCCCCAGCTTATAGCAAAAATTCTTGTTATTAGTCCCTAAGTGCATGACCTTGCACTTTCCACTATTAAATTTCATCCTATTTCTATTACTCCAGTTTACAAGGTCATCTAGAACTTGTATGATATCCTGGTCTTTCTCTATATTTGCAATATGTCCCAACTTTGTATCATCTGCACATTTTACTAGCACACTCCCACATTTTGTGACAAAGTCAGTAATAAAAAGGTTAAATAAGATTGGTCCCAAGACTAATCCCTGAGGAACTCCAGTAATAACCTTCCTCCACCCTGACAGTTCACCTTTCAATATAACTTATGCAGGAAGCCATGGTTCAACTCCCTTCCCCCAATGTCCCAGATGATCTGCAGTTTCTAAAACCCACTGTTTTTTAGTTTATCATTCTCTGCGTATTGCTATTTAACCTGGTTGTGTCTACAGAGCTTCTAGGATCTGAAGCATTCCTCTCACAACATACTGAAGTTCAATTTTACAAAGTATCATTTTGTGGCCTTGAATTTCCTGTCCTCATCCACTGAACCATCTGTGAATTACAGAGATAATAACATTCTGTTTTATGTCTGCTTGCACATCTCTCAACTTCAATTGGCCTTGTATTTCAGCAGTTTGGGCACACTCCAACAGAACCCTGGGTCCCTCGGTCTTTGTACTGTCTTGGATCAGTTGAAGAGGAAGCGTTTCCGTGACAAACTTACGGTTGGCATTCTGAAGGGGGCCAACACACAGGTGCAAGAGAAGGATTTATGGTAAGCAGAAAGGCACAGGGATGCTGAAGTGCTGGATGATAGAATTGCAGTGCAGAGGCAGATCCTTGCATCACAGTTCCTGGAACAGGAATGTCAGTGGAGGGAGGAAGACAGCGTAGGAGAAAAACTGGTTTGAGCAGCTGCTTTCACTAACAACTGATAAAGTGGAGGCTCCTGCTGTGCCCGCTACACGGCCCGAGTCCCCTTCACACTACCGTTCACTTCAGCCCAGGAACACTTTGGACAGTTCCATGGTTGGGTGGTCCATGCACATGGGACTCAGCAGAAGCTGGACAGGGTAAATCTACCCCTGCAGTCATCTACCCCTCTTCATGCTCCCTCCCCGCTGCAGGCGCCACTCGTGCAGCAGCAGCAGCAGCAAGTGTGCACTAAGCGCACACAAGATGTCATGCTCCTGTACCAGGTACGGACTGACCCCAGAACTTCCTTCCAGCCACACACCCAGGTTAGTTTAATATAAAATTCTTTAATGCTCTGAGGCTAGCTTAAAGAAGATCAGTTACACACAGCGCCGGCTGAACAGTATAATTCAGTGTAGCAGTCCATTACAAAAGGGAACAGACAACATGCCAGAGGGGACACAAAACGAGGGGGTTGTTTTGATGGCCCTGTGACAGAGTGCAAATTGTAACACCCTGCTCACTTAGGTTGCTGCAGCACAGAGAGACTGCCAGCCTACTCAGACTGTTACTGGTGGGGATTACTGATACTTGGTGGCAATTGTTGGGCTAGTGAGGCTTAATAATGGGAGGAACAGGAAGTCAAGGGAGGAGTTCAGAGAGGGAGCTGGGTGGAGGAGAAAGTGTCGGAAAGGCTCGTCCTGCTGTATATGCCTGGGCTACGTCCTACCCTGTTTGAAAACAGAAGATTAAAGCCACATGTGGTGAGAAAGAATACAGACTGCGTGATTGTCACTGAGGCCATGTTTAAACATATAGCCCTGCAGCTGTACTGATACAGCTGCACCACTGCAGCGCATCTGGTGAAGATGCTCTATGCTGACGGGAGAGAGCTCTCCTGTTAGCATAATAAACCACCCCTGCGAGCAGCATCAGCTATGTCGGCAGGCGAAGTGTGCTCAGCGTTATGTCAGTGTACCTTATGTCACTTGGGGGGGTGGAATATTCATACCCCTGAGCCACAGTTTTGCTAACACAGGTGGTATCGTGTTAGCCTGAGAGACCACAAACACAGGTGAGGCTGAGCTGCTCACCGTCACTCTGTGACAGCATGGGTTTCATTGCTTGCACTGTTCGGTTTATGCGCTTTGTTTTATCCCTGGGTTTTGATGTTAGTTTATTAGTGCAGTTTGGGGGTTCCGATGGCAGCTGATCTGCCTGGAAATGCTATCACTTTTTATTTGGGGGGAGGGTAATACGTTCATGTTCACAAATAAAGGCTTTTATTTAGTGACGAAAGTTTATTGCTCTCGTACATCACACAATGTGAATTCCAAGTAATAAAGATAAACACACAGTAAGGCACAGCAGAGCAGTTGTGTCCACCCACAGTCTCTCAATACATCTGTGTACACTATCCATAATGTGGCTACACATTATCATTTTCATAAACAGTCCTGTCATACCCAGGGAAAATTCCTAACAACCCATGCCCCCCATTCACTGCATACAATAATTCTTGCATGATGGCCAGAAGCTGAGGTATACCCAGTTTACTTAGGGACAACCTCGACCGAAAACTGACAAGCAAAAGCCACCTGATAACGGTGAAAGTCAAGACACCTTCTCAGCAAAATGGGGAGCAGATTCTCCAACCCTAAGGACCTCAGCCCTTGCCATCTCGTACTCAATAGCAGAGTACTATGCACCTGTGTATATACATAGCAGTACAGAGCACACAGCAATACTATGACCAGTTTGGAGCTGGTCAGCACATACTAAACTTGTTGACATGCAACTCAACTATGCACATCCCCACAAGACCTCCGACCAACTCGTCTTCCATGGCTTCCAGTTGAGCCATGTCGCTCCTCCTTACATCTGGAGGGAGATTGCAGCCGGCAAGCTGCTTGAGAAGATATGTGCCAACTCAAGCTTGCACTTGTTAAGTGACCTTTTTAGCCCACCAGCTACATATCTATCATAAAAACACCCACTGTCGTTGAGGCTGCCATGCCAAGACGTGACAATAGAGTCCCTGTGACAGGAAGACCAGTGCTTAACACCAACCAGAAACAGTTCCTCGTCACAGACTCTGCTACTTGCCCACCCGGCTTTGACCTGCTATGTTGCCAGCGAGACATTCTTAAAAATCGATTCCAGACTGTCCGAGGCCTCTGTGCAGTCAACCAGCACTGCTGGGGTCTTCAAGACAATCCAAGTTGCAGCTGTTGGGCAGCTCAAACAATGATACACGTTGAAGAGTGCTCGCTAACCAACTTCAGCAGTGGGCTCCAAGAGCTCCACTTGGCCAATAAGAATGCTATAACTTGGCTCGGCCAATACACAAAATGCTAAAGAAAGAAAGAAAAAAACAAACATGATGTGACTACCTCAAGTATTACTGAACAAAAACGTCCATGCACTTACTAGTCTCCCTCTTCCATTGGCCCATGCAGATCCATAGTGAGGGATCACAGTACACCCTGATTTCCGTTGCCTAGGGGAAGGTCAGCAATCCATTACTGTTGTAGGTGTATTCAGTGTAATATGGCTCACCTTTGGCTTCACAGTTGACTTTGCAACACCAAAGTGGTTATCAATGGACCTGCAGCAGTCTGGAGTGGCCAGCTCCTGGACCAACATGGTCATCCTCATGCATGTGTTGTGACACTGGGTCAGGGAAAGCTGCTCACAAAGCTCCAGATATGTAGCTTTCTTGATGAGAAAGCTCTGGACCCACTGCTGGTTATCCCAGGTCCACATGACCAATGTGATTCCTGTCGTCTATGCTTATAACTCTGCTCGAGAAGAGCTTCTAGATAGGAGCCCTCAGCACCTATACCAAGAGTCATGAGCAGCATCAAGCAGTTCAAGTCTGCCATGTCTGTACTATCCTCCTCCTCCATCAGGAGATTTTGGTGGGTCAAAAAATGCCACTGAGATGTCCATCAGCATCTCATGGAAGCTCTGCCTGAAAAGTGGAATAAAACGAGAATAAAACTCTTCCTGAAACTAAAATAAAAGGGCAAGCAAGAGAAGCTCTGGAAATGGTGAATCCTCCACGTTGCTTGCGGCTGTTGGTGGGAGTGTGCAGACTAAAATGACAGCTTGGCCGGATGTGTCTGCGACAACTTACTATGACATGTGGGATGGACAGTCAAATTTCCCTCACTGTACCAGAAATGAAAAAGCTAGAATGGCCACATTTCAGGAAGGCACTAGGATGTCTGGGATATAGTTGACTGGATTCAAGTGTGCATACTGCAGCATGGACCCTGATGTGGGGACAGGCTAAAAAATTCTTAACCTAGGGTGACCAATCAGCATGGTTGCTCAAGCCCTGGTCTTTCAAACCCAGGTCCCCGGACTTCAGTCCCATTAACCTTGGAGTTACATCACACTATAGACATACCCTATCTCGCAATCTTCTCCTGTTACAATCCAGAGTACCCAAATATTGGTAAGTTAAGTTTTCACAAACAAACCTCACTTTA
>ML675609.1:13924928-13960941 GCA_007922155.1 Mesoclemmys tuberculata | reverse complement strand
TACCCAAATATTGGTAAGTTAAGTTTTCACAAACAAACCTCACTTTAATTCTCCAGGCACATGGTGCTTTTTATTACTACACAATTAACTTAACTTACAAACTTATAGTGGGCCAGATGCTTAGATAATGTAAATCAGCATAGGACCAGTGATCTCCACGGGGCTCATCTGATTACCGCCTGTTGAGAATTCACACTGGTAAATATATCGTAACCTTCTTGTGTGTGCGGGCACCACAGGAGAAATTTAAATCAAGATTGTATATCATTCTAAAAGATACACTCTAGCTCAATCAGCATTGAAGGGTTAGACAAACCTCTGTCAGTGGCAGAAGTCTAAAACACAATGCATGGTCACTTAAGGATGATGTTTGCTTGATTTTATGGTTAAATCATATCTTGCAAAAAGTTTGAATACATTGTTTTGTGCATTGTTAAAACCACCTGAATTAATATGCATAGCATATTGGCATTTTGCATGACTTTTAACAGCATATTAAATATATCATTTTAACCATATAGCATTCATTGGGAAAGTATTCCATATATACAGTGTAACAGCCAGTCATTCATCCTTGAACACTGTATTAAGGTTTTTTTTGTTTGTTTATAGATTTTCAGTGTAGTGTTTAGAAAACAGACATTACAACAATTCAGTTGTTAAGTTAGTTAATTTTTAATACTGTCCAATCTAAGGTATTCATACAGTATCTATATTTTCATTAGTACTGTCCATTTCTACATATTTATTTTTCTATATGAATTATTCCTTTCAGAAACCTGGTTGAGTATCAAAGTTTAGCATTTCCTGAATGCTTCTACAAGTTTCTGTTTTTACTTACCCAGCACTTGGTTCTGCAAAAATAATTTCTTTAATATATCTGCTCATGGGTAATTGTTCTGATCCACTACATTATTTTGGGCTCCAATTCAGCAGAACCATTAAGCATATGTTTAACTGCACTGACTTCAAATGGACTTAAGCATATGATTAAGTGATTTGCCAAACAAGGCTCTAAGTCAGAGCTATTAAAGAGCAACCAGCTGTTTGAAAATGTTATTTAAAAACAAATTGTGCTTCCATAATATGTCTCTTCTGGGGATTTTTTTCTTCCCTTGTTTTATGTTACTATATAGGGCCTCCCCTTGCAAACAATTATTCCTGTGAGTAACTTTAAGCTTGACAAAGTGAAGGTTAAAGAGTGACTTGATTACAATCCATATAGCTACACAGGGAATAAATATTTGATCTTCTAACAGACAAAGGTATAACATGATCCAATGGCTGAAGTTGACGCTAGACTAATTCAGACTGGAAATAAAGGTATAAATTAACCATGGGAACAATTTAGAAAGGGTTGTGGTGGATTCTTCCTTGCTGTCAATTTGTAAATCAAGATTAGATTTTTTCTAAAGTATATGCTCTAGAAATTATTTTAGGGAAGGCCTGTGTTGTACAAGAGGTCATACTAGATGATCACAATGGTTCCTTCTGGCTGGGAAATATCTGAATCTCACTGAAGTCAATTGGATTAGCCACATCCATAACTGTTTGCAGTTTGAGGGGGGCCAAATATGCCCACACACCAAGTCCCTCATGTTTCCCCACTGCTTGCTCCCCAACCTCATTCCTATATTGGGACATCACAACTAGTTTCTGTGAAGACAAAACTAAAACTGAATTTTAAGCACCAGCGGAGTTGCAATAACTCTTGTGAGACAACTCATTCTCTTCTATGGAAGCGTGGTAGATGGCTAATTTGGCATATCAAATTTCATACTCTAGTGTAGCAGGGTAACTGGGTGAGGTTTAATGGCCTCTGTTAGGCTGAAAGTCAGACTAGATAATCTAATGGTCCCTTCTGGCCTTAGCCTCCAGGAATCTAGACCATGAACTCTCCCAAGTTGAGATGTCACTGAACAGTACACAGAAGCCAGCACTTAAATACGGTAACTGCCTGAAAGCATTAGGATAATCCAATAGTCTTAGTCTGGTAATTTTATTTAGTCTGTACTTTGATCATATAAAATAATAATCCTTATAACCATAATAACTGTTATAGAAATAAAAACTAAGCAGCTTTTTATGCCTCTCTAGGATTGGATTTGCTTGCAGATTTAAAATCTTCAGTGACATCTTTCTTTGTTGGTCCTGCTGAACATGGAGAAACATATGCCTGAGTCCTGCAAAGAGTTAGGCACATGCTTAATTGTACGCCTTCGAGTGACACAATTGAAGTCAATGGGATTACTCATGCTACATAAAGATAAGCATGTGTTTAAGTCATTGCAACATCAGGGCCATACATTTCACATTCTAGAAAAAAGTATGTAGTCCAGATCCTAAGACTGAGGATTCCTCCACTACAGAAGAGTAATTCCTGGGTGATGTACAGCCAGTGTAGTAGCTCTAATATCCCCATGTAGCCTTCCCCCACATAGGAGGCCTGGATGGAGAAGAGGGAATATAGCTGCACTCCCCCCTGTGCTCTGGGTAGTCACATTAGACCCAGGCATAAAACTCAAAGCAACCCTGATGTTTCTCGGAGTTACACTGGGGTCTGAAGTGGCCCAAGCAAGCCCCAGGATTGAGATGCTAGAAAGGAAGCAAAAATTGACCTTTGACCCCTCCCCCTCTCCACTCCAATCTGCACCAAGCATGGCTCAGCCGAATCTGGCCCTAGAAGTGGATAAATAATTTTAGCTCCCTCCTCCCTTTGTTGCTTTCGTCATCAAGTCCATATAAATATTCAGAGAACCATATTTATTAGGCTATTATTGCTCTGTTCCAAAAATGCTACATAACCTTTTATTTTCTGAAAATAAAATCTGTTGCACGAGTTGAATTCTGTTTTCATTACTGAAGCAAGACACCACAGACATACAGTATGTAGAACAGGGATTAAAAAGACTATAGCCTAAGAAAATATTAAACTGCGGGAAAATGAAGAAGATTGATTAGTCCTCTTAAATTCAGAGCTGTGTTCCTTTAAAAAATGGACCAATTAGGAAAAAAAAAGGAGGGGGGAGGAAATGTCAGCACTGAATTTTGGGTTAAAAAATAAAACAAAGGAATGACGCTGAACCTACTCCAATTCAACAAAGTTGAACACCAGCCATTGACACTCTACCATATGTGAATAAGAGTGGACACATTTACAGTAAAAGAGGGGCCAATGGTTCTTAGTGCTCCATTTCTATTTGGGAGTATCATCAATGTTTACCTCTGCTACAGGAACAGGTTCAGATGCTTACAGGTATTTAGGCACTTAACTCCCACTCAGGTCAATGGGAAATAGACATCTAAATACCTTTGGAGATCAGGGCCCTAGTCTGAGGGTTTTTGCATTTTGTGCTTAGCCTTGTCTAATGCCCTCTAGTATTTTCACCCGTCAATGCATTCCCATAACTCATTAATACAATGGAAACAGAGTTACTATTTGAGGAGAAATTCCTTAATGCACCTGCTAGTTATGTGATCTTCTGCCATTAGCTCAGTCTGCTAAACCAAGTGCCCTTCTCCTTAGCACATAAGACACAGAATGAACTTCTTGCTTCATCCTCTGGCACAAAAATAGCTGAGGAGCAGGGGGGCTCTTGAACAGATTGTGTTAAGACATTTTACTTGAAAGCTAATTTCTCCTTGTTGGTAAGACCCTGATAGACAAGACCAGTTTGTACAGGAATAAGATGCAAAGATGTCGATCCTCATTAAGTCAGATATTTCAAAATGTCTCTCATCATGATCATGCCACTTAATGCACTCTAGTCTGCAAATAGCGATATAGGGACAAATTTTGGTACCCTTACTCAAACGAAGTAATCCCTTACTCCAACAAGAGTCCCACTGAAGTCAATGGGGCTATTTTTGGTGAGATACTATTAATTATGAGTAAGCGTTATTGCATTCTGGCCCAGAATAATCTGCTCACTGCCCTCAGTTAGGCCCTAGTGCTGGAAAGAATTATTTTAAGTACGTGCTTAAGTCCCAGTGAATTTAATGAGATGTAAGCATGTGCACCATGAATCTATTAAAAATAAATGTTTTTATTTTATTTATTCCTCTATGCTGTCTGGTCTGGATGGGGCTACCAAGATACTGTGACCTTATGGAAAAGTTCTATAGAATGTACAAGGGATGAAACCAATATGGCTTCTAGAGGTAGTAATGGGTTATGAAGAAATTATTCCAAAATTCAAAGCATTTAATAGAGAATTGTATCCTTTCCATAGAATTCTTAAATCATCCCATGGATTTTAATAGAGTATTTGATCCCTTCAGTAGATTTTTATATGCATTTGTTGAAAAATTCTTTTGAAAGAATAGCATTCTTTTTTAAATTCTACAGCTCTTTTCCATAATAGCTAGCTCATACAGATCCTGAAGCATCATTATTCCATTTTACACAGGAGCAAAGAAAGACATAGCAGGAGAAGTGACTTGCATAAAGTCACACAGCAGGCCCCTGGCAGAGCTGATACTTGAATTTATTACTCAAACGGCCAGTTTATGCTCTCATTTACAACATTAAAAAACAAACAGACAAACTCCATTGACTTCAGGGTGTTACGCCAGATTATGTGGTAGAAATGAGATCAGAATCCAACCCAAGAAGTTAGATTCTGGTTCTTAACCAAACCTTTTAAAATGTGCCCTTCACTAATTAGTAAGAGAGAAGTCTGTATGATTGTCTTGAGTTACCAGAACAATCATGTTCCTGACCGGTGCACAGCTTTCCACCCACCTGGGTGGAGGGGTTCCTCAGCTATTTCTAAATGACCTTTCCTTCCTGCCCTTAGACCCTGTGGAGTGTGAACAACATGTCTTGGGTCCATGTAGAAGGAGGGTGCAGGTGGGCTAAACAAAAAGGAGTGGCAGGAGAAGATGTATATTCTCTTTACTAACCATTAGCACTGCCACTGTCCCCACAGAGATGCCAACAAAATAATAATGCAGCCTGGGCCTCTCCACCATGGAGAACCCCAAGGTGGCTTCCAAAGGGCATCCCTGGGCAGGAATTCATGATAGTGGATAATGATGGGATTTAATTTGTCCATCCAGATGAGTCACAGGTGCAACAGAGGCCCAGGACCTTCATGAAGGCAGGCTACCTGGATTCTGAGGAATTCACAAGGGTTTGGAGTGAGCCTCAGGACCTGCTCTGTGAAGGTTGCGGGGACAAAATCCTGATCACCTTCCTAAAAAGGAACAGATGTGTAGAGAATCTCAAAGGCCAGAATGTGGGAATTTCCTCCACCTGAGTGCCTCCCTTGAGTTCTACCATGGGGCAATCCAACTTTTTGGAATTGCAGAGTCTCTGGGTGCTACCACATATTTATCAAAGAATACTGGGCAACATTGCACAGCTAGTTCAACAAACAATATATTCGAAAATAATCTTCCATGGGTAACAGTGTTTAGACCTCCCGTTTGGTTCCTATCCTGTTGATTTCTTATGAAAAATCAGTTTAGTGTCCTTGTGGTCATTGTTGGTTGCTCAATGAGCACAATCCATTTATACACCTTAATTCCCACGGGACGAAGATAGAGGCGCGTGTGCTGTGAATGACAGCTTTGTCTTAAAGAAGAAATTCTAGATAACTTAATAAATGACCGAACTGCTACAGAAATGTAAGGATGGACCAAGAACAGTAAGGCCCATAGCAGAACTCAGAAAAAGGCCCATTCTGATGAGCATTGACAAACCACATCATGACAGCTACCTGCATCTGCACTGCACTGGGGGTCGGGGAGTAACATTCCTATAGCATTATGGCTTTGTAAATTGAGTTCAAGATGTATCAAATGTGGCAAGAACAATGAATCTTTCTTGTGGCTTTGAAACAGTGCACAGCCCTTAAGAAGTCTAAATTCAGGCAGTTTCTACCTTTTCGTGGGTGTTCTTTTCAAAGAAAGAGCAAATGGAGTATTAGCATGAATTTTTAATCTTTATACAGGTTTAGCGTATTTTAGTCAGAACGCAACTAACATTTTCCACTGAAAAGGGCTGTCAATTAATTGCAGTTAATGCATGCGATTAGAGCAAAACAAAATTAAGTAGATTAAAAAATAGTAGCAATTAATCGCAGTTTTAACGTAGACTCTGAAGTTTCGCATTGTTTTGTTTGAGTGCAGCTACGTAAAAATTAATTCTACATTTTTAAATTGCACTTTCACCATAAAGCGATTGCACTATAATACTTATATGAGGTGAATTGAAAAGTACATTGATCTTTTTTACAGTGCAAATATTTATAATAAAAAATTTAAAGTGAGCCATTACAGAGAACACAAAGTGTACCGTAAAATCAACAGATTGACAATGTAGAAAAACATCCAAAATTATTTATTTAAATTAGTATTTTATCATTGTTTAACAGTGCGATTAAAACTGATTAATCGTGACATTTTTTAATCATTTGACAGCCCTAAACAGAAGTAATTTGATTGTTTTCTGGTATAGAACAGCTACAAAAATATATATAGTTTCTTTTTCTTAATCAAGTCAGAATACTAATTCATCTAACAAAGAGTACTTAACCCTGGGACATTTAGTTTAAGGGATTCTGTTGTGTGTCAATATGGACCCTCACCCACCATCTATGGCACTTCATACAGCAGGGACTGCAGCCCTACCTCAGCCAGTTTGGACCTCGCTAAGCTACAAATTCCACCTGTTGTCTTCCTATGAGGTTAAAACTTTTATGGTCTCCTGGCGCAGCCAGCCAACCAGCAATTGGGGCCTAATCCAAAGGCCACTAAAGTCAATGGAATTCTCCATTTATTTCAAATGGGTATTGCATTAGCCACTTGGACCCCCAGTATTAACAACCAAAAATGAATGATATAACATACCAAAGTTAATAATAAAAAAAAAAGAAGAAAAACCATTGAACGGTTGAGGGGGGCTGAAGAAGAGAGATGGCACCAAAACATAGCCTTCCTAGTGAAAAAAATCCTGCTAATCTCCATTGGAAACAAGGAGGCACACAAAAAAGGCAGGGAGGAGACAGGAGATTTTTAAAAATTTAATTAATAAATTACATGCAGGACACTGAATCTCTCACTAGCGCTTTCAAGTAACAAGTAAATTGCATCTAATATTCAAGAATCTGGAATGTTGCCCCACAGATCTTGAAGAAGATAAATTGCAAACAATTGAATCTGATCCTTTTTTCTAAACGTTTCCCTTGAGTGGTAAGTGTACTAATTGTAAGAAGCAGAATGATCTTATGTTTTATGTAGTACATACTGCTACACACAGGAATTATATTAGAGTTGGTTGGAACATTATTGATTAAATGAAATTTGTCAAAGCCAACACAGCTCATGGAGATGTATTGCTTTTTGATGAAGTTTTTGTTGAGGGGAAGGGGATCAAGAGAGACTCTTTCTGCAGCCTGGTGGTTAGGGCACTAAGCCTGTTTGAGAAGGCCTCAGTTCAAGTGCCTGCACCCCCTGATTCAGAGTGATCAGCAATAAAAAAAAAAGTTGCTCTGAATCAAGCAAGACAGTGCCCTAACCACTAGGCGATAGCAGAATACACACATTTCAATACAAAAATTCACATTTTGGCTTAGTTCCAAAGAAGAACAAAACTAGATTTCAAAACCTCAAATGTTGCTGCAAAACTGACGTGTCATCCTCCACTCAGCTCTGCCTGTGACACCTGGCATCTGTAAAGTCATGTGCAGGAAGAGTCACCATCTCACAGTGCTTTCTTATAGCAATACCCGACAGCCTGCATCAGATTCCCCATAATCATCTTCAGCCTACTCCCACCACAAAGTGACTTGCTGCAGCATCTTGGCCCTCCAGCTAAGTCATGGACCAATGTCCACCCCTTCTAAGGAGCCCAAGTCCAAGATCTCTGCCAGAGTCTCAAACTGGACCCAGGATCAGCCTTCTCTCTTCTAATTCAAGCATTCTTCTGCCCGTCACTCCTCTCAGACCCCTTTCCATCTCACCTGAGCCTCTTCTGGACGCCTTTGTGATGCTCTCTGCTTTTCCTGAGCAGCCACTCCCAGGCCTTCCTATTTGGAGTCTTCCACACATCTTTACCTGCCTTGCACTCTCCTCTGACTACTCACTCTTTGTGTTCTCCCTCTAGCCAGCTCTCTACTTCTGAGCTTTCTTCCTCTTAAATCCAACATCTAGTCCAGGTTCAGTGGCCAGGTGGCCCTCTCTCCCCACCAGCACTTAGAGGGGCAGACCACCCTATTACACTGTCCTACTGAAGGAGAGTAAATATCAGAATAATATATACAGCAAAATCTGTCCTGAGAACTTTACATTCATACTACACACACAGGTCTTTACAGTACACACTGTAGAATAGCACTTCTCTTGCCTAAGGGACTGATCAACAACCTTCAAGATTGTCACTAATTGCAGTTACCAACTATTTCTTCCCCTGTTCATCAGAATTCTGTATTCTGTACTTCTGTGACACCTGACATCTGAGGGCTTCAAAACTGATCTACAAACACCAATCAGTGAGGTCTCACAATGCTCCAGTGAGGTAGGCAGGTAGTGTCCCTATTTTAAAAATGGGTAAACTGAAATAAAGAGAGGTTCCCAAGGTTTTCCAATACCACACAGCAAGTCAAAAGCACAGCTGTAAATAGAATCCATGTTGTGAACGTTCTTGGAATAATTTTGAAGGCATGTATTCTCGGCTAATTTAAGAAACCTCAGGAGACTTTATGATAAAACATAGTAAAGCTCATATCATCTTAGAATTATATAGTCCTTTTCATGGTCATAAAATGCTTTACAGGTTGAGGTTCATATATATGTAGGGCCTTTGCATTAAGAACAAAAAACCCCATTGAAATCAATGAGAATTTCACCGGGGATTAAGAATAGTGAATGACCTTCCATCTATACTTCAACAATCCCTTCCCCTGGTGCTGGAATACACCCTCAAATGGACTAGAATGAAAGCAACCATTCTGCCCCAGCCACACTACTCAACAAGGAATTAAGGAAGGGAAGAATGATCCTCCAAATCTATAGCTGGGGCAATGTAGTCACTATATTGGCATAGGAATTTAGCCATCAGGCTGAGGCTACTGATGCTTAAGGCTTTGAGAAAGCTGCTCTGAGTTCCTCCAGCAATGCTCCTTCAAGCCCCAATCCAAGGAGGCTAAGAATAATGTTTTGACAATTCTGAGACATGTTAGTAACGTGGGCCTTGTGAAAGTGATTCATCAAGGAAAAGAAAAAAGGTAGCATAACACAGCTACTGCCAGCTTGAATCCTTATGTACAAGCTTCCTAACAAGAGTTAAATTCAGCTGGGAACACAAGCTCTGACACATATTTGTGTTAGTCACTTGTTCACCCTCCAGAAGTACCCTCTTCATTAGCAGTTTCTTATTGACCCCAAAATCTTCTCCTGGCCTTTGCTTCAACTCCTCCAGGCCTTTGCCTGTCATCTTAGAACTCCAGCTAAGCTCCTTATCAATTTCTCCATTGGCTCATAAAAAGCATGAGCGGAGGAAAGGAGAGGATAATAGTTTTTTTAAATTGTGGAAGTCAGATACCCCCGCTCATCAGCCTGCTATGTGCTGCTTTTCCACTGTAGCTAAAGAATATAAAATCAGTGCATATCTATTTTTATTATAGCAACACTACATTCACATGAAAACAAAACAGGCAGCAAAATGTGCTAGTTACAGGGTTGCAGTAAGGGACACTGAGGAAAGAAACTATCAGAAGACAAGGGTACTTGACAATCATTCTCTATCATTAGCAGTATTACAGTTGAGATCAAGGCCCAAAAGTGCTAGGCACTGCACAAATACTTAACAAGAGACAGTCCTTGCTGCTGATGTTAGATTATAAAGAGACAAGACAAAGGACGGCAGAGGAAACAGAAATTAGAGAGGTGAAGTGACTTGCTTGAGGTCCCACAGCAGGTGAGTGGCAGAGGCAGGAATAGAATTCAGTGCCAGTCCAGTGCCCCGGTGGCTAGGTCACACTGTCCCATAGCTGCAAACATTTGGAATGCAAAGCAATAAGCCCGGTCTAGCTTTATTTTTCATTTTTTTTAAAATGTAAGTAGAAGTTTCCACATGGTTCACACCTATATAAAACAGATTAGTAGGGTGGGAGAAGAGGAAGAAGAAAAATCAGCCAGCAGAAAGATTCCTCCTCCCAGGATTGCTAGTGGGCATGTTTTTACTTTTAGTACATTCCCAACACTTCCCTGCGTAGGGCCGCGGAAGAGCCTTGTAACGCGTCAAACAGAGATAGGGACTTGACGGGTCCGGTCAGAGCCAGTCTGATAAACGGCGTTGCTCAGCCTGGTAAACAGGCTGTGCAAGGCCATGTGAAAGTGTCTGTGCTGCCAAAGGAGGAGGAAGATTTGGAAGCAAGGTCACATGCTGTAAATTTGCCAATGCTAGCTGTTCCTTAGAACTGACATGCTATGCTGTACATAAAAGCTTGGAATGCAAGCTGCGCAGTGAGACTCAGCCATGAATCCACTTGGATTGTGTGGCAAGATCCCCCAGCAGCCCGCTTCGCAACGCACCGCAGGGTCTCCCATTGCTGTTTGGAGCGTAAGCCGTGATTAAAGGTAAGTGCACCTAACTGGTGTGGGCGTGTTTTTATTCCTCACCTGGTATCCAGAACCTTGCAGGCAGCTGTGAGCAGCAGTGCCTGGCATAACACCCTGATTAATCAATTTCCTCTCCATCTGACTAACAAAATGTTAAAAAGTAGACTAAGTCAGCCCTTACTTTTCTCAGGGGGTATCCATGAGCAGACTATGTAGAGCAATTTGATTCCCAGGAGGGACATTTTGTTTGGAGATGTTTTCTAAGATTCCCATCCAGTTTATACTAAGTATATGCCTGTTCTCGTTGTGTCAGTGACAGGGTCATGGCCAGTCATGCCCAGTAGTTAGAGCAGAAGTCAGACATCTGAGCTCAGTCTCGGGACCAAGTTACTTGGAGTGAGGCAAGGGGGAACCCAAGCCTGAAGAAGGCTTGAACAAGGCTGGAGCAGGGCTGGGAACAAGCAAACATAGATATGGGCAAATGCTTTGCACAGCTGCTGAACTGCTGGACTTAAGAGCCTATCTGCAGCCAATGAGACAGCCTGTTTCAGGCCAGATATGCTTGTAAGGTTGCCTAGAGACTGGCTCTGCAAAAGGCCCTGCTTCCAGACTGGCTGTGCTGCATGCCCTTATTCCTGACATGTTGAAGTCAGTGGGATTACTCACTTACTTAAAGTTACACATGGGTTTGAGTGCTATGCTGGATCAGCACATAAACAGGCACAAAAGAAAACCATAAACCCAATTCAGTGTGGTGCTTTGTGTAGAAAGCCTGCCGTTTACAAAGCAAAAAACAAAAATGGAATATACAAGAACCATATAACTCAAAATGATCTACTGCACGCTACAGGAAAACACTGTTCCAGAGAAAGATAAGTACTATACACTTACAAACAGGAGATTTGCCAGAGTAAAGATCCCTGGATTTGGCCACAGGGGAGATGATTGTGAGGTTTTTTGTTTTGTTTTTTTTAAACCATGCACTATATTAAACAGTGTAGTTTAAATTGTAAAGAAGATTTGTAGTTTAAGACATCACCTTTAGTAGATCAACAGCCTTATTATGGAGAGTTGCACTTGTTTACACTACTTGTGTACAGTTTACACTACTTGTTTACAGTTTACTGTAAATTGTTTTGAAAATTGATTTATTTAAACCAGTGCCATCTCCTGTCCTGTGTATCCTCTTATTTCTGTTTAAGAGTGGATTCTTTTGATTTAGCATAAATGACTAATTGACTTTAGCTAAACCAAAAGAAGTCACTCAAATGGAAATAAGAGGGTACACTGGAGTGTACACCAAATCAGTTTAGAACACAGCTTTCATTAAACCAATGCAAGAGTCTCATGTAAACAAGTCCATGGGGGGCTCCTATTACTGTATGTGCTTTTTGTGAAAGGTTTACACAAATGAATAGCATCTCTAGTTATACAGTGTTAGCACTATTACGTCAAACGATCATTTTCATTTATACAGCTGGTTTCCAAAAAGGATCTCTGAGCGCATTATGGACATTAACTAATCAGGACTCTTCATTTTCATGTATCAGGACATAAACTGACTGCCAGTTGGAAGCCGAAAGTCATTTAATATTAAGTAATTTCCTTAATGAATGTTTTAAGGGCTAATGCGGTAGGCTTGTTTTCCTATGTGGGCGTGGGAGGATTCTGCCTATCAGAGGTACACTATCTCCCAGAGCTCCACATTGGATGGTACATCTCTACAGCAGCACATGGCCATATGTTTCACACACAACTGGGTCCTATAAAATCCTCCAGGGTGAAATTCTAGCCCTGACTGAAGTCAAGGGGAACTTTACCATTTAGTTCAGTAAAAGCAGGACTTTATCCCTAGTCTTCTAGAGCATCGCATCTTAATGCAAATTCCCTTTTAAATAAGTGTGTTAAAGCATCATCCTGAACCCTGCTTCTAGCCTCTACCATTCTCACCCTCTGTTCTAACTCCTCCACTTTCCCTTCTGTTTTACTTAGATTTATTTTAAACTCACTTATGGAAACATCATACTTTGCAAGTGAGCTGATGGTTTTTGTCTTAAAAATCTTATAATCAAATAATTGCACCTACTAGAACCATGAACAGATTAAAGTATCTTTTCATTGGTATTCAAAAGAGAATAAGAAATCCCATATCATTCAAAGGGGTTACTGTATACTACCCAGCATAGAGAAGGCCTTTGGCAACATACTTTGTGTTTCCTGGTTTTTCACTTTTCATAGCAAGACAGGTGTCCAATTTTGTCTGAAATGAGGCTGCTTTACTTACAATCATAATAAAACAGCACTTTATTCTTCCTTTTAAAAATTCCAAATGCATTTGTTGACCAATTTATGCTAGGGCAATTGCATTATCAATGTGTTATTCACACCACCTATATTAATAGGCATTGAGCACACATTAACAGAACATTATGTTGTACAGATATTTCTAGCAGTTACATGGCCAATTCACTTCACCTCTGTTTCCTCTCCTATCCTTTGTCCATCGTGGCAATTTAGATTGTAAGCTTTTCAAGGACAGGGACTGTTTTCACTATGTGTTGGTTCAACCCCTAGCACAATAGCGGACCAATCTCCTCTGGGCCTTTAGGTGCTACTGTAATATAGTTATTATACAATATGTGCAATTCAGTGGGCAGCTGTAGAGCAATGTTAGAATTGCAATATAATTTTAGCTTGGCTCTGTTCTGCAAATCTGGATTGGCATCCTGTCTTATTTTGCAGTAATCTTTGTAGCTCATTAGTTTGCACACAGAATCACAGTTAATTTGGCACAGGATTTGCAGACATGGCTGCTTGCAAGTGCTTTGTGCAGTGCTATGAACTTCTATTGTCCCATTGGTATTCAGTGCATCTACATGGTGTGTGATATTGAAGACATCATCATATATGCTTTCCTCTTTGCTTCAGCCATATACACTTCGTTTTGCTGTGTACAGCCTTTTGAAAAGAAAAACGGTTCTTACTTTCTACAGACCGCTCTGGTCCCATCTCTTTGAAATCCTGGACATTGGATAAGGTCCCCTCATAAAGGTTGGATACTACTACTGGCATACTCAAAGCCACAATACCAGCACCTGCTACTCTGTATTGGACTGTGCCTCTGTGCTGTTTTGCACTTGTGGTTTGTCACTCTTTGGGCTATAGAGTTTTTTGTGTCTGCCTGTGAAATGCCAGCATTCATTCCTCTCACTTGCATTTATTCTGAAATTTCACTACCTCTGCACATGTTGACAGCATGTGGCAATTCTCATGTGGACTTTGTCAATAACCTAGGCCCAGTATCCATATCTTTGATGCCTATCCCCATGCAGTTGTGTGTCAACACATTATGCCCTTTTCCATATTTGCCCCTAACAGCAGGCTCTCGGCCTGGCATACTCATCTACAGTACTAACTGTTCTTGGTCTCTTTGAACACATCATGCATATCTATATTAGTCTGGATGCCTTGAAACATTTTTCCAGTAAATTGATGTCTATGGAACATACTGTTTTTCTGCATATGCCAGCATGATATGTTCATAAATATGTAAGCAAATTTCCCCATTACTGAATGTAATGGAGCTTAGGACCTTTATTTTCCAATACACTTGGAACTTCATAAACATCCCATTGTTACTGAAAAAAGTAGCCTTGTATCAGTCAATTTGTTCTTTGTGTCTGCAAGATGGGACTCTGGAGGGAAGAACAGCCATTTTAACTTTTTTTCCCCCACTTAGCAGTAGACTGTTTTTAATTAGTTCAGATTTCCTCTCTCTTTACTTGGTGCCCAGGCTTGAAGCTGGTTAATATAATGAATGTTGCCTATAGGCTTTAGTGGTCCTAGTACCGTGATTCCACAGTTTTAAATTATCAGTAACAAACTTTATTAAGCACAATGCTACTAAAGCAAACAGTACCATTTAATACCTGCTGGGTGGCACCCCACACAGGAGTTCAACCTACTTTCTGATATAACCTTTAAAGTATTAACAGTCATTCACCTCCCCCTGCCCCCCCCCCAAACCTATACTAAGCCTCAGCTGGAAATTTGTAACTGTTTACAGCTGTCCACAATGAGCAAATTTCACTTCATAGATACAGGACTGGAATGGCATGGCCCTCAACTTGCCCCTTCTGTTCCAGTGGGTCTGCAGTCTTTAAATAGTCACAGCCCTGGTACTGGGCTGTAACCCGAAGGCTTTCTCTCTGGAAGCAATGATTTCACCCTCTTTGGTCTGTGTAGATCCCAGCTCAGCCTCTTAACAGTTCAGTTCCCCTTCTGGAGCTCTCTCTCTGTCCAAGACTAGACCATTTCCCCAGCAGCCTATTTTGGGTGGGGGTGGGGGAAGGTCCTGGGCCCACCCACTACTCTGGATCACAGCCCAGAAACCCTAAGAATAGCAGCCATTTGGTGCCGTGGCCCCTTAACTGCATTCAGCTCCCTGGGCCACTGGCCCATGGCCCCAACCTTCCCTGATGCTTCACCCTTACCTCAGGGCCCCTACTTTCAGGCCCAGCAGCCAGCCAGGAGCACTTGCTTGCTCCCCCAAGTCTCCATTAGCACTGAGCTGTCCATGGTGCTGCAGTTCCCTTTGGTCAGCCAAGAGCACCATGTGCACTGCTCCAGCAAGAAACTAATTGACTGTCTCCGGTCGATGCTACAGCTCCTTTTATATGGCCCTCCTGGGCCCTGATTGGCTGCACCCCGCACCTCTGATTGGCTGCTTCTCTTCTCCACTGCTCCTTTCCTGGGATAGGTGTGGTAGAATCATGAGGCCCCCAGCAGGATGACTCTGAGCCTAATCCACCCCGCCACACTGGGAGAACTACTTGAAAAATGCAGGGAAAAGAGTGAATTTTTGAAACTATTGGTTGAAAAATAGCATTAATTTTTCTTTTACTTACAAAACACTTTTTAAAATGTACTAGCAAGAAATAGTTTGGATAGGGCAGTTTCAGGTTTTGACAAGATGGTTTTGAAAAAATATATAAAACATTTTGTAGGATGAATTTGAAGGTTAAACAATGATCAGCTGAGTTCAAAAGCTTATGATCAGGCTTTTGAAAGAACTCCTCCCTGAAAGGCTTTAAATACAGGGGCCAGATTTTCAAGAGTGCTCAACACCAAGTAACTCCTGAGTTCTGAGCACTTTTTAAAACTGACTAGAGCTTTATGGTGCCAAATGGGATCTGGGCTCTTTTGAAAACATGTCCCTTATTTAGCTGAATCAAGTTACACCCCTAACTGAAAACAGAGGTAGATTCAACAGAAATTATGTTGAAGTTACTAAAGGTTCTCTGCTAGTATAATAATTACCTTGTTTCCATTTCTGTTAATGACATTTAAGAACTAGAAACTGAAGCAGTGGTGGTGGATTAAGTAATTAGTGAGTATTAGATGCATTTGAAGATCAGGGTCATGGAAAAGAGAGAGAGAGAGCACAAGCTGTCAGCTGCTTCTCTGCCTGAGAGCTATAAAATATTCTCCGTATTCACAGCTTGGTAGCTGTAAAGGACAGAGCTTCACAGTACAGATCGGCTATTCTCTATTGTCCCCAGTTTGGAGATCCGTGGTTTTTAAATGGGTGAGTATAGCTCATGCTAAATTTAGATAAAACTGATATTTAATACATGATGTTTAATGTTTTTCTTCACATAGGAATTGCAAATGTGTTTGGGATTTTATACGCGGGGGGGATTGCCTTGGGATCATTTCGATATGGAAGGTTGATATTCTGATACATGCCATGCTAAAGTGACCTGAAATCGTGTGTCATATCAAATGATCTTGGAATAAAACCAGTCCTGACAATCAAATGCAAACCAGGTGCATTTGAATATTAACAAGCTGCAAGAAGGCATTGAATTCAAACTTTATACAAAAGACCCACTAACTCATATCAGTTTGCAAGAACAAAAATAAAATGCAGCACAGCAGTTTGAGGGGGTAGGTTAACTACTTCATTGTCCATTAGATGCCCAGGACAAGATACCTCAAACAAAGTGGCTTGTATATGAATCTAGATATGTGTTGTCAAAGGCTGTGGGGGGGGAGAGGGGGAAAGGAAGTGCTGAATTCAAATGGTCTGGATTTAAGTGTGGGTCAACAGGTCCCAGCAACCAGGTAAGAGGAGGGTAAAGCCTATCTTTGAATTGCCTTGCTTTGTGAAAGGAGTCATGTTCATAACAGAGTTGAAATGCACTTTTGAGATTTAAATTCTGTTCTGCTACTGAGCAATAAAAAAAAAAAATCAAGTGCTAATCAAATATTAAGGGCCAGATTCCACCACCCTAATTCTCATTATAGTAATTTACTCTGTCCTTAGTCCCAGTGATGTCATTAGGTCTAATCTCAGAGTAAACATGAGTAAATGTGAAAGACGCTGTCCCTAAGTGGATTATGACAATTGAGTAGCTGTTTAGACCTATTACCTTAACAAATCTAAATAATTTTAAAGTCATAAGTACAACTCCCCCTCTCCTTGTAGCATTCAGAGCACTGCACAGACATTAAAATTCAGTTAATCATAAACAGTAGAAGAGCCAAATATAATGAAATATCTTATGTAGGGAAAGCCAGTATAACACAAGCTTCTTTGGACTTTGATCTAGCCTAAAGGGTAAATGCTAGAGATGGTTGAACTAGAGCTTTTTGTGGTTTATTCATTTTTTATGAAGCAGTCCCATTTTCTGTATTCAGCAAATATTTCAAAAGAATAAGATACAGATTATAGGTTGCTTGCCAATTGTTCACTTCTGCTCTTTTGTAATTGCTATTCACAGTGTGCAATAGGTCACATGATATTGTTTCTGGCCCCTGGTTAGATTCATAGAACTTTGAACAGTCAAATAACAAATGGGAAACACACCGCTTCTGGTATGGATTTGTGAAACTTTTTTTGGAAGGAAACATTCACTCTTCTGAAACTATTTAATACTCATTTCTCAGCAATACTGCAACTAACGTAGAGGATATTGGGAATTCTTTACATGTGCCTCTCAGATTCCACAGTATCTGGCAATATATTGATTACTTCTTCCACAGCCTTATATACACCAATACACTCAAAGCTGCTGCCTTTGGTTCATGCTTTTTTCATAGATTTGGGGGGGAAGAGGAAGGAGTGTCAGAGGTTTTGTTTAATAGATTGAAGTCAGCGAAGCTTATGGTTGCCTGTACCTGAAGAAAAGTCAGCTCCACTGAAGTCCATAAAGTTGTGTTGATTTGCACCAGCTGACAATCTGGCCAACTAGATTCAAACCTTCATGGTTCTGAGTGACCCTGGGCATGCTCAACTCCTAGTAAATGTGAGGGTGCTCAGCACTTTGCAGATCCCAGGGCCACATTAAGTTACAGGGAATGCAGGGCACTTTACTCTTGAGTAACAGCATCCACATGGGTTTAATGCACTTGAAATTATTCTCCTTGATATGACACCTTTTAATTAATTCATCTTAACTGTCCTAAATGTCCCCACATAGACACACCCGAAGTCTTGTGCAACTAAACTTGTAAAGGGCCCACATTCAGCAGGCCCTCAATCTTTTCATTGTAAGTTTTGTTTTTGTTTTTTTTAAATGGTTTATCATACATTATGTTCCCTGCTGGAACTCAAGATTTTCAGAAGACTTCTCTGTGCTGATCAAAGTTGTCTTCATCTTCTTTAAATGAAATTCCTGTGGTTTACTCAATAGGGAATGGGCATTGTTAAAAACAGTGCTTTAAAGACTTGTTACATTAACATTTTTCTGTTTAGATACCCTAATATCCAAACACATGTACTATATTTCTCTAAACCCCTTTAATAATGCATAAGAATAGTTTCATCCAGGACTCAGTCCAGCAAAATTATATGTGCACACCTGACTTTAACCCATTGTTTTCAGCATTTTGCTAGAATAGCAAATGCAGAATAGCCCCTATTATTATAATATTTGGATAAAAAATACATTGGGTCAAATCCTACTCATGGTTATATTGATGTAAATGTGAAGAAACTCCAATCATTTAAACAAAGACAGCATCTTCCCGGTACCATGGACCTACGCAGAAATGCAGCTATTATAATAAAATAACCTCACATATCAAAAAGTGGACTGTCAATTCTGTCTGTAGTAGATGCCTGTTCAGAGTTAGACTTTACACTGGTGTACATGACAGTAGAATTTAGTAGAGCAGTGCTCTTCTGGACAAATCCCAAAATACTACATACCATATTCACGCCAGGATCCCTTTGTCCACCATGGAAATGAGGGTGATTATGTGGCAACCGTTTTACAGCAGACAAAAGCATAACCATTTAGTAAAGGGTATCTGGTAATAATAGTATAATACAGGAAAGGGACTGTGACCCTAGAAGCTCCTTCATGCCAGCTCACAAAGAGAACACCCTGTAACCTCTTGTCAGAATATTTAACCAAAAAGAGTGTCTTGTAAGTATCTCATGTAAACTGATGACACGCTGGTCATGAGTATCATTGTGGGTTTTTTTATATATCACACACACAGTATAAAGAGTTATACTGGAAATTTCTTATAATAATGTTATGGAGGCAGTTGATAAACAAGCCTGCCCCAGACAAAGGAATGTGATAACTGTCTGGGAGTGGTGAAGCCACTTGGCTGAGTGGCTGGAGATGCTGATCTCTTGATGTAAGTGAGAAAGGTGCTTAGGCAAAGATTGTCACTTCCCAAAGTTAAGTTTTAGACTCTAGAAAAGCATGTTATTTTTGTTTTGTTTGTAACCTTACCTGTCTTTTTCTCTTGCTTAGTAGGACTTTTATTACTTAAATCTATGGGGTTTTTTTTTTTTTTAAAGAAACTTGTGCTTAGTTTTACTATAAAAACTGTCAGTGCTGTGTATTAAAGTCAAATGTGGGTCATCAGATAAATTAACAGGCCGGTGCGTGCATAGTCTCTTTGGAGGCAGTAGACTTGGTTAATTTTCTGTGGGAGTCTCAGGGAGAGAGACTGGAAAATGCAGAGAAATGCCTCTGGGGAACTTTGGATTAACTGAATGTTAGCTGCAAGGCATGGTGTAGACTGTCAGAAATTTAACAAGTTTGCTAATCAGACAGACCGACCGGTATGGCAGAGAAGAGGTCACACAGCTTAAGCTCCACCAAAGCTCTCTTGCTGAAGCAGACAAGTACCACAGTGGCTTATCATGCTGGGCTCCTTGAGGAGAGTGTCACAGGACCAGATATATGTGGTGCAGACTAGGTGTATTAAGTGACATTTATTCCCTGTGTAGATATGTGGACTGTAATCAAGTCACTCTTTACCCTTCACTTTGTTAAGCTTAAAGTTACTCACAGGAATAATTGTTTGCAAGACAGGGGCCCTATATAACATAAAATAAGGGGGGAAAAAAATCCCCAGAAGAGACATGTTATGGAAGTACAACTTGTTTTTAAACAACATTTTCAAGCAGCTGGTTGCTCTTTAATAGCTGTGACTTAGGGCCTTGTTTGGCAAATCACTTCATCATATGCTTAAGTCCATTTGAAGTTGGTGCAGTTAAACATATGCTTAATGGTTCTGCTGAATTGGGGCCCAAAAGAATGTAGTGGATCAGAACAATTACCCACAAGCAGATATGTGGTCCAAGTAGTTAAAAATGTAACAGTACTGTGAGTAAAAACTCACTACAATCAGAAGAGGTAGTCCACAGGTAAGAAGGGAGGGTATTTTACAGTAAGACCTGCATGTTTGGGAATGTCAGGAGTATCACAGAGATTCTCCATGTTGGATCTGTTTAACTGAAATAAATATTTTGCATACCCAAATGATCATTCTTTAGTCTCAATTTTTTTAAAAAAAATGCCCATGTGATTAACAAGAAAAAAGTAGACAGAAAATACCCAATATCCTTTATAAACAAAAAAGGACAGTGGCATTTCTCATAGTTGTGTCAGACAGCTCTCTTGTAAAGATTCATATTATTCTATCTCCAAGCTCAAACAGCTATAGAAATCACATAGGACAGGATAACCTGCTACCTTTTCTTTATCTATTTACCAATGCAGGACTTGTTCCCCAGTCCATTTTTGGAGGCACCATCAATTAGACATACAGAAATGGACCTGTCCAAACACTTGAACAAAAGGAAAGGTGAATGATACCCTCCCTCAGTGCTCTGATATAGTATGTGGCAAAGCAAAACCTTCCCACTCCATTCCTCAACCCCCAATTGTCTGATCTTGATCAGCTTCACTCATATAAAATGGAAACTGCCTTGACCTGAAGAACATATAAGGAATGCAATTCTCTCTCTATTTAGAGAGCTTTTACTTTTGTAAGGAAAAGAGAAACCCAAAACCCTGTCCCACCAGGCAAAAGCATTCTCAGTCTTTTTAATTGTTAGTCCTCTCTAGTTTCTTCTCTCTAACACATATTAATCAGCAGGACAGGCAGTTGAGTTAGTGCATAACGTCACTACTATGCATAAATCAGTCAGAAGACACTCTGAGAAAGGCAATGCCATCATCATTCACAGAAGTTTAGGAGTATCATTTATGTCAAGCAAGACATGGGCCACAGTCACAAAATTCAGAACTATATTTGGTCCCAAAATTAACTCCCTCAGAGTTATGGGCACTGGCATTAAATGTTCAGGTAGGTCCACTGAACAGAGACATTCAAGTCACAAAGTTTCGATCTGGATTTGGATCTGAACTAGAGTTAAAACTGCATGAAAGTTCAGCTTTGAACTGTACTCTACTCAGATGAGTTTCTTTAGGGAGAGGGTTGGCTCACTCCAGGCTATTTAGGATGGCTGCAGTACCAGGGAGACTTTTTCAGGACCCCAAAGAAATAGTGGATTTCTCTATATTATTTCTCAACAAGTGAGCAATTTACAAATCATTTTGAATCTTCAGGCTTCTGGCCATCAGGATTTTAAGCATTTCTAAATAGCTCAGCTTTGGAAAGATTGTTCAGTGGCATCTTTAACAATTTTGTATGGTAGGGTCAAGTTTTGGGGCACTTCCCGTCACCTTGGAAACTCTCCAAACACCCAAGGGCCAGGCCTAATGTGAATATCAGAAGTTAACTGCTTGTACTTGTGCCTTCCTTGACAGATTGTCAGAAATTGACTGACTTCACCTGGCTCCCTCCCTTATCTTAGTCATCTGCTCCCTTAGGGAGGTGATCCTGGATGAGCTGAAGATGGGGGATTCAAAGAGAACCTCACTTGTCTTAGGATGCCCAACCAACAGGTTGGTCTGTAGGGGAGTAATTTAGAGCATCCCCCTGTCAACCCAAAGATCAGGCGACTGTAAAAGTAGACTATACTCAGCTTTCATCCCATGTAGATGTACTTATGTCATGTACTGAGCGCAGCATAGTCATACGCAAAATTTTGCAGGGCACATTTGGCCACAAGCCTGCAAATTAGGGATCCCTCTCTCCAAGATGCACAATTTGTGGATTTTTGTTTTGCGTGACATTTTTAAAAATATCACTAGTCCCCCCATGCTAACTTTTAATACAACAGATGTCTCCAGGGAGAGCACAGTCACTTTTAAATGCCTTTCATACAGAAAAACCAATAGTCACTCTTCAGAAAAACAAATAGCCTTCTCCTCCATTTATTTGTTAACATGGATAATGCAGGGAGTAGCAAGAATTTTCTTGCTTGGTATAATCCTGAAAATTTACTTCGTTTTTTTTTTTATGGCTACATACTAGATATGAGTAACTTACAACACTGTCCAGAGAAGCTATGAAAAAGGAAAGGTCTGATAAGAAACTGTTCAGTTATGTCCCCACGGCCTTTTGGATACTACCTTTAAATCCTTCCCAAGAGCTTCTTAATCTGCTTGTATTTTTTTAGAAATCTAGCTATCCTGGAGTGCAGTGACAACAGCAGAAGACATAGCTTCTAACATGGGAGTAAGTGGCTTTTCACAGAGACCGAGATAATGGTTTATCTGACTTATGAGACAGTTGTCCAGTTACAGGTTTAAAAGTCTGAAGAGATGGCACATCTGTTCCTTTTTTACTGTATTTTATGCTTCAAGATAGGATACTTCTACTGGAAACAATATAAGTCAGCCAATCCTGAGACACCGTCATGCCTTTGCAAAGGTGGAATATAATCATTCACTAAAAGCCAGATCCAAATGCCTTTACTCATGTTATTTAGCACCTTACGCAACATGTAGTGTCTCACTAAAGTCAATGAAGCAGCTTCTACAACCCTTGAGTTCAATTAGACCGTTCACAGAGTAATATGCTACTTCTTGTGCACAAGGGTTGGAGTATTTGACCGCATGTGTTTCAGTTACTGTTATTTCCATATGCACACATGCCACTCACCAAGATTTATTCATATTGGATTTTTATCCTTCTGTTTCATTACCAAATATCTGATCTAGGGGAGGAAGACTGGAGCTTAACATTCTTCCACTGAGTATGTAGGCAGGTTTGCTATTGTAGCGTTACACAGGAGAGTTGAAGGGGAAAAGAGTTATGAGAAAACAAAAGCTTAAAGAACTGCATGACTTTTGAAGATATATAGGAGACTAAAACAAGACTTCTAAAATTGTTTTTTTGACTGTGTCCATGGAAATACCCTACAGTATTTTTCTAGCATTATGAATTTACCATGTACTTTCTTAACCTAAAGAAGTGCTTTTATAGTTCATGAATAGACTCCCATCTCATATCTACTATACAGTAGATACTTTTGATTAACCACAGAGCATTTTATATTCCCAGGTTTTCTTTTAAAAAAAATCTTCTCAAAAATAAAGGTGAGAAAACAAAGGGCTTAATGTAGAAAATTGCTGAAATAGGTCAATAAACATTAAAGATAGCTGGATTCTTGGTTGGCAAATTGGGGTATTCCATTGAAACAAATGGGGCTAGACTGATGGATAGCTGATGAGAATCTGCCCCATTAAATTAAAAATGGCAAATAAGATAAAGAAAAATGTTTTTTGGTATCTCCCAACATTTAAGAACTAGGGTCTGTGTTTCTTCTGTTACAACTTATGAGATCAGTGGATTGCAGCTAAAGCTAGACTAATTCAGGCTAGAAGTTAGGCACATGTTTTGATGAGAGTAATTAACCACTGGAACAATTTACTTAGATGTGGTGGATTCTCCCTCAACTGAAGTCTTTAAATCAAGATTTGGATGCCTTTCTAAAAGACATGCTACAGCTCAAACAGAAGCTATAAGCAGGATCCACTTGATTTAACTCTATAGCCTTTGTTACGCAGGAGGCTAGTTTCTGTGAACAGAATGGTCACATCCGACATGCAAATGTATTACTCTACAGCCATCGTTTATTTCCTTTGTTCCTTCCAGGGCTACTGCAGCTCAGATGATTGCAAAACATGTAATCCACACCAACACAGTGTAGCTCCTTGTACCCATTCTACTGGGTAGATCACACAGAGGCCTGCGTCTGCTACTGAGCTGATAATCATGATCCTTTGGCTAGTCGGAGGCTCATGCTTTTGCACCCAGAGACTCCAGGTTCCGTCCCTGCAGATGTCTCACCAAGGGGCACAGTTAATCAGAGCTTTCTTACACACACACACAACAGAACAGATTTCTGTTGGTAAAATGCTGTTTTGACTGAACTGAAAACTTCTGCGGGAATGTGCTGATTCTGTTCAACCTTTGACAGAAGCTGGGTAGGCTGCCTAAGCAGCCTGCTTTCCTGCCAGCTCCTGGCAGCCCAGCTGGCATGTACAGAAATAGGTTGCCCCATTTTGCCAGAGATTCTGCAAAGGACAACCTTTGATTCTGATGTGGAGCAAACACTGACAATCCTCAACTTCCTGTGAAATAGACATCCCTTTCTCAGCCGGCTTTAGTAAATATAATGGATATTTGAGCCATTGTGATCTGCTGTCAATGAAAGGGGTTGTGGCGATTTTCTACCACATGATTCCCCTTCAGGATCAAGCAAAGGAGGATAAGTAGGATCAATGCTACATTGATTACAATCAAATAAGATCTAGTAAGTAGCAACAGCATCTAAAAAGAGCATTTGTTGTTTTAAGACTGACCTATTTGAAAGTTTTCTGCAAGTAAGTCTTTCTTGAACATAGCTTTTATTCTACCACTTCTCTCATTCTCTTCCTTACAGTATTTATTTTAACTTAATAACACAATAGATCCTAACCAGAGGGAATATTCTCAAGGACTGAGTATGACAATGACTGTGCATACAATGTTATTTGATGGTCTGGTCCCCAGAGACCCCAGAGGAGTAACAAAGCACCTGGATTTTTAAATTACCATTTTACCAATCTACTTGAATGGCTTCAGAATTACGTTGATTCTATTGCATACTATTTTTAAAACACCTCAGCATTTTCACTTTCAAATATGAGAGATATAGTTAAGATATCATTGCCATGATTAGATGGTAAAGTACTAGAGATTAAACAGATTCTCTCATGGCTTTAGGAATCTTTAAGAGAGAAAAATCATAGGAGGTACCAGATCATTCACTCTGATCCCCATCTGCCTCAAATTGTTTTCTCAGTATTTATAACTCATCATGTTAGCTACAGTTTAAGAAACAGAACCTAAAGACTGCACAACTGTCACGGTTGCCCTTGTGGCATTTCTTAAGTTGCATTCTAGAAGCACTGAAATGAAATTCTTTTTTTCCTGTTACTTGCATGTGCGTACCCCTGCAGAAAGGGAGACAGTGCTGCAAGGAGTTGCTACAGAAGAAATGGTCCTTATAGATTTCCCTATTCCAACAGTTCTTGCTGTGTTTCCACTACTAAGTGGTGACAAATTGGGGTATTCCATCGAAACAAATGGGGCTACAAAAATCTAAGTGAACCACAAGTTGCTTTTCTTTGACATTTCCCCCTATAGGTGTTTGTCTGTGTTGTTGTTTGCATGTGATTCTAGGAAAGCTAAATGCCCAGATAAAAGCACAATAAGTCTATTAACTATAAAACCTCTACTGGGATAGTGCTTGGGGTTTGCTACAAACCCCAGGGTCTGATTTGGATATGGATAGAGGCCCCTTCAATATTTTTAAGTTAAATAAATACTACTGGGAATTATGATTACGGAAGACTAATTTCCCAGCTATAGATTGGGAGACAAGTGTTGTTAATAATGGTAGGGTCCAGATGTTCTTGGATGTGATAGATGGAAGATTTCTTCACCAGATATCCACCAAACTAAAAAGAGGTAATGTCAATTTAGGTTTAGTATTGGTAAGTAGCAAGGATCTGATAGATGAACTTTGGTTTGAGTGATAATGAGCTAATTCATCTTAAACTAAATGGAAGGATAAACAAAAATAGGTCTGCAACTAGGGTCCTTGATTTCAAAAGGGAAAACTTTAACAATTAAGGGAATTAGTTAAGGAGGTGGATTGGACCAAAAAACTCAAGGATATGAATGTGGAGGAGGCTTGGAATTCCTTTAAGTCAAAGTTGCAGAAGCTATCTGAAGTCTGCATCCCAAGCAAGGAAGGGGAAATTCATAAGGAAGGGTTGCAGACCAAATTAGACAAGGAAGCACCTCAAATAGGTTAAGTGAAAGCAAAAGCCACAAGAAATGGAAGATAGGAAGGATCAGCAAGGAAAACTATGACTTCAAGATCAGAAAGTGTAAGAAAAAGTGAGACTTGCCAAAAGCCAAGCAGAGATGGACCTTGCAAAGGAAATTAAAACCAATAGTGAAAAGGTTCTATAGCCATATATATATATATATATATATAAGAAAACCAGGGGGGAAAAAATTGGGACTGTAAACACTGAGGATGGGGTGGAGATTGAAGATAATCAAGGCATGGCCCAACACCTAAATGAATACTTTGCCTCAGTTTTTAATACAAGTCATGAGGAGTTCAGGGCTAGTGGCGGAGTGGCTAATGGAAACCAGAACACAGAAGTAGAAATTACCACATCTGAGGTGGAAGTCAAATTCAAGCCACTTATGGGGACTAAATCGGGGGACCTGGATAAGCTCCATCCAAGATTATTAATGAACTGGCACACAAAATTGCAAGGCCAAGAGCAAGGATTTTTAATGAAGCCATAAAGTCGGGGGTCATACCCTCAACTGGAGAATTGCTAATATAGTACCTATTTTTAAGAACAGAAAAAAATGATCTAGGAAATTACAGGCCCATTAGTGTGACCTCAATTGTATACAAGCTCTTGGAACAAATTTTGAAAAAGAAAAATAGCTAAGGACATAGAGGTAAATGGTAATTGGGATAAAATACAACATTGTTGTATAAAAGGTAAATTGCACCAGACTAAATTGATCTCTTTCTTTGAGGAGATAACTGATTTTTTTAGACAAAGGAAATGGAGTAGATCTAATTTCCCAGAACTTTAGTAAGGCATTTGATATAGTTCCACATGGAAATTTATTATTTAAAAATTGGAGAAGATGGGAACTAATATGAGAATTGAAAAGTGGATAAGGAACTGGTTAAAAAGGAGACTACAGATCACAGGAAAGTAGGACTATAAAGGACATCAATAGGTCATCTAGTCCAGTCCCCTGCACTCAAAGCATGACTATGTAATAACTAGACCATTCCTGGCAGGATTTGTCTCACCTGCTCTTTAAAACCCTGATGAAGATTCCAGAGCCTCCCTAAGCAGTTTGTTCCACTGCTTAGCTACCTTGACAATTAAGAAGTTTTTCCGAATGTCCAACCTAAACCTCCTTTCCTGCAATTTAAGCCCATTGCTTCTTGGCCAATCTACACAGATTAACTAGAAAATTTTTTTTCCACCCTCCTCCTTTTGTGTATGTGAACACTGTTATCATACCCATTCACCCCAGTCTTCAGACTAAACAAACCCAGTTTTTTCAATCTTTCCTCATAGGTCATGTTTTCTAAACCTTTAATCATTTGTTGCTCTCCTCTGTTCTTTCTTCAATTTGTACACATTTTTCCTGAAATATGGTGCCCAGAACTGGACACAATGCTCCAGCTGAAGCCTTATCACTTCAGAGTAGAGTGAAAAAGTTACTTCTCATATCTAACTTACAACACTCCTGCTAATACAGCCCACAAGGATGTTTGCTTTTTTGCAGCAGCAGCGTTACACTGTGGACTCAGATTTAGTGTGGGATGTACTATAAGAGATCCCCAGATCCCTTTCCAGGCAATCTTTATCCATTTTCCAATTTTGTACAATGGTGAACTGTCAGGCAAGAGGGAGGTTACAAGTGGAGCTCCTCAGGCATTGGTCGTGGGACCAATCTTATTTAACCTTTTCATTAACAACATTGGCACAAAAACTCAGTGTGCACTAATAAAATATGCGGAGGACACAAAGTTGAGGGTATTGCCAATATGGAGGAGGACTGGAATGTCATAAAAGACTGCCTGGAGGACCTTGAAAACTGGAGAAATAAAAATGGGATTAAGTTTATTAGTGCAAAGTCATGCACATAGGGACTAATTATAAGAGTTTTTGCTATAAACCGGGAGCACATCACTTGGAAGCATATCGCAGCTGCCGTACTCACCACTCAGTGGCTCATCTGGGGAATTGGCTCTGCCACCTGGTCCGATGGAAGCCAGCTATTCCACTCACTTACTTCTTGGTGTCTTGTTCACCGGGAGCTGGGGTATTTTCCTCTTCATGACTTAGCTCTCTAGCTAAGTCACATGAAAGTTCTCCCCCCCTTTCAGGGTATCTAGAGTGAACAGATAGCAAGTGTGAAAAATCAGGACAGTGGATGAGGGTATATAAGAAAAAGGCCCCAAATATCAAAGGCTGTCCCTGTAAATTCAGGACATCTAGTTACCGTAAAGGTATTACAAGCCCTTTGAGACAAACTGACCAGGGTGCTCTGCTCCCCTCTGCCTATTCAGTGCAACTCCCCCAAGGGCTGGCAGGGAAACCCAGGCCTCCCTCTACATGTAGTGCCAGTCCAGGGACCCTCATCCCATCAGCTTTAGGCTTTTTACTCCCCCAGCCCTTACTATACCTTTCCTGGACTGCTTCTTACTCTGCTTCCTGCTCTTCCCCCTTACATCAGGGCATGCAACTTCTTATTTCCTCTCCTTGTAGAGCCTGCCTGGCTCCTCCCCACAGCTGGACTTGATTTGCAATTAGGCCTTAGCATGCTTTAGGTTTCCTCCAGGTGCAGCCTAAGGTCAATTGGCCTAATTTACCCTTTAAGGCTTTGTGTGGGGTGGACATCCCATCACAAAGTGACAGAAGAGAAAAACCTGGGTGTATTGGCTTATCACAGAATGACTATGAGCTGCCAATGTGATGAAGCTGTGAAAAAGGATAATGCAATTCTAGGATGCATCAGGTGCAGTATTTCCAGTACTGATAGGGAAGTGTTATTGCCATTACACAAGGTACCAGTGAGATCTCCTCTAGAATACTGTGTGCTGTTCTAGACTCTCACGTTGAAGAAATAGGAATTCAGCCTGAAACAGGTGCAAAGAAGGACTACTAGAATGAGCAGAGGAATAGAAAAACTGCCTTACAAGAAGAGAGCTTGGCTTGTTCAGCTCAACAAAATGAAGGCTGAGGGGAAATATGATTGCTCTCTACAAACACATCAGCAGGATAAATGCAAGGGAGGGAGAGGGATGATTTAAATTAAATGCCAATGCTGATACAAGAACAAATGCCTAAACACTGGCCATCAACAAGTTTAAGTCTGAAACTAGTTGAAGGTTTCTAACCATCAGAGGAGTGAAGATCTGGAACAGCCTTCTAAGGGGAGAAATGAGGGTAAAAAATCTAATTGTTTTCAAGACTGAATCTGATAAATTTATGAAGGGGATGGTACGATGAGATTGCCTACAGTAGCATAAGGCCCATCTATGATTACGGGTAGCAAAAATCTCTAGTGGCTGGAGATGGACACTAAATGGGGAGGGTTCTGAATTACTACAGTGCATTCTTTCCCAGGTGTCTGGCTGATGGGTCTTGCTGACATGCTCAGAGTTCGACTAATTGCCATATTTAGCCGCTGGAAGGAATATTCCCTATGGTCAGATTTGCAGAGACCCTGGGTTCTGCAGCATGGGGCACAGAGTCACTTGTTGGTCTGAGCTAGCGTAAATGATAGATTCTCTGTAACTTGAAGTCTTTAAATCGTGATTTGAGGACTTCAGTAACTCAGCCCGAGGGTATGGGTCTATTGCAGGAGTGGGTGAGTGAGGTTCTGTGGCCTGCCATGTGCAGGAGTTCAGACCAGATGATTATTATGGTCTCGTCTGGCTTCAAGTCTGAGTCTAATTGTTTTGTTGTCCTTTTTCATGTCAACCAAAAGATAACTTTTTCCCGTAGGCAATAATAGCCTTTAATATTGCTTCATTCCCTTTAAAATAAACAAAGAAAAACCAGCCCAAGACACCTGTTATTTTGCTGGCGAAAACAGCTCCTGCACAGCATGCACACCATCATTTAGAAAATCTGACCTCATTTAATAGGCAGACCTGGGGAGAGAGCGAAAATAGCGAAAATGCCATGAGCATAACGACGACAACATAAATGGGAATGATAAATTATCACTACTAGGAAAAGGCAGAAAAATTTCTGGACTGAATCTTTGTGACTATTTTTATGGAAAAACTCAAACTTCTTAGTGACTAGTTTGTGGGCTAAAAGTTATTTTATCTGCAGCTTAGATAACAAAGGCGCTGCACACTCCAATATAAGTTCTGTAGTCTACATGCCAGGAACTCAGGCCATAAATCACCGAGCAAGGACATTTTGTGCTCAGTCTAGCACCCACCAACATTACGGGGAATGGAACACACTCTTTATGGGTTAGTGGAAATATTGATCAGGGTCATCAGTCTCATACTTAAAGAAGCTTGAATGATGTTCCCAAAAGCACGGATCCTTGTTTTAAAATCTTCACCTCCCCTTCACTGTTCATCCAAAACCAAAAATAACCTCTCCCTGCCAACAATCTAAAACTATGTGCATCTTTTTTTGATCCCTTCTAGGAACGGATGCCACCAGAAATACTTTTGGTGTTGGTTCTGCTAAATCTCATCAGGTGAATTAACATTTTGCTAAACCAAAACCATGGGTAAATTGGTCAGGATTCTAATTTTATTCTAGTACTAAAAGGTCAAGTGTTTAGGAGGTAAGAGGTGCTTGGAAACAAGCGTTCTGATTTTGGCCCCTCTGTCTAGTCATTTTCCTTTCTGAGCACTTTTCAGAATATTCTTTATTTATTAAAAAAAAATAAAAACTTTTTATATAAACTTATATATTCTGTTTCATATCTATGCAATACAGTATTTGCTTGTATACCTGGCCTTGAAAAACTGGATTCCTGTGCAACTGGTAATTGTGGCACTAGCGGGTATGAGAAGTCTGAATTTAAGATTAACTAATATGCTCATTTTGTATGTCAGTAATACCTCTTGGGATTCTCTGAGACCTTTTCCACTCAACTGATCCAGAACACGTTGTTCCATTCTGGGAGATCACTGTGGTCAGTTCTCTGGGATCCAACAACTCCTTTTAACTCCAGCTCATCAATCAGGTTTCTTTATTAGTCATGTAACAGCTCAAACCTCATGCTTGCCAGGCCCAAACAAAGAGGATTTAGGTGACACCACGATTCCAAATTATACCACAGTACACAGTTACTAACATCTATATTGCTTGAATCTAGTTCGTTTGGACATTATATGGATCATGTAAGGACCAATCGCTTATGTTCTGATCTTATCTACATTTCAAGCTGAACAGTTCAGCACATTCGGCTTATCTCAACTAGCCCAAAAAAAAAAAAAAAAAAAAAAAAATTTTTCAGCTCCCAACCTGTCACCCTTGCTTACAGTCTAACCTTGCACTCAAATCAAGGTAGAGGCACGTTTACTAATGCCCAGCAAGATCTATGCCTCCAATACCCAGAGTGCCTTTCCACCTCAGATATTTCATAGCAATTCTGTTATCTGAGATCTGGGGCAAACAAAGATTGGGACCACTCTTTTCAATGCAATGTATTCTTTTGTGAATGTTAATTAATTAATAGAAGTGCTTGGATCCTTCAGGAAATGGAGATCTGGTAATATCTTTGTTTCCCATTTAAACAGAGTCCTTAAATCAACACCTGGAACGTCTCAAACTCTTTGAAGATGAAACTGAAGATCAGATCCTTGAAAATCTAAATGGGATCCTTCTGGCTCTTGCTGAAGACAGTTAAGTATCACTCCAAACCATTTGATTTCTGTCACCCCAACAGAATTCCTTAGGACCTACGTCGCTTCTCATGGCGACATCTATTAGATAAGGACTTCGCTCCTCAAATCTACCACTGCCCTCAAACCTATTTTCTGTTGCATGTGGGGGTGGGATAGAGAGAAGGTGGAAGAGGTCTCCTCTGAACCAAGCTAAAGAACAAATTAATTTCTTCTACTCTAACTAGCTCCTAGCTAGTGGGCCCATCAATTCAGTTTAACTGGGTTTGGAAATATAGAGCTGGTTAGAAACTTCAACTTCCATTCCGTGGAAAATTCTGACAATTTGAGGGGGAAAAAACTCCAAATTGGAAAGAAAAAACAAATTTTGATTAAATAAATTCTGAACCTTTAAATTTGTAGGTAATCGTATAACATATAATTTTAGTAACATTGGTTCATTTCATTTTGACTTTAATATAAAACTTTTAAATATATTTAAATTGTCTTCTCAAGGAAGAGAGATTGGCGATGCAGAAGGGCAGAGTGAGGTCTGGTCAGGTCTCTAGAACTTCCAGTGCTCTGCATGGACTTTGTTTTGGCACTCATCTGTCCTCTCTTACCTTGTCATCATGCTACCTGCATGAAGATTTGCTCAGAAGCAGCCATGGATGAGACCCGGAAAAAATTAAAACATTTCTGAGTTCTATCTAGCTGTTTCTCAGGATATGAGTACTTCATTTCTTCTTTTCCTGACTTCCCCACAAATTCAGGGGGTCTGCATGGAGCAGATGGGTTTCTCTGAGGTTCCCAGGGAAGATATTTGAGGGCTGCTACTCTCATCTGTCAATGGAGGGGACACTTCAGCCTTAAGTATTTAGCTTCTGAGTGGAAATTTCCTACCAGTGCTCAGAAGGTATTTGAAACTACGGCTTGCAAACCAGTTGCTTGAACCGAGACTACCTTACACACTAGCAGCTATTTGTGAAGATATAAATAAAAACGTTCTATATTCTGCACTTCTTGTTTAGCAGCTAATTTTTTTGACAATGTAAGGAGCCAGAATAATAACTAGATCTCTTAAAATGCCACCACACCACCTGAAATATAGAAGTCTAAATTAGGTTCCCACACTCTTGCTTCTTGGTCAGCAGGAACAGGAAGTGCTGCTCAGTGTTGACTGCTGAAGTTAGTCAACTAGTGGCATTGAGGGGGTTGAAAAAGTTTTCAAATGTCTAGTTCTTTATTGGAAGATGGACAACTGCAGAACCACCAGAGTAAATGAGAGCTGGGGGTGGGGGGGGGAGGGGTGATCCAAGCAGAGGATAAATAATTGAGGTAGCCGTAAGGAAAACTATATTCTCTTCTAGGCAGAGATTTACACAAAGGTGATATATCTGCTGATTGAGAACTATAGCCACTGGCTACAATGTGGTAAAACACTATGAAATGGCTTGCATTAAAGCTGCTGGCCCATGCCTTATTCCATTTAAATAAATGGAAGATTTCAGCAAAGTATGATTTCAGCTACCTATAATTCAGAAATACAGCAGCAAACAGGATTCCACTTCGATTTAAAATTCTGGAGTCTCCTCAATGAGCAGACAATGAATTTACTGATCACAAAAATATGAAGTTGCAAAGAAACTTCAGATTTAATTTCCTACCTAAGAAATATGCCTGAATCCTAAAATCATCAGTTAGTTACTTTACCACTAGATGGTTTTTATCATGACCTGGTTGTAATAAAGCACTGGGCTAATTTATACATTTAGACAGCAATTAAAATACTGGAATGTAATTCGAGGTGTATTGTTAGAAAACTAAATGCAGCCTTTAATAATAAATCTGAAAAAGCTACACTCATCTAGAACTATTTTAATTTAGAAATTAAGTCATACAAATTTCTGATTCTGAAAGCTGATACTGTGTCACTTACTGTTAGTGTTACTGTGTCAATATTTAATATCTTAAAAGGCAACCTACTTGTTCATTTTACTTGGGAAGTGCTGCATTTAACTTCAGAAAGTCAGAAGTTCTGTTGCTACTGTAACAAATATCAGTCTACAGGTTGATTACATTGTACACTGTCATGATGTTATGCATTGTTCATGGTGTATGACTGGTCATTTCTGTCACCAGGTTGTTGGTTTTTTTGTTTTTTTTTTCTTCCACTGGGTGATTGAATCGTTTTAAATAGGAAAACAATGAACCAACTTCTGCTAGGAGTTTTCATGTGAATAAACATCTGTGCTCAAATTCCTGAAATAGTTTGGATTTGTGACCATCTTCAGGATTAAAAAATACTTATCCACATAATGAACATTATCCCCTATCAAATATGCCACTTTTATTCACAAACAATTTGCAACTCAAGTATTTCTCTCAGACCACTCTATTAACAACCACACATCCCCCATCTCACCCTCGGCTCACCTCACTTTCCAGACCCCCGAAAGAAAAGAGGAGAACCCAGAAGGATTAAAAAAACCTGGGACATTGCAGCTTAGAAGGGGAAAGTTAAAAACAACACCCTAATTTGAAGCAGCCTCTCTACTGGACAGCAGGGAAAGACTGTTCTTTGATGCTTATCAAGAGGTCAGCTCACAGCCATTTACCATGGGTTTAAATATTAAAGCTGATAGTGGCAGTCATCTGTACCATAGAGGCTAGATCTCCCGTTCCACTCGCTGAAGCATTGTCAGCTTTAGGGCTATTTCCAGAGGCGGTTGTGTAGAAAGTTCTGGCAGTCCCACTCTAGCCCCAGAGCACTTGACTTCTCCCAAGTATTGCGTGCAAGAACACAATAAAATCATGCACCTTTGGACTGAGTCAGTAAATAAGGCATGTCTGAGGGCAATTTCTTCTTGTTTGCAGCTTCACTTATGCTTTCCTGAGGTGGCGGGGGCTGGTTGCTTTCACCTGTCAGCGCTTGCTTGGCACTAGTTGCCTCTCCTTCAGCGCACAGGGATTTATCCAGTTGCCATGGCAACGTGGTTGAAGGTTAGATGGTGGGCTTTGTACAACACCCATGCATTTGAAAGCTCTTGAAAGAGCCCCACTCATAATATTTTCAGAACTTTGGCCTACCTCGTCATTTAATCTCTTTCCGGCAGAGACCCTTGAGTAACAAATATTTCAAGTGGATTTCAGCTCCCCCATGAGCTGGCTGCAGGGAAGTCGACATAAGAGCTCTTCTCCCTATTCAGTGGCATCCAAGGATCCCTTTCTGCTGGAGTGGGTCTTGGCCAGTACTGTTAGCCGTCTTCATTACTTGTCCATGAGTAAAAGGTTGCAGGACTGGGCTCGTAGTAATTAGAAATGCACAAGAGCGTTTCTAGGTGATTTTTCTGCATAACAAAGACATTGCATAAGTTGGCACAGGTGGTATTTTCTGCACACTGGGGCATGGGTCTGGAAAAACAGAAGGTGATGTACTTAAAGATTTAGGTATATTGGAACAGTAGTGCTGGAGAAGTTTGTAGCTTTTAGCATAGGCATTTACTTCAGCATCAAATTCATCAGTCAAATGTTATGCAAATACTGATTACAGCTCAATATTTCATGCTGTGTTGAGTTTTGTACACAAACCTCTTATCTTATTCTTGATCTCTTGGAAAGAAATCATGTTAGCTGTGTTTGAAATGCTGTTTGCTGAAATATTTTCTCTACATTATTGGCATCTTTTTACCAAAATAGTATTCCTTATTATAGTGTATGATGTTACTTACTGAGTTTCATTAGAAGGAATTGGGCTTTTAGAAAACATGTCCAAAACTCATATTAGAGGCTTCTGAATACTGAGGAAAGGAAACAGGTAAATCGTTCTAAATTTTTAGACCAACCATAGAAAGTCTTGAGAGTAAAAGACACAAATCACAAACCCCATAACAGACAGAGTAATATACCTGTCATCACAGAGCTCATGACAGCTGTGTTACATTTTTGTAGTTCAAACAAAGTAACAAATTGTTTAGAAATGCCTGGCCTGATTTCAGTCTTTAAACGTCATTTATGTATGATAACGGCCTATTTTTCTGGATTTGGCCATGTTTGTTTATTTAAAACCCAAAAAAGCAAGTTCGTGGTCAGTCCATCCTCACACGTAAAGAGATCTTTTGTTTTTTTAAAGTTTGTTGCTATCTAATCTACATACAACATGGAATTATTCCAGGATAGATTAAGAAGAAAGCTGTCTTTTCTGATGGAAGGTACGTGTGACTGACTACAAAGTAAAGGAACCTGTAACACTAGGAAAAATATTTTTTTATAATCAGTCTTAATCCCACTTTTACTATCAAAGTTTTTCCCTGC
>ML675609.1:13466255-13924918 GCA_007922155.1 Mesoclemmys tuberculata | reverse complement strand
TTATAATCAGTCTTAATCCCACTTTTACTATCAAAGTTTTTCCCTGCTTCTGCCAGTGACAAAGCATAAAAAACATCAGCCAGTGTTCAAACAGGAAAGAGCAGAATCTCTAACAGCCTTTTATCAAAGGGCCAACCTTCCCCTTCCTAGCACACCCTCTCTAGCTGACAGGAGTCTGTGTTTATATATCCATTCTCCAGAAGACTCAATAGCTTGAGGACAATTCAACATAATGAGAGAGCAGGAATTCCTATTGTGGGGTGGGAGTATAAAAACAGTCCTAATTGCCAGGAGCAGCTGTAGGGTAGGGTTTTAACCCCTAAATTTGCCAGGTACCACAAGCCGTTCATTTCTCACAGTCAGAGAAGATGCTTCCCTTTTAGGTCTGACACATAGGGTCCCATTCAACAAGGTTCTTAAGCACTTGCCTGACTTTAAACAGAGGAATAGTCCCTGTGACGGCATATGCTTAAAGTTAAGCAGGTGCTTAAGTACCTTACTGAAACAGCATCTTGGGTTCCAGCACTACCTAGACCTCTACAGAAGCCCCGAAGGCAAATGCCGTACGTAAATCAAATCCCTTGCTGCTAACCCTTGTTATCATTGCAGAGCAAAGATCTTCCAGCCTACTCACAGCCTATGGGATTTTCCCAACTTTAGCTCAAATTCTCAAAGGCAACCCAAGCTGTGCCGTGAAGGCGGCCCAAGTGATTGCAGAGGTAGCAAAAAATGGTAGGTAATGGGTAAACCGTTACTACAAATAACGTTAAACGTGATTCTTGTACACTGTCAGTCTGCTTATCTGTTCTATGGACATTAATTATTGGCCTTGTGGTTGAGGTATTGGTTTTATTTCAACAAGGCAAGTTCCTGTCAGCTTCTCTCCTCTGTCTGTGCAGAGGAAATGAAGAAGCCGTGTATCGATGCAGGTTTGGTTCTAGCTTTGGTACCTCTCCTGGAGAGCCCAGACCAAGAGATGTTGCTTCATGGTGGGAGAGCCATTGGCCGCATCTGCTATGAAAATAGTAAGTACTCAAATTTCTGAAGGAGTGCTGGACATTCTGGCTACAGCTGCAAGTTGTGTTTGTTTCTTTTTGTTTTAACACTTGGACTTTCGACTTAGACTGTTATGCACTTTATATAGAGGTGGTATACATAGTGCATACATACATATGTACCAGTAGCTTCCAGTTGCTTCTGCAATAGACATACACTAGCATAGAAAGCATGGTTTTGACAACAAGAGAACTATAACTAAGGGGTTAGATTCACTTTTGAATAACTTCTTTTATTCATTGTAATTACAGTAAGTTAATACCAACCACCAGCTAAATCCTTTAAATAGTCTTCACTTAGAAACAGCATGTTTCATTAAACTGCCCCTTACTAAGTTGCAATTATTATCTGCATTACAGTAATGCCCGGAGACCACAGTTGAGATCAGGGCCACATTGTGCTAAGCATGGTACATGCATATAAGAAGATACAGTTCCTGCCCCCAAAGCAGTCAGTCTAAATAGACAAGACAAAGGGAGGAAGGGAAACAAAGCTCAATTAGCTTAGTCAAGGTCACACAGGAAGTCAGCAGCAGAGAACTCAGGTCTTTTCACTCCCACTCCACTGTTCTACCTACTAAATTGCCCTTGCCTTTCATGGTAAAACACTATGAGAATAGTGCTGTTTCACTGCTAGAAAAATTTTCCGTAGGGAAAATCTGGGCATATTATGTGGCACCAGTGATTTTATTTTGATGAAACCCAAAAGAACAGAATGGAACATGCTGGTGATTAAAATACTGGGTAAGGCAGTTTGGATATTTCAGAAGTAGAATAGCTACAATCACATGTGAGTTTCTCAGAAATCCCACAAATAAGTGGGAAAATAACATTGTATATTTAGAGCCAGATTCCTACCTATTGTAAACTGATGCAGCTCCATTTACTTCAGTGGAGCTACGCTGACATACTCCAGCTGAGGATCTGGCTCCTAAGATATAAAAAAGCATACCGAGAGGGGTTCAGATCAAGTGCTGTTCTGTGTCCGGATACTCTTGGCATTGGCTACAGCTTTACTTACTCCCCTGCATCCCAATTTAGGGCTATTGACAATCTATCCACGATGAGGTAAGCATTCCATTTAATGACAACTTCCTTAAAACACAGCAAAACCTCATCTCTCTTGGTCTTTATGTTAGTCCTTTCCTATGTTAGGCTATTGTATCATCTCAGATATGCTCACTCCCACTGCAATTGTCTTTAACACCTCTTTTATAATGGCCTAACTGCTCAGCTCCCAAAACATAGTTTTATCATCAGAGTAGAGTTGAAGGACGCAGTTGTGGTCTTGTAATGACACAACAGAATTCTTGACTCCAGTTCTTCATTTTCCATCCACATGCAGAACTTCTCCTGGATATATATTAACCTGAATCTGCAAAGTAAAACACTTGTTAATTTGGAAGGATAATGAAGTCAAGATCCATCATATAATATAAGGCCAAAAAGGACTGACCATCTAGTTGGATCTCCCTGAATTAATTCCTGTTTAATTAGAGCATATCTTTTTTTTTTTTTTTTTTTTAAATCTTGATTTTAAAATTTCTAGTGATAAACTCTCCACTACAACCCAAGTTGTTCCAGTGGTTAATTACCCTCACAGCTAAAATTTACATCTTATTTCTAGTCTGTATCTTTCAGCAAATGTTTGTCTTAACTCTTCCTTTAGCTCTCCCTCATGCCATAGTTAGTACAATGATGGATTCATCCAAGATGAAATTCCTTTTGCCTTTAATTTCTATGCTTTTTATTTCCAGGTGACCTTCAGGAGCAATTGGTGAAGGCAGGAGTGATCACATCATTGGCCAGGATATTAACTGACTACCCAGAGAGTGAACCACTTGTCCGTGTCAACCTGTTGGCCTTAAGCAACCTTGCAAACCTAGGTGTGCATTAAAACACTTCCAAATTTGAAACTGTATTGTTTTCCTATCTCAAAGCAAAATTGCATGCTCATGCTACTTTGGGCTTCTTAGGCAGTGTTTCCACAAGTATGGATGGCCATACCAGGCAAATGTTTTGACCTAGCATCAGGCAAAGTCATTATACTCCCCTGCATAGAGATTAGAGACCTGCAGTTGGGATAAATTCAAGACGGTCTTTATTTCTTGATACAAAGAGGTTTGCCTCCTTGTTGTGTGTCCCCTTGTGGTCAACTTAAATAGACTGTCTAAACATTCAAAACTAAATACTAGAACTTGTAGCAGTTGCTGACCAGCCACGCACCATTAAGATTCAATACATGTCCTAGCCTCTTCCCAGAGAAAATTTATGGGCCATGTCCTTAGCTAGATAAACTGATGTCATTCTACTGACTTCAATCACAGTATATATAATCGTACTTCCTTTTATTTATGTGTTGCAATTTAATTTCATTAAGTATCTTTGTCCTGTATGTGATACAAGAATAAGGGCCACTAGTTTTTGATGCTCCTTTCCTCTCTACTATTCATCGTTTTATATGCCTTAATAAAATTGCTTGATTCTCCTCTCACACTGGTTTAAAAACTGTGTAGCTCCACTGACTTCAAAAGGAGTTGCTCCTGATTTATACTAGTGTTACTGAGAGAAGAATCAGGTATGAAGTCTTTCATTCCTCTTACTATGAAAATTCCCCGTGATATAATTGTGAGACCTCCAAATTTGGTGTGAAAGGGAGAAAAAAAATGTATCTAGCCCTCATAATTGCTAATAAAAGTCTTAAACAAAAACCCAAAAGGCTCACAAAACAAAACACAAAAAAACTCAGTGGGTTTTTAAAAAAATCATCATGATTTTTAAGCCAATCATGATTTTGGGGGAGGGACTAACTTTGTTTTTGAATTCTTCATGTTTGCAATACTGCATTCTGGACATAGTCTATTTCACCATGTCCTTTATACATATTTTCTTAAATTGTTAATGCTCTTTTCCCTTTAATCATGTTCTATATCATGTGACATTATATATATATATATATATATATATATATGTGTGTGTGTGTGTGTGTGTATATGTGTGTGTGCTAAAAGCTTTTGAAAAAAAAACTTACCACACAAGCTATATGAGTGCCCTTCCTGAAGAGGCTGGTTAGATTCCTGCTGGGATCCTTTCTTTTGCATAAAATGTGTTCTGGTAAAGTAGCCCATGCTGTGATACCACAAGATGAGTTCATCATTCGCATAAAGCCAATGAATGCAGTGGAATTAGGGCAGTGACTAATTTGACCATTATTAAAAAGGCATAGCCACAGGAATTACACAACTGCATTAGACAGAAGAAGAAAAAATGAGACAGGTTATTTTTTTCCTCTTAAATCCCACCAAATGGTCAGAGGTTACATCTATGGAACAAATTAGCGAGACATTAGAATCAAAGTAGCATCCATTCATCTCTGACTAACGAAAGATTATTTTTAACGGTATTATATTTAGGTGTGTAAACATACAAAATAATGCTATTGTCATCCACACAGACATTGCTAAAGAGGCTTTAAGCAAGACGAAGGTTGCTGAACATCTAGTGAAGCAGCTGCGAAGGGCAGAGAACCATCAGAGGCTAGAAATCATCATTGAAGTACTGCAGACACTTGCAGAGAATGGTAAGGATCTTCTTATCTTGATGACTAGGCTCCTTCATATGGAGGATACTAGCATAGTGAATACTCCTTGGTTTTCAGTGGAATTCCATTACTGAAGGCAAGGAAATAAGGCCCTCATCATAGAAACAATGGGTGAAATCCTGGCCAGATGAATGTCAATGGCAAAATTCCCTTGACTTTGGTGGGGTCAAGATTTCATTTTAAATATGGATCTGTGGGACATGGAAGGATGAAACAAGCTTGAGTGTGGTATAAAATGAACCATTTGACAATTTTTTGGATGATACACTTAGCCTATGTACTGCATGGGAATGCAGAAGATTACTAGAACCTCAGAAAAATTACTGGGAGTTGATCCTAAGAGACACATTAAAAATCGTAACGGGCATAAATGGAGATAAAAGAAGCTGGTTTTTATTAAGAAAGTGGTTGACTAAGGAGATGAGTCTACTTTGGTGAATCAAAGGACAGTTAATAGTAAATCAATTACTTCATGAAAATGGTATTTCCATTAATATTTCTGACTTCAAATGTGTACCTTTGTGCATTTATTTATAAAATAAAAGAGATCACACATTCAGGTGTCACTGGGACAGTCCCCTGTCTTTATATGATGTCTAAGTAACTTATTTGGGGATTCCTGAAATGGCCCAGTTTGTCCCATTTCATCCATCGTAATATTGGGGGGTTGAGGAGGAGTATGTATGTTCAAGACATCGATATATCACACACAATTTGTTCAGGGTTTATCAGCAACAAAAAGTCTAGTGGAATGAGTGTTCAAACTGCATTCACCACACTGCAGTGAAAAGAGTAACAGCTGGAGGTATTACCAAAGCTGTTCCTTTTGTTCAAACTCAATATTAACACCACTGGGAAAAATATGGCCATGGCACTACCAAGTTACAAGCCAGTGACACCAGCACACACCTATTAAAGTATATTTTTGTATTAGTATTTTGCAACTCTTTAAAGATATCACCCTACTTACAGTGGAGCTAACAAATGAACATCTAGAATGCAACTTTTTAAAACCAATATATTTTAAATGGCAACAGAATTTCCCCAATTGTCCCCTCCCTACCCCAAAAAATTATCTAAGTCAAAAACTGATCTAGCTAAAAGGAGTATTTATTCTGACCGTGGTGTTATCCAATGTTAACATCCCCTGTTGTGAACAAAGTTCTCAAAAATTACTGCACCTGGAAAGATCCTGTCTTAAATTATTGGGAATTTAGCCTCCTTGCATTCACCATGTATGCAATGATCCAAAGAGAAGCCATTAATATGCATGTTCTCCTAACCTCTGCAGACGTTTTGAAAGTGCAAATGGTAGAGGCAGGTGTGCACGAGGCACTGTCAGAGATCCTGCTGAGGCTGCAGGGCAGTACACAGGCAGAAGATATATGCAGTGTGAAGGCTGTGTCAGATCTCATTGTGTCTCTGCTCCTTGGAGGTAAGAAAAGGAACTACATTCGAGATGCATACAGAAGCAGCAGAAAGTCCCCTTAGCACCAGGGACTGCCATCTGCTCCTGTGTTTTCATTTCTTTTCTGTAGACACATCTGCAGCCTGTTGTATCAAGATTCCTTGTGGGAATTCTTCTCAACAGACATTCTATTTTTCCCAATTACTCTATGATTGTAATGCTCATGTTGCCATATTTTCCTCCAAGCATATACACATTTTGCCTCGGGCATTTAATGCCACTGTGACTGTTCCTAGGCAGAGACTAGAAATGCAATAGAAGAGCAGTGCACGGTCTCCTTAACTGCAGCTTTGTGTGTCAGTCCAGTCCATCTAGAGCTAGGTTTCTCCAACTTTGTCATATCCTGGTTCCTCTGGGGACAGACAATGAAATGGGCAGTCCTCCCCAAAAGTAAGGGAAGCTCAGATTCAGGACTGATCTATACTTCTTGGATTCACCTTCCATTTTAAAGGGGCAGATCCTCAGCTGCCATAAACCCGTGTAGCTCCACAATGTGCTCCATAACGTGACGTGATGGACTAAGAAAACTAACTACTGATGTAGTACACATAGTGCCTACATCAGTCCCCACAGACCAAGCTCTGCTGATTAACACAAGTCTATATGAAGATCCCATGTCTGCTCTCTTTCTCATGGAGATATTCCACAGTATGATGGGTCCTTTCAGGTAAACTGGCTTCTGACATGGCATTCTGATAGACTGGTGCTCTCAACTTTTTCCCCCCAAGCTCCTTAACTCAGTATATTTAAATATCCATTCTTCATTCATTATTCAAAAATGGAACAAGTGTTTCAGCCATCTGAATTAATGAAGGAAGGAAGCATAAGAATTCAAAATTGTTATGTAAATCATGTTTCTATGTACCGAAAATGGAGAACACTGACCTTCTAGCATATACGCTCTGCTGCCTCAGACCGTTCACTTCAAGTTACACTGCTACTGTAACCAAATTAGTGAGAGGGGACAGAGTCAACCAGTAGCTCTCAAAAACAGGGCATAAAATGTCAGACATCTGAGATGGTGTTTTTGATGTGTGAGGTACATGGAATCCATGCCCAGCCATAAGGTGTAGCAGAAAAATGTTAGCGCTAATCCTGATTATAATTTGGTTCAGATGGCCTTGTATGCCTTGAGAGCTCTGCAGCATTTGGGGCTTCATGAATTAAAGAATAACGGCATAGAATCATGCATTTACACTGCATCCTTTACCAAAATCTCAAGGTAACTTACAGTTTAATTGAACTTTTAAGGAAAGTTATAAAGCGATGGCAAACATCTTTCCAAGTTAAACACATAGTATATTTGGATTTTTCATTATAAAGAATTAGTTCCAATTATATTGAGGAATATAAGCACACACAAAAACTGACAGTTTCCATTCTTAAGATTACATTTAGCTTATGCAGATCTCAACAAGTAACATACTGACACCGAACTCTTGGAAACATAGTAGATATATATTGTTCCCTCGATCCCTACTTGTAAATTGTATGAGATTTCCATGCATGGGTTACACATGCGCGCACGCGCACGCACGTGTTCCTGTCTTTATCTGAGATGTGATCACATTGCTTAAGATTCCATCCAGCAAGGTACGGATTTCATGGGAAGATGAGGGCACCTAGCACTCTGCAGGATAGATTTATACAGGCAGCAGTTCAGCTCAGAGCGAACAGCTCTGTTCCTCCAAATCTTCACATACACTTGCTATCGTATTAGTCCTCTGTTTGGGGAAACCCACTAGTGAACTACCACAAGACTGAATAACATGACATTCTCTGAAGAGGATGGTCCCTTCATGCAATACTGGAGCTAAAAGTAGTGTGGAGAATCTTGCATAAAGGCTACTAGCTTTATGCTGAGTGGGTGAATTAGTGTAATCAATTACTGTGATCAAGAACAATTTTATAATCTTCACAGAATGAGAGCCTCCTGCTAACCCTGATGCTCTGTTTGAGGAAACAATAGTCAACAGACTTCTGAAACCTTGAGTAGTGCTATTCTATAATAGATGCAAAGTAGAGTTTAGATGTATTTTTAGGCTTCTCTTCTCTTATTGGACCACAGATGAATCCATGCAGAAGCTGTTTGCTAATGGATGCGGCATTATCTATGAGAAGGTTGGTACCTGGCTTGCATCCAAACACCCACAGCTGCAGCTGACCGGAGCACTGGCTGTTGCTAACTTTGCCAGGAATGGTAAGGTTGTTTATTCATTACCCATCAAAGTGACCAGGATAGCTGGTATTGTTTGTTTCATACAAAAGAGAGCAATACTATTAGATTTCATGGCTGGCTCGCTCGCTCTCCCACACACACTTTTGCTTTCCTAGACCCTGGTGATGTGTGTCTATCTTTAAATTACAGATGCTAATCATTTCAAGGTCATTGTGTGGGCTAGTCTCCAGCTACACTCCTACTCATCTAATATAGCTCCAGCTCTAAAGCAGCCCCCCGCTATTCCAGTCCTGAACCCCTGCACCCCCACAAATGTCAAAGCACCTCCATCCTGAGCTGCAGTTTCATTTGCTGACTCACTTCAATCAATGGAAATTAACTAGGCAAATGAACTGGAGGGAGGAAGCGAGGACTGGCTCCTCAGCCTGCCACACCAAACGGGCACTGTGTGGAAAGCAGGTTTTTCTCGTATTCCAGTTTTCCAATTGTTATCAAAACTGTTAGGGTTCTTCCCACTGATATCTGGAACTTTACCTGAAAATTAGAAATTAATCAAGAGTAGTCTTGAAAAGTTATTGCAAAATGCCATTGAGTGGACCAGTAGGCCTGATTTCTCACAGTCTGTTGTTATTACTAGAGGGCTCAACACTTCGCCTCTGTTGGTCAAGGTCAGTGCACATAGTAGGGGCTCCTTGCAACCCTCCCCTCCTTTTTCAGGAACTCCCTGTATCCCATCCACACTCTCTTCTCCTGCCAGGGGCACTGTGTGCACTTCTCTTCATTCCGATATAGAGTAAAACTTCCAAAATCACCAAGTGACTTAGGTTCCTAAGCGTGTAAGTTTCCTTTCCAAAAGAGACTTAGGTGCTCTGGAACACTTTACCCATAGTCATTTCAGAAGAGAAATTGAGTTGCTTGAAACTAAGGATGAAACTTCAAAGGAGACCATTTTGTCACACTAAGTTCCCTCAGTGGAAAGAAAGGAACAGTGATTGCTGAGGACTATACGCAGACGAACATAAAGTAGCAGCATTGCCTATATGATCGGAAATGAACCCCACTTATGTAGGACTATTAAACAGACATGGTTAGAGCAAACTCAGTGTGCCTAACAGCTAGGCCTCAGATCGTTTTTCTGATAGCCTGCACTCTCAATTAACACTATGGGGCTTTTGTAACCCAGCTCCAACCCTGGTGAATTCCTGCCTTTCATGGGTAATCATAATAAAATATTTGGTCAGTTCTACTGGAGAACAAACCGAGCTACCCGGTTGTTTTAATAAGTGAGATAGCCTGTGTGCGTTATAACAGAAAAAGAGTTCATGGTGGTGCTGAGTTCTTGATTGCATTTTTCCTAGCACTGAATCAGCCACTGTATGTTATTGCTCACTGGAAATGTCCTCTCTGCCTTTAAAAACTGGCTAACATAGATTTGATGTGTTTGGCAGAATGACACTTTTTTATTCTCTTTCTCCTCCTGAGCCATCTCCTCCCTCCCTCTCTCCACCCTCCCCACCACCATCACACACACATATTAGACATTCCATGTAGAAGAAGTGAATAATCACTGTCAGGCCTCAGTCTGTGCTGCTAATGTATGCACAGCCTTTAATTTAAGTAAAGAAATCTGGTGCCAATCTGATTGCCATGCTAAAGGACCTCTGATGAGGCAGTGAAAGGATGACAGCTTTTGCAGCTGAGAAAATGGCTGTTTCTAGCCAGTTTTAACTGTGAGCCATTAAATTGAAGATGCATGCAAGGCTGCCATCATCCAGGCAAAAATCCACAGAAAGAAAGAGCCACTTGGGAGCTTTGTGACAAAGAAAGATGGCCACTTAAGTGATTGTGCCTGCACATTACTAGAGGAGGAAGGGTATTCTCATTCTCGCTGTCTCTCTTATTGGAAAAAAAAAATTGGAAGTGAGTGTATTTCAGTACAGACTTGAGCCTATTTAAAAACTTCACACTACATATTTTATCTGTAAAGTTCTGCAAATCCTTAACTTATTTCCAGAAAGGATACACAGCTACCCAAAGAGACTTGTGAATTTTCTCATCCTTCTGATCTCCAAAAACCCAGGAGCTTGCAGGAGAGCAGGTCTGAGAAAACACAGATGAAATGTCACCATTAAAAGCCGCATTCATGAATGGAAATTGAAAGATTTTTCTTTAATAAACTTTGCAAAATCGCAAGGAATGTCGGTTTTCACACAAAGTACACATTTAAATGTCAAAAGTATTGACAAGTTTCAACTGAGATATGTAACAGAAAGGAAAAAGCATAGTTTAGCTGAAATGAAATGGTAATGATGATGCTAGAGACACACATCAAAAAGGAACCCATGAAAAAAAACACATCACTCAGCACAGATCAGGAAGAGATAGACATTGAAGTGGAAATGGCATTGAACAATCCTATGGTTTAGAAGCAGTTAAATAAGTTCAGTCAGGAGGATTGCAGCAGGATAAATATAAATTCTGAACAAAAATCAGTTGAAATCATTTTGTTGTTGTTGTATAATGCATTTAAGTTCTCTTTTAGAGTCAGATCCTTGTCTGGTATAACTCCATTGAAATGAAGGGAACTTCACAGATTTATACGGGCAGAACATCTGGCCTTTGGCATGCAGAACTCAGTTCTTTGCCAATCAGAGTTTACATTAAAAGAGGGTTGGGATAGGAAGCATAGCCCTGATGAGAGTCAGCTGTCCTCCTCAGCCAGCCCAGAGTGAGCTGAGCTGCTGCCTTTTATATACTCCCTCCACCAAGGGCATGCCCAGCAAGGACAAGGGGGCGTGGCCACCCAGGTCCAAAGTGCCTGGTTAACCCTTGCAGGGCCAGTGCAGGGTTGATATACTCTATCACAGTGTAATACACAGAAAATAACAAGAGTTTCAAGATAGGTACATCACTAAGGAGGGTATTATGGAGAAAGGGCAATACAAAGCAGTAATTTCTTGAGATTGGTGAGAGTGAAAGCAAAATAATCAGTGTTAAATGGGAAACTTATTCAGTCAACGGGAATTTCACCCGTGTAGTAAACACAAGATCAGAATTTGGTCCCTTCCATAGCAGAGGCTAAAGTAGCTATGGACCCAATTCTCCTCTCACACGTTGATCAGTAGTAATTCAATGCAGTTGGTGGAGTTATAGCAGCGTAAAACTCAGTTTAAGTGAGATCAGAATCACAACACTTGATGAGCCAGTTCCTCAGTCCCCCTCAGGTCTCTTGGCACCTCTAAAGTGCAGAGTGCCCTAATGGGGCAGCAAAGGATTCCACCAGCGTGGAATTGGGGCTTGTTGGAGGGTAAACTGAGGCCAAGTGGAGGTGAGTCCAAAGCCCTATGAGACCATGTAGCTGGCTTAAGTTAACTTGAACTGAAAGCAACCTGAGGGCAGGTATAAAGGCAGCTTAAGGTCAGCTTTGCTGAGCATGAAGGCAAATGCTGTACAGATGAGACTCTTGCCATTGCTCTTGCTAAGATGATCCCTGTTGAACCACAAAACATCCAGGCCAATAGTTCCTTGAGTTTCCCAGAGAACCACTGTTGGGCATAACAATGATCCCTGTGTTTCGTCTCGTCTCTTGAATGCTTGTGTTCCCCTCCTTCTTAAGATGGCAACTGTGTACGGATGGTGCAGCTGGGAGTGGTACTTCAGCTTTTGGACCTTTTAGAGCAACATGTGGAGAACGGGGACGTTTCTGTTCAACATGCTGCACTCAGTGCCCTTCGAAACCTTGCTATCCCAGGTACAGGCTGGTAGACGATCTCCTGTTGGTAAACTACATGTGGGGACGGGGCAACACCTAACGTAGATCCACTGAAGTCAGATTCTGGTGCCTTTCATTTCTGCAAAATAACTCATGCATGTGAATAACTCAATAGGCCTGATCATATGCAGAAAGTTAAAAAGCTTGAAATTATTCACAGGGGTCTAATTAACTGCCACTGAAAAGGCTTCATGTTGCACACAAACTATGTAACAGCTTAGGACAGGCAATGAGGAACAGTAGACACTCTTTAAACTGGGCAGGAAACAATTATGTCATGTTATATCTTCAGGAATTTTACAAAACTGCTCCCCCCCTCCTCCTTTGAAACCTAATTTAGAATGAGTTATAATTTGACCTATATGTTGCCGTTTAGCATTTCTGTTCTTAGGATCTTTAATAAATGTCAGGACATTGGTTCTACGCCTCATCTCATGTCAATGCAGCTCTTTTCTATGTGAGTGCAACTGAGACCAGGAATTAACTGGTCTGAGCACTTCTAACAATACCCAAAAACCGTGTTGGAGCACTGACTTGGCACTGGTTCAGAGAAAAACGTGCCGATTCCAGAGCCACCAATACTAGTAGCTAGAGCAACAGGATATTCTTAGGTCTCTTTTCTCAGTACTAAACCGACCAGGTTGTTTAATTTTTCCGAGTACAAAGCGGTGACTTTATATGATAAAAATTTCCAAAATAAAGCAAAATTAGTGCCACGGAATATATTTATGTCCTTCTTTTGTTTAGTAGCTATGTCTGTGCCTCTTCTCCACTGCCACCTTTTCATATTTGATAACAGGTCTCTTTCTGAAGAAAACAAGTTTCATTTCAGAAGTTCATTCATTTTTCTCAATAACCATGTTTAAAGTTGAGTACCCTGGTGACTTGTGGCCTGTATGTTGATCAAACTAGTGGGATAAAGTTATCCATAACATGTGTGTGTGTTTGCTTTTTAATGCCATATACTTCATAGCACAGTCCTGATCAATTGTCCTAAACTGGTGATATTCATCTGAAAGGAGAAATTTTCTAAAATTTCCTAATGCAACATCTTGCATAAACAAGCATATATATGTCAGTGGCCACAGCCCTACATACAGGTGCCTCTTGTATTATGAACTAGAGTGGTTTTTATCAAAAATCAAAAGGTGTTTTAAAAATGTCTGACCATTTTGCTGAAAGAAAAACAACTAAAACAAAGCTTTTCAATAATGTTGAAACATCCCATTTTGACACTTAGAACTCACTGTTTCAATTTTTGAAACAGCTTTCCAAATAAAGTTTTTACAAGTTTTAAAAGGTCAAAAATCAGAATGACGTGTTTTGATAAAAATGTTTTAGGGAATTTCATTATTTGCTTTTGATCAATTTTGGAGCAGAATTGTTTTCTGAAATAATTTGAACTGATTTTTTCCACAAAAGGGAAAAATCTAGTTTCTGTCCCGCTCTGTGCTTAACTCATATTTCCTTCATGCAAGAACGATCAGGGATTGCATGACAAACATGGTTATTACTGAAAAGTAACTTTAGTTGCAAGTGCATAAATGGGTCAAGTTCACAAGAGGTCCATGTTATGCAGACATATAAAACGTAGATAAATCACACAGCTATCCCCTTACCTGAAAGTAGTTGTGATGTGATGCAGGAGCACAGAGAAGGACACATGGTTAAAACCAAGGAAGGTGCTTTATTAGTCATAATCTGGAAGTAACAGATGGTTGAGTACAACTTTCTGTTTCAGTGAAGCCTACAGAATTAACTCTTAAAGTGCCTTTTAGCACAGAAAGGCTGAGATAATACCTGTGCTATATACAGCAAATATTACTGAGCTATTCTACAGCCATAGCATTCCACTAATGATCTGACTGTGCCTTTGCATGTGATCTCATCTAACGTTTCTGCTAAAGAAGCTCCTTAGGGCTGAGCTTCCACTATGTCTCTGCTTAACTATAACCAGGCACCTGTCCCCTTAAGTGGCTATGCCTTAGGATCATGTGCACCAGGCCTTGGTTTGGCAATGAATATACTTATCCTGCGCCTGCTTTTAAAAAAGCTCCTTACCAGGATCTTGGGGAACTTTTCCTCAGTGTTGCACTACATGAAGTAGCACAAGGACAACTCTGTACAAACAGTCTGAACTTGGAATACAAACACAGCTGCAGCACTCTCTGGGAGAAAACCCAACAGCTGTTTAACAGCACAGAGCAATACTAAACAACACTAAGGTGGGGAAGGGAAAACTAATATCTTATCCAGTTGAACCGGGGGGGGGGGGTAATTGAGATAGACAGGTTGTAAATTACCTACCTTAGAACGTAAGGTGGGATTTTTTCAAAAGTGCCGAAGGGAGTTAGATGCTCAACTCTCATTGACTTTATTCTTGTAATAGGTGCTGTGAGCTCTTTAATGATCACAAGTAGTGAGGAGATTGATGAATCTCTCATTTGAAAGAGAACACCGCCAGTCTCAGGGCCCCTTAGCAGCAGTCTGGGACATTGGCATGACACAGACACAAGAGGAAGAATCCCTTCAGCAAATCCCAATCCAACTTTCTTTAGTACAGCAGCTAGGTTTTCCTCAGGGGTTTATTAACCAAGCAGTGAATTATCCAGACCTTGCATACCTTATAGGACCTATCAGGCTCACAGAAGACGACTATGTGTCTGCAAGCTGCAGTTTAATTCCTCCTGCATCCTTCCCTCATAGGATAGGCCCACTGCTAGCCAATCTTAATGGTTTGTGCAATTGGACTTTAGCACTGTGTTATCATCAGATATTTGTGCATTGATCTTGAGTCTAATTTAATTGTGGTAATCTCCTTTGTTCAAAAAACTATTTTAAACAAGTCATGATTTTTTTTGAAGTGTGAGTTTGTTCTAGGAAACTAGCAAGCTGTGCATCAGAACATGAAAAAGAAAAATTATACATGGAGGCTAAATAAAGAAACCTATCAATTACCACAGGCTGCATGAAATGAACTAATTAAAGAAATTGGAGAATTTTAAAAGGGAAGACGCCTACACACTTATTTATTTAAAAGCAGCAGTAATGTGGAAAACACAGCACTTCTAAATTCTGTGAAATCCTATTCTCATCCTGATCTTTGCTAGCCATCACCATTAGATCAAACCTCAAAATATGGACATTCTCAGCAGGGCCCCCATACTGAAGATATATTCCCCACCAGCATTAATACTACACAGGCTAAACCTTTAAAAAGGGAATAAGAGAAATGTGCAAGGGAAGTCAAACAGAACATAAGATGGAAATCAATTAGGTATGTTCTAAAAAGATACGGATGGGGACAAGAGCTGTCTTTAATTGATTCAAATGGAGTAGTGCCAAGAGGGGGAGGGGTTATGTGAATTCTACTACACTCAAGAGATTGGGGTTTGCGCTTGTGCTACTGGAACCAAAGGAAATTACAAACAAGGTAATTAACAGTTAGTGTCTCTTTCTCAGCATGCCTGCAAGATGGGTAAGAGAAAGGACAGGAGAACTCTTGCCTGATGCAATTGCCCCAGGAAAGACGAAAAATATGCAGAAGCAGAGGATAAAATTAATTTGGAGGAAGCAGACTTTGGTAGCTGAGTTAAGCAGCATTCAGATGTTGTCCAGGGAAGCTTCTGATCAATACCAGGATTTATTGCACTAAAGAGTGGTGCAGAGAAACAGGATTAGGAAGGGGAGGAGAGCACAGAAGCAACGTTGTCAGCAGCAATGAAGCATCAGTTATCTCAAATGCAAAGGCACTTCGCTTTCCAAACAAAACTTGGGTAAAACATTTCTACTGCACCATGTTTTGGATAAGGATGAACAAACAGGGAGCACAAGTCTTCTGACCCCTGGCCCACACTCAAAGGGGTTGGAAAAAGCAAAGAGTGAGTGCATGCGCGTGTGCAGAGCACTCATTGTTCCTGTGATGTTTATAGCTCAGTATAATATTTGTACAATTCTGACCTTTAGGGTGCTTATTTCAACCAAACTGGACCATTAGACCCCTTGTCAAAGTTCAGTAACCACGGGAAAAACAACTGTTATGTTGCCAGTTGAATATATCCAATTCTCCCTGTCTAGAGACTTATACGGTCTTCATCATTGTAGCCCCTGAGCTCCAAGTTCATATTCTCCTATTGATCATTTTTTTCTTTGTGGTTCCATTTTCCAGTTGCTAACAAAGTTCAGATGCTGGAGGAAGGAGTGGCAGAGCGGATCCAGATGCTTTTGAGATCAGAAATGGCTCCCGTGCAGTTTAAACTTCTTGGAACACTGAGAATGTTAACAGATGGCCAAGGTAAAGAATTGCTGAGCACAGACTAACGTCACCTTGAAATGTTTTACAAGCTACCAGCAAAAGGGAAAATGCACTTTGGAAGTGTGAACAATGGGCCAAATGCTCAGCAGACATAATTCCACTAAGCTAGTAGAGTTAAAACAGTTTTGTCCAGTGCATCAAATCCACTACGCCAAAAAACTCAAGCATCTTGACAGCAATAGATGAGAGATGGAGAGGTCTGAACAAAGAGGTTGAAAAAATCTAAGTGAGAAATAACTAAAGCCTGAACAAGAGATTGTTAGTGGAGCTACACCAGCATAAAATTAGCATAATAAGGAGAATCAGGCCAGAGATTTATAAACTGACAGTTTAAAGTGAGTGAACAGTAGAATGGGGGAATAGAAAGGATCCAGAAGAAAGGGAGATCAGGGGAAGGTTTCCCAAATATTTCTGTACAGTCCTGGTTTTTATAGGTTTATCCTACATCCTGCAAATCAGGCTGCAAATCATTAAAAGGATCTGAATCTCTTTTGGGCATTTTGACAAGATTATACTGTGTGCTTAAGTTTCATATTTGGAAGCCCAAAGCCTACAGTCGGCCACACAGCTGGGCATGATTTATGACAACACTGATTTTATGCATCTAATTGCCCTTCTAAGAACCAAGAAACAGGAATGGGTGCTCAGGTTAGGCATTCACATTTGTAAATTGTGCTCTCCATTTACCATAATACGATAATTCATCCTGACACAAACAGACAATGTCCTACCAGAACATCATGACATGAGAAAGCAAACCCTGTGCTTTTGTGATGCAATCTCTTGGTTCTTTCAGCACACATGAGCAACTAACCTAGAACAATATGCCTCATGATTTAAGGATCAGAACAAGAAAACACATCCAGAAAACTGAATGATTGGTTCTCATTTCAGAACTGTTGCAGAGAGCTGGTATAGGCAGAGTAAGGTCTTAACTCACATGGATTCTTCTGCTATGTGGGGAAAACAAAGGGCTGATTCTCTACTGCCTTACCCTATATAGTCTCATAAAATGATTTGGCAGCAATTTGCATTCACTTTGTAAATGAACACAAAGTACAAGGCAATGGAGAGTCAGGCCTAGAATCTGTACAATCAGTACAAAAACACCTTTAATTCAGTAGAAAGTTTCCATTTGCATTTTACTACGGTAGACAGATGACATTACAAATGACAAGGAAGCTTAGCATAATAAAACTATTTTTCTTTCTCATGCTTTGGAGAGAATTACTAAAATATTCAGTCTGTATGACTATTTGAAGAATTTTGAAGGTGACGACTTCAGACTTGCGAGGACAGGCATCAGAGGATATTTTTTCTGAAATTAAGAAACATTAGAATAAGCCAGCCCTGAATTACAAAATGCTTAGAGGCTGCTTCAGTTCTTGCTCACACTAGTTTTATGCCAATAAGATTCCAGTGACTTCCATTCAGTTATATTAGATTTACATAGGTATAAATGAGGTCAGAAATTGGCCCCAATGAGACAGCAATATCAGAACCAACAATCATCCACTTCTGAATTTGAAAAAACGAAGAATATTCTAGTGTAGAGTAGGAACAATCTAAAATGGTATTTAAATTTTACCCTTCCATGGCAGTAAGGGCAAAAGCCTCCCATCTTTAATTGCTTTATGGTCTATTTACCCATGAGCCAACACTGACCTTAATTAACTCAGCATGAAACACTCTCATGAACATGTGTCTACTAACAAGTCTCTGCCAAATTAGTCAATTGTATTATCTAGTATAAATTAATTACTCTGACATGCTGATGCCTGCAGAATTTAGAAAGGCATGTTTCTCTCTAATTACAGCAGTCTAGATGCCTTTTTACTTATAGCTTTCAGCATCACACCTCCAAAAAGGAAGTACTTACCAACAGTAACTCATTTCCCAATGTATTGCCAATGGCAGCACCCTGATGGATTTATGCACCTATGCACTTGGCCACAGTAGCTTTTTAAAGCAATAGCTGGAAGTTAGGAAGTGGGCACAATTCAAACAAGGCCCACATTCCATAAATTGAAGATATAAAGATGTCTCTCCTAAATGGTGTCTAATTAGACTTGGGCTTAAGAGAGCTTTATTGCCAGCAAAGCCAACAAAAAATCCAACTGGACAAGAAACCAGGTCAGGGCCTCTGCCTTGAGTGAGGTTTTTAAACTGGTTTTGTTTGCCAACATAGCACCTCTTAGAGGAAAGCTTTCTGGACTCTACCTGGAGCGTCCTGCTCTCCTGAGATAAACACAAACAGTTCTTATCTCAAAACCACAGCTGGCCTCTCATGTGAAGTGTCCTGAGTGGGCAGATGAAATCATTGCCTGAGACAATCCTGGAACAAGAGACCCTCACTCAGAAAATGAGTGAACCGCTGATCTTTAGACAGGTTCAGAAGCTCTGAGAACCACTTCTGCCATGTGGATACTGCCACTCTGGTTTCCTCCTGTTCACCCTTCCTCCAAGTTCTGGGGGTAAGGGAAAATGGAAGAAAAATATAAAATGTTCTCCCTTCCCACACCCCTAGCATGTTTTTTAAAAGTGTGGAGCTGGAGTAGACTCTGGAGTCATATTATGGTCCTATTGGATCCTTTTGAGACAAACTGGTAGACACTACAGCCTTTCCAAAACACCCTGTGGTCAAGACAGAAAAAGCATATTTCATGCGCAGATGAAGCAGGAAACATTGCAGGGCAAAAAGGAACACCTCTTAATCTGATTTCTTAGATATATTCATCGTGACCTTACAGTAACCAAAAAAGTCATCCAACACTGCTCTCATCCCTGCAAAGCAACAATAAATAAATGAAGTCTTTAAAGTCAACTGAACCTCAATCTACAAGCTAGAGCTAAAGATTAAATATGACAAAAAAGGATAGGTCTGTTTTGACTGGTGCATAGCGAGGAATTGAAAGAACATTAGAGTTGGTTGGATATCTATATCCTTTGCCTAAGACATGTTGAGGCATGGCGAATTGTGCAAACCCCCTCCTCCCCAACTATTAACTACTGCTCTAAATGTTTCTGTGGCCACAAGAATGGGCACTCTACACTTACAGAGAGACTTAGGAGAGCTGAAGTAATTTGCCTCTCTCATCTCTTGCTCCTTCCTCCTCTCCTAAAAATATATATTGAAACAACACCTCCAGGTTTAACTTTGGAATTTGTTTGTGGAATCCTAAGAGCTGATCCTACAAAGTACTGAATGCCCTAAACGCCTATTGTGGTCAATGGGGACTGAGACAATAAACATCTGCCAGATGGTTCTCAGACCTTCACAGGAGCAGATCCCTAATCACCATCATATTTAGTTAAAACAAAAGCCTTTATATGTCTCAGTACCCCTTTTATCAGCACTTTCTGTTGCACTGAGTAGCACTTTCCAGATCCGAACCATTTTTAAACAGTAACACTTTATAACAACATGGTTTTAATTAAGTTCAATTGCAACAACGTTCCTGTGGAACTATGTGTATTACAACTATATGGATATCAAAGGAGTTCATCAGGATCATGCATCACTTCTCTTTTGCTGTTGTCAGAACTTTTAAGGGTTGTGGCAGCAATTTTCCTCAAAAACACTAACCTGCATAAATGAATGCAGACTATTAGAGGCTCATTTTTGTATAAAGAGAATTATCTAATGAGTTGTTTCTAAGTGACAGCCACAGAGGTTTGAATTCCTGGCATCTTGGTATCTCATGAGACAAGAGTCTGATGTCATGAGGGACGGGTGAAGAGGTTCAGACAAAGGAATGCCTCCTGCAAACCTTGTTCAAAATTCAAATTGTCTGACAAAGAAAACGTTCTTCTGAGGTTTGAGGAAGTTTATTTATTTTTTCTCTTACATCATTTTGAATTTCCAGGTGCCTCTGAAGTTTTAGGTAGAGCTGGTCAAGAATTTTTTTTTGACAACTCCCCCCTCTTCTTCCCCCCACTGTGCTGACTTGCCAAAACCTAAACTTTTTACAAAAACACGTTTTGATGAAAATTTTGTAGAAAACTTTTCTTAGGTCCTAGATGAATGGATATAGCGCAATGACAACTCCCCACGCCCAGAACAGCCAGTAACCGAGGGGTGAAGAAATAAGGGTAGCTGTCTTGTACCTTCTGTAAAAGGCAACGATAATAGTAATTTTCACTTCTAGGGCTCTCAAAACACTTCAGATGTGAATTAAGTATTGCTTCAGCTCAGGCAGTAGATTTATATTATGTCTGTTTTATAGGTAGATTAAAACAGCCATGGATGCCTTAAGTAACTTGCCCAGGTGTACGGTAAATCGGTGCCAGACCAGAACCAGACCGGAGTAAATCAGTGTAGCCTCATTGACTTCAATGGAGCGACAGAGTTTTATACCAGCTCGGGATTTTGCTCAAGCTCCGGAAGTCCTGATTGCCATTCCCCTGCTCTAACCCTTAAACAGTTTAACTTTTTGGAACTTATGTCTGATTTAGACGTGTACTGTAGTCATGAACAGCTCGTTTGTAGAGTGTGGTACCACGCAAACCAAACAGCAGAGCCCTTCAGTAGAGCAAGTGAGGACCATCAAAAGAACTAGACATTTGCAAGGATTCTCTTTTAGACCGCACCCTCTCTGCTACAGGCCCTGAGTAAATACCTGGACATGTCATTCTTCTCTTTTCAGCTGACACTTCAGAGATTCTGGGACAGGACCCCCTGCTGCTCAACAGACTCGTGCAATGGTGTGATAGCCAGGAGCATGCTGGCGTTCGCGGAGAAGCAAACCGATTGCTGGCGTCACTTTTGCGGCACAGTAGATCCCCAGTATGAAATTACTGGTTAATTTATTTAATTGTCAGGAGTGCTTGCTGGCTGGCTGGCATGCCTGTCGCCACGTGCTTACTGCCAGGCTGACAGCACACACAGCAACAAGACAAGCTTTTCTGTACCGCCCCTCCAACATGCCTCAGCCCCAACTTGGATGGCCCCCTTTCTGGGATAAGAGAGAGTAGGTTGTCCTCCACAGCCATGCAGTCCTTTTTTGCTGAAACTCCCAATAAGGGAGTCAGTGGGTGCATTAGTGGTGACTGTTTTGTGATTTATCAGTTGGAATGGACTTAATTCAGCACATTCATTTCAGACATCAGTTGGTAATAACTTTCAGTTCATTCAGTGAACTGGGCTGCATTTGAAATCAGCAACCTCGAGGTGAAAGACTCCATAATTGAATACCAGTTCCTGACCCAGGCATCAAGCATCCTAGGCACAATCTTCCACTTTCATAAACATTTGACCATGTTCAAACCTGAAACCAATATCTTTTTAAAAAACCATGAACAGCTGAAAAACCCACCTGTGTCATAGACCAAAATCGCTTCCAGAAAGTCTAATGAGTTCACTTAGGCTTCTTAGTCCTTGCTTCAGGGAGGAAGAACAAGTTTTCTGATGACAAAATGCTGTTGATATGTTAGAAAAGGTTTTGTTTTTTATAGCCTTTTAACCACTGCTTCACTCTGAGATGATATAAAATGGAGTTATAATTTGCATAAAGTTGGATAAGGCAAAATTGAGTCACTACAAATTTAGAAGCTTTAATAATTAAAAGTTGGAACATGATGAACTCCACGAGCAAAAGAAAAAAGGCAGCCCATCTAAACATTGATATTCCAGCTAAATGAATTTAAGATGGCTTTCAAGCAGAAGTGAATGACTAATGCAGCCAAAATTTTCTCTCTGGCAGTGCAGACAAAATACAATAAATTTATCCAGATTAAAGCTTAGTCATGACAGGGACCATATCCAATCGATTCAGAGACTATCAGGGATGAAACGTGATTTCCTTTTGTCACCAGTGTTATTTGTGTCTCATCTTTTGATTTGTTATACTTTCACCTGACCCATTTCTTTTGTTTGACTGACAACAGGAAGTGGTCAAAGCCATCCAGCAGGCACAAGGAGTGAAGCACCTGGTTTCCATGACAACAAGCGAACATGTTATCATGCAGAATGAAGCTCTGATTGCATTGGCCATAGCATCTGCAATTAATTTAGGTATTCTCCCTCCCGCAGAATGTTGATTTGAGTAATGGTTTAAGGTGTTGTTTGTTATTAAAACGAATGTTTTATAGCCCTGTTAATTTGCACAGTGATTTACAGAATTTATGTAAGCTATATTCCTAGCCTTGAAAAGCTTATGGTATTTACGATCAACAGTACAGAAGACAGATGGCCTGGGGATTACCAGTAAGAAGCAGGAACAAGGGATTTCTTGAAGAGGTTGGTTTTAGGAGGGATTTGAAGAGTAGAGAATGCTTGGCAGATGGGGACAGAAAGGTATTTGATAGCTATTGGGCAGTGTTAGAAGGCATACAACCAAGAAAATAACAAAAAGAGAATCAGGAAGAGTAGAGAGAAAGCAAAATGTTAATACAGGAAAGGAGTGTAGAGATGTTGTTGAAATCTATGTAGGGCCTTCATTCTTAAATTATAGTCAATGTGGTTCAAGGAGAAAGTAACGTCAGGGTAGAGGAAGAGGACTATAGCAGAGGTATTTTGGACAGTAGAAATGACAAAATAGGATAAAGGATCCCGCATAAGCTCTGAGTGAAGAAAATGAAAACACTGTCATCTTCACAGTTACAATTAATGGGCAGGATTCCTAGTTGTGCTGAAACCTGACAGCTCCCATCAGCTTCAACAAGATTTGTGGCTGCTCAGCACCTTTGAAAATGGGATTTGCTATATATTAAGCTTGGTGCTGTATATACAGGACATAAAAGACACTATCCTGAAGATATTACAGTCTAATTAGAACAACAATTGTATTTAAGAGCATACGTTTTGTACCACATTGTAAGACACAACCAGAAGAAGCCAATATTAATGTTAAGTTCCATCACGGACTAAGGCCAAGAAGGGAACGTAGTCTTAGACCTAAATCAACACTTCCAGAATTGGTCAAGTCAGAAAAAGGTCTATATACAGTAGATTGCCAACTACCCACAACTATGAGAAAGTGAGGAAAGGCTAATAAAGATACATGCATATGAATTAAACCAAGATGTAGAAGATTCACTATATGTGGTTGAACTGCTTTATGGGCCAGATGCTAAGAGGTGCTGAACATTCTCAATCTTCAATAAAATTAACGGGAGCTTGGGTACTCAGTACCTGACAGGATCAGGCCTTATATCAGGATTAAGGCAGGTCAGTCATTTTCCATTTAGTTTGACAGACTTTCCCTTTTTCATATGCAAGTTACCCACATATTTTTCATTTTAAAAAATTGGAATTACTTCCACACCACCTTATTTTATTTTCAGAAGTCATCAAAGATTCGTTTAAGGAGTCAAGGCTAGTTCAAAACTTACATAAACTTCTCCAAGATGAGAACACAGGACCCGAGGTGAAATATAATGCAATGGGCCTATTGTGCAGCCTTCTTAATTCAGGTAATTTCACTTTGGCACTAAGAGCCTGTCCATTTCGGTGACTGTGGAACCATGAAAACTCTGTCACTGATGTATTTTCAACCTGCTGCGAGTCTGCCTCTAAAGTAGCAGTAGCAAGAGGCTTATTTCTTACTGTTAGAGGAAGAATGGCAGTCAGGTCCTTACCTCACAGGATAATTTCTTACTCTGTGACTAGTCCACTGAAGTCATTGGGACTACCTGTGGTGGAGTTAAGGCAAAAGTCTGGGGGGGAGGGGGAGGCAGGGGAGACGATAAAGCAACACGGAGACACCTTCATTGTTCCTCAGTTTTGGGGCCAGCATGCACCAGCTCCAAAACCCAGAGTAAAATGGATACAACAGCCTTGCAACCAATTAGCTCAGGGGGTTGTTACAGCAGCCATAAAAGCAACCAGCTATATTGGCTCATTGACCCCAACCCCATATCCTGGCCATGTCCCCTACACCGAGGCTAAGAAGGGCGTGGCCAAACAACTGCCATGCTGCCACCATGCTGCCTAGGGATTCCTCTACTGGGTGGGGAATCCCCAGCTGACTGGTTAAGCCGGCTCTAAGTAAATTATATGCCAATGGAGAGAGTCTGCCCAAATCGGTCTAATTTTTTCTCCACATTTTTCTACAACAGTTGAGGGGAAACCAGAAAGTGGATTCCAAATTTAGTATTTTTCTTTTTGAAAACCCAAGAGTTTCTAAGTTTAAAAATCTATCGCCTGTGTAAACTTTTTCCATGTATTATATCCCAACAGTCCTCATATCAAACACAGGGGCCTAGATTGCTGAACCATAAAACAGGTAGGTCAGACCTCAGCTAGTATAAATCAGCAAAGCTATATTGATTTCAGAGGAGTTCTGCTGATTTACAGCAGCTGGGGATCTGACCCATAAAGATTTTCTCAGTGGGCTATTTTGTGAGCACTCTTTAGACATTGCTTATCTTCGATGCTGAGAGTCAAGTCTTCCTAGTATGAAATGCTGAAGCAAAATAAAGCACGAGGAGGAAGGAGCATGTCTTTTTGTAATGTATTCTTAAAAATTAAGATTTTACATCTAGTTCTTCTTGGCAGAGTGATGGCAGAGAAGAAAAAGAGTTAAACAGGGAAATTAGTTAATAACTGCAAATAAGTTAAACACTTCACAAAAATCATCCTCCTAAGATTCTCAAGTTTGTATTTAAATAAAACATAGCAGAATTAACCTGTGGCTGTAATACATCCTTACACTCTAGTATGTCCTTCAGAGTATTCATTACTGCATGCCCTTAAAGTCTATGTTTAATCTCCCTTCAGGTGATTTGAAACAAGAAGTAGAAGAGGACAACATTAAAGAAACCTTGGAAAAACTTTGTAGCCATAGAAATGCAAATGTGGTCAAGCAGGCTGTAATGACCCTCCAGATACTGAGAGATGAGAGTCAAAACACCAGCCGCTTTTCTCCATAGTTGTTGGTGCTCCTTTTTTCAGCTGTGGTAATAAAATGTCAGCATTTGCCAACAGCCACCATAAATTATCATGTCGATGTCCACTAAACGCTATTAATGCTGCCCAGGCTACAGCTCTCATTGACATTTTCAAAACTGTACATGCAATGTATATCCATTTGTACATCCAGCTGCACAGCCCCCTAGGCAAACCAGGACTCTAGCTACAGTACAGCAGGGGCACCCCTGTGGCAGGGACAGGGCCAAGGAGCTACCTCGTCCCTCCATAGAAATTGCAGTGAAGGTCTCTTTTCTCCCTTCCCAACCCCTTCCCCTCAGGCCCTCTGGAGAGGTGCAGCAGTAGGGGTCCCCTCTAGTTCTCACCACAGCAGCCAAAGTGTATTTGTTTGGGAGGTGTGCCAGGGCCACTGCAATTTTTTCTTCCCAACATGCAGAGAGTCTTCTGCTGACGGGCTGTTGAAAAGAGCCCTCAGAGCCACGCATCTTGAGAATGACACCGTGTTGAAATGTATGGAGCAATTCCCACTCTGAGCTGCTGTTTTGGCACATCTGCTGACTCATCCATTTTTTGAGTTAGGTACATTAAAATTTGACAGCTATTTCGAAACAGATGTGTCTGAATGAGAACTTGTGACAATCGGGGGACAGCACGGGTAGTAGCCCAATTGTAGAAGCACAATTGCTGCTACTCTTCATGAGAGGTACTGCTTCAATACCAACTAGGAATGGGTTCTAAAGAACCAAATCGCAAGACTATATTTATGTATAACTAGCTAGAGACTTTATTCAGGAGGGGAAAAAAGATTTGTTTGAAAATATTAACTTTTAAAACTGACAAAGTCACTCAAACCACACCACTGAAAAGGAGACTTTAAAGCTTAAAAGTTAGTGTAGGCCAAGTACCGTTTGAGTGCATGTTCTATTTGTGTTCACAAATTGAAATAGTTTCTTCAGATAAACCTTCTTTTGTCATTGCTAATTTTCCAGACCTGTGATTCTTCCAAACCATCAATTTAATCCATTGCATTTTAACTAACCTTTGTGCGTGATATTCATCACCAGAAACATTAAAAGGCATATCAAGAAAAAAAATCACTCTGCAAGTGCCATGTCAGTCATTTTTGTGTAGTATCATATGACTCTACTCAAGCCAGTTGTAACTGTTTCAGTTAGAACAAACCTGATAAAAGGCACTGACAACCTAGCCTTATGCTCTCTCCATCATCACCCTGGAACAGTCTACCTGAAGTAATTCTCCGTTGTAAAAGAAGGAACAGAAAATATCTTTAGGCAATGTAAGAAATAGAAATAGTGCTGCAGTTAAACTAAAACTAGGCTTCTAGGCCACGTTTGGGAACCCATTACTCCCACCTGTAGATAAATGAGAGAACCCTGTACAAGCAGCTAAGTCAACAGGTTTACTCTTGCGAGTAGCTGTTCACAATCCAGCAATGCCCAAGTCCCCTTTGTGAATCTAGCCCTAGAAGTAAGTCAATTGACATTAGATTGATGTGAGAAGGTAGAACAAACAGGAGACTTAGGCCCATTCAGAGCAAATCTACCCTTTCTCTCTCCCTGACACCCCATGTCTGTAATCACTTTATGTCTGGTATTCTTGATGCAGTTCATGGACTCTTGTGCTACTCATACCATTTCATAAGAAAAGACTGGGCAAGTGCTTTAAAGCCCAGACTGTGGCCATCAAAATGAATCCATCCAATGAGTAAGAAAATCTGGGGCATTCCCATTTGAAATAGCAATGGCTTTACTTATGGTAGTTTATGAACAAGCTGTCTGGAAACTGAGAGCCTCGCACTCATTTTAAACTAAGATCCCTTTATGCTGGTCTGGAAGATTAAAATGACCCAAAAGGGAGAGTAAGGTGTATTTACATTCCTTTAATAACTGTTACAGCACCAGAGCAGCTCTGACGGTCTGAGAATCTGTTTCCCACCCCCCACCCCTAGAAGCTGTTTTCCCAATCTTGGTGCATGACCAAATGTATTTTTAAGGAATAAATGTTAGTAACTGAATGAATTCATGAGATGGTGTTTTGGTTTTAAGTCTTTCACATATGCGTATTTGTTCCTGGGAAAGGACAGACAGACACCCTCCATTCAGCATGTTTCACTAAATTACCTTCACTACGTTACCTACCCAATCCTGCAAGGGACTGTGCACCACGTGAGAGGAGGCCACCTGCAGCTGCATGAGACGCTCTTAGGGACATTGCAACACTTCAGACATTGAGTTGGTACGAGACAGATTCTGTCCCCCACTTGTCAAACGAGCAGCATAAAAGGCCCAGGATGGTGCTGTAAGGGGCTGGGGAAGAACTCAGCTCCGGCATACCATAGGGCTGCCATAAATGGACCTGGCCTGGTCTTCTCTAAAGCCCTGGCATGGAGGGCACATCAAAGGTGAGAGGGAGACTCCACAGTCCATGTTATTATGTGAAATATTTAGATTAAATCTTCACAGAAGCTGGTAGTCCACGCCAGCTAATTAGCTGTCTCAACTCAAATTACAACAGGGCTGTAAACTCCAGTCTAGATGTATTCTAAATGGAAAATCAGGACCAGAAAAGTTTAATGCTTCACCGTTTCAAATATTCACTCTCTCCACAGTGGGGCATGTGCAATCAGTTTCTGTCATAGGAATCCTGCATGGATGCATGAGTATTCTTGTACAAATATGTAAATGTTAATCACGGGACATACTAAAAGCTAGTTAAGTAAAGAAAATTAAGATGCAATATTGCTAGAAACCAAGGTGCAGTTGCTTCAGAGACAGCTAATTAATTACACAGTACGGATTACAGGTGTGTGCCTACATGTAACACACACTTGTACAACTCACCTTTAAGCAACAGCTGAAATAGAAAATATTGTCTCCATTTAATGCTTTTAAATTCTATTTCCCATATCTTTATTTTTATCCCCAGGCTCTTCCTTTTAAGATATGGTTGAAATTTTTCAAAAATTCCAAGTGTAGAAGGTATTTTTCCAATACAAAAAACTATTTATAGCTGGAAGTGATATACATGAAAGCGTCCATGTAGGTGGTCTCAGAAGCCTCAGGACACGCAATATCATCCAGTGCTTGAATTTAACAGACCTGAAGTAATAGGCATGACCGAAAGAAATTAAAAGGAAGTGTGATACACAAACAATTTTATTTATACAATTTTTAGGGCTCTGAAGATTTAGCCACTGTGTTAAAATGCATTCTACATTCAAGAAACACTGACACCAGCTTTCAATTCTCAGTTACAATCTCGGGCACTGGTAGACCATGCAGAATACACCTGTGCGATTAACCACATGCAACATTTGGCAGCTGGAAGTGCAACATGAAAACTAACTAAAAAGGTCTCGGTGTAAAAACATATCAAAAGCGCTTATACCAAGAGAGCACCATCCCATGTTTGTGTGCTGGTCATCAGAAGCATCAATAGAGAATTTAAAGCTCAGCAATGAAAACACTCCATTTACAAAAGAGTAGATCCAACAAATATCAGATCTGAAAAGAACACAGCTCCAGAGATGAGAGACATGAGATTTGATTAAGTCAATTTATTTTAAGGCTTAGAAGACAAAGGTATTGGAAGAAAAGGAAACCAAACCAGGCAGGGAAGCCAACAGGGGAGCACAGTTTGATCCATCCTTTTGTGGGCTTAAAAAAAACTAAACAAAAAACCAAAAAACTGTTAAAGCTACACGCTTAGCTCCTGGAAGAGAGGGCAGCAGCTTGACATCCAGATCACGCTGATTGGTGCAGCCGCCTTGATGGACTCTGGTGGGAGCACTCTCCAGTCTTCTTGTAATGTAGAAAAGGTCACTGCAACAAGGAGGTGGGAATGTTCAGAATCCTAGGAGAGGATTTCTCCCATGGGAAGAGGGCACACTTCTGAATGCTTTGTTCAGTCTGTGGCTCACAAAGGAATCTCTCCTCATCTAGATGCATAAGCAGAATCCAGGTGCCTCAAGCTTAGACTAAAGCCCATTACCACGTTCACTCAGAATGGTGAAAAAGTAAATAAAGATACAGAATCCCAGAAATAAAAATACTCACTTGCTAGAAATTAAATGTCCTCTCACAGCCCATTCAATCAGTTCCCATTTTGCCTCTCTAAGTTCACATCATATAAGTTAGAACTCGTATTGGATATCTCCATTAAAAACAAAAATAGAAACCTAACTTGTTTCTATTGTAGTGTTGTGGATTTGGTCTGAATGCTACCAACTCTCAATTTCACGCAGCTAAAAGATTTTATGACGTTTGGCAGTGGAATGATTTGAGTTGCTCCTCATTAGGGCCTCAGAAGCAGCAGAAGCAGTTCGCCGGTTAGCTTCGCAGGACGCGGGCGATCAGCACACGTATATCTCTAGGAACTAAGGCACGGCAGGTTCATAAAGGATGTTCTATTTAAAGATGTTTTTAGTAAACAGACAAGTGTTCACGTTTCACAACAATTCAGGGATCTAGTTTTTGCTGACTATATTTGTCAATGCTACTGCCAGCAGAACTGCTCTTTTAAAGTGGCTTGGGACAAAATTTTCCATCGTGCCTAAATGACTTGGGAGGAAAAGTCCCATTTAAAAGTGATTTTCAGTTAGACTTCAGTTCCTAAGTCCCCAAGTCACTTTTATAGATGGGATTTAGCCACTTTTGAAAATTCAAAAGCAGAAAAATGGCGTAAAACCTCTGTTCTCTTGAGGAGTTGGGCATTTTTTTTTAAAAGTCCACTGAAGCAGTGTTGTAAATCGCTGCTCTTAACTTTAAGTGTTAACAGTAGTAAAAGCAACAGGAAAAAGCACCTAACTGTGAAAAGCTACATTTGAAATTAATTTTGTTCCGCACAGAAGACGGGATTGAGTTAAGACACTAATTTGCCATCGAACAAGCAGAAGAAACCAGATGCTATAGGGAACTATGGAAAGGTCTTGCAGTGGCCCAGATCCTCAACTGAGGTTAGGGTGTCTCCAATGAAGTCAGTGGAACTATGCTGATTTTCCCCAGCTGAAGAAATGGTCTGCTTGTTTTCTTCGCACTCTTCTGAAGAGTGCTCGCTCTTCACAAGTTCAGAGAACTGGAATAGTGAAATCTACTCCTTAGATACAAGTCAAGCGCTACATTTCACAAGCAGAACATATTGTTTTCAAATCAAACGATTCCAGTATTTTCACAGGTCACAAGCATAAATTGGTTGATGTGGCTTTAAGCCTTGGGGTATGTGGTGCTGCAAGCTAAGGTTCTCAGTGGAAGAACTTGAAAGAACAATTATAGGCACTGCTATGCTACCTACTAAATGCAAACGTCAGCAGTGAGTTTGAGGCTGTTCCCACTGCCAACAGATGCAGTAAACATGTTTCAGGACTCTATAGAAGCAGCTTCTCGTGCCTTTTTTCCAGCTTCTCCTATTTCATATTTTTCTTCTTGCTGCAGATCAAAAGAAAAAAAGTCACAGCACATGCCTGGAGATTTTACCTTCAGGTCTTGCAGAAGAATACAATAACTGCTATATTCTTTGTCGGTCTATGAGGAAATCAGCCATTCGTAGACAGGCTTCCTTTTCCTGCTCTGTTTCAGTCATTGGCCAGAAAAAAACATGAAAGCTTAGCTGAAAACCACATACAAACTACACCATTATCCATGAAATGTTTCACAGAGTGTCAGAACAGCCTTCTTCCAGTTTTCAAGCAAGAAAGGCTGGTAGAGATCCCTATTGTTATCACCATTCTTCCAGTGAAATGCTCATTAATACTTAGGTAACATAAAAAGTTAACACACATGTATATAAAAAGGTATGTTCAGAAGCCTGGCATTCTAAGAAAGCACCACACTTTGGAAACACAAGTATTAATCTTTCAATCATCTTCGATTACATGTAGTAAAATATAATTACAAAAATATATACTTTACTAGAAAGTACACTATGTTAGGCACTGTAAATAACTGCTATCCCTGAAAAATAGGGTGCCATTACAAGCAGTAAACTGTTTGTTAGTAAATGGCCTGCGGTAAAATTGACACTGCAGCAACTATTTCAAAGAGTTTCTTATTACATATCACAAATTTCAGCTTTTACAGCTAATTCTCCTTGGACATCTGATTTCAGAAAAGCGCAGAAGAACGGCTTGAGCAAGCACTACAGCACAGATTCAAAGTCCACTAAGTCTTTCCATTGACCTCCATGGGCTTTGGATCAGGTCGTAGGATCACTGGTTTGCAGGAAATGCTGCAGAGACTTAATTTCAATCCCTGGTGTAAACAGGAGCCACACCCATTTGACTTTAAGGGGAGTTTGGACCAGGTCCCAAAGCATAATAATCTGGAGATGTGGATCTTAGCTTTTTTTAATCAGCATGACTGGAACTGGTGTTTGTCCAGGAAAGGCGGCGCAGAAAAGGACAAATGGAACTGGAAACAACAATGCATTCAAAAGATTTTTTTTAAATGAGTAATTCTAGTTACTCTAGTGCTCCACTAGACTCTTACGTATGTTGCATTAGCTGTTGTCTAGCCTGGAAAATCCTGAATTGAAGGTCTAACAGAGTTTAAAGCATGTTCTTTCATTTTTCGTTAGTCCTAATATGGCAATCCAACAGTCAAAGATGCTAATAAACAGTGCGGTGGACAGGTATGAAAGAACAGATGGTAGGCTAGGTAGCTCGACAGATACAATCGCATATTCAGTGATCTCTTGTACTGAGTAGCATTGTTATATGCCTTCACAACCCAGCAGATTACATTCTTTTTAGAAGTTATTGCTCTACAAAACAACAGTGTAAGCAAATGGTGATATTTTTCTCCTTCTCTATAAATTAAAACTATTTACAAACTTCTAAAAAGGAGAAATAGCAACAGAGAATCCACCCACTCATGGAAAGATATCCAAATATGATATCAATGTATAATTAAATTACTCCCTCTTGAGAAACGTATGTTGGCAAGAACTTTCAAAATAAGTGGCTTCCATTACACAAGCGTTGAGTCCCTACTGAAAGATCTACATTAGCTCTGGTCATTTAGGGACATTCCCTACTTCTGCACAGCTGAGGTTCAATCTGACAACTAGAGAGACAATGACATTTCTTTACCTTCTCAAATACCAAGACTATCATGACTCCCAATAAATCCAATGATATAACTGCCTGGACCTTCCATTCAAATTGGACACAATGAAAGGCTTGGTGTTTCAAGAACAGATTACAATGTTTTGAGAATAGACATTAAATAACCTCCCTCTGCCTATTCCACCAACATGGTCATTGTCAATCTTCATGACACTCTTCAAAGACCATGACAAATACCACAAGAGATGCAGCTATGATCCACATAATGAATGCAACATTTATAACCTCCAATGATGGTATCTGGGAACCAAGACAGAACAATTCCTACTGCAGCACGTTCTTCAAGGAAAGGGACGGTTCACAGCAGTTTCCATTTTTGCTTACTGGAGCTTTTCAGTCCATCCCTCGTAGGTTTAAGGGAATCTCACTCTTCCACACCAAAAGAGGTGCTTTGATTTTTCCCTTGGAAAAAGAAACAGGTGTTGCGCTTGTGCTAGGACAGAGGGAAGAAGCAGGGTGTTCTTTCTGCAGCAAAAGGAGAAGCAGAGTAACATCTGGCTGGTACAAAAATAAGACCTTTAAACCTGGACTACTCCAAGGCCTGTGTGTGTCAATTTTTTTTCACTTTGATGTCAAATCAATAGCAGTGAAATGTATTTGTCTTCACAGCTGGTGTCTGTTTTTATCTTCAGAAATGACCTGCCTTTACAACATCAATATCAGACATCAGTGACCTGGCCAGGAAAATCCCAAAAATCTGGAAAGACAGACACAAAACCATTAAGCAGTCTAGGAGAGAAAATGTACATTTTAGAGATTACAAGGTTGAGACACTACTCTTAGTAATAAAGGGCCAGATTCTTAGTCAGGATCCAATTCTGAGAACACTTAAGCGTACGTATAACTCTTCTCAAATGAGTGTTCCCATTAAAATCAATGAAACTACTCATGTGAGTGAAGCTATGGCACATGCTTAATATCTTTGCAGGCTCAAGGACTCCTCACCCAAAGAGCTAGACCCTGCTCAGTGGGAGTAAGGGTGGCATAAACTGGCCCATAAAACAAAACTCAAGGTGTGACTGACTATAAAAAGCAATGCTTTCATGTAACACTTCAACAATGCTGGGAACAATCATGTGACTTGTGTGTGTCAGTGGGGAGCCAAGTGCAGCTAGGTTCCTTTAGCGCTAACATTTTTCTATTATTTCAGTCACTTTTAGAAATTTCAGGCATTTCCATTTCCCGCCCCAGTTCAGCGATGTAATCTGAAGATTTATGGAATCACTGGGTTTGAAGGGACCGCAAGGGTCACCTGGTCTAACCCACGGCCTCAACACAGGATGCACGATTCATTGTGTCTAAACCATCCAAGATAGATGGCTCTTCTAGCACGCTTTTGAAAACCTCCAATGAAGAAACTTCCACAAGCTCCTGGGACAATCTGTTCCACTGTCCTACTATTCTTTCAGTTAGGAAGATTTTCCTGAGAATTTAATCTAAATCTGCTCTGCAGTAGTTTGAACCCATTGCTCTTTGTCCTGCCCTCTGTGGCAAGAGAGAACAATTTTTCTCCAGCTTTTTTATGGCAGCCTTTCAAGCAGCCTTTGAAGACCGCTATCATGTCCCCCCTTAATCTCCTCTTTTCCAAACTAAACATACCCTGTTCCTTCAGCCTTTGCTCATATGGCTTGCATTCCATCCCTTTGATCATCATATAGCCTGACACTGTCTCTCTCTTTCAGTCCATTTTCCACTTTGAAAGTTTTTTCTGTTTAATGCATATTTAACTGGGCAAAAGGGATGAAACATTTATCACAAACTTTAGTGTGAAATAAAAACATCATTTTTTAGCCTTTCAACACCTGAAAATTTTGATTTTTGCAAAAAAGTGTCATGAACTGGCCTTTTACAAATTAACCCACAACATTCAAATTTTGTATATTTTCAATAACCAGTAACACTTTCATGTTTTTTTCCACAAAAAGTTGGGCCATTTTTGCAAGAGGAAGCCCAGGTTTCTCAGGTTGTATTCAGTTGTTGGCACATCATGCAATATAAAAAATGTAGTGATTTAAGGAGAAGATCTAGTCACGGAAGACTTCTATTATCTCAAAGATGATCCAGTTAAAGTTCAGGCATCACTACTATTGTAGTCCCGGGCTTCTCTCAAGCAGAGATTACCAAAAAGGGTCATTGATACCAGACCATGTGCTGGTTCTGTGTTGTTGACAAAAAGGGTGGTTGAAGTGCAATGGGACCAGCAAGCCCATTCTGGCTTGTGACAAAGGCAGGCCTGAACATACATCTATGGAAATGAGAGGTTACAACATCGTCATCATCTCCCCACTTCACAGCTTTGTCCTCATTAGTAGGTTTAAAAAAAACAAAAACCAAAACCATTTTTTTTCCTTAAAGAGACTTAACATTTCACAACAAGCCAAGAAGTTAATAAAACCATGTATACCTTCACCCTGCAAAAACACAGTGCTATATTTTTGCCATACTATTCTCATGAAACAAGCTCAAGAATTTCAAGGTTTCGACAATATTATTTTTCTCCCCTCACTACCCTATAGGAGGCAGATGATCTGAGGCTGAAGCTTTTCCTGTAGCAGCAGGAGAATGAAACCACTGACCTGTAGCAATGAGATGGCTATGAAGACTCCTGCAACAATGTAGATATTTCGGGGTAGCCAGGCTTCAAGTGCAGTGATACAACCCTTGGTGAAAATCAAGTTATCCCATTGGGTTTTTTGCTGGGTGGAGAGGGAGGGGAAGGCATGTTACTTTTCTGCTTACGTTTACTATAACTACACAGGCAACATTTTGTGTACGGGCCTGTAGTTGACAGAACTAGTATTTTTAAAAAGAATCCAGAAGTACAAAAACTAGGAGATTTCTAACTCAGATTGTCTTGAGCATCATCACTCAGTACATGTTACTTGCCACAAACTCACTATTAATGAGACACACCCTTCGCAAATTCAGATAGATAACCAATGTGGTGTTATTAGCTAAGGCTGGTCCTGCTTTGGGCAGAGGGTTGGACTAGATGACCTCCTGAGGTCCCTTCCAATCCTAATCTTCTATGATTCAAAGTTCAAGTGTATTCCAAATAAGTTTCTATGCTTAGTCTCTTCTTTCAATGACAACAGTCCCACCTCCAACCAATGAAACACAGCCACGCTCTCTCTCTCTCTCTCCCTAGTACAAGCCCACCCCCTGAATGGGTACAGGAAATTCCCAAGGCAGCATCTATGCAGGTGAGTGGTACAGTCCAACATACCTAGTTATTTGTTCTCACAGAGCAGCAAGTCAAAAGTATGTTACAGGTCCTACTTAAAAACATTGACTATTACTCTCAGTTTCTCAAATTTAAGATTTAAATATTTTGCCCTGAGTGACCCAATCTAATTTACTAGTGTGTTAGATCACACATCTGAACAACCATCAGCTAGAAGCACCAACACTGTAGGTAGCAGATGCTCACCTGTGCTCTGATGTCATATCCACATTGCGTATTTACAACCTTTTGCTGGGGGAAGAAGAAAAAAAAAGTTAGAGATGTTGATACAATGCTACCAGCTTGAGTTCCCAGGAAGATGTTTATTTGTTAGAAGATTCACGATCAAACTACAACCCAACACCACCTGAGAGAACTCCTTTATCTTCTGCTAATGCGCCATTGTTTCTTTAAAACAAAAAACAAAAACAAAAAAGAAGCAGCTTATAAAAAGATAAGATCATGAGTCATGCTGAAGTATACGGATATGTTATCCCATTATTTTATAGGTCCCACACACCATTACAAACCTGTTTCTTCTACGCTTTAAGTCCTCAGCTTTAAGCACTCAGGCCTACCCAACACAATAAATTACAACCCCTCAGTTGTATCATCATTCTGCAGATATCTTTAACACCTACTTCTTGAAAGACTAACAATCAAATACCTCCATCGTCAAAGACTTGTGTCACTCCAGTCACTTGTGCCAACTGACTTCAACCAGCTTTATGGAGTGGTGTGATTGAAGACCCACACAACCATTTAACATTTTGGAGAAGGGATTAAAAAAAAGTCTATTTACTGACATAAGAACATGGGGTTTTTTTTGTTTTTTTTTAATAAGCCCATCGTACTCCCACCACCCCCTTTTGTTGGCATGTTTGTGATTTTGATTAACTAGAAGCTGGACGCCTAAGAGGTCCAAGTTATTTCACTTGGATTATTTTTAGGGCATTTAGTTCAAGTCAACCAAGTAACCAGACTCTCAAATTCTAACAAAATCTGAACACAGGACTTGAAGTAAGTGCACTGAACTCTGAGCCTTACAGAGCACAGAGACCACTGAAATTACTTGTGGCCTCAGTAGATACTTCTTTGTAAGAGTAATTTTCAGACTTATTTCAAGACCACACATTTTGTTCAGAGGAAAGCAAAAAAGAAATGAAAACTTGCTTGCTTCATAATTATAGCTGTCAATTTAACAGAATTTGCAGTTACAGGAATTAAACACCAAAAAAAGTACCTCACATAAAGAGGTGTTCCAGAGTAGCGAATGCCAGAAACAACAACAGTTTGTGGTGAAATCAAATTCGGTCACACTAATTCAGACACAACTAGAAGAAAATCAAAATCAAGCCTTAGGAAAGGGGAGTCCTTCAAATTTCTTCAGAAGCACTGAGATCCCACAATCCTCATGCCCAACTCAAGGTCCATGTCACAGCCAGGCAACCAAACCACACATGCTGCTTTTGAGCCCCAATCCAGCAAAGCACTGAAGCGCATAAATCCCATTGTAGCCAACATGTTACTCATGTTATCAGCAGAGCCAGTGAGTCAATGGTGTTGTATCTATCAAAGGGGTAGGTATAGAACAGTTTTAAGACACTTTTCACCCTAGGGGCTGAGCACACTGAACTCAAGGAAACAATGGATTTCTAATTAAACAATACCTGAACCCAAAATCCACAGGCTTAAACGATATGAAAAGTTTCTCTAGTTCTGACATTAGTGTGATTCAGCAGTAGACTATAAGGTTACTTTAGGTCGCTGAGGAATTTGGAATAGAAACGTATAGTAAGAGATTTTCCAACAAGAGAGGAGCATATGTTTTCAGATGTTTTTTCCTCCATCACTTACATTTATTTTTCCTGGGTTTTTTTCCCTTTAGCTCTTTTCATACTCTTCCCACCTCCCAAACACATTTTATTTCCAGCATATTTTCTCCTCCTCTCTCTCTCTCTCATCCTCCAATCTTTATTTCTGTTCTTCTTAAAATCCGAGGCATTACAGCATATTCAGGAAGCATTTCCCTTCAAAATTCTCCAATAATAATATGGAAATACAAAGCCAGGAAATAACTCACAGCGGGATCAGGTACACAGCAGGAAAAGGGGACCCCACATTTCTCACGACTTTTGCTTTCAGTGCTGCAGTTGAAGTAAACGTTAAGGTCCCAGTCGTCTGGCCCCTTAGCACCACAGCAATAATTCTGCAAGAGATGAAGAAAAACTTAGGACTATCCGGCCATTTTAGAAGTGCTGTATAAAAAGAATCATCTTTGTAATAGTCCTGTGAGAAAGACCAAATGTTATCAGCTCAGCTTAACAAATAGAGAAACTGAGGAGGAGAGTTAAAGTAACTTGTCTAAGGCCACACAGTGAATCAATGACCAGGCAAAAATTAGAATTCTGAAGTCCCTGGTATCCAGCTCCATGTTGCTTGCACTAGACCCTGGCATCTGTTAAAACTGTAACTTCCGTCCAGTTCCTGGGGACGGACATCAACATGACAAGAAATGCCATCACAATCTGCACTCTAAGTGGTAGTATTAGAAAAGAGGCCAGAGACAGACTTGGCCACGGAAAATGAAATATCACTTCACTTCTAGGAGTTGATCCCACTGGGTTCCAATTGAGATACATTATGGAAACCATGCATTTCCACTGTCCACCCATGCTATACCAATTTTATAGATAGAGAACTTCATTCTCATATTAATCAAGCAATTTATGTGCTTATATACTTCACATCAGGTACTGTTAAGCAAAGCAAAACTACAGCTGGCAAATTTTGAATAGTTATAGGGGTACAACTTTGTCCCATCATCCAAAAAGACCAGTTACACAAGCATTTCGCATAAACAAATATGGAAAAATATTACAGAGATTGAACTTTTCCAAAATGACAGTTTTGTGAAACTCATTACACACATGAAATCTCAACAAAGTAGGATTTTCCCCTCCTCATTTTATTCTGAAATTTACATACAAAACCCACAGAATTCACAAAGCTTGATCAAACACAATCCTGAAACTTATTCACCAAAGATATATAAATGATTTGATCTAACACGACGCAAAGACTCTAGAAATTCACCAAACAAGTTTATTGATCCAGAGAAAGTAACCTGATTAATGAAACAAAATGGTTCCACAAGTCTCCTTCTATGATAACTACAGTTCTACGTTATAATTCTATAACACTACAGAAAGTGCAGACCCAATCAATGTGTTTCATTGAAGAGAAAAAAATGAATCAACAATCATGTCAGGAATGGCAAAATCTAACTCACAACACTGGAAAATACATTTCTTTTAGAACGGACAAGGTCACAATAGTTCGGGCAATTCAGAAAAAAATACATTAACTTTGGCAAAAAAGAGGTTTAAAGTAGTGGCTAGAAGGAGAAGGAAAAAAATTGCTAAAAAATTTGGGTTAATAACTTCCTCTGAACATATTGATATAAAGAAGCAGATGGAAGTATATAAAAACTTGGAGACAACAGTAAGTGGATTTCTGCCTTTCCATCCACCTTCTCTTTTCCCTCCCCCATCCAAAAATAATTACTGTTAGAAGCCATGCATCTATTAAAAATGCCAATCAGTCTATGTAACGAAGGCTTGGTTTACACTGCCATCGATGGTCAATTGGAGATACATAAGCTACATCATGTAGCTTGCGTATCTCCTGTCGATGTACTTAAACATTGCCATACCCCGGCATCTTCACTGTGCTGCATCAGTGCGAGATGCCCTCCCGTCGATGCAGCCTTACTCCTTTCAGGGTGGTTGATTACTGACGTCGACCAAAGGGCCTATCTGGGATTGATTAAACTAAAGGGCACTGCATTGCACAGATTGCCTATGGCATCCACCAGTGCAGAAATCTGAGAACTACAATACCTCCAAGAGCCTACATGACTATCTTAGCTAGCAGGAAGACACTTCTGCATGTAGTGGTTAACAGATGGAGGAGTGGACAAAAAGAGCATGGGAGCAGGGAAAGCTGCTGCACTATCAGGTTGCTGGCACTGTTTGCATCCACCACCTAAGTGGGAAGCACGTGCAAGAGAGCACTGTTACCAGTTTCCGAATCCTTCGCAGAGACGGAATTATGGCTCTTGGCCTGTAAAGGATGGAAAGAATTTGCCTGTAAAAATCCTCTGTCATGGGGAATAACAATGAACAGGGGAAGCAGACCCCCTTCACCACAACCTGTGAGAGATCACATGCACAGTGGTTATTCTTTAAATGGCCCAAGTTCTATTAGGAAGTTTGTCCTGGTTGAAGTGCTTATTGAGCATCTGGGGAACATTGGAGGTATGCTTTGCCTTGCATACTTACATTATAGAAAGACGCTGTCGGCCAACTGAGCCGGAGGTTTGTGAAACCCACCACTCAGTTATTACTGTAGTACTCGCAACATCCTGGTGTGTGCATGTATGTCATGGTCATCCAATGGCTGGAATGTTGGCACCACTCCCATTAGCAGAAGTGCCTTACTCTTTAGGGTAGGCCTTCACTGCACATAGTGAACCTGGGCTTTTGCTCAGTGTTGCTCCTAACCCCACTCCTGTCCACACACAAAAACCTCTCACCTGAGTCTAGTGGTGCTTTCAATCTGGGCTAGTTTGCCCAGCATTAGAGCCATGGTTCCGCTATCAGTCAGGCTGGTAACTTGCCAACTTTGCAGGACAACACAAGCTAAAGCACTTGAGAGCTGACAGCCTTCTAATGCCTTCCCACAATTCCCATTGTACCAAGAAGGGCAGAGAAATTCTCCAACAATTCATTTCAAATGAATCAGAGCAGCTCAGCTTGCTGCAGCACAAAAGCTCATGGGATGTGCCCCCAGAAGTCGCTGCAATACATGCAGGTGAATGCAGCTCCTGTGAGGAGGCAGTAACTTGGGTAGGGCTTTGCAACATGGCTGCTCACACCTGGGCTAGGCTAACCTGGGCGCCCAGGCCCAGCACCGATCACCCCGGCTAACTGCAGCAAAGACTTACTCTTGCAGACTGACCCATTAAGGATAAGGCCCAATATCTCTATACTTGAGATACTCTCCTTTGGCTCAAGTGGTAAAGGTCTCGGTTTCTGAAACAGAAAGGTCCTGCATGTGTCCCTGTACATGGACAGCCAAGTCCATGTAAACACAATGTGAAGATTAGGCAACAGCTATGCAGTTTGTTTGGTTGCAGAATTATTTCAGGATATTGAGTGTTACCTTCCTTTTGCTGGACGGACACATCCATTGACACCATTGAGTAAAATCAAGGAAGTCCAAAGAAGGCAGCCTTACAAACCTCTGTCCAAGTCCAGCCACTTAAAACTATTGTTGTCTCTTAGGCCTCATATTCTTAAAGGTGTCAGCTGAAGTCCTGGCACCTGAGACTCCATGAAGCCTTTGCTGTTAGAACCAATGAGACATAGCTTCCACAGTTACTAGCGTGCCAGCATTAGTAGCTGAAGAAAACGGAATTTTAAAAAATATAACCGTTACTTATCTCATGAGAGGAAATGCTATCACAACAACTGGGAAACCTCAAAGACTAAGTTTGTTCTTAGGAGGGAAAGGAGGCAGAAAACGTGACAAGTTAAAGGATGATGACTTACAATTTTCTGCAGAGAGTCAATGAGGTTCTGCAAGTCAATGTCATCTCTGTAGGACTTAATGTTATTTTCAAAGAATTCCTGGAACCTGTCCCTCACCCAGTCCTGGAACACGAAAGCCAGCACTGCCGCAGTCAACTCCAACATAAATATAAGTACGATTGCTCCACAGAACTGCAAATAAAATCACAGGACGTAGATTATAAAACACCCGTTCCAAATATAACGATGTCTCAACTCAATTAAAAATAGTTACAAGGACTTCAGTAAAATATTCACAAAGTACAAATCTGATCAAGTCACACAACGCCAGTTAAATTAAACACAGTGGGAAACAAAATACAGTAGGTGGAATTATCTTCTTATTTGATCATCTTAAAGTCTGCAATGAATGTAGACGCTGTGTCATAGTCCACCTTAATACACTAAGATAATGGAAAAGGAATAAGCCAGTCAGAGATGGCAACACATAAAAGAAGTGGCCCTGACAAGAGTAGCTTCTTAGGTTTTTATTTCAATTCTTTTCTGAAGCCTCTCCTTCCAAATTAGCTATTAACTTCTGGATCCAAAATAAATGGGATCATCAAACATTAGAATTAAATTTGACTTCAGCACAGAAATCAATGCTTGAGTCCCACAGTTCCACCTACCAACCTTTCAAAAGAGAAATATATTTTAACTTAGAAAAAAAAGAATTTATAAAACATTCCGCAAAATCCTCTCAACACTTCCTGATTCACTGGAAAGAATGCCTAGTTTTCAGACATTGCAAGTACCTATGGGTTACAGCAAGACTTCTCGTATCTAAACACATCCCAGAATGTAGCATCACCATGAACCAAGAAGCAGTAGGAGCATTTCACGGAGAGAGAAAGAAAGAGGTAAGTTTAAACATACTGCTGTTCTGGATACCATCCCCCGCCACGTCCGCACACATCTATGTGCATATTTACCACACGCACCTGTGCTCAATTTAATGTCTGGTTTCACTTAACAGTTCTCCTTTCACTGCCACCCCATCCTTTCTTTCCCGTGGGTCCCCACACACCAAGTTACTTACAAACTTCAGAAGGCAGATGTTTTCCCTCAGCGCTCCTACGCAACCAGCAAATCCCAGAATGAACATCACTCCCCCAACCATCAAGATGAGCACCACTGGGTCGAAGCCATGAAGACGAGTTACCTTTGTGAGATCAGATAACACACCCTAAAGAGAATAATCACAAGGGAAAATAGGTAAACAAAATGAGCAAGTGTCTCTTTATCAGGAGCTTTATTTTATTCCCTCCAAATTCTACTTGTGTGCCCGCCTGCATTCAGACTTGCTTATTAATTCAACGTGTTTGCAAACAGCAATCGGAACACAGAAATATCCTCTGGAAATTTTTAGTGTACCATCTTCCACATGATAGTTTGTTTATTACACCTTGAGATGTGTCCCACGAGGCACAAGCCATCCAAACATCAGGCCTCCCTAACCTTCAGCTTTTCCAGTTCTCTGGCACCCTGGGCTGCCTCCCCACAGGTCACCCAATAAACCAGAGAAACAAGAAGAGGGATAGAGACCATTGGAGGGAGAGAAGAGATGGGAAGCTCAGAGGGAGAGACAGCCGGGTGATGCCTCCCTTCCTCAGAGGAATTGAGAGGTTAATTAGGAAAACATGGGACAGGAGAGGATCCATCTCTGCCATTTCATGCCTAGAAACATAGAAAGCTAAAAAAAAAAAAAAAAAAAAAAATACTCCTCTACTGCTATGCACATCTATGTCAACTTTCCACAAACGTAAGATGTCTTTTCACCTTTGTGTAGGCAGGGCTGCTGAAATACTCAGGGAGAGAATTTCAGTTGTGTGTAATCTTTGTTTTTTAAAAAACAAAGTTTATTTTATTTTCTTATGCTATACTAGAGATAGTATATTATTTCTGTAAAGACCGTGCAAAGACACAAATATTAAGCATGGGGGGGGGCACTGATGTTTTAGAGGAAATTCTGTAACAGGAATATACGGTGTACTGACAAAAGGCTACATGCAACCCCAACCCCATGAATACCTTTTGCGTATGACCCTCTAGGCCGGGAAATCTTGCATACCACCAGGCTTTCCTGGAAAGATTTTTATAAAGAGGTGTTTGATCACACACACACACCATTTCTTCATCCAGCAGAGCAAACTGGTTGAAACAGAATTGCAGTAAGAAAGCCACTCACAATCTAGCACTAGCTTCGCAGAAAAAAATCACTCTTCAGGATCTTTCAGCCAAGTAGACTACCACAAGATGGTGCTAAAAGCCTGGAACCATCATAGGTTCCACCTAGTTTCAAGCCAGAGAATTTGAACTAGTGCCACTGCAAAACAATTTGCATAAGGAGTGTGGCAATCGGAAGGGGGGAGGAGGGAGTGTTTCCAGACCTCAGAGCCTCTAAAGAAGCCACCTTTTCCCCACCTTAAATCCCCAAACAATAGTATAGCTGCTAAGGAACCAGTTACAGATGGGTGTGTGAAGGGTGTTTTTGTCTTAAGAAGCATGGGTATTTTCCCCTCATGACATTTTGCTCTACTCTAATTCAATTCATCTTGACACCTGACATGCTTCGGATGCCTCCTCAGACATCTTGCTGCAAACTGAGGGAAAGCGTAGTATCAACAGAGCCTTATGCCAGTTGTACGGGAAACCTACATCAAGACAAATTAATAGCTCATTGAGACCGCATGAGGACATGAACACAACCCATCCACCAATTTGGCTGATGTGTAATTTAGCAACATTTACTTTCCAACGCCAAAATATAACACTGTTTTAACTTTCATTGACTTATGATTAGCTTATGCCTACCTGTCTTTATTATATCCTTGTCCGGCCACCTTCTGTTTGCTTACTGTAGTTTTCCTAAATCTTAGATTATGAGTTCTACGAGACTATATTTCTGTTATTTGTTTGCGTAGGACCTAGTACGATGTAGCCCTGATCCCTGCTCTCTGGGTTCTTACACCCTACCATAATAGAAATTACTAAGAACTTTATACAAAATATAAGCACATAGCCAGTTATAACGTACGATACAAAGATAATCTTTCTGGAAGGATGAAAGTAAATCAGCGTAATTGCAATAATTTTTAATATAGTAATAGATCCTGGGACAAACGAAGATTACAACTGTGTTTTATTAAAAGACACAGGACAAAGGAAAAGGGTAGAGTAGGAGACTGATCTTCAGTGATGGCCATGTGGCCATCAACTTTGTGAAAGCCTGAAGGTTTCCAACAGATTGCCAGCAATATGAACACAAGCAACATCCAAAACAGAGGAAGACCTCAGTCTTTCACTTTATAATGAAAAAAAGGGTAGAGATCAACACGTTAAGAGCTCCATTTACAAAACAGTGCGGGCAAATACACCAGGAAATCAAGATGTGGGGACTCTCAAACAAACTAAATCTAATAGTAAAAGAAAGACATCATGGAAAACGCAAATATAATCCAAAGAAGCAGCCTCATTCTGCCAAAGCATTGTACATGCCATCATGCTATTCAGACACACCAGTACGGGAATAACTAAAAGTACACATCACAAAAGGGGGGGGGGATTTTAGAAAGTCAGTACTATCCTTTAATAAGCATGTAAATATAAAGCAAGGATACTGCTTTAGGGAAATGTTGTGAGTTGCTACTGTTTGGATATGGACAGCACCCCAATGATATTTAAGAGTTATTAGAGTTCCTCTATATTTAAAACCAACTGCCAGACTAGGCTGTCATGAGAGCTGCCAGGTTAGCAGCAGTAATGTGCTAGTATACAGCTTTACTTTTAATCAGTGTTTCTCATGAAGTACAAGAAATGGAGAGGAGCAGTTGCGTGCTACAGTTCACTCTGACCAGTTACCATAGTTTGTACATTCTCCTTTCCAAAATCACTGAGAACGGATAGGTTCTCGCATGATTACGAATGTCTAATATCAAGCGGTGAGAGTTGTCCATCCAGTTTTACTGGTGACCTGTTCTCTTTCTTTGTATCTGACGTACATCTCCAGCCCTTTTGGCTGACGTTTTTTACCTGGCTCCTCAGAACCCACAAACAGAGAAGTAGTACCAAGATAACCACTGGCATGACACAGGTCTTTTGCACAACCACAGAGCAATGGAAACTATCCGTTAGTAACAGGATGTTTGCACACTACTAAAGCTTTCCACAACTGTTCTAGTCATCTCCTCCTACCATGAACTCTTCCCCACCCAACCTGACAGTCATCAGCTCACAGGAGGTTTTCACATGAACAAAGTCTGTTTTGGGGAGAAAAGTAAAAGGGCCAGGCTCTGGCACTCACTCCCCGAGAGAGCGATTAGGAATGAATCCAGATGATTTTAAAAGTCCCTGCTGAAGAATCAGGATGAAATTCTGATTGGAGGGAAAAAATGTGAGGAATTCAGAATTGTGGAGGAGCTAGATACATTTGCCAGAGATTAACTGTTTCGCATTCGGGGAGAGTTCAGAACATCTCCTTCACTCTTCCCACCTCCACCACTGCTCAATTTTGTTTTACTTTAAAAAAAAAATTAATCTCCCTGGTTTATGGGATCATAGCTCATGGATTTTTTAATTTTCTTTTTTAAACTGTACATTCAGAATTCCATCTGTATAGGCAAGTACAAAGGACAGACCCACCACTTTATCTGCACCAGAGTTAAGAATACTAGTAACACCAAGGGGTTTAGACAGTTTCTCTCACTGATTGTTCTCCTTCCCCTCATTCCCCATCTGTAGCCAGCTACATGCTGGGCTATTACAGAGAAGTGCATGGAATAACAGCAAACTATTGACTAACGTGAAGGTGCGAATCTACAAGACTTGTATGCTGTCATCCCTGCTTTACAGTTCAGAAACATGGACTACATATGCTAGGCACATCAGGAGACAACAGCTTCCACGAGATGCCTGCGTAAGATTCTGAAAATAAAATGGGAAGACAAAATACCTAACAGAGGCGCTGGAGCACACAGGACTGACACACTGAGGGAAAAACAGCACTATCAAGAGAAGGAGATTGCAATGGCTCGGTCATGTCAAGAGAATGGGAGGAGACCATATCCCCAAGAATATTTTGTACAGTGAGATTCAGGATGGCTCTAGAAAGTGGGGTTGCTCTTTATGGAGGTATCACGATGTGTGCAAAAATGATATGAAGCTGTTCAACATTAGTACAGGAAGATGGGTGGAGCACAGAATCCCATCCAATTTGGAGGGAACATCTGGTATTGGGTGCTGCTCAATATGAAGTGGCTTTGATCCAGAGGATGGAAGCAAAGCGAGAAAGAAGGAAGCAGCGTGCTGTCATCTTGAATGCCAACTCAGACAACAGATGGATCTGTGAAATTTCTAACAAGCTGTGTTGTTCTCAAATTGGGCTTGTCAGCCCTAAATGGACTCATCAGGCTCCTGATTAGACCTCTTACGCACATACCATGATCCAGTTGGATCAACACACAGCTTATGGGTCAGTCAAATGTTTAAGTTGAGGACTTTAAGTATTGCCCCCAATCTTGAAAATGAGTTGTGCATTAACAAATTCAGTGTGTTGTATAAACCGTCAGGCAGATGGAGATTGTTACACGCTAGCCATTTTTGTAATTCAAATACTATGCATTTCTTTTAATACATGGACAGCACAAGAAGAGCTTAATTAAATTTAGAAAGAAGGCAGATTTCAAGAATCTGTGTTTAACCAACAGAAAAATGTTCAGTACATTAAAATCTCACAGAAGATTCAGAGAATGGAATTTAGGTAAGAAAGTTCTGTTAATCGTTAATTGTTACTCGTCACATAATAATGACTAGGAAATATGTAGCAGGAAGTAGCATTGTTTCATACACCGAACCAGGCTTCGTACTGCATTCCTATCAGAATAGAGAGAAATCCAAAACAAATACATGCATACAAGGTTTTCCACTAAGGAAAAAAAATGTATGTTATAATACAATTAGCTCAAACTTTCTCCATTTTCCAAAACAAGGAAGGAAGAATAGACCTCTTTACGTACATGGCTTCTGCTGGATCCTTGAAAAAGCTCAGATGGATTTCTATAATCACTAAGAAGGGAAGCAAACAATGCATATACATACTGAGCAAGGTAGCTGCTCGGACAGCATGTCTGTCCAACACCAATAAAATAAAAACTTCTTAAGAAACCAGTAGACAGGCTAACAAAAAATCAAATATAAAACTGGAGAATAACTGAGCAGGCAGTAATACTTGCAGAAAAGGATCTGTAAGTTATAGTAGATCACAAATTGAATGTAAGCCAACAATGTGATGCAGTTGAAAAAAAGGCGATCATCATTCTGGGGTGCATTAACTGAAGTTTCATATGTAACACAAGGCAGAGTAACTGCCCTGCTCTAGTTGGCACAGATGAGGTCTCAGCTGGAGTACTGTGTCCAATTCTGGGTGCCACGCTTTAGGAAAGATACCGACTCCCTGGAAATAGCCCAGAAGAGAGCAACAAAACCGAGAAAATTTTAGAAAACTTGATCTCCGAAGAAAGATTAAAAAACCTGGGAATCTTTAGTCTTGAGAGAGGACTATGTGAATTTGGAGGGGGGGGAAGGGGCGGGAGAGAAAAGGGCCTGATCATCAGGCCCAAACAGGTGTGCCACAGAATTTTTTGAAACAGTACATTTGAGAACAAAGGGCTGTCTCCTGATTGGATGTTTGCCTCATTGTCCCACCTCTTCCAGGGGCGGAGCAACCAATCAGAGTTCAATCTCTCTCTGTTCCCTCCTCCCCTCCTGTGTGAGCAATGGGTTGGCTCCTCTGCCCCTCTCCTGCAGCTGCTGGCTGGGGAGAAAAGCACCTGGAGCTTGAGGTGTGCTGTAGCAGAGAAAAGGTTGGGAACCACTGGGCCTGATAACAGTCTTCATATATGTTAAGGGCTATTATAGACAGGACAGTAATCTACTGGCCTTCATATCTACTGAAGCTAGAACAAGTAGTAATAGGCTTAATACGCAGAAACGGAGATTTAGGTTAGATATTAAGAAAAACTTTCTAACAACAAGGATAGTTAAGTACTACAGTAAGTTACCAAGAGAGGTCGCAGGATTTTAAGAACAGGTTAGACAAACACTGGTCAGGGATGGTCTACGTTTACTGGATGCGGGGCTAGATCAGTGGCTCTCAACCATTCCAGGTTTTCTGCCTTCTTTGGACCTCTTGCGTTGAGGTCTTTTTGCATACCCCCAAGTTTCACCTCACTTAAACTACTCGCTTACAAAATCACATATAAAAATACAAAAGTGTCACAGTACACTATTACTGAGCAATTGCTTATTTTCTCATTTTTACCATACAATTATAAAATAAATCAACTGGAATATAAATATCATGCTTACATTTCAGCATATAAAGCCGCATGAACAAGTCATTGTATTAAATTTTAATTTGTGTGGACTTCGCTAGTATTTTTTATGTAGCCTGTTGTAAAACTACGCACATATCTACTACATGAGTCAATGTATCCCCCTGGAAGACCTCTCTATACCCTCAAGGGTACATGCCCCTGGTTGAAAAAAATCACTGGACTAGACGGCCTCCTGAGGTTTCTTCCACCCCTACCTTTCATGATTCTAAGAAATGTCACTCTGGCCTACCGTTTATGAGAAGACAGAAGGATTAACAAGGCATACAGAAAAGCTCTTAAATGTGCACGTCTGGTGTGTCTTTCTTTAACCAATTAGTAGAAAAAGCTTTTAGTCTCATTGTTCAGATCTAATATCACTTCAGATGTTGGTGAAATCTGCAATTGGAATTCCCATAAGTGCTTTTTCTCTCAATCCCATTTTGATTTCACCAATTCCATCCCCTGCTCTCAAATCTATTTAGCAGTTCCTCAGCAGCATATGACGTGAGATGGGGAAGAGCTATTAGAGTTATCTCCCACAATGAAGGAGCAACAAGAAGAAATTAGACTGAATATCAGGAAAGCTTCCCAACTATGATCTATTAGCCTTTGGAATAACCTCCTACAACAGTGGTCCCCAAATTTTTTATATAGCTTCCCTCCTTACCTGTAATGACCTCTGTCCACAGCCCCTCGGGAGCTATGGTCAGGAGCCCAGGCCAGGAGCAGGGCCAGAGTCAGACCAGAGGCTGGGGGTGGGGCTGGGACCAAAGCAGGACTGGGTGGTGCTCAATCCCCCCGTAGGGGCTGACTTAGGCCCTACCGCACTCCCCAAAAAAACATTCCTCCACATTCCCCGGGGGGAGCTGCCCCCACATTTTGGGGACAACTGTCCTAAATGAAGCGGTAGAAGTCTCATCTCATTTAAAATTTGACTAAATAAAACTCTAGTAGGTACACAATCAGATGATTTACTGGCAGGGAGCTGGACTCGATAACCCAAACAGGCGTATTGCATATCTGCAGTAAATTCTAAAATAAAGTTTGTTAATGGAAATGGAGACATTAGGGTTCAGAATCTTCTCCCCCCCCCACCAATACCCTACCTTTGCTACCAATTATTGCAACTCCACTATATGTAAATCAGGCACTGGCAATTCCAAACCCCTATTGTTTAGTTCCAATCACAGCAAGTCAGAGCAATGTTGGTAACAACAGAAAGAAAATTTAAGATTGAAGTCAAAAGCAAAATAATGTGACTAAACTGTACAATTATAAAAATGATGGATGGTTCCAGCTAACAGTTGGCAGATCCAGTTGTATACCTGCACGTATTTAGTCTAGCTCACTCCTAGTGGAATGACAATAAATAAGGCTTCATTACGTTTTGTTTTCTCTTTTACATGACTAGAAGCACAAGACCACACTACTTTCTCTCCACCCAGAATCAATTCATGGTTCTTGTATCTTTTTCCCATGCCATCAAGGAGTGCCTGAAATAGCAAGAGTGACACTTTGTGGCTAGAGCATATCTTACGCTACTGAACAGCGAGCATTGCTGTTTAACTGAAAAATGGCACTGCTGGAGGATCCATCTATTCTGTCACAGATGGAAAAATAATAGAGTGATGCTGATGTGACTGCCACAGAGCTTTAAAGGGGCTGGAGAGAAAGTTAAACTAGGGAAACATTAGAGGGACATTACACCTGGGCTGGGCATCATATATAGGCCCTACCAACACACCCATCCTTATGAAAGGCAAAAACTAAGACTTTCTAAAAGTAGTAAAAAAAAAATTTTCCCTTAAGAGTTTAGCTCAGATGTCGTTCTTAACCCCTACTGTTTCTTGAGACTAAAAATGCTTTTTAGAAACTGGTTAATGCAACACCAAGAGTCCATCCTAGTCTTACCTTTTCACTCCATGCCCACAGCCCGGCTGCAAGGAAAGCAACTCCAGCTAGCTAAAGAAAAGAAAAAAGAAAAGTGGATTACTACACTAAACAGAAATGAAAACAAGATTTCCTAATGTGAAATAACGGGTCTCTTCCCCGCCCCCACCCCCCAAATAATCACCATAAATACATATAGCAAAGCAAATAGGAGAATGTATTTATGAGTCTCTGCATGTGTATTGGCTTACATAGAACAGCAGTCCTCTTCTCAGAAAAATAAGTGTTACAGTATAACAAAAAATCTCCTCCTAGGAGAAGTTTCTTACTCCATAACAAAATTAACATTTCCTGTAGGAACAGAAGGGCTTTTTAGGACTCTAGAATCCTGAAGAAGTGTGTTCCCTTCATGTGACGTCAACCATTGTACGGATACCGAGGAAACCTAACATGGGACAAAGACTCAAAGAAAAAAAAAAGAGTCTGAGTACAAGAAGCGTAACCTACGGTTTTCATTACTTTTGAGCAAATGTAGTACTAGCAAAGGACACCAGGTCTATAGCCCAAGAGGAATGAGAGTCTCTGGCTAGTTACACGGCAAAGCAGTGGCAGTGCAAGTTTCCCCTTTGCCATCCCACATGTGAACTGAACCCTCAATTCCCAGTGAATACCTTTGAGGAGGCTTTAAACACCTCACAGGATCAGGACTGTGGCTAGGTTAGAACAGGTACCTGAGGGATGAATGGGTATGAGCTATCCCATCCCCAGACTCTAAGACCTATGATTATGGAATACTAATGCAAATAGTTTGCAACAGTAGAGAGAGAACAACAGATGTGCTTGGAAAGAACATACATTGGGGTTTAAGGCCCAGATACTGAAATACTTACACACATAAGCAATCCCATTGACTTCAATGGGAATACTCACTGAACAACAAAGGATGTGAATAAATGCTTTCAAGACCAGGGCCCATAATAATAATTCTAGTGTTTTGTCTCTTTAGCTCTTAGAACACTTTGAGATGGTTCGTATCATATCCTCATATTGCAGCAGGAGAAACGAAATCTCTAATGACCTCTTCATAGCCAAAGCTCAGAGCCAGTACTCCATTCTCATCTTCACTGATGACAATTGACCATGCTCTACTTCTGGAAATCTTGCTCTCACTTGGGTTCCTTGACTCTAAACTTTGCTGGTTTGCCTACCTCTCTAATGGCTCCTTCAGCATGTCCTCTTCCTCCCCCCTTCATCTGTCTGTAGGGGTTCCAGATGGTTTTGCCCTTGGTCCCCTTCTCTCTCTCTACACTTTATCTCTGGGTGATCTCAACTGCAAAACACAAATTCAACTACCATCTCTCCATAGATGACTCTCACATCTACCTCTCTATACCAGGCTGGTCTCTTTCTGTTCAAACTAAAATCTCAGCCTCTCTCTCTGTCTGACATCTCCTCGTGGATGCCTAAACATCAGAGCAAGCCCTTCCACCTCCTTTCTCAATTACTGTGGACACCACCACAACCCTGCTTGTCACTCAGGCATGGAACTTGGGCCTCATCTTTGACTCAAAACCTCTTTCTACATTGTCACATCCAGGATCCCTCTAAACCTTGCAGAATTTTTCTGCCCAACATCTCTAAGCGACCACCTTTCTAACCATCCATGCAACTAAAACTCTCACACAGGCTCTCATCATCTTGCATCTCAATTACTGCAATCTCTGGCCTTGACAAATACAATCTTGCTCCACTGATACCCATTCACTATGCTGCGGGAAAAAAACCACCTCACTCTTAGCCCTTTGCTTTGACCATGTCACCTCCTTCTTTGCATCTCTCCACTGGCTTCCCTTTCTCTATAGCACCAAACATATGCTGCTTATTGTCTGATTTGTCCAAGGCTACGGAACAAATTGGTGAAGAACCAGGAACAGAATCTAGATCTCCCAACATCCAGTCCTGTACCTTATCCTCAGGACTCTGCCTTCCATGAGGAACAGAAGAACAGCCATCCTGGGTCAGACCAATGGTCCATCTAAGCCCAGTATCCTGTTTTATGACAGTGGCTGGTGCCAGATGCTTCAGAGGGAATGAACAGAAAAGGGCAGTTATTGAGTGAGCCACCCCTTGTCATCCAGTCCCAGCTTCTGGCAGTCAGAGGTTTAGGGACACCAGAGCATGAGGTTGTGTCCCTGATTATCTTGGTTAATAGTCAGGGGTGGACCTATCCTCCATGTACTTGTTTAATTCTTTTTTGAACCTAGTTATATTTTTGGAATCCACAACATCCCCTGGCAACAAGTTCCACAAGTTGACTGTGTTGTGTGAAGTACTTCCTTATGTTTGCTTTAAGCCTTTTGCCTATTCATTTCAATTGTGTGCCTCCCTGGTTCGTGTGTTATGCGAATGGATAAACAGCACTTTCTCCACACCAATCATAGACCTCTGTCATATCCCACCTCAATCATCTCTGTTCTAAGCTGACCAGCCCTAGCCTTTTTAATGCATTCTTATTAAACAAGCCTTTTCAATGTTTCCTTATAAGACAAGCCTTTCCAGAGACTTGGTTTTAACCCACTGAATTTTTTCACCCTACAAATAAAAACCTAACTCCCTTATTGTTCATTAAACTGTTTATTAATAAAGTCCATGCTGCCATCTTAAGGATATGTATGTTCCTGTAGAAAGGATATTATCCCATGGCCTATTTTTTAAAACCACTTATTTGCACTCTTGATGACGATTCCGGAGAATTTCATGCACTACTTCCCCAACTCATTCCCCTGTTTAGTGATTTTACAGTGCAGTAACCAACAGTGCTCCTACATCCCCTTTTTCATAATCCTCCCATGTCAAGACTCATTACCTAACCTTCTTCCCATTCAATTAGATAAGCCATTTCTTTGCTTCCTGCAACTAATTTATTTAAGCTATTTGGAATTAGGTGATAGGGATGGTCCCCAACTCCTTTCTTTTCAGCAAGTTTGAGACACTGCTAAATCAGTTTTTTGCACTGATAAACATTGTACAACCCCCATTAACTCAGCTCATTCATATGAAGCAAAAGTTTATCCTTGTTCTGACCTCATGACCTTTCCATCCTCAACACTTGGCAGTCACACGCAGCTTGTGTTTAATACCCAATATCAATACCTATATGAAGATGACATTTTCCATCTCCAATGTCTGTGATCTAACCAGTTCTTTATTTGCTCAAGCTGTAATTCACTCCCCTAGAGCATACCTTCTGACCTTGTAGATGAGGCTTCTATTGCCACAGACATGGCACTGTTACCAGAGCTGGAGAAACTCCTGGTTTGCTCAGTGGCTAAAAATGCTGAGGGTGTTTTATGCAAAAAGTTACTAAAAAAAAGCATCAGATGATTCTGCAAGTGCACCATACCACATTATAGGACGTGCACACAAAGCAATGCAGAACAATTACAAATGAAAAAGACAAGGGTAGTCAAAGTGGTGTAAGTTGAACTTACATTTCAAGGTATTGCTGGATGAGCAATGCATGCAATGAACATACATCTTGGAGGCAAGTACAAACAGTGAGTGTTAAACCCACACCACCACCACTTTAATAAGCTTTGAAAAACACATCATAATTTCCAAAGAAGTAGTGTCCTGACCTAGACCACAACTAAGTCTCTAAGCAGTGACTTTTTTCAGACAGGGCATAAAAGTGTTTCATTGTGGATCTTCTATTACACATTATACGCATTCAAAGATAGAGCTAGTTCGGAAATTTTCCAACCAAACTTCTGATGAGGTTTTCATCAGAAACCGCTGATTTGTTAAAACCAAATGTTTTGTGGAAACATTTTGGTTCTGACAAATCCCAACAGAACTCTGCCTAGTTTCCTGCCAAATCACCTGGTGGACTGCTGAGGGGCCTAAGCTTCCAGGGTCAAGCTTCCAAAACAGCCCTGCCATGCAGCCTGATTAGGGTCCCCAGGAGTTCCAGAGTCCATGCTGTGGAGTGAAAGCTGTGGCTTGATCTGGAGTCTCTCATGGCTTCTAAGGTCCCCCAACTCCAGGAGGCAGCCCACGAACTCATGGTAGGGAGGTTTGGGGTGTTTTATTTGTTTTGTTTTTTGGGGGGAAGGGGGGACTTACAGAAAAGAGGGAAAGTGAACAAATGAAAACATCTGAATTTTTCCAATATGAAAAAAAAGTTTTATTTTTCTTAAGGAAAATTTTGAAAATTTCTAGGATGCATTCCAGTTAGGACCAATTTTCTTTTCAAAGTGCTGGAATTTCCCATGGAAAGGGAATTCTGAATGTCAAGTAGCTCTTTTTAAGATATCCATCTAATATTTCCTACTCCCTCCTTCCATCATGTGCCCCAATGATACCAGAAGGCAAGAAAAGAAGAGGCTGGTGTAGATTGCAGTAGACAAGGTAGCAAGTTGCCACTATATGGGTTAATTTTGGCAAGAGGCCAAAGGAACTTGACGTTAACTGGAACTTGAGGAAGGTCTCTAAAGAATAAGAAAAAGAAATAAATGGGACTAGTTGATACACACAAAAAGAATAGATCATGTTGCTTTTCTCATACTGTTATTGAACACATTTGTGTTTGCTGTCTTTGAACTGATTAAAGCCTTCCTGTTTTGTTCCCCTCCTAATTAAAAAAAATAGATTTCTTAACTCAGAAAAATGATTTACTTAGGTTTCTATTAGGCAGTATGTTTTTACCCTGTCTAGACAGGAGTTATTGGGCAGGGGGATTGGGCACCCAGCAATTAAAACAGCTGCACGTTGCTTCTGATTATCTATTGTACTACAAGAGCCCATGGAGAATTCTTCAGAGACTGCTACAGAAAAACTGTTTCCACTTGAGGTGCAGCAGAAAGACATTTGCTTGTCCCACAGGTCCTAGAAGGAAAGGGGAACACACCACGTTTTGATTTCTCTCTACAGTTCCATGTGTCTCTGTTGCTCTAAATATGGGGATAGCAGAAAAAACATGTTAATCTATTTGGTACAACAATGTTTTAACTCCAGACGAAGGCTCCAGGGGCCTCTGGATATAGCATAGCAAAATTAAAATTGATTTGCTTTTAGACTGCTATGTTCATTCCACTTTTGCCCATCCCCTTGTTATGTTGCTGTCACTCAAAGGGATTATTGACTTGGCTGATAAAAGTTTATCTTATTTCTTTCAAAGTGTGTGTGGGGGGGGGGGCCGCGGCAGGAGAAGACATTCCTATGTTAATCACCTCCAGCACCTTCCAAGCCCCACATGCTCAGTTCACACCTAAGGGGAGGATATGTTGGTCAGTCACTGCAAGCTCTCAGCTTGTGCTCTGAAAGGTAACTGCATTCTTTCCTCCTTGTGCACCACCAGCTGGGTATTTTGTAGGCCAAACCATATCCTTAATACTTTTGCAACCTCCCTGTTGAATCTCCATAAATTAGCTGTTGCGCATCAGCAGCAGAAATACAATCAGGCTCCCTCTTCCTTAGCCATGTTGGCTCTGTAGAAGCTAAAACGCATTCATCCAAAACATTTTTCAAATGAATTTCAACAGGGAAACAGCTCTTTTCTACTGGGCAGCTTGCATTGCTGCTGTCCTTGAGAAAATAATAAGCTTCTCATAAAACACAGAAGCTTATTTCATCACGGACAGTAGCAACGCAAGCTGCCCAGCAGGAAAGAGCTACGTTTCCCTGTTCAGATTCATTTGAAAAAGTGTTTTGGATGAATACATATTAGCCAAAGAATTGCTGTCAAGAGTGCACTATGGACCAAATTGTGACACCAAGTAGCCTTTATAAAAGGGTATCACAATCTGGCCTAGGACTATTGCTGCCAGTCGGCACAATTTGTGGGGGACCTGTATGTATGTGTTCCCTGTTTGACTAACAGCTTCACATCCAAATCCACCAATATAATTCGAGGACCTGGTAAGCACTTGTGAAATGAACACACATTGTAGCATGACCACACTGTGAATCAGCATGTTTTTTTCCAGGCATGAGCTTCCACCCTTTCCTCCTAAACAGATATGCAGGAGAACAAAACTCTGACACAAATGTGTGCTGAAGGAGTTGTGTGGGAACAAAGCCAAATTTAGAATTCACAGTGATTTTTATTCTCCTAGTTCTATTTGCCAGCCAATGCGCCTCTAACTTGAGCTACAAGGACCACCTCTCAGAGCTGGAGGGCTTCCCATGCTCATTTGATCTTTGGTGAGAGGCCAGAGACTGTCAACATAAACTCCAAATAGATCTAATTTTGTTACGGATAGCAGTCCGGAAGGCAATGGACAGAGATCAAAACCCATCTGGGCCATCAGACAACTGTCCTATTTTAACAAGTTTTGGTTACTATTCATGTGGGCTAGAGTTGATCCAACTATAGAGGTAATGAGGTGACTCACCGTCACAGGTGGTACTCTCCTTCTTCTAGGTGCTAAATCCTCCAAGATGTTGAGCCCCCTCAACTCAAATGGGAGCCAAGGGCACATAGTACCCTCCCAAGATCAGGCCCCAGATGCATTGCATTTTAAATCATCTTCTGAAATAGGTCACAAAACTCCACATCTACCACTGAATTGGAATGATAGTGCAGATTCAGATCTGCCAAGTTGCAAATATTTAAATGAGTGAGTTTCTTGTTTTTAAATCCCATGAGAGATTTTAAATGCCGCATTGATAACTGCTGAAAAATCTCTAATTGATGCTCTGTAGAGGCCAACAGTCTTAAAAGTTAAGCCACAGTAAATGCTGCAAATTAGTGAGCCGTGGCAAGTTTTAGGCATCCAGATGACTTCTGCCTTTTACTGGGACTCAAAATGTTTTGAAACAAAAACCATGTTGGATCATCCAGATGGCCTCTAAACTTTACAATCAGTAAAACCACATGCAGCATGAAATAGGGTGGATGGAAACATACACAATTCAGTCACACCTCTGCAAACAGGAAGTTCAAAAGAGCCACCGGCAGCTGGGCCCTTCCTGCCTTTGGGTTTATAGATCCACAACCACTTTGAAATGTTGGTATTTGTTGTTATATTCTGTTCGGAAAGAAAAACCCTTTTCTTTTGTAGGATTTTATCCCAGGGTCAGTCTTCTGAAAGGAGACAGTCATGCTCAAACTCTCTCTGAATCCCCTCACCTACACCAACAGCAACATCTTTTAATTATTAAAAAACAGATTTAAAATCTAAATTTCTCTCTCACCTCTGATTCCTGGATTGGATCTGAAGAGTACAAGTAATTCAGAACAAAAATAATTATTGAGGTACCCCTCCTGCCCTCCACAGAGCTTTCAAAGTAAAGGATGAGTGTTTTGGAGCACTGCTCCACAGCCAATAAACATAGGGTTAGAGTGTACAGCTCTGACTCACTGGGTACGTCTACACTGTAATTAATTAAAAACCCACATTTGGCCTGTGCCAGCTGACCTGAACTCAAGCTGCATGGCTGTTTCATTACAATGTAGACTTCCAGGATTGGGCTAGAGCCCAGGCTCTAAGACCCTCTGAGTTGGAAGGGTCCTGAGCACAGAAGTCTACACTACCGTAAAACACCCCTGCAGTCCAAGACTCATGAGGTAGATGTACCCATTCTGACTAGTGTCCTACTTCTCCCATAGTCAACTGACATCAGTGGGACCTCTCTCAGAGTAAGGTGCCAGAATCTGGCCCTTAAAAGCACAGAATCGTCTCATCACATCAATGAGCTGTTTATGATGTAGCACAACAATGCTGTGTTTGCCCCACAGTTGCTTCAGAACACAGGGAAATCTCAGTGGGAGATTCAGCCCTTATGCTAGAGAGCGGGAGACAAGGTGGGGTGAGGTAATAACTTATTAGACCAATTTCTGTTATCTCATCCACTTTGTGCCTCTAATATCATGGGACCAAACACAGCTACAACTACACTATGTATAGTCAGGAAGACAAAGTTCTGACACTGCGGGAAGGACTCAGGAGGTAATGAAAGATCTGCCCACCTAATGAGGCAAAGAACTGGTGTACTGTGAAGGGTCCTAGTCAGCACTGAGGGAGTTCTTGATCTTACCAGACTTAGAAAGGAGTAGTACCTCTAAAATGTTTATTAAGACAAGGCACAGGAACCAGAGGGCCATGAAGGAAAATAGGACTCTTATTCACTTCTATCCTCCCTGTTTACGAGAAAGGATGGACAAAACAAAGTGATGACTCACTCTGAGCTGCGTCATGTGCATACGTGCACAACCGATTGCACTGTTTCGTTAACAGCCTACAAGTGGTGAAGTGAGTAAGAAACACTGAACGCTGGAAGTTTGCAACACAACTACTGATTTCTTAAAATACAGAAGCTTGACAGGTGAGAACTGAAAGTGAGAGAAGACCATTCCTTAAGACAGAAGCACAAGTCAACCTCCCTGACTCTTGGCTGGCTCTCTGTCAGCTGACTGAAATAATGCTTCCCTGCAGAGCCCTCTGGCCTGCAGACAGGAAAACCTTTTGGATTTACAGTGATAGCTGGTAATTTTTTTTTTTAAAAACACAGCTTCCAATACACTTTAGATACCAAGGGACTGATATTTCTCATCAGCGGATGAACTATCAATACCTTCTTGCTTACTACCCTTGATCTGAACAACAAAGGTTTCATAAGCATAGAGATTTTTTCCTAAAGCCTATTTAAATTTTGGGTTAACCCTGCAAGGGTTAAAATTATACAGATCTTCAAAAAAATGTTGTACCTGTATCACAATGCTCATGCAAAGCCACTGATCACTCTTACTTGTGACCTGTCATTCACAGTACACCGGGCAAGGTCGCAACCTAGTTCAAGAATCTGATCAGCTAGACACATGAGAAAACAGGACAGCATAGCAAACACTGGGCTAAACATCATAGTTTAAACTGCTTCCTTTTGGACAGCAGATATCAGGTAAATCTACAGCAGGAAATGTTGACAATGTGGTGTCTTCAATACAGACAGACGAAAAAAGAAAAGTATGTTTATACTGAGGTAAATTAACCAAAGTCTGTCTCAGCAAATCTATAGGCTATAGCCTGACAGCTTCTGGTGTGAGATGGAAGGGAAAAGGACAGCAAATTAATTGAAAAACGTACTGCCGTAAGACTTTTTGGCCATCTCAGGCAACTCAAGAACTTTAATGTAGAAAGCTTGACAGTTTCCTGAAAGGAGGCAGGTTTTTTTTATAGACACACTCTCTCTCTCTCGGCACTTTTTAGTTTTCAAGGAAATGGATGTTTCTCGTTATTTGCAAAAGTGAAAAAATACCAAATTCCCTGAAGAGAGAGTTCTGTTTACTTAAACTGTATGGTTTTCTTTGGCCCTCATGAATACTGATTTGTCCAGGCACAAGAGCTACTTGCCTGCTCTCTCCCATGACTGAGGACAACAAAAAACTTGAGATTTTACTTGTCCCTAAGCAAGCAGAATCTTGAATGGCTGCTTTTGATAGTCTCCCACAGTATTCTCATCAGCAAGTTAAAGTAGTATGGGTTGGATGAATGGACTATAAAATGGATAGAGAACTGGCTAGAGCGTCAGGCTCAACAAGTAGTGATCAATGGCTCCATGTCTAGCTGGCAGCCAGTCACAAGCAGAGTGCCCCAGGGGTCGGTTTTGTTCCCCATCTTCATTAATGATCTGGAAGATGGGATAGATTGCACCCTCAGCAAGTTTGCAGAGGACACTAAGCTAGTGGAGTGGTAGATACCCTGGAAGGAAGGAATAGGACACAGAGTGTCCTAGACAAATTGGAGGATTGGGCCAAAAGAAATCTGATGAGGTTCAACAAAGAGAAGTGCAGAGTCCTGCACTTAGGATGGAAGAATCCCATGCACAGCTACAGACTGGGGACCGACGGGCTAGGCAGCAGTTCTGCAGAAAAGGATCTGGGCGTTACAGTGGATAAGAAGCTGAATATGAGTCAGCAGTGTGTCCTGGTTGCCCAGAAAGCTAAGAGCATATTGGGCTGCATTAGTAGGAGCATTGCCAGCAGATTGAGGGAAGTGATTAGTCCCCTCCATCTGGCTTTAGTGAGGTCGCCTTTGGAGTACTGTTTCCAGTTTTGGGCCCCCCACTAAAAAAAGGATGTGGACAAATTGGAGAGAGTCCAGCAGAGGGCAACAAAAATGATTAGGGGGCTGGAGCACAAGACCTATGAGGAGAGGCTGAAAGAACTAGGCCTGTTTAGTCTGCAGAAGAGAAGAATGAGGCGGGATTTGATAGCAGCCTTTAACTACCTGAAAGGGGGTTCCAGGGAGGATGGAGCTAGGCTGTTTTCAGTGGTGGCAGATGACAGAACAAGGAACAATGTTCTCAAGTTGCATTGCAGGTGCTCTAGGTTGGATATTAGGAAAAAGCTTTTCGCTAGGAGGGTGGTGAAACACTGGAATGGGTTACCTAGGGAGATGGTGGAATCTCCATCTTTAGAGGTTTTTAAGCTGCAGCTTGACAAAGCCCTGGCTGGGATGATTTAGCTGAGGTTAGTCCTGCTTTGAGCAGGGGGTTGGACTAGATACCATAGTTCAGGAGTTCTATGCATGTATAGTACTATGAGTGTGGGAAGGAAACTATTGGCATATAGAAAAATAAGCACAACTGGTGTGAAGAGCTTGAAGGTGTAGTTATGGTTTTAAGCTTGTCCATGTACCCATCACAGAGTGCCTGCAGACTAGACTCTGGACTGTTGCTTTCCAATGAACTGTGTTTGAGAACTGAGAAGGGAAAGGGCAGGGATGCCCTAAAAAACTATACCTAAGCTTAACTCTCTTAGGTTATGTCTACACTACAGCAGTACAACTATGGCATTCTTCGAGAGGTGGTAACTGGGTTGACAGAAGAATCTTCCTATTGTTCTAACCCTATTCTACACTGGGGGTTAGGTCAATTTAACTACAGCGCTCCGGGCACATCATTTTTCATAGCCTGAGCAATGTAACTAGGCTGATCTAGTTTTTAAGCATAGCCTAGGCCTTACTGTGGCTCTTCGTACTTGAAAGGCATTTTGAGATCCTTGGATGAAATCCAGGAGTCCATTATAATATTGCTAGTTGGTCTGTGCCACCCCTTTTAATTGTATCCTCGGGCAGTCACAAGCATAGTGAAAAAAGTTGGTTTCCTAGGGGCCACTGAAGCCATCGTAGGGTTGTGGCAGCTGGATGCCTAGGCTTGAGTTGTACAGGAATAGGCATAATGCCATGTGTGCCCTTAACTCAAGCGGTTTCTAAAGCTGTGCTGTGTCCCAGTGCTATCTGCTGCACACAAGAGGCAGGGTCCTGAACATGCTTCCACCCACATACGACGTTGTAGGATGTTCAGCTCTGATAGCAATGCTGGCAAACCCCTTTTATCACTGTGCTTGTGCTCAGATAGGTTACAGCTGCTCTCTGCCTCTGGGCTCCCAGGGCCTCCCCTCCCCCACAGCAAAATCGTGCTGTGACAGCGATAATTTGTTCTATAATTTGCAGTGGGGAGCGTCCTCTATCTCACCCCTCCCTCTAGACACGTAGTGCACCAGCAAAGTGCGAGTACAGATGAAGGGGTCCCAGGGACTGTAACTGAAGAAGTTATTACCCTCATTCTGATATGTTGGTTAAGAACCTTTCAAAAATGGCTTGCAATCTTTTCCTTTGAGGTGCTGCACACAGAGCACTTTTCTTGAAGTCTTATGCAGACAGGTCCTTTCCAAGGTCACTGTAACACCGTACAGTAATGGGGTGAGGTGGGCTTGTGAAACTGTCTGGCCTGCACCTTTCTCCAATTACAGCCTTCCTCTGCACGAGGAAGAAAAGTCCTGAGGCCACAGTCAATGCACAGCCTGACCCTCCCAACCACTATACTCCTGGCATAACGCAACAGATTGCCAGATGAGCAGAGAGAGGAATTTCCAAAAGGTGGTGTGCACCTACAGCCCCAAATTAAATAGCCTCTTGTACAACAGATGGGTCACCCTATTGCATCTTACCAAGGAGATTTTCTAGTAGCTACCACAGCAGCCTGCAGGATTGGAGAGATTGGAGCCTTGACGGCAAACCCTTCCCCCTCCATTTACAGTATTTTTAAGGACAAAGTCTCTACAACTGCACCCTAAATTCTTACTGAAATACTATCATATTTTCATCTTAACCAGACCACTCAACCACCAGTATTTTTCCCTACACCACATAAATCTCAGCGAGATACCTCCTTTCATACTTGAGACATTAGGTGGGCATTTGCCTTTTATCGAGATAGGACCAAGTGATTTTGAAAATCACCAAGCTTGTGTGTCTCTAACAGAGATCCAAGGCATCTACACAATCTTTACACAGAGACTTGCCAGGTGGATCTCTGGGTATGCTGTCACTTGCTACAGTGTAACTACTGCTCTACTTCCCCAAAAATAATAGCACGCTTACCAGCCCCCAGGCGACTTTTACAGCTCTTACTCAAGAACATTCCAGCGTCTGAGATATGCACAGCTGCTAGCATACTTTTTCTAAACACTATGCCTTGATCCACGTCATCAGATCTGATGCAGTGCTGTACCATCTTCAGTCCTGGATTCAATTCTGAAGCTCCCTCCTCCCTATGGGGATACTGCTTGGGAGTCACCTAAAACAGAGCACCCAGAGGGACACGACTCAAAGAAAAAGTTACTCATCTTGTGCAATAACTGTGGTTCTTCGAGATGTGTCCTCCCCATGGGTGCTCCACTACCCGCCCTCCTTCCCCTCTGCTTCAGAGAGCGCGTTTTTTGTTGGACATTCAGATAGGGAAGGAATGGAGGACAATTTGATCACACAGCTTTATGTACCCTCTGGGTGTGGTGTGAAATTGTGTAGAGCACATGCATGGGCCAAATAGACGCTAATGGAAAAATCTCTGATCAAGGGCTTGAGAGGCTCATCCACAGCTGAAGTGGCGCTCTATAGGGACACACATCTCAAAGAACCACACAGTTACTGCACAAGGCGAGTGACCTCTGGTTATCTTGATCTGAGCTGGTTCTCATGGCATCTAAATTAGTGACCTGACCCTGACTTAAATAGGATCAGTAGAAGCAGCACAGAAGATGGTATCAACCCATTCTTGTTATTTTATACCATGTGCATGTGAAATTAGGCTTATGTTCATTACATATCGTGGCCTTTCAACATCGGTGCCTGCAACATGAGGAGATGCTCTCTGAACGAGAAGTTTCAGAGAAGACCTCAGAATGGCCATGCTGCCAAACTGTGTGATGTTGGAAGCATATCACTCTCCTTCATGGCAATAAGCTAGGAAGACTGGCATGAATGCGCAAACACGTAGCCTTCGCATAGACAGTTTGAGCCATAATGATCACTAATGAAAAGGGTGCAAAGTGAAGCTGCCTCTTGGGCGAATATCATTTACAGTGATATATACAGCTGATCCAATACAGTAGCTTTGCAGTGTAGCTAATCAAAACTTTACAGGAGCAAAGTTAAATGCTGGGAGTTTTCAGGAGAAAATGATTTTATTTCTTCATATAGACTTGATACCATGACACCAAGGGTATAAATTGATGTATTCCATTCAAGTCGTTAGAGCTATCTGGATCTAGCTGTAACGGAAGCCGCTCTCATTAGTCATCATCCTTGTTTAGCAGGCAATATATTTAGCTTAAGGCAAGTCATTTTTAATGAAAACCAGGACCTCTAGACAGAGATACTGTACATAATAGTTCACAATACAGCAAGTAATGCGGGAAAAGGAGAAAGAGAGAGAGAGAGAGATTCTCCAGAGGGGGATTTTTTCTGTTTTTCCATGATAGCAATATGATAGTCCTAATCTTCTCTTGTAGACTTGCCACGTAACTGTCAAATCATGTGTTTCTGTAACATGTCAGAATGAATGTACAGTACTTGGAAAGGGTCAGAAGTCCCTGACATTTCTGCAAGTTCATCAGTTATCTGTAGTTGGTCTCTTATAGCAACTCAATTTCTCTCTCAGTCTAAATTCTCCCACCCGTTTTAACACTTTTTCTTCACAAAGGATAGAGCCACCTTTTTCTTTACCCCTCTGCTTGGAACCTTTCTAAAAACTGATCGTGATCTTAACTGTTTCTTTTTCTTATTTATTTGCTTTCAGTTTGTCTTCTTCTGCACTGGAAAGAGAGCTGATTCTGAGAGAAAGAGAGCAAAGTACATTGCAACAATTCTTTGCTGAAGAGTGAGAAAGGGACAGAATTTGAGCATTATGGTTTTGAGCTACAGGTTTTCCCTCCCTCTCTGGATCGCTGTTTAGTATTTCCAGTGCTGGCTTTGATCACGTGGCTGTAATTTCAAAGAGAGAATAGTTGAGTCTTTGCACATTTCCAATTCAATATTTTGAGGCTTGCATTAAAAACTGGGTCAGACTTCATAGACAAATGAAGTAAGGAGCAGCTTGCCATAGGTTCAAAAGATCCCAAAAGGAGTAGAATCCTTACTGTCAGGAGAAGAAGCTACTACTGCCAGAACCTTTGAGAACATCCTTGGTGCTGAAGAGAGACCGAAGGTACTGAAAATGAACCTAGCTCATGATAAAAGCACGTACTGTGTGCAGGATGTGCTTCTATATGGAAATAGGCATCCTGTAGATCAAGGGCCATAAAAACCCAAAACAAAACAGCATTCTCCTGCTTCCAGAGAAGGAATTATAGCTGCCAAAGTCACCATTCTGAACTGTACAAATTTGTTATTTATTTGTTTAGCTGTCTCAGATCTATCCTTTTGGCACAAGAAAACACTTTTAATAAAACTCTGTCCTGTGACGAGGAAATGGGGTTGGTTTGATCGCTCCTAGAAAAAGGAGAAACTCAGTCAAGAAGTGCATTATAGTCTCATGAGATGGGTCCCTGAAAAGGGATGGGGAAAGAGGAGGGGACAAAGTGGTGGTGTAGACTGATGTTACAACTCCGTGACCCACTTGTCTATCATAACATGCCACCAAGCCTATTGGAAATGGGAAAGGTGATCTCCAAAAGTGGGAAAGGGGTGTAAGATTGCAGTTTGTAAACCCGAGAGCAAGAAAGGAATTTTTTTTTTTTAAAAGAAGACAGCTGGGTAGTCCCTGAAGAAGGGTGAGGAGCTCTCTCTCTCTCTGGAATCTCTTTCTATTGGATTTGGTGGTTCTGAGAAAACCAGAGAAAGGGGAGGGCATGATCTCTGGGCAACCTTAGAGATGCTAAATCTCCTTTCATCCATAGGGGTGTACGTAGTAGAGACTCAGTGTGGCTCGAGTCCTTCAGTGAGCAAAGGGACTCATCCATAGTCCCAGAGAAGAGCTTTCAACCTAACAGTAGGCCTGCAACAGTATTCTGAACCTCTCTGGGGAACCCTGACCCCTGAAGCCATGATGCCCTGATGTGGTGAGAATGTGGGAGTGGTGTCCACAGCACTTAAGGAGGCTTAACGAAAGGTTCTGGCTAATAATTCACCCTCTGTGGATGACAGCGTGAAAAAGACCTCTGTGCTCCTGTGAAAGATGTTCAACAAACTTCTTTTAATTTGTGGTGTCATACTTGACCACAAATCCCCTGATAAATAGCAATCTGGAGCTGGAGGCTGCAGCTTTTTGAGTGCTGGGTGGTGAGTCTTGCCCACATGCTCGGGGTTTAGCTGATCGCCATATTTGGGGTCAGGAAGGAATTTTCCTCCGGGGCGGATTGGCAGAGGCACCGGAGGTTTTTCGCCTTCCTCCGCAGCGTGGGGCATGGGTCGCTTGCTGATCGATTCCCTGCAGCTTGAGGTCTTCAAATCTCACTTTTGAGGATTTCAATAACTCAGTCATGGGTTCGGGGTTGTTATATATGTGTATGGGTAGGGTTTTGTGGCCTGCCTTGTGCAGGAAGTCAGACTAGATGATCATATTGGTCCCTTCTGACCTATGAGTCTATGAGATGAATAAATCTTGTCCAAAAAGGTCTGATCTCTTCTGGTCCTCATCATAGGGGTCAACCTAGAGTAATGCTCTTTACCCCTCATTTACAGCATCCACCACCAAGGAATAAAGGTGGGGAGTGGGAAAACAAAACTTCTGAGTCCTGTAGAGGAACATAACATTTCTTATCTGCCTGTTTGCAAGTTGTCAGGAATTTTCCACGTAGTCTCTGCTGAACCTCGCAGTGCTTCATTAATGGGTAGTGCAACCCAGAAGGGTGTTACCAATTGCAGTATGTCTAGGAGCTTGCATTGTGAGTCTTTAACCACTTTAAGAGGCATCTGATGGGTGTCAGCCGCCCTCTTCACATCATCCTGGAACTGGTGAAAAATCATGAGCACCCACAGATGGTAGTGGAGGCATGAATGTCTTGCCTAGTCTTGAGAATGAAATAGGAGTTTGTGAAGCAGCTTCCTTATCCCCACTAGTCTCCTGTTCTTCAAAGATCTCCTTGTGTTGGGGGTTTGGTAGTGGAGACTGTAACCCTAGCCTCCCAGTGCAATGGAACTGGAGACATGGAACACTGCTACCAATACAGCGCCTAAGGATCCCAGTATGGCCATTTGGGTGGCCTACATGGGTGATGAAGTGACACCGAGGACTGATCCAACCATCCATCAGGGACGAGGAATCTTGACCAAGAATGGGTTCCTGTATGGATGTGGCAAGGAACCATGCACAGATAAGAGACAGATTGATTGAGCAGAATGAAAGACATTCAGTGTCTTCGAAAAGTGGGAGCCCCCAGTAGAAAAAAGTGGAGAATCTTCTGGTACTAGGAAGCAATCCTAGCTATTCTTCAGCTTGCACACACAGCTTCCTGGTTCCAGCCTGAAGCAGTAGAAAAAATCCAAAACATCCAGGAAAGGTTGTTCAGTAGTATTTCCATACCCAAAGATTCAGACTGGAGGAGCCTTAATCAGTCCATATATCTGGATGTCTCTGGCAAGACCCATCAGTAATACAGACATCTAAGCTTCTGAGACTAGACAATCAACTGGTCTATTGCACATCTACATTGTTTTTCTAACCTATATTGTGAACTCTTGAGCAAGGACAACATTTTTCTCTACAGTTTGCATCAGATCGACCTTACTGACATGCTGAAATCAACAAGACAAATGTCCAAACAGCTGGACGTTTGCCTGCCTTCAATTTAAGCTGGAAGTGACATGAGTCTGAAGGTTTCAGTCACTTGCCCATATAACGAAGTCTTTCATTCAAGTCCATGCCATTCACTGTCTCTGTGAGTAATGTGCATATACTGAAAGGCATCATTTCTGGGAGACCAATCTCATGCTGAGGACCTCATGCTACAGAAGGAGAAAGTTTTGGCCTTGTACTCACCCAGAAGATTATGTTGTAGCTGAAAAGCAGGTATTTGTACCAACAGCTCACTTCTGGGTTAGAGTATCGGTAATAGTGCATCTTCTACAGAGCAACCTGCAGAGGAAAAAAAGAACAGGAGTAAAGGTCAGTTCAGTGTAAAGACTCAAGACTAACTGAGCTTTCCTCAGTTTCATAAAAAAGTAAGAGTTCGTATTCCAAGAGTTCTATATTAAAAGGACTGTTGTAACTTGAAATCTAGTCAATTGTAAAAAGATCTTCAATGAAGTTCCAGATACCACCCTTGACTCCAACTGCCCCTGCCAATTCTTGTAGCCTTACAATATTTTCTAATTTTTAACCAGGTCTCTCTCCCTGTTGCCATCTGAGATACACAAACAAATTAAATTGTGTAATCAGTTCTGAGTTAAACTCAGAAGACCCACATCAAAGGGTTTAGGCTCTGCATTAAACAGCCACAACCCCCTTTGCACCAAGACATTCCATGCGCATGCTATGACTTGGACTTTGCATATCGTCGGCTTCTCCTATTCCCACCATGTCTGACAGATTGAAGAGGTGATGGCAAATGTGGTGGTAAGCACTGACATACAGGGAGAAAACAGCTTTATACCTAACTAGATTTGCTGAGAAAGAATACTGTACTGGGAGCTTTGTTAGGCTAGGACAGATTGTGGCATTGTGATATTTTTAGTCTTCCTATATTGCATAGATGTCAAACTCAGGCCCGCGGGCCAAATCTGGCCTGCAGTGTAACTATATTTGGCCCGCGAGAAAATACCAAATGTCTACTAGAGCTGGCCCGCCAGTATACAGCGCATGCATCGATTTCACATGCGTTTATAGTATTAAGCTTTGCTTGTTCCAGATTCAATGTTTAAGCAAAACTTAAGTTTGTTTCCATACGAAAAGGTTCATCATTATATCTGATAAGAAGGAAAAACTTCAATTGTAGACATTTTTTCAATAAATATCAAGGTTGGCCCACGACTTGGTCCAAGTTTTTAATTTTGGCCCACTGTGTATTTGAGTTTGACATCCCTGCTATACTGCATTAAATTTGCATAACTAGCTTTGTTTTCATCAGGACAAGTCATGCAATTATGAAAGTTTTGCTTTGATTGGCATTGCAGAGTTCTGCTTTCTGTGCTTCTCCTTTTCTAAGGAGGTCATCATCACCGTAATTGTTGCTCAATGTTTCAGAAAACTTCTAGGACATTGTGTCTAAATCATTCCCCTAAGGGAACACAACACATGCCTGTACTGAAAACCAAAACCACTAAGAGCAAAGCCGCCCAGCAGAAAGTTGTTACACTGAAGAAGTGTCCTAAAGAGCCTACCATACGGGAATGGCCCAGCAGCCAAACGCCAGTTGGTCAGTCAGAGAACTGCGCAGGAGAGGGGTTAAGTGCCTTTAAATCAAGGATTTCCCTCCCGCAAGACTTTAGTAGAGGCTTAGTAAGGAAGAGGGGATAATGAGATTTTTTTCAGATGTCTGACCTCCGAGCACGGACAGGAGACACAGTGTTTGTTGTGGAATTACTTTACATTATGTTAGAGGGAAGGCAGGGGAAAACTGACACCTGCAGTACCAGCCTGATACAACTAGCCCGTTACTTTATAGACTGCCCCAAGTAAGGTGGGGGCACATGGCGGCATAGTCCCAAGAGCAGATGACCACAATTCCTCCCCTTTCATCAGGAAAGAGCGCAAATGATTTCAACTACTTTTGCAGCATAGCCTATTCCTGCAAGGGCGTGTCAGCTCGCCAGCTGGGGTGAGACAATAGAGGAAGGGCAGATTCAGAACTCCTCCTATCCCCCAATCCATCCACTCACAGATTTGTAGAGAGGAATTTAGGATGACCAGCTCCTGCCCTGCTATCCCCTAAACTGTGGCTGGAGTCGCAAGCTGAACAGGACCAAGTGTGAGAACAGGGGTCTCGGCAGATATATAATAATTACTCGCTGGTGTCTGAATGAGGCATCACAGAATGGTCTAACACAAATTTGCCTTGTAATCTTGAGCGTAGCAAGAAATTCACAGGAAGTACCATGAAGAGGTTTGTCACACCGATTCACAATAAAAATCATTCCACCCTTCGACCCTCTCCCCCCCGCAGAAAAGGTTTCTCTGGAAGCAGACACACACGAACAGCTGTCTGTTTTGAAGAATATCCCATTTGACATGAGAATGCCTCTTTTAGCTTTCAAAGGGCATTGCTAAATGTTTCTAGTAGCATGATGAAATACTGCCACCAGCTCTGTTTAAGTTTCAAAATCAAACTCTAATTGTCATGAACTCAGAATTCAGCCCAAGCACAAACTTTTGGCTGCAAAAAGGAGAATAATTTCAAACCAAGCCCCTAGGGAGAGTCATATAAGATTAACCTTTTCACAAGGGGTTCCATGTGTGGAGCGTCCAAGATGCATCTCTCTGAGAAGAAAATTAAGTGATTTCATGACTCTGGTCTCAACTTCCCCAGACATCACCCGGTGGTCACTGTGGGGCCACTCCTCTGCTGTTTTCCTGACATCTAGCTGCATTTGGTGGTCTCTGCATATTTAGGAAACGGATCAAAGATTCTCATCCCATGCTTACCCACTGAGATATTCCACATCCAGCATCCCTTTGTGACGTTCCTCACACAGCTTTTGGAAAACTCAGATTAATTCAAATACAAATCCTAATTAGTAGGTTCACTATCTACCTCAGACTCTAGGAGTAAGATTTACTTATATTGGGTTATACCTAGACATCTAAATAGCCAGACAGCAAATAAAAGGTACTGCTAATTTGCATATTTAATCCACAGAAGCTTCTCTTACTATCTAAACACTAAACCCAAACTGAAGTTCATATTGCTCAGGACCTAGGTTTGAGGGAGGTTTATTGTGGAGAGGGAGACAGTGTAAGAAAACCAAGTCAACCTCAGTGCTGGTGAGTGGCTCAATTTCCTCCTTTTCTCATTAAAATGTTTCAACTAGTGGCATCATTTGCCTTTTCAGTCATCAGCAGAAGGTCATAATGGAAAGCAATGTAAAATGACATGGTATGGACTCTGGTCATTTATGAATAGTGGCCAACCCCATTATTGATAATCAAGTCTTTCCTTCTTTGGGATCATTCACTCCAAATAACCTGGATGGGCTTTTCAAAACTACTGTTTGCCTAACTCTGCTGCTTTTAAAGTCAGTGTAAATTTTACTGGACTTCAACGTAAGCAGAGTTAGGCCAACGCGGAGGGCTTTTGAAAATCTCTTCCATTGAGTATGTTTATCAACTCTCCTCCTCCACTTCCCCTTGACATTTGGGCCAGATGGTAGGGCAGAAGCAGACAAAGCCAGGATTGCTATAGCATGGGAAGGAGGTTGATAGTAAAGGGGGGCCCAACTGGGGTCCCCATACTCCCCACCAGCATGCTGGAGATCCACACTAACATGGGAGGCACCAGGATTCAGCGGTGCGAAAATTACAGATAGGTTAGGAGCAAGCCAAAGACTCCAGACAGTAGGGGCAGAAGCAGCCAAAACAGGGACCTTAGTAGACAGTTCTCCCAACACAGTCTGTTTTGATTGGACTTTCTCTGTCCTGTGCTCGCCCCATCCCTCAGTCTCTTCACCTCAGCTTTAGTCAATATCTGCTCCTCAATTTCCCTTCCCATTTAGCTGACCCGCTCCTATCTCACTATTCACTCTGTTAGTGTGTTCTACCTCTACTCCCCCAGCCTCTGTCTTGTCCATGTAGATTTTTAAGTGCTTCAGGGCAGGAGCAGTCTGCTACAGACATTGCCTAACACAACCCATTGCTGGTTAGCCCTTAGGCATTCCTGTAATAAAAATGTTCAACAAGAAAAACCAAGAGAGAATGCTGCAGTAGGGTACAGTTGCTACACAACACCCCAAACACATATGCCCTGAAGTATGACAAAAGAATTGTTTTAAAAAAAAAAAAAGTGTTTTGTTGGGAGGCTTTTTTGGTGCCTTTTTTTTTTTAAAAAGACACGGGTTCTCGTATCATGAAAACATGTTAACTTGTGCTCAGAAATGAGCAAACTTTATTCTTTAAAAATATAGAGTGGGGACACCTAATTCAGGCCTCTAAGGTCAAGGTCACAAGAATAAATTGTACATTTCAATTTTCCTTTTCAAAATAAGATAGTGCCCTCAGTACGACTGTTCGAACTGTAGGATAATTCCTCTTGGCACAGGGCAAGTCCCTTTGACAGAGAGAGAAAGCATACATTTTAGAAAAAGAATAATTCCAGTGCAGGCCTCAAAACCATTGGTTGCAGGAATGAAAAAAAAAAACATCCCTCAGTACTATGTGGCCATATGTAAGGCTTTACAGATTAATGACATAGTAAACAAGAACCTCTAAGCCAGAGGATTTGACTATTTAAGTGAAGTGGTCTCCACTCTGACATACTGTAAATGCAAACCTCTTAAATGGCCCGGATAGGATGGGGGGCTGATCTGTATTAATTTATGAATACTGTAAGTGAGCTGCTCAGGGGAAATGTTTATTTTATGTGTATACTCAAGAATTTACTGTAGGCACATGGGGGAGACTCAGGTGAATAGCCGGCAGGTAACAGCTCCAGCTACAAACCCCTCTGGGTAAACAGAGCAGGAGGTCAAAGAACAATGTCTGTGCCATTAAACTGGGAGGATACTTACAGGTACCAGCTACATTATACATCTTGTTTTGCCCAGGTTAGGAACAGACAGATCAAGTTAAACTCTAGAGAGGAGTGGGACAAGCAAACCAGGAAGCACACAGAGACAGAACCTAAAGCCAATGAGCGTCCTTAACCTTCCAAAGATGATAAAAATAGGGTACGGTAGAAAAGATTTTAAACACACTGTGGGCAAATCTCACTCATACCATGCTCTGTTCCTAGCATTAAAACAATGTACTTAGAAAGCTGCCTACTCACCCCTCCTGAAGGGAAGGCAGCCAGCTGACAACAGTCAAGAGACCCAATATCTGAGAGTGCACTCAGACAGCAAAAGCTGCAGCCGGCTCTGTAACTAGTAGAGTCCCCATCAGTTTGAGGAGACCCACATACTATCTGTGGCTGGGTCTACGCTGACGGCAGCAAATTTGCCGCCATCAGATCAATTGCTCTGGATCGACTGAGCAGTCTGCGCTGACGCGCTCAGTCGATCCTGCAAGCGACGCAGGAAAACCACCTCGATAATTGGTGTAGCTCTGTGTCCAAGGGAGTGCTGTACCGATACAGCTGTGCCACTGTAAGTTTTAAGCGTAGACGAGCCCTTAAGAGTATCCACATGTGAAGAAACAAGGGCTGGTATCTCCCTGGTTCTTGTTTGCGCATGAATGTCCACGTGTGGGGAGGAGGGAGTATTTCATTTTAAAATGTATTGCAAACAGTTTATATAACCAAGATATTTTGCCTCTGAGCTAGTATACTTAGAGGATCCAGAAGAAAAACAGTACTCAACAGTCTTAAAATGTAACAAAAAGGCAGCCAAGCCATTGAAGAACCCAGAAGACCAACACAGTTGGAGATCTTATTTTTTGGCAGGCTTCCAACCCTCCATTTCCTAGGCCTACCTAGATTGTTTAGGCTTTAACTTCACTGAGAAACCCACTGCAGGAATATCTGCTTCTCCCACATGCTTACTGATAAGCAGGGCTCCCAATGACCTAATCATTTTTTTGACCCTTGTATGGCTGGTAACACACATCTCCCTACTTCCCTTTCCATTGGCCAGCTGCCCAGCCATGACTCACCAGTAGCCTGACCGAGATGAATGCCACTGTGAGGTACTGAAGAATGCTACAATAGTCTACCCTGTACTGCCAGGAAGTTTGCATTTTAATCAAGCAACGCTCTGCTAAGGCATCTCCTTCCCCCCCAGGAGGGAGGGCAGATCTACAAGACAGTGTGTCTGCAATGGAGATCCTCAAAAAGGACAACAGAGCAGAAAAACCTCCCCTCCCTTTCTGAGCTGTCAGCCAGCATGAATGTCTCCTTCCACTTTGCTAAACAAGGTGGAACAGATCACATTTAGCAATGACACATGGAGTGCCCTTCACAGACCCAAAGAGCTCTGTGTGGCTCAAAAGCTGGTCTTTCACTGACAGAAGGTGGCCCAAGAGAGAGATTTTCTCATCCCCCTTTGTCCTCCCACACAGGTGGTCAGGGAGCAAACTAGACAGCACGCCCTTCCCTGGAAAAATTCCCTCATCCACAGGGATGACTTCAGGAAAGTATGTGCGAACAAAGAGCTCTGCAAGACTTACTGCAGAACTGAACTTGGATGTCTTCCTCAAGGGAGGAAGAATAATAGGACGCAGCATTTCAATGGAGTTCCCCACCCTCTTTAGCAGAAACGTGTGACCTCTCTTCAGAGCTTCTTTACAGCCCATGTGCACCACCCTGACTATCCTGGAACCTTCCAATAGAGAAGCAGAGGTCTTCTGTGCCCCTTCCTCCCACCTCAATTAAGGACAGAATTTGCCTATTGCCACTTTTTTGCATGATGGAGGGCTGACAGGAATAGTATCTCAGTTCTTGCCCTTGAAATGAACACAGCTGTTACAGCAGCTATGCTGTAGGGAGAGAGAAAGAAAGAACATGTTCTAGGCAGCCAAACCGGGTCTTACCTGGCACCCCAGCCCACATATTAATCCCAGTTCTGGAAATGGATTGGCTATCGGAAGGCTATAGGAGCTTGACCGGGTCACTTAGCCTCTTTCCCGTTTCCAGTAGGAACGGGTACGTTTCCTACCGGAGGAGATGCTCAGAAACCTCAGTTGCTAGACTAGAAAAACAGAACAGTTATGATTACTAGTTTACCTCATGGGCTTTGAAGTGATGTAGGTGGTAATCGGTAGCTTTCCATGCAATATTTGTATCTTTTATTCTTCTACAGGGAGCAACAGACGGATACTCACTCAGCTGACACTTATTTCCCACTTCTAGCAATGGGAATTTCTTTCAGCGAAGTAGTAGAGAGGGCTAGGGCTCACTTTTTAAAATGTATAACCTTAGCTCAGTTTACAGCTACACTGAGGAAAGAACCATTCAGCAAAAGAAAGCTGCTATTTCCAGTCACAGGCAGTTCCACACCCACAGATTACACTGCTATCTACCGAGTACCAGCATCCTAGGCTTTTCGTGTGTGATATTATTCACTGCCTACAGATATTTAACCCTTGCAGCACCTGTGACCTAAGGAGGACAGGCCTTTCCCGTACCTGTTATTTAAGAAATGGCTTTAAAAACAAACGAACAAGGGGAATGGGAATGTTATAGATCTCCAAAATACTGCGATTTTTCTACTACTGAAAGCATTGAAAAGAATGGACCAGAGCCTTAGCTGGTATTAATATAGCAATGCAGATTTAAGATGTGATGTTGTATGGTTGAAATATAACCATGTATAACATTGTTGTTAATAGTGTTATGCACTTGAAACTGAATTTATGCAAAGTATGTCATGGAAGGTGTCCATAGAAAAGATATGATTTGCTAAGTATGACTATCCTGTATATACACATGTATCATTTTGTTTGTGAAATATAGATTTTGTATCTAAAATTTAGACATTGACTACATACTGGCATGCTGCATTCCTCAGTAACATCCAGGAGGTAAAAATCTACCTTGTGAATGGATTATGCAAGTTAAGGGCCCATTTAAGGACACTTAGCCCACACAATAGACCATAGAAGAAGCCTGCCCCCCTCCCACCAGGCCTTCCTGTGAACTTTTAGCCAGAACATAGACAATAGCTGTTCTGATGACTCAAGCATGCAAGGACATGTGACTTGCTCAACCAACCCTGGACTCCATTTTGGGCTTGCAATTTTCCCCACAAAACAGAAACTGAACCCATCCACCCACATGGGAGAAGATATAAGGCAACTGCACCATCTCCATCTTGTCTTCATCTCTTGCTTCCTTTCTCTGGACTGGATTTCTAAGGAGGAAGCTTGAAACTAGGACTATTGACCCACAAGCTGTTTGGGTAATTTCCAGCGAGTTTGTAAATTGACAATTTATTCCACTACGACCACAACCCTAATTCAATAGCTTTGCAATGTTTGAATGTATGGGATTCTTTGCCCATTTTAATTCTCCTTTTTCTCCTATTAATATTTAAAGGTTTATTTGATACCAAAGGGCTAGCAGCAGCGTGATTACTGGGTACGATCTTAGTTCTATATTGGCCTGGGATTTCTTGGGATTGGAAGAACCCTTTGTTTGGTTAAATTGGTTTTAAATAACCACTCCTCATAAAGTCTGTGTGATGAAACAAGGGCTGGGGTATCTAAGAAGACTGCTTTTCTGACTTCTTGTTCACCAGTGTGGTGAGACAGAAGTTTATTCATCAGCCTGAGGGATGTCTGCCCCATTTCTCAGCACTTTGTCCTGAGCCTGGTATCCTCAGCTGTGACCTACATGGCACAGTGATGTAAGTCAACATACATCAGCTGGCAACGTAGTCTAGTGCTTAACTATCCCACCAAACCCAGGCAAAAACCAGAGCCGCTATGGAAATGGTGGGGAATGAATGGTCCGCCTATTAGAACATTACATTAGGTCAAGCATCACATGGAGCTAGTGAAGCAACAAACCACAAGTCAAAACAAGTAAAGAGCAGAGCAGTGGGTTTCAAGAAGGTTACAAGGCTAGCAACAAAACAGTGAACTATTGGGGGGGAGGGAGAGGATATCCTCTCAAATCTTTTGACATGCTAGTTACTTCCATTATTCCACCCCGCTGTTATTGTTCTAGCTTGTCATTTTTGATCTGGCAGCATGACACCACTTGTGTAGCTGAATGCTTGAAGCTGACAGGTCAAGGTCTAGTTGACAAATGCAACTCCGGTAAGCATTTGTGAAGGTAAATTACCCGAAATATAGAACTTCCCTTTTTCCACCCAGTCAGGGTAAATTAAATCAAGGCAATTTAAAACCCCGAGTGGAACGTTTCAATTGAAATCACCCATTTCAATCAATTTTTCCATTTGTACTTCAGTTTTTTTCCTAAAGAAAAGTGCACTCACTAGCTGATATAACAATAACATGTTGATTTACAACTAAATAGAGCCTTAACGCTGTATTTGATACATCTAGGTGCTGCAAGGGAGATTATGCCATATCTAGATACATTATTTAAGCAATTGCAGAATATGAATCTGAGAAGATATAACAAATGTACAATTAGCTTAAATAGAAAACAGTGATACGCTGCTCATTTACTAGATAATTAACTTTTTGCTCATGATTTGTGTCCAGCTGCATCAGGATGATAATTAAACAAAACAGCAAATAAATTGTGTTTTTATTAAACAAAAGAGCCCTTAGCACAGTGCATGACCTATGGAGCCATATTTTAAAAGGTTGATCTCAAAAAGTGAACTGGTTCCCCCAGATTCTCTCTTTATATAGAAAAGCAGGCTTTAAACTCCAAGTTTTTGGCAGAGGTGCATAGATTCAGCATATTTAAATTTTGAGATAATAAATTTATACCTTAAATATATTTTTTTATTGAGTTCACATTTTTAAAAGTCTTGTTAAAAAAAATCTATAAAGTTTAAAACAAAAAATCCAAAACAACTAAAAGATTAGATTTATTTTTTTGGTAAAAAAATCATGGATTTGTATCTACTTTGTTCCCAATATTACATAGCACTTTTTTCCAGTTCTCTCTACAAAGACGATATTTTTCTCCTCCCCCTTAGTATCCTCCAAATAGTCCATTGGAAAGACAGAGCACAGCAATGGTTCTAATAGCTATTGTTTGCAGCACTCATATACAAGAGATGACTGCATCAGAAATCTTTACAGCCCATCAGCTTAATGTAAAGAAGGGGGAAAACTGAGAGGCTCCCAAAGCTCTGAAAAACACCTTAATAGTCTCCCTGTGAGATAAAGGGAAAATGTCAAAACTATTGACTCAGAATCTCTTCAGTTGAAAGAATCAGGTATAATACTGGGTAAATTTTAGGGCGTGTACCTGTGTGAGTCACTGTCCAAATAGCTCTGATTGGGAAGCTGGAATGAAATGGGTCAAGGATTCTTTTCTTACAGGCATACATTTACTTCAGCTCTGATCTGAAAATGTGGAGGAGGCTCTGCTCACTCCTGGGAGAAAGATAAGCATTTCATGTTGATTAAGCTACAAAAAGAAAGATCTGGGTTATGTAAACAGAGAATGCAATGGGGTACGGGGAGGCAAATTCTAACTATAACCATGCTATGTACAACCATTTCTAACATGGTGGCCTTACTAGAAAATAGCGTCTGAGATATGTTCTAGAATTCCTCAAGTCACTGGAAATGACAGCAGATGTCTTTGCTAAATGACTTTCAGATTTTTTGTTTTGATCATCAGTGCTGTGCTGAAAGCCCAGGGTCCTCCATTTTTCCACAGAAAAAGTTCAACAAGAGCAGTATCAGTGCAGTCTTCCCCACAACATCAGAGATCCCATACTGGGAAGAAGGGAATCCAGTCTCCATGACTGGACTATTTACTGAGAATCTATCATGGCATATTCTATGACATCTCTCCACTAGGAACTAGACAGAAACCCAACTCTCTGGTAAACCAAACAGATGGTCACTGAGTAGGAAGGGATAAAGTTATGCAGGAACTTGCAAAGGAGAACAGAAGTTGATGCAGTGGAGAAGGGGGCGCCAATGTGGGTATTCAGAAAAGCATGACAATTCACACCGATTGCTTGGCCAGAGCAATCAGATGGAAAGATCAGCTGCAATCTTCCATTCAAAACTGCTAAGTAGTCAAGGCAGGCGATGAGGAATTTTAACTTCCTGGAGAAAGAAAAAGTTAAATCTTAGAAATATTGTGGAGGAAGAAGAGGCAGGGTTTGGACACAGGCTGGACGCAAGCAAGAAGTCAAAGTTGATACTCACAGTGTCCGAAACACAGGGATGATAGTGGAATCATCAACAGTGAAAGGTATGGGGTGCAGGAAGTGCGGGAGCTCATGTCAAATTAAGTGCAACGTGGAGAAAGCTGGAGATCTCCAGGGGGAGCCTTGGGAAATTCCACCATGCTAAGAATATTTTCCAACTGAATTTTCACTCACACGGTGCAATCAAGTGCAATATGCTTCCTTATGTCTCAGCAACTTGCAACACGTGAATCAAATCAAAGGGACGAAGTTACGTTAACAGTAATCATTAACTTGAATTCTGACTAACTGTTTACAATGCAGTCAAAAGAGTCTTGAGACACATGCTGGCAATTTCTATTTTTTTCAGCATCAGGAAGCAAGCATCAGTCACAGAAACCAAGTTGTATGAAACCAGTAATAGAACCCTCACCAGCAATCTTTAATGGTAGATTAAAGAGCAGCACTGACAAGCTCCCTGTGGAATTGCAATCCCTCCCCCCTTCCCTTTGGCAGGTGGGGATAGTTAGGACCTTCAAGGATGAGGGCTTGTAAAGTAAGGCATTCCCTACAGCTTTGATAAGGATCCCAAGAAATCCCATCCCAAACATTGTATCTTGATAGGCTTTTTAAATGGGACTCATGACCGAAGATTGAGCTTTGATCTTTTCAATTAATGTTTACATTGATTTATTTTCCTACATAATAAAGAAGTGATATTCTATGTTTGGAAGCCAGTCATTTTCCCAGCAAGCTTGCGCCAATCAATTTTCCTCTCTCCACCAATTACTGCATCACTCAATGTGTTTTCTTACAGATTGTAGAAACACGGTCTCAAGAAAGCCATCTCAGGTGTGTTTCTCACACTCATGCCACAGATTCCAGCAACAGGAAGAAATTTAGGTCTTGAAGGATTTTAAAGAACTGATCTTGAAAACATTAAAATGAGTAACTGTACTCACATGAAGCAAAGGCAGTTGGACTACTTGGGTAAGTAACGTTACACATCTTTAAACACTTCAGGGCTCTCAGCCTGTGTCTCCTCTTATTATTACAGAGTGAGTACAGAAGATAGTATATTTGTTTAAAAATAAGATCATTCTCTTCCAGTGATGTTTCAACGGACTCCTAAAGTACTTGATTAAGGAACCAATCCTGCAGAGATTTATGCACAGGAGTAGCTTTGTTCAGGCGAGGCATCCTCTTGATGTCTTTGGAACCACGCAACACTTATGCAGTAGAGTAAACTCAAGCTCTACAGCACAAGGCCTGACTCTATAAAGCACTTAAGCATGTGTCTAGATTTAATCATGTTATCAGTCCCACCGAACTTCCTGAATCGGAGTAAGAGCGAGAAGACAGGCTCGAGAAGCAGAGGCAGGAAAGTCAGTGATTGGATCCCTAGCATTCTGATGTCTTCTAGACTCCTGGAGGGAAGTCAGCAGCAGGCACATCAATCCAGTTTCCAAATGGAGCTTCAGGCAAAGAAGCCAGCAGACACCAGCAGATGATAAATGGTCTTTACAAGCAATTGGCCTTAAACTACAAAATGCCAGTTGTGCTGCAGAAACTTCAGGGAGGAGGAATAATCTGCGTGGAACTTGTAACTCTAGTCTGCAGCAAAACCTCCTGGAGAAGAGTACTCCAGTGCTCACGGCATGCAAGTTTGAAAGGTTGTATTTACACTGTCCAGTTACTGACCCCGTGAATTCACTTAAGCAAACATTTTAGAAGGAGTAAGAATTACCAGCCCAGTACAAATAGCATTAAAGTAAAATAAAAGAAAGAACAAGTTGGCAAAAGTGGGAAAACAGTCTACCACCTGGGTACAGCTTGGACACATAGGGCTAATTCGCCACTGTGTTCCAGCAGTTTACTACTACTTCAACTCCATTAAAGCACAAGGAGTAAATGGAGTGGTCTGTTTCTGTACAACTTACATAAAGGCTTCCTTACACAATACACAAACTAAAAGGGCAGAAATCTTTGACCTAGTTTTGGATAACAAAGGATACAACCGCAGATTTAGAGCAGGGGAGAGTTTTTAGGGAGGAGTGACTAAGAAATACAATTTTAAAAGTGAGTCCACATGCATTGGGGTTGGGGGTGGAGGGGATAGAAGAGGGGAAGGGATTCCCAAAAAAGAAATTGAAGGAAGTCATAAAGGAAATGGATCCAGAAGGAATTTGAACCTAAACAGGTAAGTGCTGACTTTCAGAAAGAGTATGTGAGCTTTTGGATATTACTCATCTTTGTAAAGCATTTTGAGATCTGTGAAAAGTGAAAAGTGCAGGACAAGTATAAAATCAGAGACTTTAATCTGCTTCAATACTACCAAAGTCACTCCTGATACTCAAAGTCAGTTGATCTACCCAGAAGCAAGACTGGAAGTAGGCCCTATCAAAACAACCAAGTGAACATTCACAGAAGCTTTATGGAATGGAAAATACACATGCAGGATATTTGCAAGACAGTTTAGTACCACAAATTGGATTATAATTGGATTTCACCTAGTTGGCATTACTGTATACTGTTTATGGAAAATTATTAGTGTTCTGTAACAACAAGAGGGATTTGTTATTGACTTTTTAGGGAGTTTAACTATTGTGCAATATTTAGAGGTCCCTCAGATCACTTTTGACCATGGGTTCATTGACTCCAGAACACAAAAATGCCGGAAACAAAAAAGAATTAGTAACTGACCTAAGCATACAGGAAACAGGAGACAGCTGTGAACAGTAATAAAAGGATAGAGTAAACTTTGAGGGAGACTAGGCAGTAAGAAGAATCCAAGAAAACTGAATTATTTAAGCCACTTTTTCCACATCTTATGAATATTCATACATATCCACATTCTATAAGTCAAACCATTATAAGCAGATAGAATACTGAAAGGAAAACTGTTACAGCTCAGTACTAGACCAGAGGGGTAGGACAGAAGGGGAAGAAAAGGGAGAGAATTAACAAGAAAAGGTTATCCCAAAAGGCATGAATACGTGTAGCAGGCATTACTAAAAACCATGCACATTTTGAATGTAAGCGCCTTGGGTCAGGGATTGTTTTGTGTTTGTACAGCATTTAGCACAATGAGGGCCTGGTCCATGACTAAGGGTCCTACAAGCTATGTTATAGGAGTAATAAATAAGGCAGCAATTCTCTCATAGGATTTATGGTTCATTATAAAAAGACAAAAGTCAGAGAAGGATGACAAATGTCAGTGGCTCTCTAACGTTGAATACAGATTAATGGCCTGGACCAAACCATTACTTATCATCTCAAGTATCATTCCTCCAGCAAGGGCATGCACAGAACAAAACCTTCCATCTGTCCATTTTGCAATGCTACATACAGGGGGGACCACATCCCACAAGTGCTCAGCCCTGCAGCATGCAATTTATTTTAGTTTACACAACATAATTAATGGTGATGAAATCTAGTCTTTTTTTTTTTAAAAAAAAAAGGTGATTCAGAGAATCTAATTGGTTATATTTACGATAACATTGTTATAACCTTGTGTTATCTTCCTCCCAAAACAACTGGAAGTTCTAAGGTCATTTTCACCCCAATATGTAATTCTCACAATCTTAGTCTGTTAATAAACGTCCATTAATTGTTTATTAGGTCTTTATAACTAGAATCTTAAGACATTACCAGCTCACAGATTTTTAGATTTTAAGGTAATTATGATCATCTAGTCTGACCTCCTGCTTAAGGAGTCTCACCCAGTAAATCTTGCATCAAGCCCCTAATTCTATTTGTCTTGCTTTTGCTTCCAACAGTTGCATCTTGTTATCCATTCTAACTATAGTGTCTAATTTTAGGCACCAGACATTAACAAAGATGTGAACAAATCAGAGGAAAACGAGGGGAGCGCTACAAAACTGATAAGAGATTTAGAAAACCTGACATAAAAGGAAATGTTAAAGACTGGCCATGTTTAGTTTAGAAATTAGAAGGCTGAGGGGGGACCCGATAACAGTCTACAAGTACAGAGGCCAAGCATTCTCCATGCTCAGATAGAGTAGGTACACCAAGTTGTAAATTAGGAAAAGCTTTCTAACTATAAGGATTCTTAAGAACTGGTACAGGTTATGTAGAGAGACTGCAGAATTCCAGTCACTGGGGTTTTTTAGTAACAGGCTGGACAAACTCCTCAGGTATGGTCTAGGTCAGGGGTTCTCAAACTGGGGATTGCAACCCCTCAGGGGTCATGAGGTTATGGGGGAGCTGTCAGCTGCCATGCATGCCAGGGCTGACAGCCCAAACCAGTTAGAGCTGGGTGGCTGAAAAGCAGCAGTAGCTGGCTGGGTGCCCAGCTCTGAAGGCAGTACCACAGAACTAAGGGTGGCAGGGCACCGGGAGGGTCACCACCTTTTGTGGAGGGTCACAGTTTTCAAAAGGGATCCCAACAAAAAAAGTTTGAGAACACCTGGCCTAGGTATACTTAATCCCAGATCAATGCAGGGGGATGGACTAGGTCCCTTCCAGCCCTGCATTTCTAGGAATTTATAATTGTGTCCCAAATCAGCTTTTCCATGGTTTGGCTTAGGATTCCTGTCATAAAAGCTGGTTTATAGTTTCTCGGGTCTTTTAAATATTGGCATGTTTACTTTTTTACCCCACTGTCCCAAAATTTGTTTCAACACACCCACCTATGGTTCAAAGCTCCAGAGCTAATTCTTTTATAACTTGCACTGAAGGATATTCAGTCATGCATATTTGAACAGTAATCATTAAAGAGTTTAACATTTAAGACACCCTCCTTAGTATTTTATCATCCTACTGCTTTCCAGCTACAGAACAGAAATATTTGTTCAATACTTCTGCATCACAATTGACATTTTTACTATCTTTTTATAGTACCAGACCTATATCTTTGCTCAGATTTAGTCAGTTCCAGATATATTTAAAGTATTCCTTATTGTCTTTAACCTACCTAGCCCCAGATTTTCATTGATGCCTACAATTGATAAGGACACACACAGGTTTGCTTCAACCTCCCCTCTTAGCCAGGATGTTTGTTCCCTACCTACCAAGATGGCGGCAGTTGTGGGGGAGAGACCTCAATATTGATGCAAAATAAAGAAATTATAACTTAAAAAAATTAAGTTGTTAAAATTGGTTTGCACTTCACTGAATATCAAGATGGAGCTACAAGAACATTATAGCCAAGATGGTTGCAAATACAAAAACATACATTTTTAACTAATTATGTTACAAAATGTTAAAGTTAATCAGAGAAATTCCAGAAGGTTTCTACTTTGATCTCCCTTAAGGACTAGCAAACATTAAGCCTATAAACCATGTAAACACTTTTAGGAAGAAACGTGACTGAAAGAAATGCAACTTTCTATTATCAGTGTAATAAACCCAGAGGTAAAGCAGACCTGTAACAAATCCTCTCCCTGAACTCTTCAGAAGTCAAACTTGAGTTTAAAGTATTCTAGAAACATTCTTATGGAAATTGATTGCTGCTGTACACACACTGAAGTCTTCATTCTTTAAACTTGGAGAACATTAATGATGGTATGTGATCTATAGAAGGTATTAGTTACTTTCAACTCATTTTACCACTTACTGGGGAAAACCTTTGTTCTCAAATCCTTAAGATTGCATAATGCTACTTCTAATATGTATTCTTGCAAGTATTTTCATAAAATCAGACTATTAGGGTTGGAAGGGACCTCAGGAAATCATCTCATCCATCCCCCTGCTCAAAGAGGACCAACCCCCAAATAAATCATCCCAGCCAGAGCTTTGCCAAGCCCTTAGAAAAACTTCTAAGGATGGAGATTCCACCAACTCCCTAGGTAACCCATTCCCATGCTTAACCACCCTCCTAGTGAAAAAGTTTACCTAGTATCCAACCTAGACCTCCCCACTGCAACCTGAAACCATTGCTCCTTGTTCTGTCATCTGCCACCGCTGAGAACAGCCTAGCTCCATCCTCTTTTGGAAGGTAGTTGAAGGCTACTATCAAATTCCCCCCTCACTTTGTTCTTCTGCAAGCTAAATAAACCCAGTTCTCTCAGCCTCTCCTCATACATGACATGCCCCAGTCCCCTAATCATTTTTGTTGTCCTCCACTGGACTCTCTCCAATTTGTCCACATCCTTTCTGTAGCGGGGGACCCAAAACTGGACACAATACTTCGATGTGGCCTCACATGTGCTGAATAATCACTTCCCTCAATCTGCTGGCAATGCTCCTACTAATGCAGCCCAATATGCCATTAGCCTTCTTGGCAAAAAGGGCACACTGTTGACTTATATCCAGCTTCTTGTCCACTGTAACCTCCAGGTCTGTGCATGGGATTTTTCCATCCTAAGTGCAGGACTCTGCACTTGTCTTTGTTGAGCCCCATCAGATTTCTTTTAGCTCAATCTTCCAATTGGTCTAGGTCACTCTGTATCCTATCCCTACTTTCCAGCATATTTACCACTTTCCCCAGTTTAGTGTCACCCACATACTTGCTGAGAGCACAATCTGCCCCATCATCCAGATTAATGATTGTGTTGAACAAAACCAGCCACAGCATCAACTCCTCAAACACTCTGCTTGTTACTGGCTGCCAACTAGACATTGAGCCATTGATCACTACCAGTTGAGCCCAATGATCTAGCCAGTTTTCTATCACCTTATTGTCCATTCATCCAACCCATACTTCTGTAACTTGCTGACAAGAATACTGTGGGAGACAGCATCAAAAGCTTTGTTAAAGTCAAGGTATATCACGTCTACTGCTTTCCCCACATCCACAGAGCCAGTCACCTCATCATAGAAGGCAATCAAGTTGGTCAGGCATGACTTCTCTTGGTGAATCTATGCTAACTGTTCCTGATCACCTTCCTTTCCTCTTGCATTTGGTATCTCAATGCATGCCTTCATATAATTGCCTGATATTGTTATATGAATAAGATGTTTTATGTACAAATATAGGAAGATCATTTTGTGCTAGGCTAATTACTATTGTAAGCAGCATTTATATGAATGGCAAAATTAACTAACTACTGACGGTGCCCAAAAAAACCCTCACCCAATGCAAGAAGTCAAGAAAATCATTCCAAAAATTATGTGGAGTCAACAACTCAGATTAACAGCTTTTTAAGAGTTATCAAATTTTAAAAGGCTGTTTTGAGAACTAAACATTCATATAGAAGAACAGAAGCATCTGGACCTTTTGAAAACAGAATTTCATATCCTGTCAAACTCTAATAAAAAGTAAGGAGAAGTCAGAAAGTGCATTGGATAAAAAAAAAGTTTTAACTTTAGAAAGTTATCTGAAACTTTCTTCCCACAAGAAGAATGGAGATAATTAAAGAAGTGTTGCATATTCATTAAAAAGACTGCATATTTAGGAGCTAAAAGTGTCCACTAAGCAAACAGAGTGACAGCAACCAATTTGAATCTAACCAAGCATGGAGGAGGTATTTTCTTCTATAATGCCATTAAAATAAGAAAGGTATAAGACTCTAAAGCAGGGATTCTCCAACTTTTTTCTGGGAGCCCCTTTGGTAATATTGCAGGCTGTGATGATCCCCAAAAAAGGTACACTTCCCCCCCGCATATCATGCCACACTTATTTCTGCACTGCTACTGGGGGCAGCGCTGCCTTCAGAGCACCCGGTCAGCAGCTGCTGCTCTCTGGCCACCCATCTCTGCAGGATTCTGGCTGTCAGCCATGCACAGCATGTGTGGGGGCTGACAGTTCGCAAACCCCCCCATAACAACCTCGTGAAAGGGGTCCTGACCCCCAGTTTGAGAACCTCTTCTCTAAAGTGAGCATCTTGCACAATGTCTAAGCACATTAATAGGAAGTTCTTCACAACACATCTGTTAGGGTACAAGTATATAATGTAAGCTCGTATAAGTATTTAGGCCTGTGTATCTGCCTGAGATGCGATTCTGGACCTCTGTCTCTGAAATACATGTTAGCAAAGAACAAAGAGAGTGTGTTCCTTTTGCCTGTCTGCAATTAGATGGGTTTTTCCCTTATTACTGTAAAAAAATAAGGGATGCAGTTAAAAGGTTTCAAGGCACAGTAAAGGTGTAATACCTAAGTGCACAAATGATGGAAAACAGTCCTCTTCAAGAAGGATGCAAGAGCAAGGCCAAGGAACCGGCTGGGAAAGCAAGGGGGAAAAGTATTAAAAGAAAACAAAAAACACAAACCTGGCCATAAACTGACCATGGCCAAGGTGTGATCTCTCTCTCTGCCCCTCCCATGGGATACAAAGAGGGTCGTACTAAAGCCCCCAGACCCTCCAAAACAAAACATGACCATATATTGGAAGGGGTGGTACTGGGGCAGGGACTACGGTTATAACTAAGGCTCTCAAGAAGGAGAGTGAGAGGGGATTTCATCCAAATACAGAACCATGGCCAGGGAAAGAGGGGAGTTCTACAGGCTTATAGAACTAGAATGGGGAGGGAGAAGAAAACTATTGGTGTATAAAGAAAAAAACCCAAGTGGTGTAAAGGGCTTAAAGATACAATTATGTTTTTCAGTTTGTCAGTGTAACCCCCAATAAAGCCATCGTGGAGTACCTGCAAATTGGACTGTTGCTTTCCAGCAAACCATGTCTGGGAATTAAGAGGGGACAGGGCAGGGGAGCCGTTACAACATCCTGTCTGTGGCAACTTAGTTGGAGAGATGGACAAGAAAAACAGAAGACTCAAGACAAAGCCAACCCAAGAAAAATCTCCCCAAGACTTCAACATGGATTGGTGAGAGGAAGTTAATTAAGACACTGCCAAGGGATTAGATTTGAAACTCTTGTAATAATTAGTGGAATTTTGAAATTCTGTTGTAATTTAAGAGTTTCTCGTTAGTCACCAGGTGGCTTGATAACGTATCTGTGGGAAGGAGGCAGGGGCTAATCATCAGTAAGCAGAGGAATAATAGAATTTAATTGGATTTATGATTCCTAATATTGGTTAATTTGCCTGTTTCAGGATGACCCCTTAAACAGCTTTTAAACAACTTGTTTAAATATTCTCTTTGGTGGATGTAGTTAAGATTGTTTTCTTCACCAACTGTAAACTGGGTGGTTATACATTAATAACCAACAGGTGCATCCACCTGCCCTGAAATACAGTTCTGTGGCCCACTTATAAACATTCCTAGGCATTTAAGGACATACTAAAGAATGGAGTCACAATAATTTTGGGAAACCATATACTTGGATTTTAGTTTACCAAAAGGAGAGCACACCTCAGATGTGCTCACTTTCAAGGGCATAACCTCTGTTAAAAGTTCCCAACAGACACACATACATAAGAGATTGTAACGAAAGCAACCAGTTTACCATGTGTTTTTAGAGTTTCTTTAATAAAAAGGGACATGATTAATAATGATGATTGTTTTGCGTGGTCTTGATCTGGGTGTCCCCCAAGGTACGCAGAAACACCCTGGGACTCAACAGTGGAAGCCACCCCTGAGTTGGCAACAGCTAGTAAGAGCTGGCCTAGCACGTCTTCTGTCTCCAAACTAAATACTTTTAGAACAAAGTTACTTGGCATCTGACAAATTTAAAATTACATCTTTCAAGCCCCAACAGTTCAAGCACACATCTCCTTCTAGGCATAGGACAGGGCAGCCAAACTGTGGCTCGGGAGCTGTATGTGGCTCTTTTACAGTTCAAGTGCAGCTGGCGGAGCCCCCTATGTCTCCACCCCATATTCTGCCTACCAGACTAGGGTGGGGAGTTTGAGGCTTCTGCCCAGTACAGAGGCACCTGTCAGTGCTCAAGGCTTCTGCCCCATGGGGTGTGCCTGCCAGGGCTTAGGGATTCAGCCTCACAGTGGGGTGGCGGGGCTAGGAAATTCTGCCCCTCAAGAGGCACCTGCCAGAGCTCAGGCCTTCTGCCACTTAGGGCGCACCTGCTGCGACTTCAGCCCCGTGGGGGGAGAGGGGTGATGGTCTTGGGGCTTCTGCCCTATGGGAGTTGCCTGCTGGGGCTCAGGGCAGAAGCCCGAAGCCCTAAGCCCCACCACCCTGCCACAGGGCTGAAACCCTGAGGCCCGGCAGGCATGCCCAAGTTCTCGAACATCTAAAGATTATTGTATGCGGTTCAGAGGATCCGTGAGTTTGGCCACCCCTGGTACTGAAGGTGGTCCAGCATGCCACAAAACTAAAACCCTCTACTCTACCAACGCTTACCTCCAATATCTTCTGTTGTCTGTCTTCTCTTGCTCGTGGGACAGGAAGGAACTTTGAGAAGATCACCGGTACTTCCCTTTCCATCTCTTTTACAAAATCCCTGAAACTTTTGAAGATCTGGGAAGTGTCTTCTGAGGCAGCACCATTCGCAACAATGTATAGCGTAACCAACGGATTCTTGCCTGAAGCCTTCAAAATGCCATCCAGCTTTTCAGTGACATGTATTGTCTTCACTCCAAAAAGACTGCACACAGTCCTGCTGTTCTTTTGTCACCTGCAGAATGTATTGTCCAATCTCTTTAACAAAGAGACCCCACTGAAGGATTGTCTGCCCTCTTCTCTGAATTTGTTTGAGGTTCACAAGGATTGGGCTAAGCATCCAATCTCAGGTACATCTAATGGAGATCCCTTTTCCTTCCCTCCAGATGAATCCTCCAATACATTCTCTGGGGCTGATTTTTATCACAAGTCACACAATATTTGGCAGGAACCGGAGCTTTAAGTAAAGGATCTCAGTTCCGTATAAAGAAAAAAGTTTCTAGGACTTGTAGCTGTGGTGAAAATCTTGAGAAGCATGAGCGTGGGAGGTTCAGAAGCCAAAAGGTAAATAAAAGCCACTCCAAAATATTTTTAAGTCTCATAATTTTTAAGTTACTCTCTCATGGCTTCCATGCTTGAAATTGGCAATACTGTTAATGTAAAGACTGACTGAAAATAGAGTCTGTCCAAGAGAGTGGCACATCTCAGAGACTAATGCAGAAGTAGTAAGTTTAAGCCCAGAGTAGGAGACACACAAGGGAAACATCAGGCACCAGATTTGTTCTCAGTTATGCCAGATCTACACAAGTAAATCTTCACATAAATATGAGATACTTTGGATTTACACTCTAATGAGAACAGAATTTGGCTCCAAAACTTTAATTTGTGACAAAAGGTCATAGAAATACTTGGCTTGTTTATCTTTATCCTCAGGCCCGAAAGAACAAGGGTAACATGTTCAGAGTTGTACTGACAGAACTGTGTAGCTAAAGGACAGTGCCTGAACATGCCGTACATAGCTTTTGGCAGTGATCAAAAATACAAAGAAACTCAAGGTTCTTGTATAAAAAGACAGCCTGAACTATTGGATGCTGGGTTAAAACCACCCCTCTTATGGTTTCTAAATGAGAGGGATGTTGGTAAATTACTGGAAGGCAGGCATCTGTACACTGCACGGAATCACATATTTATTCAGATACAGAACTTTCCGCACAAGAAAGGAGGAAAATTAAGAGCATAAATGAGAAAACCATGTGCACATGGCTGTTTTTCTGACTGACTTTGCCCATTTTACTTTAAAGGAACACCAATATAAAAGCAGCCCCACACTTCTAAGGATACCTCACTGTCCTCATCAATGAAGGCCACTCCTTTTAGTCTCCAAGTTACCTACATGCCACACTAACTGGCGTCCCCGCCTCTATTTACTAATAAAAGTTATTTACATGCAACTTCAGATACAGTTATTTGCACAAAAGGAATGAATCCTGCAGCATTTAAGTTTCGGGGTTTTTTTAAATCTCTTTTTAGGTCTGTCACATGCTGTGCCTTTGGCAGGCCATGAAGTGTGCTCCAAACTGAGAAGTTTTTTTTAAATCTACTGCTTTAACAAGTTAAATTTAACAGTGTCCTTTTAAGAAAGAAAAGCTCTTCCAATATTGTCAGATGTCTTGTGACAAGAAATTACAGCATTGCATAGAAAAATGCAAGCTACATTTGTGATTTGTTTAGTATAATCAAGTAATGTCCATATTATGAGATATATCGGGCTGAATCACTGAAAGTCTGATTTTATTCTTGTCTTTTTAAGACAAAAGTAACTATTCTCCAATGTAGAGGGAACTATTATAATAAAAAGCCACATCCCATCATCATAGAACATGCCTTACTTTTGGGCAATCATATTAGGTTTCTGGCACAATCAAAGCTTAAATTTCACAGCTGGCTGCAAAGGAACGTATATCCCAGAGTTGCACTCAAAAACACACTCAAAGAGGACCTTGTTTTACATGCAATTAATGAGGCAAGCATGCAGATCACAATGAAAATGTGGCCATTTAGACAACTTTACAACTCTGTATGGTAATTAGGCTCCATTGGTGGGCAGAACTTCTGACAAAGTGATGGGCATTTTAAAAATAGGACAGTCATGGAGAGCCCTGAAACACAAAGCAGCAGAGGACACGAGAAAGGGTGACCCAAAGACATATTCTCAGCCTCTCAACAATTTATGCAGCTGAGCTAAGAGCAAAATTTGGGCCTTGTTGTGCAGGATGTCCCTAACAGCAAGAGAAAAACAAACCAGTGTGCGCTGTGAAAGACACACACAAGCTGAAGATGTATGTGGTTACCAGGTTTACTCAGGACCCATAACTGCAACACAAAAAAAACAAGCTGCTATAGACTGATATAGCTGGCAGACCGTCTCACACTTCTTCCCCTCCCCCAAACACACAAAGGGCAGGGATAGGGTCATGAGAAACTGTCAGTTTTTTCACTAGGACTCAGTATCCTCCCTAGGGAATCAGGACAGGCTTCCCACCTCTTGTGAAGCATGCCAAAAACAACAGTGTAGCTCATACAGATGAAGACAGCAAAGTCATTTCAGTGAGGATGTCAGAGCTCCTTTAAATGTAGGCTTGGAGTTATATATTTGTCATCCATTGTAAGAAAGGGAGGCTCCTGTATTAGCAATTATTTGAAGGACACAAAAGGATAAATTACAACATAAAGACTTTCTAATCAGTGCCTGTAACAGAGAGGTAATTCTTTTTAAAGCATCCTTAAAGTGATAAGTGACAGCTGAAACTACTGTCTTGACAGGCGGGTGAAATCTCTGGTGACAAAGGACGTACATAGCCCACATGTGAAAGCATGAGAGGCTGAGCATTTCTATAGGAGGAGATCTTATAATTTGAAGTCCTGACTTTTTTAGGGGCAAAACCTCCCTCCCTCCCACCGCTCAGTGCCCTTTCCCAAAGGTCCCATTCCCTCATCCTTGAGTGCAGAGGAAAGCATCTAACTGGGACCTCTGAGAGGTGGCTGCATTTCATATAATGTCTAACATTCTTGTGACAGGAGACCTCCAAGTGGTAGCTCCAAATTAGCCAGCTCTTTAGGTAATCCTCCTTTCACCCCATGCTATAGCTTTTCCATTCACTTGCTGTATTGTGTGTGAGACGACTGCCCGGCTGTTCTATGAACTGCTTGGAGATTAAGTGCTTCCTCTACTGCAGTTTAACAGCCAGGTGTCAGAGAAGAAAGTGGGTGTGGAGAGGATCAGCCACACATCTTGGCATTCAGCAAACACAGTCACACAAGAGACCAAAAGTTCAGCACCTTAGATGTCTGTCATTAGGTGAGCTAAATTATGCCATTTTCCAGATTCTCTCTCAGATGTCAGGCAGTGACTTTTAGAATTAATTTTATGCCTCAAGGCAAGAGCAGACCCAAAAAAGTGTTTTAAAAAACCAGAACAAAAAACCCATTGTGCTGCTCTTGTAATTCAACTGCCAGCTGTCTCAATGGAAAGAGCTATAGTGCTTCATTCTGCTTCCTACTGCTTTAGGAGCTACTTTTAAAAACAAAAAAGTTTAGAGCCTATCTAAATATTTCATGTCCTGTTCTCCCTAAATAATAAGCTGCCATGGAAAAACTACACATCTGAAAGGCGTGAACTAATAAAAAGGACAATTACGGTACCCATCCTTATTCAGTCCACCATCAGCCCTTTTATTATTATTATTATTATTATTAATAACTACTACTACTACAGACTCAGCTCGGACCTGAGCTACAGCCTACCATAATTGAAAGAAAAACAAAAACAAAAATCAACTTTATTGGGCTTTGTATCAGGCTCTTACCTGGGAGAAATTTACCATTATTTGTTATTTACGTATATTCTCAGTCACAAAACCAGACAGAAAGGCAAGGTAGAGACATATAGTCAAATGATAATATGTATGGAGCGACTGGCAGAATAGTACCCAGATGCTAGTTAACAAAGAGAGCAATAGGGGAGACACTGGCATTTTAAAGCCTCACCAAGAACTTTTGAGTTCGTGATTAAAGGGCGAGGATGGTCCTTAATCGTTACTGCTTTTCCTGAGGCTCCAGTTCTTGGCACGCCAAGGATGAGGATGATGGAAGCTGTTCTCCAAGCAAAAGGGAATGTTGGGCTGCAGAAAGGCTGATCAGAAATGGGAATTCAGTTTTTAGAAGCATGGGCTTCATTCCCAGCAGGGAGCACCAGTTTCTTTCTCAAAGAGGAAGATGGAGAGAGGGAGGGCTAGGGGTAGGAACAACAAAACAAGACAACCCAAGACTGTCAGACACCCGCTAGCTATGTTCTGCCATGGGCTTTCCAATTGCGTAGGAAACGGGAGTTTGCTTTGCTTCGACATCCCACTGCAAGCACAGATTTTGGATCCATTCCATCTTGGGGCTGCATTTGAACTTCATTTTCCAACTATATGTTGCACATTTAGACGCTGAGGTGCAGGCACAACGCTGAAGCAATGAGTGAATCAAGTAGAACAAGGTTTGTCCTCCCCCTACACAAAGCAACTACGAAGAGCTATTTTTCAGAGTGGCAATGCTGTAAATAAGGTCAGTAAGAGCCAAAAGAGTTTGAGTGTAATACGCCAATAACAGACACGCTAGAAATTAGACAGCTTCAGCAGAGGAGAGCTTCCAGCCTCAAGAACAATAGATCCTCCCTTGGGGCAGACACATGACTGAAGATCTCACATGCTGCTACACTTCCTCCCTGTGACTCATCCTGAGCCAGAGGAGCTGATGCAGAACAGGGGAGGAGCAGTCACTCTCTAGCCTCCTGCCCATTGAGCCCCGCTGCCCCTAGTTGTTGAAATCCAGCAGTACTATTTAAAAACCCTCAGACAAATACCCCGTGTCCCTCAGGTAGGCTTGTTAAACCTAGAATGACCCCTATCGGCCTGTCTGTCCATGCAACAGTCCTGTTTTGAAGTGGCAACAGCAAACAAGGCCCTGGAAGAATATCCAGCCTGCACTGGTGAAGGCAGATGCTTTCCAAGGGAGGGCCCTTGTTTCTACCTGTGGCTGCGATAACAAAGAGCACATGCATGTGTCTATTTGTTTGTTCTAACTGGAAGAGGAGAGTGCCGAAAGGTGTCCCCTCACAATAAAAATTGAAGAAATCGATAGGGAAAATGCACCACTCACTCAAAACTGGAAGCCAAGCTTGGTGTTGTTTTGGGGGGAGGGGGGGGATAAATGAATGGTGATTCCACAGAAACAACTTGTCTCCAGGAGGTAAGCAACATACAGCATCCATGAATTAAACATCAATGCCAGCAGAAAGCACAGTACAGTCATCTACTTCTTGAGAATGTATAGGCCCACAAAGCCTGCAGTGCACAGAAGCATGGCATGAAAATAAGCTAGTGGGTAGACGCATTCTTGGCTCTGTAATGCAAACTTTTGAGCAAAAAAAAAAAAATACGCTCAGTTGTCTCAGATTTATACAAACCACACATTTTGATCTATCCCTGTCCAACTGCAGTTTGGTGGCAGAAGAGTTCAGTGACGAAGCAGAGGCTCTGAGATACACCAGCTTTCAAACTCTGCAGAGTTCACATTAGAGAGAAAAAACCCTACTATAAACACAGAATCAGACACAATCTCAGCTTGTTCTAACCCGGGGTACTCACACTTTGCAACACCTGAGACTGCTCTGGCAAAACTTGATAGATGAGTAGGAAAGGCTCACTGTGGTCGAGGCTCCTGGCAATAAAATCCTTTTTTCTTTACCCTGCGATTACAGGGAAAGGATGGCTACTGCTCGCATTTCAAGGCTCCATGGACCACTTTAACTATGTTTAAAGGAAGAACACAGAACAATGTCACTAGATACTGAGCTTTTTAAAACAAAAACATTCGCTTCCCAATTGCTTATTCAGTGCAAGTGTGCTATTTAACTTCCTGCATCCCAAAGTACCTGTGCTATAGACTTTAAAAAAACCTCAAAACCTTAACCTCATAAGTGCTTGTCTCACCTTCTAGTTTAACTACATTAAAACACAGCAAATTGGTATCTTCAGTCCCAGAGAAGGTGCTTGCTCTATATATTAGTCTAGTGTTATGCTCTTCTGGCAGCAGAAATAGGCCTTAGAGTGGTTACCTCCCACACAAATGGCTCTCCTTGACAGTACTGGGCTACGGGCTCAATATAAGCCTTCCTCCCATCCCCCAGTTTATGGTAATTGCAGAGTACATTGAACTATGGCTATTCTCTGTTTTTATGGGGCTATGGGAAGCAGAGCATAAATCAAGTTTCCTCTGACTTTCATTATAGGCCTGGCAGACAACAGCCTAGCCTCAGAGCACAAAGCCACCTTTGCCCTTTCTCTCATTCCTGCCTCAAACAAATGCACGGAGTAACTGAGAATCAAGCCCCCGGAGTCTATTCACAGCTCTAGCATGGACTTGCTGCAGTGACTTTCCCAAGCGCCTAAAGAGGCTGATGCCCAAGCCTCCTCATCTATAAGATGGAGATAATACCTCAGTCCCACAGGAAGTCACCAGGCTTGTTTAAAAAAAAAAAAAAAAAAAAAAAACCTTCAAGCCACTCATTGAAACACCACACCCATGCTGTTAGAAACACTGTTTCCTGATTTAAAAAAACAAAAAGTTTTGTTTAAAAAAAAGCTATTTCAACAAAAACAACTTGTGTTCTTATTGTCAGCATCCTTTGCTCAAGATGAACCATACAACTGGCTCTCTTTTAATGTCATTACAACAGTGACACGCCAGGCCCAGCCCAGCCCAGCCCTGCCAACCATCTCTTCAAGTTAATAACCCCTCCTCACAGAACTCCTGGGCAGAGAGTGCCCTTGATGTGGATCTTTAAAATACACAACAGAGAGGATTTAAAATACAAAACAGCTGCATTCTTGCCCCCACCACAAGCCTAAACACATCTTATCCCAATTAGGAGACCCAGAATAAAGGACAACTCCCAGTCTGTCCTTTCCCACAATTCTCCAAAACAGAACTCCAGCATCGCACAAACAGCAAAGAGGACACACAGCCTCCAGGGACAAGCTTTTGAAGCTGATCCTGTACACTTAGCTACTTAGGACTAGTAACGATAATGCTATCAACACCAATCCTGGCCTTGGGAGTCAAGTGGCTGGTGCTAACAGCTAACAGCCCAAGGCTGCACCTCTAGACATAAAGTCACACTGAGTCAGGCATTTTGCAAGAAACACTGTGCTTTCATCATTTCTTAGATAGTAATAACTTTAAATCACCAGTTTTAATCACCTAAACAGTGCTGAACCCATTTTTCCCCTCCATCCCTTCCCTCCCACCCCCCAACTCCACCAGAGCATGATCTCCTATTTTCACTATTTTTCCTTCTTCTTTGCAACAGGGACACCTTTTTTGTGTGTGTCTGTACCGTGGGGAGAAGGGGGTCCTGGTTCATGACCGTGGTTCTTGGGTGCCATAGTAATACCAAGAAGGATTCCAAAACAGAATCACTTTAATGGACAAGGTGCTTAGGTGGGTGTCTAACTTTAATCTTAGGTTAGGCATGCCTTTAAGTACCTGGTGAATGAGGGCCTTAATGTTCACACAGCACTTTGAAGATAGTAAAGCTCTAATGCCTTATCTACATAGGCAAGTTTTACCAGTTACACCAATTCTGTAGTTACACTGGGATAGCTCCTATGGGGACACAGAGAGATTATTTTAAAACCCTTCCCAAACGAAAACTAAAAAAAAAAAAGGCACTCATAGGTTATACTAGCATAGCTATAGAGGTTTAAATTTACACCCTTCGGTTATACCAAGAGCAGCTTTCCCACGTAAACAATACCTAAAGAAGGTATTATGCAACCCACCTCTCCGGGTGGAACAAAGGCAACTATTAAACAGGATTCTGTAACAGCATATTCAATCGAAACTGCAGTTTAGTTTGAATGCAATGGACTAAACTGCAGCTGGTCCTGAACTCAATTCAACTGCTGCAAAATGGCCTTTTAATGACCTCAAGTGGCCAGGACCTCCACTTTCTGAAAAATAGCCCAGCCACACCCATCCCAGCAGGATTTTTAGTGATTTATTGAGCCACCTGTGCAGCACCTTATCTTCCTCATTCAAGAGCTGGCTCATTCAGTGAGTGATCTCAGATCTAACCGTATTTCAGCTACAGGAGACCTTGTCACATTTTAAAACAGTCACGGAAGCCAAAACAGGCCCAGGGGATGTCACTAGAAGTCCTTTGTAGACTCAGGAAGTGGAATAGCCAACCGCACAGAGCCTGGGGCAGGAGTAGAGCTGTACTCCTCAGGGAAGACCGTAATTGAAACACTTAGAGGATGCAACTTACCAGCCCCCTTAATTGCATCGTTAGGAGCTTTGAGAAACCTGTTCGTGGGGGGGGACACTAAAAGGAACCAGTGCCCAAGCCTTCCCGCTGAACCCCTCCCAAAACGCCGCGGAGGCTGGTTTGAAGAGCTCTGCGCGGCCAGGCAGACCTGCGGGTTGAACAGCAGCAACACCGGGGTGGGGGGAAGTTTCTCCCCTGTGCAACGAACCTGGCGTCTCCACCGCCACCGCGGCCGATCCCGGAGCCGCTCTCCCGCGCCCTGCCGGGGTTGCCTCGCTCGGCTGCCCGCCCGGGAGCTGCGGCGGGGCCGGCGTTGTGGGGCCGGTCTCCCCCGCCCTGCTCGCGCTGGGGTGGACCCCGAGACTCGCCCCCGGCGCCTCCCCCAGGCCCAGCGCGGCCAAGGCACGGAAGCAGAGCCCACGCCGGCTCTCCCGCCCCGGCCCGAGGGGCGGCGGGACCTGCCCCCTCACCGTCGGGCGGGACCCGGGGACACTCACAGCGGGGGCTGCGGGCAGCAGAGCCCCGCGGCGGGGCCGGGGAACGCTCCTCGCTGGGCACCGCGGCCCCGGAGACGGACGCGGCGAGCGGAGCGCAGGAGTCGCCGAGTCCCTGAAGCGGCGGCCGCCGACGCGCTGCTCCGCTCCGCGCCGCGCAGGAAATGGAGCCCGCGCCGCCCGCAGGCCACGCCTCTCCCCGGCGGGGCGTGCCGCGCCAAGGGGAACTGGGGCGCGGCCTCGGCCCGCGCGGGCCGCTCCCCCGGCGCCAGCCCGCCGGGTGAAAGCCGCCGCCCTCCGCGGAGAGACACCGCCGGTGACTGCCCGCGGGCGGGCTTTAGACAGCCCCCGCCGGTTACTGAGTGCCGCTCCGCCCCTAATAGCGAACACTGCCCCCGCCGGGCTGGCCGCTCCCCGGCTCTCCTCACCCTGCGGGAGAGTCGTTCAGGCACCCGGCCTTCATCGCTCCCCCGGCCGGCCCCGGCTGCAAATCCGTCATTACAGCCCTGCCACAGCCCTTCCTACCTTCGCGCACCTCCTCGCCGCTTGGCTCCAGCTCCTGGAGTCCTGGGGGCAGCTGCGCTTTCTCCCCCGGCAAGTCTCTGAAGGTGAGGGTCATGGGTGTGAAGACAATATCATCGTGTCTGAGGGCCCTGGTACAAGAATAGGTTAGAGGCCCCCTTCCCAGCTCTGAAATCTAAAATGTTCCTGGCCCCCAGTATCCCTCTTCCCCCCCATCTCAGGGGCCTGCAACATCCCCCACTCCCTCCCCAACACTCCCCATGCCCCTAGCCCCTCACCCACTGCCACTGGAAATTTCTTAGGCATTCCCTTCCCACCCCCCTTTCAGTGCTCTGCCACATCCCAGCGTAAGGGCAGCTCCTGCCATGCCCAGTGGTTCCATTCGTTGCCATCACACACACGCTTTCCCAGTGCTGGCCAAATCTGAGTGATGAGTGGCAACGCAACCTGGCCTTTGGCCCAGCTGCCTTTCCATCCTGGCAGAGGAAAGGGAAGCCCAAACCTGATTGACACTACACCCCCTGTGCCAAGCTGCAATGCCACTTGCTCATGTTTGGCCCGGCTGCCTCCTGTGCGATGATGGGGGTGGGCAGCAGGGACAAATCTGAGTGAGTGGTGTTGCAACCTGGTGAAGTGCCAGAGTGTGGCCTCATTCCCTACCCTCCTTGTGGGCCCTGGTGCAACTGCATCATTGTTGTCCCGTGGAAAAAAGCTTGAAAACATTTGAGGGCAGGCTAAAGGGTCAGCAACCAGCAAGCAAAGAAAAAGAATCCAAGAAGCCATGTTTTAAAAACATCAGTCTTGTGATTTTTTACAACAATCTGCTTGCTTTTTTTTTTCGGGGGGGGGGGGGGAAGGGGAGGAGACTAACTCATGGGTTTTGAACATTTGCACTTAGCAGTAATGTTTAGAGGTGAGGGTAATCAGAGCTTCTGGTTTTCTGGCAAAGCCCCAGGTAAGGAGATTTCCCCAGTGGTCTGATTGTGTTTATGAAAAACAGATATCCTCCCACTCCCTGTAGAGTGCCCCTGTGCATTGACCACTTCCACAGGCTGCCGCTCCTGGCTGTTAATCCATTGCCATGCTGAGCTGCACAGCATTTCCGGTCACCGGGAATAGCTGCTCCCTGACCCTGGCAGTTACCTCTCAGCTATTCAGGGAGGCCCAATAACTCAGCTCTCTTGGGTGAGGAGTAGGCTGGACCCTTCTGAGCCACTGAGTCCCCTGCTGGGGTAATTTGAGCAGGGCTCCCCCGATCACTGGGTCTGAGAATTAACACACCAGAGATGTAAATAGGGCAGTTCCCACCCCCCAGAGCTATTGTTTCAGATGGACTACACACTCAGGCAGAGCGCCCTGCGCTGGTTACGCTCAGTTCATGTTTTCAAGCATTTCTTCACAACATGAGGGCTAGCAACAGTTTTGTTTCTAACATGAAAGCTGAGAGTCTGGTGTAATCCCCTGCCTCCTGAAGCAGGTGCCTCAGGCACAGGCCTCATGAGGTTCGTGTCTTGTTGCGGTCCCGTTGAGTGATTCTATTGCAAGGAGGTTGAGGATTGTAGGCTACAGTGCTGACTGCTGGTGCCTTCTCTCCAGGATGCCCTCTTCCTGCTTAGTGGGGATGAAAGCTGGGGGGGAAAGCACTGTAACCCTCACCCCTCTTTGTACTGGTGTACATCAGGAATTTCTCTGATCTCTGTCGGTGCCCCTGGCCTGTGGGCACCCATCCCACCTACGTCCCTGATTCCCAGTTAGAGTAATCTGATCAGTAAGGAAGGGGAGGAGAGTGGAGGAGGCTTTGGCTCCCACAGGCCACTAGCCAGGGGGATTCCAGCAAACAACATTTGAAATAAAGATTTCACAGGGGTGCAGGCTTGGGAAAAGGTTGATGTTACAGTGGGAAATGTTTTCACCTTGAGGGTGAGGATTATCGCAGCTGCCACTCTTAAATGTTTCAGTTGCTTTCGCCAATGTTCCCTCTAAAGTCACTATCTCCTAGTTATAAAGAAAAGATTAAATAATAACACATCTAGTGCAGTCATTTTAACTACAAAGGCAAACTTGGAAAGCTCATAAAGCTTTGCGTGGCCAAGGCTTCAGTGCTCTCACTAGAGTTGAAGATACTGCAATGGAAAATGAGGCTGAAAGAGATGCACTGTTGTGTTTGCACTTAGCTTATCAGCACTATTTCCTGACATTAACGAGTGACCAGGAGGAGTTGCTGATATGGGGCACAGGCACTGCAGATGTTCATTAGTCTCTGCAGTGAGAGCATTATTGCTATTATAGGATACATTTCTAATGCTTCTCCCTGCTGACATATGAATTCACGGGCAGGAAGGTTCCATTTCCACCAGGATGTATCACTGTACACAAGCCATTCACCTGGAATTGTGAGCCCCAGGGGTTAGGCCGGATATAGGAAATCAGAGAAAATATAAAACGGGATGAAACATATGAGAAGATTCTGAGAGAATTTAAACAATCTTAGATAAAGCTACAAGAAAGCATAATCACAAGCTAAAGAGATAAAGATTTAGATTAAGGCTGTCAATTAATCACAGCTAATGCATGGGATTAATACAAAACAAATTAATTAGATTAAAGAAAAGTCACAATTAATAACATGTAAAAAAACAAACAAACAAAAGAAAGTGTTTTTCAATTCATCCCATACAAATCCACTCAGTCCTACTTCTTGTTCAGCCAATTGCTAAGACAAACAAGTTTGTTTACATTTACAGGAGACGGTGCTGCCCGCTTCTTATTTATAATGTTATCTAAAAATGAGAACAGGAGTTCAAATGGCACTGTTGTAGCTGGTGTTGCAAGGTATTTTCATGCCAGATATGCTAAACATTTGAATGTCCCTTCATGCTTCAACTTGTTGGCGCTAAAGTTTTAAATTGTACTGCTTTTGAATGCAGTTCTGTAAAAAAACCAAATCTACATTTGTAAGTTGCACGGTCACAATAGAAATTGCACTACGGTACTAGTATGAGGTGAACTGAAAAATACTATTTCTTGTTTATCTGTTTTATAGTGCAGATATTTGTAATAAGAAATAACAGAGAGCATGGTACGCGTTGTATTCTCTGTTTTAATTAAAATTAATATATCTGAAAATGTAGAAAAACATCCTTAAAATTATAATAAATTTAAATTGGTATTCTATTATTGTTTAACATGGTGATTAAAACGGAGATTAATCACATTTTTTAAATCTTGTGATTAATTGCGATTTTTTAAAATTGTTTTATAGCCCTAATTTAGATGTTATAGGAAAACGTTCTTGCCCTCTCTAAGAGCCACTGACTAGACCAAGATATAGTTTGGCTGAATCAAACAGCCAGGAGGATTAGATTGGATCATTTATTCCAGCTAACTCACACATTGTAACTGCTATTCACTATATCACATTTCTCCATATTTTTTCTTTTTTCCTCACTCCACGTCCCTCTAGCGTTTCCCAGTGGGTTTAAAGTTTCAGCTGTAACAGCCGGTCTACCGAGATCATTCTCACTATCCAAGAAGCAGCTTGATAAAGCATTAGCGTAGGAATGACAGCAGGTCTATTATCCCCAATCCACATGGACTGACCCACTGTCATTCCCACTAATGTTTATCAAGCTTCTTCTCTGTAGATTAATTAGATTAATCATTTGCTCCCAACCATTTTTATGAATATATATTAAAAATACGGTGCATCTATAAAATTGTCATTCTGCACCATTACCCCCATCCCAAATCTCCTATTGTATATATGTAAGAATGTACATAATGGTAAAAAAGGCACAGAGATATTGGTCTTTCAGCTGCTCCTGTTATGTCTTTCTTAACAGGTTTCTTTAAGCCAAATAGAAATCTATGGTGTTTAATTTATGGCATCTTTATTTGCCATGCAAATTTTTTGCTGTATCAGTTTAGCACTGACCTTCCATGCGACTGGAGAAGCAGTGACACCCAGTGGTGAAACAATATAAGGAGTAGATTTCCTTGTATTTCTGCCTTAAAATGCTCTCTTGTTTTGTAGGAAATAAATCTGAAAAATGCAGGAAGGATTCCTTGGATTTCTCTTCTTTTTACAGATACTTGTAAATGGCACCAACTTGCAGGTTGTCTCCCAGCAACAAGAATATATAACTGACAGTAAAACAAAAAAAACAGCATAGGAAATAGAAAAGACCCTGCTATGTAAAAATTTTTACTAGATGGCTTAAAGGGATACTGTAAACTTAAAATCTACATCTCACTTTTAAAAGAATGAGTTAAAAGCAGTTTCAGCTACTAACATCTGCCCCCAAGTCTTCCTGCTAATTTGGTGATTTGACCGTTTCCTGTTGCTTAAGAGCATGTTTATATTTGAGTGTGGAGAAAGAAAAGAAACAAAAACAACCACACACACAAGGGGAAATTGGCCTTAGTGAAACAGACCGTACACAAATTGGTTTCTTTCACAAATGCAGAGTAAACTAACTGAAAAATTATAACTTGCTTTCTTATCTCTTCTAGTTATAGTCCTTTTACCATAGGTCTTACTTGTAACGAAGTAGCTAAACAATTTTCAGACAAAAGTGATTTCAAAGTTGAGGGTGCCACTTTAAAGGAGTCTCTCAGATGTTGTGAACCTACTTATTTAACAAAAGAGCAGAACAAATTAAATAAATGTAAGATGCTGAGCAAGCAGGGGTCACTGATGCTGCACGGTACCCATCAACACAGCCACTAATAGCCTTGAGCAAGAACTCACTGGATTTTTACCTTTAAGTAAAGAATATTGCAATAAAAGCAGCTATTCAGCCTCTTCCTGCCCCCCCCACGCTGCCACACACATACTGCAGTGAGGCAGGTTCATTAGGTGATCCATTATCATTCCAAATAGATTTTGTTTTTCCTCTGCGCTCTCTCGATCACTTGCATTATTTCCTTGAGACTATCTGCTACACACACGTTATCCAAATTCCTATCATCTTTCTCTTCCAACCTATTCCTGTCTTTCTCCTGTAGCTCTCACTAGATTTTTTTCAGTCCTCTCTCTTCATGATTGCCACATGTTCCCAAAAAATGATAAGTCAGGCCCCAAGAAGTCTCAAGATTGGTTTAAAAATCATGGGATTTTAAAACGAGATTTAAACACAAAAAAGCCCCCAACACATTTGGAGTTTGTTTGCTTTTTGAATCTTTAGGGTTCACAGTTTCAGGATCATCTCTGCAAAAACTCCCTGAGAAACTAGAAACTTGCCATTTAAAAACACCACAGGAAAACAGATTCTGATGCACTCCCATGACTCGAAAGTCTCAGGCTTTAAGCAAAACACCACATCAGCAGAGTAGGCCACACAGCCCCATAACGGCTCACATCCAACTGCCACACCCAGGGGCATGAAACATTCCCATTCTAATGTTTTCTTCCTTCTGCGGGGCCGGAGGCCTCACTTGAATACCCTATATGATGTGTCTGACCTGAGTGCTAGGGGGCCTGACAGCCTCTATGGGTGACTCCAGTCCTTGACAACGCAACTTAAGCATTGCACAGGGCCTTTTGGGAGATATAGTCATAGCTCAGCCTGGTTAAACAGGTTAAACTAGTGGGTTGCAACCTTTTTGGCTTGAGGGCCACAAATATTTTTTACAACCTGAAGGGCCACCAGTCTATCAACTCACAAAAAAAAACAACGTATTGATGTACATACCATTAAAGCCCACAAATCACTACATATTTAAAGTAAACATTTTGATGCCACTGTGCTCATTTTCACACTCACCATTTTACACCTACAAATTGCTCACAGGACGTCTCACACTCACAGAGCACTTGTGTAGTTGAGTGACTGTCACTACACGCGGAAGCACATGGCCTGGGAACTAAGTCACGGTGAATGACTAAGTCATGCTAAGTGCAGGCCAAACTGGAAGGCACTGATTTTTAGAGTCCTGCCCCTCTCCTCAAGCACGGTGGGTCCTGGCTGCTCTGATCCTCTCCCCCCAACTGCAGCCAGATGGAAGGAGATCCCTCATTGCTGATCTCCCATCCCCCTGGCTGCAGCAGGGAAACTACACATCCCGTAGACCCCGTGTGCTCCACCTGGGTCCCTAGGAAGTGGCTCCCTTCTGCAGCCAGGGAGATCAGTGCTCCCCTCCCTTTAGCTCCAGCAAGGAACTCCAGCAGCGCTCTGCTTAGGGACCCAGGCGGAGCGCTTTGCCATGCTCCCTGCTGGAACTAGGGGAAGGGGAGTGCTGATCTCCTGTTCCCTTGGGTGCAGCAAGGAGTCTGCACCCGTCTTGCAGCTCCGCGGCACGGCACTCTGCCTGGGTCCTTAGGCAGCAGCTCCTTTCTGCAGCCAGCAGGATGGGAGCAGTGGGCCACTTTGAAAGACCCCATGGGCTACAGATTGGGAACCACTGGGTTAAAGGGATACATATAATGCCCCCTTATGCAATGGCTAAGCATTTAAAGTCTGAAATGGGACATGATGAAAGCTGGCTTCCTGCCTCAGTTTCCTTAATCCCACAGAATGGCTGAAGAAATGGATGAAAGTGTAACAGGGACTTGGATGGGTCATACTGGGATTGAATCTGGGACCTCTGGATCTAAAAGCATGACCCTCCTACCAAGAGAGCTAAAACAAGGTCCATTACCTTGGAGTCAACAGCAGACTTAAAACCTCTTACTTGATCTAGCCATTAGAAGGTGACATAAGCTCACGTTCTGGCAGGATGGGATACAAAAACACTGGGGTTTTTTTCCACATCCCTCAGTAACAGCTTATCTACAGACACACACACAAAATTTCCTTTTATCTGTATCAATATAACAAAATAGTACAACCATCCCGGTATGGATTTAGTTATAGTAATATGAAGGTGCCACTATGACCATAATTTATCCCTGTAAATGCTACTGTTATAGCTTATTTTCCATAAGGTACTTTTATACTGGTCTAACTGCACCCCCACCGGTGGTTGAAGCAGTGCAACTATCTCAGTAACACACACTAGGGCTGGGCAAATTCGTTGCTGTCAGATTGATTGCTCTGGATCGACTGAGTGGTCCAGACTAAGTGGCATAGCGCTGCGTTGAAGGGAACCCACAGAATTGTACCCAATCATTTTGGCATCTGCCCAATAACTTGTGGCTGGGCTAGAGCATCTCTTTTAGAAAGAGACCTAGTCTTAATTCAAAGACTCCATGTGATGGATAAAAAAGCCACATCTCTTGATTTGTTCCAATCATTGATTATCCTCCCTGTTAAAATTTTCCATTTTGAGAGCTCAGTACCTCTGAAAAAAACTCAAGCCCCTTAATTTCCCCAAAGGCAATTATTCCCCTCCGCCCCAAATCAGACCTTTTAACAACATACAACTAGATCTAGGCATTTGGCTGTACCTGGTACTGCATCTCAAATGATCCTAATGTGTAATGGCAGGTCCATCTCTAGATATTACAGGAAAGCATGCCAGCAGCCCCGTCACTGTTTTGACATATTTCACTCTTGCAACCTGATATGCCCTGCTATTTCTCTGCTACATTTAGAATCCTTATTTCGGGTATGTCTATACTGACAGCGGAACTGTTGGTGCCGCCGGATCGATTCTGCGGGATCGAGTGGCATTGGAGACCCAGGCCTGGTCTACACTTACGTTTCGGATTCAGCGGCAGTCGATGGGAGATATGCAAATCACTTCGTTGCATCTGCTCTGTGCGCCGTCCACACTGTGCTGTGCCGAAGGGGACAGCATTCCCTTTGACGCAGCACTATGCCACTTACCGGGGTGATTTTCCTACGTCAATTGCTAGATCGACTGAGCAGGTCTGTACAGACTGCTCAGTCGATCCAGAGCAATCGATCTGACGGCGGCGAATTTGCCAGCCATACTCAATCGATCCGGAAGTCGACACCGTTAATCCACGCCCCCTGCAAAAAGAGTAATGCTGCATCGACGGGAGGGCATTTCTCATCAGCACGGCATAGTGGGGACGCCATGGTAGGTAGAAGTTAGAAAGTTGACAGGAGATACTCCACGTACCTTGCGTATCTCCTGTTGACTGCTGCCGAATTTTGCCGGCCATGTAGACCAGGTATTCACTTATTACTGGGCACATCCCTCCTTGTGGTCATTATCACCATCTGTTAAATGCATCTGATGCTTGCTGACTTTTTATTTTCCTTACAAATCAGAGAATGAAGCATGTAAAGCACCGTCTTCCTCCCAATAAAGCCAATGGCAAAACTACCAGTGAACTCAAAGGCAGCAGGGCTGGAACCCGTATGTAAAAACGGTAGCAACAGACACGTGCCTCAGCACAAGCAGAAAGGCTGGCCAAGTATCAGTCTCCCATCAACACAGATGTTTCTAAATATTTTAATACACTTAGAAATTTGAATACCAAGACGTTTCATATACATGAATTTTTATTATCTTTCAACCTCGCTTACTCATGCCTTAGCAATGTCTTGCTCCCCAGACACCCAGATAGTCTCCTATCTTTCAGGCTTTAACTGGACACATCTAGGTCATGCCTAGAGATTTTAAACCCAGCCCTTCATTAATGTGGGAAGAGACAAAAGGCTAGTAGAAACATTGGGTGCCTCAGGGGCTACAAAGCACAAACAAGTCAACTACCATTAAAGAAGTTGTTCATTTATTCACTAATTTCAGAGAGAATCTTCCAGATGAGCTATTATTGAATAGTCTAAGAAAGCAATTACACTGCATATTCACATACAGACATGTTCTACATTTTCGAGCCAAGACCGAACATGCGTAACTATTTTTCGGCATCTGCAGCTTGTGGTTTTATCTTCTCAGCAGCTTCAAGGACAGACTGAAGGTTCACTTTGTCTCCAAATTCTTTCTCACGATGCTCCAAGAGAACACCCTAGTGAGAGGAAAAATGTGCAGTGATTCCTTTGTATAGAGGGATGCATTCCGTTTAAATGTTATATCCCTTTTAGGAACTAAAGAAATGTTGCTTTTCGCTTTCTCTCTGGACGAGAAACAAGGAGGAGGAGTGAAAGAAGATATGGTCCAGTTTCTCAGATGCAGGATTAGTAAAGTGACAACCAAAAGGATGAGTTTTTCCACTTGTTACCTATGTTAGGGCACATGTTATGCATGGATACATGTTGTGGCATTTTTCTATAAATTAGATAAACTCTTCTTACAGTACATTCATGCTTCCATCTCAGGCAGATAAGTGCAAATACCAATTTCAAGTAACCTGCCATGGCCATAGAAGCACCCCATTAGGTTCTTAGCTGTTTGGTTAAACGTGCAAGTTAGAATTTCACATAACGAATGGATACAACTAAAACAGATTTACAGTAGACTGTGTAAATACACTTGAGAGACAGACAGACACACTCCTCCTCTCGAAAGTCTTGCTTGGAAGATCTGTATGATTACTGATCAAGGAAACGCTTCTTGACAGCATCAATTACCAAGGACTAAATTTTCAAAGGTAACTAGTGATTGTGGGTGCCCAACTTGAAACGATTTGAAAAGGGGCCTGATTTTTAGCAGGTGCTGGCCTGCCATCTAAAATTTAAGTTGTCTCAAATTCACTAATCACCTTCGAAAATTTAAGCCCAAGTTTTCTGTGGTTTTAAATCCCAATTCATGAAGTCTGCTACACAGTAAGTCTTTAAGACCTTATATTTAAAGATGAATCCCCTGTTGGATCCTGAGCTGATTTTTCCCAAAATTTGGTGTTCATTGGATCCAGACTTATAGTTCAGGCCCACCTTTCATACCTATTGTACTATGTTGTTTTGTAAACAAATTGAGGATGGTTATCAAAAATGTGCATCAATCCTTCTTTCCACACAGCATTTGATTTAAGGGAGAGTCAATGTTGTCATGAAATCTTTGTTTGTTTAAGAACATGAACAAATCACAACAGTTTTTGGGACTGAGATTTACCAAGCCCCACGTGGCACACACATGGTAGCCAGTAATGGGAGAACATCACTTATTTGGTGCAAAGCCATTCTTTCCATCCCCAAAACTGAAGTTAAAAATGAGAAGTCATTACCAGTGCACATCTACTAGCTGAGCAGAAAATTACAAGAACTGTCAAATGTAATTTTTAAGAGCATGGGAGCTCATCAGTGGAGAGGCGCATACAGAAAATCTCCTTAATGGGCATGTGTCAGAATGTTTGGAACGGATCGTAAGAAATTCTAAACAGAGTTATATATTCAAAGGCAGGCAAGCTGACTGAAGTTTGTGGCAAATAATAAAGATGTTCTGTGAACATTACTGCGCAAGAACAAGAGAGGCTCCAAGCCCATAACTACAATACAGCACAGGGCAGAAATTAATGACTGTGGCCTCGTCATGTGGTTCTAAGAGTAAATGGCTAAAGCAGGAGGCCTTTGGGCTCTCAGAGGGTTATGGAGGAATCTGGAGGGAAGGGCAGAGGAAGAAAAAGAAAAAAAAAAAACACCTCCGCAAAGTCATGCAGTACCTGCTTCCCAGCACCAATCACATAAACTCCTCCCAGGATGAACCCTTCTCCTTCCAGGTTACCGCTGTACCCGTTCTTCCAAGCCCGAAGGAAGTTCTGCCAGACACCTAAGCGGATAAGACCCATCAACAGCATTTTTCGCTTGTGAGGACCATAGAACTTTTTCTGCAGAAGGACAGAAAGAAAACTCAACAAACAAGAAAAAACAGCAACAGAGGAGACTTCCCCAACTGTAATCAATGTAGCCAGCCAGTCTCTGCATCCAAAAAGGTTTCTAACGAGTAATACTTGGGTATACAGAATTGAATGCTGCCTGTAGTAATATTATCAGGACAGAAGTTCCTTTAAAACGGAAAGAGGTCACCTACTTTCCACATAATCAGAAATGTCGGATCGTTTTTGCCATTGCTGCCATTCCAGATTAATGGAGCTGATCAACTTACTACATTCACTTCCTGGACATCCTGGCTGCTGACGTCAGCAGCATATTTTCGAATGAACAGATTTGTTTAGAACAGCCTGGCTTTTTCGTGCACTGGAGAAAAAGGACGGAGTTGCCACTTCTCACAATTTTTTCACCAGCTTCATGATCTTAATTGTTTTTCCTAAAGTCCCAGCTTTTGGAATCATGCAATTATAAGAACCTGAGCTTTCATTCAACAGAATGTTTCTAGACCTCCTGGCTGGAGAGATAAGTTGGAAAACATGGAAACATGGAAAACATGACCCCAAAAGGTTCAAAAACAACAAAAGGCAAATTTAAAAAAAAACATATATCATGCTTTCTACACCCATCTCAGGATTTTGACGCATGATTTCTGAACCCTTGGGGCTGGCAACACGGCATAAGTTTTCAGTAAACATAGCAACAAGCAGTTATGTTAATATCATTTGTTGTTCTTTGAATGCTGCACTGCAGCTAATGAATTTATCACACCCTTCTATTTTATTTTTAGTCCTTGGTTTTAATACCATGATGATTATCAGACAGTGCACCCCAGTGCAAGAAAAGATTAAGCAAAAAAAGAGAAAAATTGTTGGCATGATCTTACTGTTTGGTTAGGTGTGTGGGGGAAAAAAATCATGCAAGAACACATCAACAGTACATAGCAGAAGGACAGTTTAGCTTGTAAAATGAGCAAACATATGTACAGAAAATCTAGTCTGATTAACTTCAACTACAAAACGCTATTAGATCAATTTCCAGATACCCAAGTTCCTTTCAGACCATACTATGCAGATTCTTTGAAAAGGCTTAGCAGATATTGATGCCGACTCAAGCTAAGAATCACGTGTAAAGTCTTGCTTAAAACAAACAGTGCAATACAAACGTACCTTTTCATCCAGAAATATTTCCCCTTTGAAATAATGCTGAAAATCCTCCACTTCAGTCCCAATCTTTTCTTTTACGACAGCATAGAGGGGGACGCCAAGCTGGTCCAGCTGAGGTTTGAGAGAGGAAAGCTCAGAAGCCTCCTAAAAGACAGCAAGCATGATGCTGGGTTTAAGCCACTGGACAGAAGTCTGAGAGACTTAACATTGGCACACAGCTGTTTAGGTAGATGGTGGCTAGAGGTGCAGAGCCGTCGCAATGAAATCTAACAAACAGGGCATATGAGCGAGTTCTATTCCTTGGCCTCCTATTGGGACAGATACAGCTCCATCACAGATGAAGGCGTGATTGAAGTGTGGGTAGGCACATGCACACTAGCTTTAATCTAGCAGGTGCAGCTAACAGTGACTATGGACTTGGGTTGCTTGCATGTGCGGGAGTCCATGTTAGCATGCCTTCCTTGCTATTGTTACTCGTGCTAGGTAAATTAAAGCTAGTGTTAGGTATGCCTACTTCTCCGCAATCACTCCTTCATTCACGATCAGGGGAGTGTGCAGGAATAGAAAATGGATGGTTTTCAGAGGGGCACATTCTGAGCCACCACAGTGGCCCTGGGCCCAAGGAATTTGCTCTCCTTCCACAGATTATTGGGGCGGCCTGTGCCCCTGTTTGCCCCTCCTTGTGCTCGCCTCTATTCACAATACCCTTCCTGGGGCTGACTTCACTAGGAAAAAGAGATAGTGTTAAGCACGTATTCGCTAAAATCCTAGCAAAGGCTAAAGCTGGAGTTTTAATTAAAATTTGTCCTTGTCTTTGCTAGGATTTTAGCATGTGTTAAACACACACATTCTCTCCTAGCGAAGATAGGGCTGCTGCGTGCAAATCACTTAACCTCTCTGTGCCTCAGTTTGTCCATCCATAAAATGGTGGAGAAGCATCAGTGTCCTTTTGTGGGCTGCAGAGCAAAGAGTGTTATGCAGCTCCTGTTACACACGGGAGAGGGAAAACGAGTTATTTCTTCTAGCACATACAGTGAGACCGTAAGTGTTTCCTCTGCATGAACATTCAGGGCACCAGCAGTTATGCTGCTTAAAGTGTCCCAGGCAATGTGATAGCAGCAGCAACACCCTCTCCCCCATCTGTTGGTTTTCCACTCTGCAGAGGAGGATTGTAAAAGCAGTTTGTGGAGGGGGAGGTTTTCCTCTAGCACCTCCTCGGCTCCAGTGCCAGCTCAATAGGGAAAAGATGGGAAAGACAGTGGCTGAAGTGGTTTTGTGCCTTTCAAGGGAGTATATGGCCTTCACTGTGCAACATAACTCTGACACAAGACGTCATGCCTTAAAGGGCACAATCTGCAGATAACCAGCTTATAAGGAGAAGCGACTGAAGTGCCTTGACTCAAAATATTGCCATAATGTAGGAAAGATATCGAGAGTTCCAAGCAGGACACTTAAGGGAAGGCAGAAAGCAGAATTCACAGACACTGAAAGACAGATGTCAACAGGCCAGAGTGAGTCTGTGTGAGGGTGAGAGCAGAGCTCCAATCGGCTACTGTCAATCCCCAGAGAGAAAGCTCAGAGGAGATAGAGAGGGGCAGTGAATAAGGATGAATCAGCCCAGTGATAGTCAGTGAGTAGGGGATGGGAGGCACACTTAATGCTCCCATTTTTTAATCTAACCTTAAGGGAAGGAAACAAAGGCTTATCAGACTCATGCCACTTCTCCCCCACCTCCCTCCCCAGCCATCTGTTTGCAATGTTCTGTTAATTATTTGTGGTTCTCCCTACAGCAAATGCTTGGGCTTTCTTTCTACAATAATTAAACAAACCCCTAATGCTACCCAGCCTGCGCCAGCCACTTTGCAGTACAGTGCTGACTCTAAAAGGAAACCACCTCTCTTGTCCATCGTCTAAAATTCTGGAGCATAACGCTGCAGACCATTACTGTCGTTTTGCTTATAAAAAGAGGTCCCTAATTTTCAGGAACTTCCACCCATCTACCCTTCCAAAGCTTGGGGGTGGGGAGCCCTAGCACATAGGTGAGGGGGAGAGCAGAGGCAGAAAAAGAAGTCAGAGTCTGCTTGGCTTTTTTAAACTCCCATCAAAGAGGACAGTACAACTGTGCCCTGAGCCTAGCAACACGTGCCCACACACGAGAACGAACCTCATAGCTCCCTTGGGCAGGGTATGTACCTGGTGGGTCTGACTGGGAGAGAGAAAGCAGACTCAACAGCTGCAATTTTCCTTCTCATGCAGGGGGGGCCGAACCTTGACTCTGCCCCTCCCTGCCAGCTAGCAAACCAGGTTCATGCCAGAAAACAGTGTTTCCACCCCCATCCACCCACATCAAGCAAAGGGTAGCCAGAGAGAGAAGCTGGTCTCTCACAGTTCCCTCCCTGGACTGCTCGCAGGGTGATGCTGCTACACCTCACCTGTTCCTCAGGACACCATGTAAACCTGCAGCATAGCCTAGGGTATCCAGCCTACCTATGGCCTTTTTACCCACCTAAATAGTCACCAGCCAAACCAATGATTAAAAGCAGTGATTAAACAGTGTTTCTCCCCTCCACATCTATCTCAGAGGCAAGCCCTTTCCCACTGTCCCTAGCTTTCTGATCAGAACCACAGGGTAGAAAGAGCAGCAAGGGTTAGTCTCAGATCACAGACTTTCCCCCAGAAGTTGGCAACCCACCCCCTCATGTTTACACAGATCCTTTTAAAATTCATATTAAAACTTGGTTAAATGAAGTACATTTTATTACAGTGAAGCTTGCTTACTGTTGGGGGACTGGACGGTTTAGGGGATAAATAATGACATACAGAGCTTTTTCCCCTCTAGGTCACTCTATTTCCAAGTCCACAGAGCACAGATTCTCAAGAGCACCAATTTCAATAAGATTTGTGGGTGCTCGCCACCTAGGAAGGAGGCCTGTAGTGTCACTACATGCTGTTGCCCTCTGATAGCCCACACCTGGGACCTGCATGAAGCAAACGGCTGGTCTTAGCCCCAATACTTGTGGAAAGAAAAGTATCCACATCTCGCGTACCCAACTCCACCACTACAACGGACACCTTCGTTGACAATCTCAGCAGAGGGGGCAAAGTTCAAGGAAGAGATTTTCAAAGGCATGAGTCAGTGGAAGCTGGGTGCCTAACTACCCTTTATGTCTTTGAAAATCTTCCCCCGTGTGACGGGGGTGTGGCCTCCCCTAGTGGTAGCCCCCTCTAGTCCAGAATTCAAGTCCACTGGTGAGTCAGTGGGTGTGAGGGAGGTGGAATTTATTCTGCCCCCGCCTGTACTCTACCTGTTCTGTGATCACAGTATTTCAATTTGTCATGTTCCCTGAGAATTAAATTCATGTAAGCGTACAAAGCTTTTTAATGTTATGAGGTGTAGGGATTAAGCAGATTAACAATTAAGTGGTTGCTAGACTAATTGCTCTGTTTTATTAACAGGTGAGTAACAACATAATCGCTGAAGTAAAAATATCCTAAGAAGTGGCCAAAACACAAGGTAGGTTTTGCATTCAGTAGAGTACTGAATGGATCATCTGTGTGTGAACAGCAGATATATAAACTCAGCTCATTTTCCTGTTCAACAAAGGCCTTTCCTTCCTCCCTTTCAAAGAATGACTTTAATGTCCAGAAAATGAAGTAGTGACTGGAACAGGCTGGTGGTAAGTACTTCCCCTTCTCACCCGACGCTGTTATGTCGATAAACTTTACCTGCAAGATTCCTGCTAGTCCATTGACGTGTAGTCAAGTTTATTTTGGATTGTGGAGCCAGATTCTGATCTAGCATAGCCCCATGGATGTATGATGATTTACACCAGCTGAGAATCTAGCCCAAGATAGTCACAAGTGGGGGCAGAAATAAAACATAGCTCAAATTTTCACTTGGGAGCAAATCTGGGATTGGAAACAAAATGTTCAGATATGCAAAACATATGCTTTAGCTGACTGCTCCCCGGCCACATCGAATGTGAAGACACTGAACTAGAGCAAAATTCTCTCTGAATGAACCCCCAAACCCACCACAGTACCTCTCTGCACAAAAAGCATCCAGGTCTCCGTACAGCCATGATCACTGCGCCATTCTTCTTCCATAGATCACCTGCCTTTAATGTTCTTTGTTCTGCTTAGAAGGGAGAAAGACATGAACATCTATTATGACATCTATTTACTTCTGGGCAGACTTCTGGCAAACAACTCTAAGCATAATGAAGAAGTCCCATTTCAGTATTCCCTGTGAGTCTATAGTCTAATCAAAACAGAGGAAGAGATTTTCAAAAAAGTGTATTCAAATTCCAATTACATGTAAAAAAAATGGTCCGTTTAAAAATACTAATTTTATCAAGATGACTTGAATTTATAGCACTTTTCAAAGACTGGCATCAACGTTCGTCTCTTGTTTTGCACATTGGGAGTCAGTTCCCAGCGTTGCCAATATCCTAACTTTCCATGCCCTGTTTTAACCATCAGGTTGCCTCCAACTGTATTAATTAGTTGACCATGTTTTGAATGCTGCTGCTTATATTTGGAACAAAAGCTATTGCCACAAACAGCGGCCCATCAGTTTGGGCCACAGAATTAAACCACCTCTCATTTTGAGATTTTAGATTCTCCACAGCATTAATCAAGTTTTGTACTAGTATAACTCCACTGAACTGAACAAAGTAAACAATGCAGAATCAGGCCTTATGTCTGGATATAACATAATGCTACTTCCACTCAAACACAAAACAGCCTCTTTCAGTCTCTTGGTATACAGAATTTGTCAGTGTATCCACTTCCATATTTCCCCACCCTGCTGTAGCAGGCAATATTAGAAAGGGAAAACCCTGAAGAGGCATTCTCTGTTTTAAGCTCGATCGGCTCCCGCATGTGACCTTGCACACTTTAATAATTCTCCCCTTGTTTTGAGCTTGTGATTTGATTTCACAGATTAGAACTAAACCGCACAGCATCTTGGAAAGGGGTTTTACATTTTTTGTTTCTGTTTACTCAGTCTGTTTTCACCCTTTAGCTCCTATTGGAAGGCATTTGATGGTTTGAACAGGCTAGGGGGAAAAAAAGCATTCTCTGCAAAGTAAGCAACATATATACAGCCAAATTTTGTATTGGTTTGGCAGAAAAATTCTCAATTTTCTGATCATACTTCCTATCAGCTACATAAGTCTGTAAAAGATGACACAGAACCATGGAACTATTGGACAGAGCACTCGATGGGAGTCAGGAAACCTGGTTCCTTTCCAGTTTCTGCCACTACTGGCCTGCCTGTTGACCCAGGGCAATTCACTTCACCTCTCTGTGCCTATCTGTAAAATGGAGATAACAATATTGCCCTCCTTTGTAAAGTGCTTTGAGATCTATGGATGATGAGCGCTCAATAAGAGCTGAATAGTATCATCGTTTATCTAGCAGCCATCCACTCAATACCACAATTCTCAAAATTAGATGCATCTTATTTTTTCAGTGAAGTTTGTCACTTCAACACCATCCTTGCCTTCTCTTCTTTCTCAAGAAGAGTCAGCTACTTCCCACAACAGTTTCTGAAGCATGGAAAGACACGAGGAGTTTGGTTCCCTTCCCGATTTCCTAACAGATAGGATCTAGCCTGGAACAATTAACTCTTCCAAACATACTTCACCTGTCCTAGGAACCTTCGTTTTCCACCCGGGCTTTAAACACCAAGATTAGCTCTACCTTGGCACTTTTATAAACTCCATCGCTGTAGAACATGATTTCTAGAGAAATCCAATTCTTACCTTCTCCCAGCGATTTTAGTTCTGTCGTCTCTAAAAACTCCAATGAGGCTGCCTCCGGTTTGGACAGAAACAAGTCAGTGTTAGCAAGAAGCATCCCCGTCATGGCTACGCCAATAGCCCCAAGGCCAATAGACCACATCCCCATGGTGAAGAGCCCCAAGTCTGGCAGAGAAGACATTTCTGGAAATAAGAGAAGGAAGAACAAATGATTCCAGGAGGGAGGGGTTGGCAGGGGTAGGTGGGAGAGATCAGAAGAGGAGTCATCCAGTGGTGCCCAACCTTATTATATAGGAGGGCAACATAAACCTAAGCATAACATTGTGTGGGCCAAACAGATTGTACATATTTTAATCATATTTAAAGTCACCTGTATTTATTTATATTCAGCTTGTTTCGTATGTATTTAGATAGAAACAATTTATGCATAGTATCATCTATTTACACACTTCTGTAAACTCAAAAGATGCAAACATAACAAAACACTAATGAATCGGCAGTTACTATACTGTGTTGAAGCAGACTGTGGGCCTTATGAAATGTGGGCTGTATATGGCCCATAGATTGGGCACCCCTGGATAAGACCTTTTGGCATAGAGTAAAATGGTCTCATGGTTAAGGAGACCTATGCTCAATTCCAGCTCGACCCCAGACCTCCTCATCAGTAGAATGGGCTAGTATTACTTCTCTGCCTCACAGGGGTACAGAGGATAAATACAGACTGTGAAGCATTCAGATATTAGAATGTGTTTTAGAAAAAGGGATTCCCTAACTACAGGAACAAAAGAGGATATTAGAATTACTCAGCGCGCTCAGCCATTACTGTAAAACACAGCAGTTCGTTTAAACCAAAGGAATGTTGGTAGGGCTACAGTGGAACCTTTGGTCTTGATATTAAAAAAAAAAAGTTCAGTGGATTTTGCACATACACTTCAGTGCAGCTATGGGAGAAAGAACTACTGAACGTCAAGACACAGTTCAGCACAAACTGAACAGAGAGGTTGTCTCTGCCTCAACCCTAAACTGAAGCTGCAGAGCAAGACAGAGCAGATCTGTCAGCTAGGAGTGCAGATGCAGAAACATCTAAGCCTTTGACATAATTCAGATCACTGTATGACCCAGCCCTACAAATACACCCCAGGCAGCACGTACTGCCTGTTAAGGCCTCTGCAATTTAGCCTTGACAGCTAGATTCCATTTATCAGCTCACGCAGACATGTCAGGAACAAACAACTTATCCTCAGCCTGGCTGGTTGAAACAGATAAAGCTGCAATAGAAACATTTGTTCTGACTGTCCCAGAGGCAGCCATTGGATGTTACAAACATGTTCGCCCCTCACCAAAACATTGCTGCGGCTATCTCTAGCTAAGGTAGTTTTATTAAAGGCTAGACACCCTTCCTGAAGGGCCCCAACAGCTCCATTTTTACTCCTGCCAACATTCAAACATTCAACTCATGGCAGTACTGTTTCATTAAGATTTTATGAACTTTGCACAGAAGCAAATATAAGCCCTTGCTATTGAAGGGAAGAGTGGAATCCAGCCAATGAACTGAAAATGGTACAGAAGAAAGATTGATTAGATTTTGTCTGTTACACATCAAAGTGCTTTGAGTGTGCAGATTCCCTGCCACGCCTCACACCTTCCCTTTAAAGCTAGCCTCTGAATTAGAAGTGGCAAAAATCCTAATTCCAGAATTGCTAGTATTTGCTCCAGAACTGTTAAAGGAATTTGGAAGAATTTAATCATTGCTTTGTTCTTTCTGTGCTGCGTTCAGTCTTAGGGAAGAGAATTTAGCCTCAGCCTCTTCCCTATCTTGTGTTTCATGACACTGATTTGGAGACGAGGCCAGTTTACACAAATACAGTGCAGATAAGAGAGCAAGATCTAGCCAGTTGCATCTCTTCCTTCCAATGCAGAAGTCTTCACTTGCTTTTAACCCCAATTTCCCCTTTGTGGGTTTTTAGATACAATGTCTGTTCAACATAAGGCCGTATCGTGACAGCAATTTTTAAATTAGTGCTCTCTTGTTGAAACTGGCCCTGGCCAGCCAATGTAGTTTACTAGGACCAATTTAGAAACTCTGAAAAGATCTGAGACCAGCTCAAGCCTGACAGTGGCAGCTACCAGATCTTGTTTGTAGAATGTAACCTGATATTGCAGTTAGTATTGAGGTGTACAATGAGAGATGAGAGAAGATTCCAGTGGTATTCCCACTGATCCATACGTCTGCCATCATAAATTAAGAAGTCTACTCTCTAGTCCTGAGTCTTGTCTAGTCCTGCTGTCTCTCATTCCCTATAATTATTACCTCTATGAGGATGGTGGACGGACTTGCCAGACAGAGCAGTACTGCACAATTCTCGATTTCTCAGATAATTACTGCCAGGAGGGGGAGGCAGATTATTTTTTAAATTACGTTTATACGTGAAAGATTTCCCCACAAACCACTGTCATATCACACCCTCTTTAAAAAGCCATGGACAGATCCGCACCAGGTATAAATGGATCTATGCTGAATTACAACTGCTGAAGATCTAGCCTGTAGTTTATAATTCTATAATGAATTGTTTTTTGTCTCAGTAGAAAAAACAGCCTTTACCTGGACCAAGAGATAGAACTTTTTCAGCTCTGCTGGATTCATTTTGATGTTTCTTTCTTGGCTAACAGAAAGGCTGTTCAAGAGAAATTAAGAGCAAACCTTCTGTTGATCAATTAAACAGGGATATGAAATAGCTTGCTCCACAATAACATAAAACTCCTGCTTCTGCTCAGCTGAATGGCAATCAACAAACAGTGAAGTATACTAAATAATGCAGATGTGCAGTAGCAACTACCATGATCAATAAAATACTGGCAGATAGGTTAGCTTGAGCTCTGAAACATCTTTTCCATGGATCAGCAAGTTAGAGAGAGTTTTCTCTTTATACTCTCACTGCCCATCTGCTGCAGCATTGCCTCTTCTATTTTCACATAGCAACTTCATCTCCTCTAATGCCTCTCAAAGTGAACTCCAAAATATTACTGCTTTTTGATTCAAAGCCATGAGGAGTTTTACATGTAAAAAACCCCAAAACATCCCATAACAGCAGGCTGTTAACATTTTAGAATAATACACTCACCAGAACCCATGTGGCCAATGTACACATACACCTCACCAACATGAATACTTGAACTCCATTTGAAGCAGGAGAGAAACAGGAGCAGTCCACAGGGAAAGGCAGACAGCTAGTGTGTGCTATTGCTGGTCCTGAGGAGGTTCAGTAGGCTCTTCCTCCTAAGAAGGCAGGACCAGGCAGGATTCCAGCAAATAAAACTTTATGTTACTGCCAGTGCATAGCTCAGAACGTTTTTGAGCAATACTCATCACATTCAAAAGTGGGTGAATTACAAGATAACAGCTGTACTTCAAGTGAGAAGGCAGCTTATAAGGTATTCCATTTAAGTTGCTGATAAATTTGAAGTCACCAGGGAGGAGGAGGAAGGTGGGAGGGAGAGGGACGGGGAGGGAGGTGGCTTGATGCAGAATTGTTATTGCAGATTTTTAAATGGTAAATGTTCTTCCCCCAGCTCCTCATGTCTTGATCAATTCTACTTTTCACCTCCCCTTCTTCGCCGACTGATAAAGCAATACCTGTGACTCTGGAAACAATTAAAGTAGCCATGTTGGAAGGACAGTTCAATAACGTATGTTTTCAGAACTGGCTGCCTGAAATCGCACTGTTACCCTACCGTTTACACATCAGGTAACCAGCTTTGCCTGAAGCTTCCATTCACCATTGAGTCATTTCACTGGTATTGTTGTATGGATTAAAGGATGGCAGGATGTATGATCTGCCCAAGCTCTGTATGATATAGACCCTTTTCTTTAAAGAGGTAGGCTCAATCAATAACCCCCTCTCTCCACTCCTTTTGCTGGGAACTCCTAATGATGCAGTCACACGCTCCAGTACGCAATTAGCCATCCTTGAACATGCTTGTACTCAGACCAAAGCAGAACCAGCTAACTTGCTGGTTAAAATGGCAGCTATTGATCTATAATGTATAATTTAGTTGTGAATAAGGCCTTTTTGTGTGTGCGCCCGTGTGTGAAGAAAACAGGTTAAGTCATCATTCTCTAACTTCAACTGTTTTTTTAAACTTTCCCATATAGACAGAAGAGAAATTTCATTAAATGATATTAATTATCACAGCCATCTTTAAACAATTATTTTGTAGTGTAGACGGTGTTTCCACTGTGACCAATCCAAAAGAATCTCTGAAGCATCAGCTTTTGAGTGAAAGTAAGAGCCAGAGAAGTTTAGAACAACAGCACCCATCACTGAAGGCTATCACACCCTCTCTTTATAAAGGTGTTCTTAGAAGAAAGTTATGCATTGTCAGGGGGTGTCTCTGTAGACTTGCCTACAGGACTGTGCCATCTGTAGGTGAAACATTACAGGGAAGCCCTGGAGACCGCATGTATTCTGAATCAGTTCAATAGGCTCACCTACACATGCTTCTGGCCTTCTCAAGCACCAGCATCCAAAGGGATGGTAGCCCTCACACTCAACTCTAGCCAGGTTCAGAACCCGCTGGGCAGTGGTCATGGGGTGGTGCTGACTCTCCTCCATGGCATTTGCAAGGGAGATGACTGCACCAGAACATAGCCACTAATCTTCACTCAAAATGTCAACTTGAACAAACCAAAAATGGGAACAGTTACACATATCCACTGGCCTTTTCTACAGTTAGGTTATTCGGAAAATCCCACCACTGTGGTAGCACCAGCACAGCTTTCCCACTGCTGCTAGCATTGGATGTCCACAGAATCAACACACGCTTACCAACAAGAAAAAAAACATACAAGAGAGCTGTAAGAAATCATCCCATACACATGCTAGGAAGTAGCAGCAACTTCATAGCTTCTACATGTGGCATAGCCACTAGAGGGGGACAAAGCCATAGTTCGCATGGGTTAGAAACACACGTCACTTTCTGTCTAGTACAACTAGCATATATGTTATCCAGATTTCTAGACGTCTTACCAAATTAATTCTTGCTGCACATTACCAGATCTATTGTAGACGGTCACTCTTTTTACTGTAAGTATTCACAGGTGCAATATAGAAAAAACCCAAATAGACAACTTCAAGATAACCTTTTAAAAAATTTTGGAGGTGTGAACAAAAGTGGTTCTAGAAAAGTTTAAGAACTTTCTTTCTTTAGCAGGTCATTTCCTGTATCCAACGTTCTGGTCAGATAGGTTTTTATACTACACTCATCAGCATAGCATCTGGTCCAAGAGAACTCCATTGTGTCAAATAAGCAATGCTGTGTTCCACCATTCTTTCAAAGAAAGGGAGCTTGAAGCCAGATCACATGGTCTAACCGCATTCTCTCTCTTTATAAAGACTTACGTTAACAAAATCCTTGCTCCCTGGCTTCCCAGTCCCCTCTGGGAAAACCACAGCAACAGCAGATCCAGCATGGCCATCTACCTCACTCACTTATCCCAAGTTTCCAAGCCTCAGATGTGGTATTCAAAAGTGAACAATAATGAGTGAGATACTGTTCTAGGGTGCATGCAGAGCCCTGCTTCGCCACAGAAGTGAAAAAAACCTTCTTTGCTCCTAGATGGGCAGGTAGATGTGAAAAGGGGAGAACTGGCAGAGAATCCAGCTAGACGGATTCTATGGGCTTGATTTTCAGCACCAAAAGACTTCAAGAGGGGCCGCAGGAGTTCTCTGTACACGGCAGAGCCAAGCTCTGCGGAAGTTGGCTAGGTAGGAGCCTCGCCAATTGAGCTGCAAGTTGTGCAGAAACACTGGCCCCAAAAGGCACACCCAGGACTCTCTTTGCCTGATTGTAGCAGCTGTCATGAATGCAAATTCAGACTGAGAATTCCATTCTTTTGCCCTGTGCCTTTTGATCTTCGTGGGCTTTGCTTTACACTTAAGGATTTTAGCCTTAGGCCTGGTCTACATTAGAGACTTTTGTCGACCAAAGTCAGATTCTTGCACCAAAACAGTGGTCTCGTACAAACTGCAAACATTCCCCTGCCAACCCAACTCCCCTGATTTCGCGACAAAATAAAACCACTTCGAGGAGAGCCGTAGAGCTTTTTGTGGCAAACTTTTAGCAACAAAGTGTCAGTGTAGACGCCACGCTTGGTTATGTCATGGTAAGTAGCCTGGCCATCAGTTTGAACTCCGCTGCCCTGCAGCCATCTGTCCCTTCTCCTTTAAAGTCCCTGCAATTTTTGAAATTCCACTTCCTGCTTAATCAGTGTGAAGAGCTCACATCCCATCTTCCCAGCTGACCATGAAGGCTCCACACACCAAACACTCTCCCGCTTGGGGCACACCAGAGCTGCTGGATCTGATCGGCATTTGGGGAGAGGAGGCTGTGCAGTCCCAGCTCCGCTCCAGGAGAAGGAACCATGATACCTATGGCCAGATTTCTTGTTTAATGGCAGAGAAGGGCTATGAATGGGACATTCTGCAGTGCCACGCAAAAATCAAGGCACTGTGGCAGGGGTACCAAAAGGCTAGAGCATCAAACTGTTGCTCTGGTGCACAGCCAAACACCTGCCATTTCTGTAAGTAGCTGGAACCCATCTTCAGCAGCGACCCCATTTCCACAAGACCCGTGGATACATCCAAGGGCCCAGAGGCAGTAGAAACTGGAGTCATCCCCGACAAAATAGTCATTACGGGGAGGTTGAGTTGAAGGATGATGCGAAGCAGGAGACCAGGTCATTTGCTGACATGGGGAGCCAGGACCTCTTCTCTATTCAGGAGGGTCTGAGCCAGTCCCAGCCCTCCAGCTCAGGTATACAGGATGGAGGAGAGGGAAGCTGAGGTAAGTGATATTTTTGAGCTGATGCTGCTCAGTTACATGAAATACAGCTGTCTTTTGCCTGGTTGCGTTATCCAGCTGGTTGAAGGCACAGAAATGCACAAGAATAGCTGTGTTTGCATGTGCTTCCCATTCCCCTGTGCAGCTACGCAGTGCTTTAATGCACACTAAGATTTCATGGGAATCTTCCAGAGAGATCTCTAGGAAACTTTCATGCAGGTACTTGTCAATCCCCTGCTAGAGATTCCTCATCAGAGATGCTTTGTTTCTTCCCCTATTGTAGGAAACTTTCCCGTGCCAACAGGATAATGCATGGAGGAGATGCACCCGAGCATCCCTGCTTACCTCTCAGGAGTGAGATATCAGCTTCAATGGCCCCCGCCTGTGGAAAATGGTGGCACAATTTGAAATTTTGTCCCTATCTACCTGAATCAACCAACCTAAACAATCTTTTCCCCAGCTTGAGTGCCCATTCCCCCCAGGCACAACTCACCATGCCCTGGTTGATCGTCAAGCTGTGTGCTTGCCAGGGGACAGTGAGAAAGAGGTGTATTTTGCAGTAACAAATCAATGCTGTTATTGCATTCACATTAATGCTTCTGTTCACTGCGCTTCTACAAGGCCTCCCTGATTCGAATGCCCCCCCCATGTGCCCCTTCTAATAGCCCTGACATCTAGTTGTTCATATTCAACCACAAGGCAATTCACCTCTGTGCTCCACACAGGGGAAAACTTTTCACCTTTAGCTTCACAAATATTATGGCACACACAGCAGGTGACTATAACCACGGGAATATTTTCCTCATTTAGATCTAACCTGACATAAAGGCACCTCCAGCTTTTAATCTGCCAAACTCACATTCATTGGTCATTGGCACCTTCTCAGCCTGTTATTGAAGTGCTCCTTGCTGTTATCCAGGCTGCCCGGATAAGGCTCATTAGCTATGACAGTAAGGGGTAGGCTGGGTCTCCTAGGATCACTATGGATGTTTCAACATCTCCCACTGGAATATTTTGGTCTGGAAAGGAAGTCCCTGCTTGCAGCTTTCTGTACAGGCTAGTGCTCCTGAAGATGCGTGTGTCATGCACCTTCCCTGACCAACCACATTTATGTCAGTGAAACTCCCACAGTGATCCTCAAGTACCATAGAGAAGTACCCCTTTCTATTGATGTACTCCATTGCAAGATGCTCTGGGGTCAAAATTGGGATATGGGTGCCATATATAACCCTGCCACAGTTAGGGAATCCCATCGCCGTGAAACCATCCAGTATTTCACGCACGTTTCCAAGACTCACAGTCCTTCGTAGCAGAATGTGATTAATGATCCTGCACGCTTGTGATAACACAGCTCCAACGGTGGACTTTGCCACTCCAAACTGATTAGCGACTGACCAGCAGCAGTCTGAAGTTGACAGCTTCCACCTGGCCATCGCCATGCGCTTCTCCACTGAGAGGGCAGCTCTCATTCTGGTGTCCTTGCGCAGCAGGGCAGGGACGAGCTCCACACAGAGTTCCATGAAAGTAGCTTTGAGCATTCAAAAGTTCCACAGCCACTGCTCATCATCCCAGACCTGCATAACGATGCGATCCCACCACTCAGTGCTTGTTTCAGGAACCCAAAAGTGGCTGTGCACCCTGTGCAGATGCTCCATGAATGCAAACAGTGATCCGGCATTGTTTGTTCGCGTGGCACACAGCAGGTCAGGTGCCTCGGATTCCTGTTCCCATTGGGAGCTCATGATACTGCATGACCAGCCGCGATGTGTTCAGAACACTGACAACAACAGTGGAGAGCAGTGCAGGATCCATCCTTTCAGACAGAGATGGCGGGTGTTCAAGAAACTGGGACCATTGAAAAATGCCACAAAACACACTCGGAAACCCCTGGAATGCTGGGATGGAAATCACTGCATCATGGGAGGCTGAGCCCACACCTATGATACACTGTGATCCTCTCTGCCTTCCCACAACTCCTAGCTGCAGAAGGTGGCGAGTTGCACAGTGGGATAGCTGCCCACACTGTGCTGCTCTCATTGTCAATGCTAGAGCACCAACTGTGGATGCGCTTCGACAGCACAAGGAGGGCTGTATGGACATCACAAGCATTGTAATTACAGCGCTTTTTGATCATAGCTGTAACCTGTGTCTACATTAGAAAGTTTTGGTGAGGCCGTAGTGTTTATCACAGCCTCCAAGTCCAGGGCACTAGCGACTGTTTATTTTATAAGAGGGAAGAAAGCTCGGTTAATTATTGTTGCACCATTTCTATTATCATTGTTTGTGGTGCACCCATTAGGGCTTCATTGTTCTAGGCTCTGCACAGACAAGCTGTAAAGTGATAGTACCTCACAATTCAGGCTGAAACAAGAAACAGACGATGACATGCACACGTGGCAATGGGAAGGATGAGGTAACAGCGGTGTGCACAAATTGACATAACGGCGTCCCACAAGTCTTAGGGACCTTGCACAGCCACTAAAAAGGTCCTGATGAGTCGGCCTCTTTTATCTTTTACAGTTTACATCAAATGGATGTAGACGCTTAGCTCTTAGCAACAGAGTATGAACTACCTCTCTAACACCACCTAGAATCCCTCTGCTTTCCTTTTATTAGTCTTGATCCTGAGCATATATATTGCCTAATAAGAAAGAGAACTAGTAATACTGAACCACCAGAACAGGTCAAATAAGTCATCGCAATAAGTGCAGCCCATAAAAGTAGCTGTCTGTTAGATTTCAAGGCCACTGTGAGATGAGTAGACATGAAGGTTTATTTATTTCACAGCTCTGCTGCTCCCTCCTCCCATCATCAATCATTCAGGTGATAAACACGGCAGGATTACAGCACCAGCAGTAGTTCGGACAATCATACTTTCATTTTATATAATGCACCTCTAACACACTAAGAATGGATAGCAATTTTGCAGTCATACAAAAGAGGTACTGAGGGCAGAATTTGTCTCCTCACCAACACTTTGAGAAACAGAAACAAATCCTTCAGAGTGGGGATTGTGTCTTTTGCACACTGCACAAAGTTCTATGGGCATTTATGGAGCTACCCAAGTATTTATTACCCATCAAAGTTCACGTCCTTTGCTTCTTGACACAGGACTCCAATGTCAGTGCAGTGACAGACCCGTGTCAGTCAATAACAAAAGGAAAACAACAAGTTTTACTTCCACCTCTTTCTCCCTCAATCCAACAGGTTTAAACCTTTCTAAAAGACCATTCCAAACCCAATTTTATTGGCGAGTGAGTGACAGGCTCTTTACTCTTTGATAATGCCATCACCCATCTGAATCACCTCACCAGTCCCCCCCTCCCATCCCTCCAGCAACCACCCTGAACCAAAGAGCTTTGAAGCTGTAACAGATTTGTCCATGCCAATGTTTCAAGATCAAGTCAAGATGCCTTCTTGCAGACTCAGCATTTGGCAACCAACAATCCATTTCCATACACCCACAATTTCACTGGGGAAAAAAAATTAAATTAAATTAAGCAACCTGGTCCGGTTTTCAAACACAGAAAAGTTACAAATTTACTACCGGGAGCCCACATTACTCCAGAACAGAGGTATCCTAGTGCTCCTCTTTCCAGCTGAGCGGTCTTGGTAGAAGGCACCGGGTTGGGACTCAAGAGATCTGGATCCCATTCACGTTCTGCTACCGATTCTTTGTGTGACCCCAGCCAAGATCTCTGACTCCCCGGGTCCGAGTCCCCCTTTTCTCCATGGCACCAGGAACGTCCCACCCATTGCCCGTCTCGCCTGCTCAGAGTGTGAAACCCCCGCGGGCGCTTGGTGGGCACCTGGTGCTAGCGGGGCCTGGCCACAGGCAGAGGACGAAGCCCAACGCGGCAGGGGCCCAGAGCCAGCCAGAGGCCGCGGCTAACGCTCTGGATGCTTGTCCGCACAAGGAGCCCAGCGGCCCTGGCACCTCAGGTCACCGAGACCGGCTGCCCTTAGCTCGGCGGCTTCCCCCCGGCCCGGCCCGGCCCCTCCTCCACGGGCAAGCGGGCCAGCGCCTCTCCGCGCCCGCTGCTGGCCGAGGGGCCCCTGGCGGGGGGCGGGCACGAAGGCCATCTCCCAGCCCTCCCCCCCGGGCGGCCCGCGCGGAGCAGCCGCCGGGAGAGCCCGTCCAGCCCGGCCCCGCGGGGGGAGGCGGCGGAGCGGGGCGGGCCCGGTACTCACAGCGCCGCCGCGCGCCCATCCCGCCTGCCCGGCGCCGGGCTCCAGGGATCGCGGGGGCCCGGCAACGCGCCCTGGCGCGCGCTCGGCTGTGCGTGTGACGCCGCCCCGGGGGGTCTGCGGGAGCCCGCCGCCGTTCCGCACACCTGCCGGGGGCCCGCCGGCGCCTCGGGCGGGGGGGGCGGCCGGGCTCGTGGGAGCCGGCGCTGGAAGGCCAGCAGCGTGCGCCTCGCCCGCGGGATTCGCCTCCTCTGCCGCAGCCGCACTGCAGCCAGGCGTGGGAGCAGGCGTGTCTCGGATTTGAAGAGGACAAGTCAGCTCTTCCTCGAGGGGTTTGCAATTGAACGAGCGGCTCCTGTCCCCAGTAGGGGTCCCTCAGCCGCGCCGGGCAGGCGGAGTGGCAGGAAGGAAGGTTTACTGTGAGAGTTTCCCCGGGGGGATTTCAGTTTACGAAGTGTGGGGGGAGTGAAAGCCCTGGTTGAAAGCCCAAGGTAGGGCGTGCTGGTATTCTTTAGTCTGGTAATACCACAGCTGCTGCTGACATGCTTAGCGGTGGATTACTTCTCCCTTGAATCAGCCAGAACAAACATTGCCGTCCCCCAGGAGCAGACACTGCCAATTGCTTGTGGTTATTAGGCACCAAGCCTAGCCAATCTAAGGGCTTAGCCTCCCTAGTGAGTTGACATGATGTACAGTCCACACACAAATGCATGTTATGTGCAGTTGTTGTAACTACACAAGTTGGGTGACATGATTAGGGATAGAGGCCAGACTTTGCGTAAGTTTCCCTTGAAAGTTACTAACCCAGGTTATCGGTGGTGTGGACAGTGTAGTGCCACAAAACAAGGACAGAGAGCTTCTAGTCCTCCAGTGCCTGCCCACAAACCTTCTTCCCTGTGGCCTTTTCTTGCCATCTACATATTCCCATCCCTGTTTCTTGCCTGGAAGTCATCTTCCTTTGTAAATAGGCCTGCTTAGCATTCTGCTTGCAACTTCAAGTACCAGCACCTACTCTCATTGCTGGTACAGAGCTCCATTTTCTCAGACACCCCCCCAGCATATTTCCAGTATGTTGTCAACAGGCCAGAGGTTGACACCAAGGTACTGGTGTGTTTCTAGTGCAAAGCTAGCAAAGTCCACAGTTTTAGGGTTCAAGACACATTGATGGGATTCCACTACAGAATGTTATTGTGAAACATTTCTCCAAAGTAGGCCTTAACATCCCAATAGGTACTTAAAAGCATGACAGCACTGCATGACTATTAAACACTCTACAGAACATCATATTACTACTCTAAGTTGGAAAGGACTGCAGTAGAACTGGACTGGACTGCATTTTGGCAAGCTGCAAATCTGCAGTGTCATTGTTAAGGGTTGTTTGTTGTGGGTTGTTGTTTTTTGTTTGTTTTTTGCCACAATGGCAGCAGTTTCATAGTTTTGGCCTTCCTAAGGCACGTATCTTTGCTGCTAGGCCACATATGCCTTAGGATGTCTGCAGTGACTATTCATAATAAAGCTTTTGTATTTTAAACACGATACTGTAGTGCTGCTACTCATGTTGTTTTGTTTTTCAAGTTTATTGGTTAACTGAAGCAATAACCAATATACACACCTTTTAGAAATGCAATGGACTGAAATTGAAACCAAAGTAGCATAAACCTCCTCACCAAATGTATACAGAATCCAAGGAAACTCCAAGGCAAAAAATAAAGTTAACTGGGACTAAAGTTGGAAGAATGCCTGTCAAATTATGAGAGAAAAACATTTGAGAACACTGTAGTTTTCTCAGAAAATACAACGTATTAGAAATCTTGGAAATTCAACTTTGAACTTACACGTAGACATTACAATTTTCTTTGTCATGGTTGCTGGCCTAGAGGATGGGGGGAAGCAGTAGATAAGAATATAAAGAACGGCCATATTGGGTCAGACCAATAGTCCATCTAGCCCAGTATCCTGTCTTCCAACAGTGGCCAATGCCAGGCACTTCAGAGGGAATGAATAGAACAGGCAATCATTCAGTGATCCACCCTATCAGCCATTCCCAGGCTCTGGCAAGCAGCAATCCCTGCTTATTCTGGCTAATAGCCTTTGATGGACCTATCCTTCATGAGCTTATGTACTTCTTTTTTTAACCCCATTACAGTCTTGGCCTTCACAACACCCTTTGGCAAGGAATTCCACAGGTTGACTGAGTTGTATAAAGAAATACTTCCTTTTATTTGTTTTAAACCTGCTGCCTATTAATTTAATTTGGTGCCCCCTACTTTTTGTGTTATGAGGAGTAAATAACACATCCTTATTTATTTTCTCTACTCCAATCATGGTTTTATAGACTTCAGTCATGTCCCCGCTTAGTCATCTCTTTTCCAAGATGAAAAGTGCCAGTTTCATTACTCTCTCCTCATATGGAAATGTTTCCATACCGCTAATCATTTTAGTTGTCCTTTTCTGTACCTTTTCCAATTCCAATATATCTTTTTTGAGATGGGACGACCAGATCTGCACACAGTATTCAAGATGTGGACATATCACGTATTTAATAAAGAGGCAATAGGATATTTTCTGCCTTATTATTTATCGTTTTCCTAATGATGCCCAACATTCTGTTAACTTTTTAAACTGCTGCTCCACATTGAGTGGATGTTTTCAGAGAACTATCCACAATGACTCCAAGATCTCTTTCTTGAGTGGTGATAGCTAATTTAGGCGCCATCATTTTATATGTGGAGTTGGGGATTATGTTTTCCAATGTACATTACTTTGTATTTATCAACATTGAATTTCATCTGCCATTTTGTTGCCCAGTCACCCAGTTTTGTGAGATCCCTTTGCAACTCTTCGCAGTCTGCTTTGGACTTAACTATCTTGAGCAGTTCTGTATCATCTGCAAATTTTGCCACTTCACTGTTTACCCATTTTCCAGATAATTTATGAATATGTTGAACAAAACTGGTCCCAGTACAAACCCCTGGGGAACACCACTATTTACCTCAGTTCTGAAAACCATTTATACCTACCCTTTTTTTCCTATCTTTTAGCCAGTTATTGATCCAGGAGAAGCCCTTCCCTCTTATCCCATGACCGCTTACTTTGCTTAAGAGCTTTTGGTGATGGACCTTGTCAAAGGCTTTCTGAAAATCTAAGTACATGATATCCACAGGATCACCCTCGTCTACATACTTGTTGACCCCATCCAAGAGTTCTTGTAGCTTGGTAAGGCACGATATCCCTTTGCAAAAACCGTGTTGACTCTTCCTCAACAAATTGTGTTGATCTAAGTCTGATAATTCTGTTCTTTACTATAGTTTCAACCAATTTGCCTGGTACTGAAGTTAGGCTTACCGGCCAGTAATTGCCGGGATCGCCTCTGGAGCCTTCTTAAAAAATTGGTGTCACATTAGCGATCCTTCAGTCATCTGGTACAGAAGCTGATTTAAATGATAGCTTATGTACCTAGAATTTCACATATCAGTTCCTTCAGAACTTTTGGGTTGATGCCATTTGGTCCTGGTGACTTATTACTGTTTAATTCATCAGTTTGTTCCTAAACCTCCTCCAGTGACATCTCAATCTGTTTTTTGGCCTTTCTAATTATATTTTTACACTTCACTTGCCAGAGTTTATGCCCCTTTCTGTTTTCCTCAATAGGATGCTTTTTTGCCTCTACCTACTTCTTTTACTTTGTTGTTCAGCCACGGTGGCACTTTTTTAGTCCTCTGCCTATGTTTTTTAATTTGGGGTAGATATTTAAACAAAACCTCTATTATGGTGTCTTTAAAAAGCTTCCACACAGCTTGCAGGGATTTCACTTTTGGCACTGAAGCTTTTAATTTCCTCATTTTTGTGTAGTTCCCCTTTCTGAAATTAAATGCTAGTGTGGTGGGATGCTTTAGTGTCCCATCCCCCCCACAAGGATGTTAAATGTTATTACTTTATGGTCACTATCACCAAGCCATTCAGCTATATTCAGTCTCGGACCAGAGCCTGTGCTCTACCTAAGATTAAACCAAGATTAAACCCTCTTCTCTTCTGGGTTTCAGCACTGGCTGCTCCAAGAACCAGTAATTTAAGGTGTCAAGAATCTTTATCTCTACATCCCATCCTGAGGTGACATGTACCCAGTCAATATGGGGATAGTTGAAATCCCCTATTATCATCACGGTTTTTATATTTATAGCCTCTCTAATCTCCGTGAGTATTTCAGAGTCACTATCACCATCCTGGTCAGGTGGTCGGTAGTATATCCCTACTGCTATATTCTTATTATTCAAGCATGGAATTACTATCCCTAAAGATTCTGTGGCAGTTTGGGTCATTTAAAATTTTTATTTGACTCCATGCTTTCTTTCACATATAGTGCCACTCCCCCACTAGTACGACTTATTCTGTCCTTCTCATGTTTTGTACCTTGAATTACTGTGTCCCATTGATTACCCTCATTCCACCAAGTTTCTGTGATGCCTATTATATCAATAGTCTCATTTAATATGAGGCACTCAACTTCACCCATCTTAATATTTAGAATTCTAGCATTTGTATATAAGCACTTTAAAAAAAATGTCACTTTTTAGCTGTCTGCCATGATGTGATGTAATTTGAATAAGACTTTTTTTCATTTGACTGTTTCACATTAGATCCTACCCATATTTTATCCTCTTCCATCCTCTCCTCCTGACTAGGCTATACAGAATCTTCATTAATAGATCCTCCCCTAAGGGATGTATGTCTCTGTCCAAACCACGTGCTCCTCCCCACCTGTTGGCTTTCCCCCAGTTCTTAGTTTAAAAACAGCTCTACAATCTTTTTAGTTTTACATGCCAACAATCCAGTTTTTTATTTTAGTAAGCCTTTCAACACAATCCCACCTGAAATTCTCAAAAACAAACTAGGGAAATGTGGTCTAGATGAAATTACTATAAGCTGGGTGCCCAACTGATTGAAAGACTACTTAAAAAGTTCTGTCAAACTGGGAGGGGGTATTGAGTGGGATTCTGCCGGGGTCAGTCCTGCATCTGGTACTATTCAATATTATCATTAATGATTTGGATAATGAAGAGTGTTCTTATAAAATCTGCAGATGACAACAAGCTGGGAGGTTTGCTAGCACTCTGGAGGACAGGATTAGAATTAAAAACTGACCTTGACAAATTGGAGAATTTATTTAAATTCAACAAGATGAAATTCAGTAAAGACAAGTGCAAAGTACTACGCTCAGGAAGAAAAAACTAAAATGCGCAACTACAGAATGGGTAATAATTGGCTAAGGACTGAAGAGTATCTGGAGATTAAGTGGGTCACGTACTCAGTATAAATCAACAATGTGATCCAACTATGAAAAAGGATTCTATTGTTCTGGGGTGTGTTAAAGGAGTGTCGTATGTAAGGCATGGGAGGTAACTGTCCCACTCCACTCAGCACTGCTGAGGTTTTAGCTGGATAGCTGCATCCAATTCTGGTTGTCACACTTTAGGCAGGATGTGGACAAACTAGAGAGTCCAGAAGAGAGCAAAAAAAAAATTAGAGAGTTTAAAAAACCTGACTTATGAGGGATGGTTAAAAAAAAAAGGGCATGTTTAGTCTTGAGGAAAAAAGCCTGTGAGGGGGGGAGGGGAACCTGATAACCATCTTCAAATACGTTAAAGGCTGTTATAAAGAAGATGGTGATCAATCGTTCTTCATGTCCACTGAAGGTAGGACAAGAAGTAATGGGCTTAATCTGCAGCAAGGGAGATTTAAGTTAGATATCAGGAAAAACTTCCTAATTGTAAGAGTGGTTAAGCTCTGGAATGGGCTTCCAAGGGAGCTGTGGAATCCCTATCACTGGAGGTTTTTAAAAACAAATTAAGACAAACCTGCCACAGCACAGGGTGTTGGACTGAATAACTTCTCTAGGTCCCTTGCAGCCCTACCTTACTACAATTCCGTGTGGAAATACACAAGCAAAGTCACTCAAGCAACCTTAACTGTACGCCTCTCTCTCAGCCCACCGCAACTGAAAAATACAAGACAATCAATACATATCTTCACTGCAATAATGTGTGTAAGTTGAAGGCGAGCTAACTTGCTTTTTATTCGGCTGACTGCAACTTATCCTAGTAGCAAAACTAAACCAGCTCACAAACATGAGCATGCCAGTTTTCGCATAGCTACACAATAGTCCTGCTTTCTTTCAGACCACATCCAATCCCCAGGAAAGGGAAAAATAAACCACCACCAGCTTTTACATCATTTTAACACGTCTGGGACAATCATACAGGACACTTCCCCAAAAGTATACGGATGTTCAAATATAAGAGTTTGTCCTCTAGTAAGACACAGCATATTTCTGAGGCTATTACATCTACACTTTGAAGGTCAGGCCCAAAATTAGGTGGATTACACATCAGGGGTGTGGGTGATTATCACATTTGACATACTATACAGACACACACATAAAACCAGAAGCGTGCCGTCGTAGTTATTCCTCCAGATATTTTTAACACATCACACGTAATGTTTCAGTAGTGGGGGGTCTGTGCACATATAGTACATCCTGTGCACCTTTAATATACTGTAGTGGCTTGTCACTTGTTCACCATTACGGTCTGCTTGATAGAATATCTGACCTTACATGTGTATGATTATTGTTTCTTCGTTGAACTGCAGTCTACTGAGGCTATATGCCTTAAGACTGCTACTGCTGATGTAGCTGCTTCTTTAGGTCAAGTAGATGTACTTTTTTTTTTAAAAAAAAGATTCCTATGCCCAGTGACAGCCATAAAGTACATGGGACCACGGTGTGCAGAATATACACGAGCACTATGAAGTCTCTGAAGCCATGGAATTGTTACAACTGCCTTTGAAAATGTACCCCTAATCATCCCAGGGGTAGGCACTGAATAGAAAATAATCAGGAATCTCCCCAGGTAGTGAATAACCAGGCTGAATTTGACATCTTATTTTTTGATTGATTTTCCAACAAAGGCAGTCCTTCCATGTAGCATTTGTGATGGGAGACAGGTTGGTGGGGATAAAAAAAGGTATCATTCTCTAATCAAGTCCCCACCCACAGCAGGAATGTTCTCTTTAAACTGCTAAACATAACACAGCTCAGTTCCTTTCTCACTGTCCTAAAGACAAACAGGAAACAAGAGATTTCTTCCTCCCCCCACCTCGCTGTTCTTTAGCAATCTGAGCAAGAACATAATTATGATATAGCAATAACGTGACTGCCATAAATTATGCCCATCATCATATTTTAAAATCTTGGTTTCTGCAGGTTGTCAGCATTCTTTGCCTCTGAACTTTAAAGCTGGCTTTGACTGTTCACCAACAGCCATTGCCCATCCCTAGTAGTATATTCATTTCCTTCTTGCTACAGCCCTCAGGGCTGGGTTCTTTAAAGGGTAATTGTCAAACCTGAAGGCAGTTATTTTGACAGGTATAAGCATGAAATTCTGTTTTCACAGATCAAAAAAGGATTTAAGAACAAATTGCATGATGAAACGCTACTTTAAAACTACTTTACTCTAAATAAATTGTAGCTTTTTAGAGCTGGAATAAATCTGCATCAAGCAGGAAAGCCAAGGATCCTACATTATAAATATGTAATTATTCTTAACCTGTATGATTACAAAAAATACCAGTATAGGGTGCAGCTTATTTACAATAGATAAGATACTGATAATCTGTGTTCAGATTTTCACTGTTTATCTTTGTCCTTATTAGAAGATGCAACATTACTAATGCAGTTTCTTTTTGTATTATACAAGAGCTAGTTAATTCCTGCATAGTCTGCTGCACTGAGTTTGCAGTGGAGTTTTCCAGCAAGACTTACCCCAATTGCACACATTTAACAATGTGTCTCAGTGGGTACATGTACACTAAGGAAGTGGTTCTCAATCACAGGTATGTGTACCACTGGGGGCGGGGGAGGGTACAAAGATCTTCCAAGGGTCACCTCAATTCATCTCGATATGTGCCTAGTTTCACAACAAGCTACATAAAAAGCACTAGTAAAGTCAGTACAAACTTAAAATTCATACAGACAATGACTTGTTTATCCTAACCTATATACCATACACTGGGATGAAATACAATATTGATATTCCAATTGATTTATTTTATAATTTTATGGTAAAATGAGAAAGTAAGCAATTTTTCAGTAACGCTGTGCTATGACATTTTTGTATTTTTATGTCTGATTTTGTCAGCCAGTAGTTTTGCAGTGAGGTGAAACTTGGGGGGTACACAAGACAAATCAGATTCTTGAAAGGGGTACAGTAGTCTGAAAAGGTTGACAGTCTCTGCACTAAAGAGAACAAATCTTACAAATTAACCATTAGCAAATTCCAAACACTTCTGCACGGCAACTAGCCTACAAAGAATTATAATTAATGCTGATACTACACCTTAGTAACCTTGCAGCTCTGACTGAAGGAACCTCAAAGGTCAGCTGGTCTTTAAATGCAGTATTGATGGTTTGCATAAAATGTGGGTTTGGTTAAAAGAAAGAAAAGAAAAAGGGAAAGTGTGTGAGGGAGTGGAGGGAGACAATGATATTGCAATGATATTAAGGCTCCCTAATAAATACTTCCATGATTTTATTTTAATTTCAGTCAACAGTTTTTGGGGGGAGGATTTACATTTCCCTGCAGTGCAGAAAATTCTTCCCTAACAGCCATTATACTGTTGGTTCCCACAGGCCAGAGCACTGGAGTGGAACTCTGGAGATCTGACATCTATTCCTAACTGCCACTGGCCTGCTGATTGTTCTTGGGCAAGCCACTTCACCTCTATGCTTGTTTCCCCATCTTAAAAGCAGAAAATAATACGTGCCTCCTTTGTAAAATTTTCTGATGAGCTATTAATGCTCCTCTTCTCAAATTCTGATTTGCCTGGGCCAACTCACTTTGCATCCTGTCCCATAGCTTCCTACAACAACTGGAGCACTTGGCTACATGGAATTAAAGAGACAAGATGTAAATAAACTAGTTTTAAATTGATCAATGTGGTGGCTTGGCCATAACCGCCTGTTCTATTTTTTTTTTTATTTTCTGATTGAAGGACTTTACTCCCCATGTTGCCAGCAGTCATGAGCTCTACTCTCTCCAGATTCTAGTTTTGTATTCATCCTCATTGCCCCTCCTGTTTTGCTACTGTATACGCAGTTAATGGCAAATTTAATGAATCTAAGGTACATTAAAAACAACAAAAACAGCAGCCATGCAGGAGAGACATAGGGATGATTGAGGTTATTTTAGTCGGCATAAAAATAATTTCTAGAAAGCTTGTGCGCTCTCTAGCCTAAGCTGCAATTCTCACAAATGTCACTGCTTGGAGACAACCAGTTGCTTTGTGACATAAACAGCTCCACAGGCCAAAACTTGGGATGACCAATGTGGAAAGTGATGATAAAAAGGAGTGAAACGAAGCAGGAATGCTCTGATATTCAAACTAAGAATTCAAGGAGTGAACAAAAAGCATAAAAGGCAAATTCTTTGCTGTTCGAATGATCCTAGGTATAGTGTATTTATGAACCCCTCAATGCCAACTGTAAAGGGTGTGCAGGGTACAAGAATATCCTGATTATGGTATGCACATTCCAGTTCATCAAAAAATGTCATGGGAGGTTTAAATGGCAGCTGGGGTCACACTGGTCATAAATATAGTTGTGACATATATGCACAAATACTATGTAAGGAGTTAAGTATTTTTACGGTAAACGTTTTTACGTCTGTATCAAGGCAGAGTTGAGAGGCTTTCTGTCAGACAAAGGATGTTTATTCACCTGTCTCTCTGTTGGCATGTAAATTAAGCATTGTAAGCTACCATCATGGAGGCATACTTACCAATGAAGTCAACAGAAATGAACTAACAGCTATAGATACACAGAAAAGAAGAGAACCTTATTTTAATATACACTTTAATATAAAGATTCACTGGACCATGTTGGGCAACACACCCCATCATCCTGCAACTAGGAAACAAACAGGTGGCGTGTTTACATTCATGCAAGTGAGATCATAAGCAACCTTTGTGGAAACTATGTATAGGACATTTGGGGTGAGAAACTTCTTTAGACAGGAGGTTAGCCCGTTTAATCTCTAGAACACATTTTTATCTGTAACCATTTGTTGCCAGTATTGTTACTCATTGTCTCTTGACTTTCTGCTAATAAACTTGTTTTCCCTGTATCTCAGCGCTGTAGTATTAAGCAAGATGCAGATCCTGCATTGACTCATACAAGCTGGTGCATACATTGTTCCTCTGGGGACAGCAGACCTAGTATTTCTGTAAGTGTTGAGTGGCTAAGGGACTGGAGATTAGAGCCCTTCACAACATGACTATGATTCTATGATCTGGAAAGGCTACAAAAGTTACAAGACTAAATAGGTTAGCCCTTCAGCTCTGGTTGCTAGTTTTATTCCTCAGGAACAACTAACATATCTAAAAGGGTATGTTTCAGCCTTTGTCCTTTGAGTGTTGCTTACTGTAGAAATCGAGTTATAGCCCTAGCTTCTCACACATTTCCTAATTAAACTTTAACATTTTTGTAAAGGAATAGGTAACAAATTAAACAAAATTAGTTCCTTGTGTAACTTAATTGAGTTCATGAGGAAAAAAATGGGTCAACAAATTTTGAGTTCAAGCAAAGCAGTTTTCTTAATTTTACTATGCAAAGAGAAAACTTCATACTAGTAGTTCAGTGGCAGATCTAGGGGCATAATGAAAATGTTAGAGCCAAAGGACTAGGGACTGGCAATACCCTGGCTAACAGATTCCCCCTCATCACAAAGGTTCCAGGCCACACAACACTGGGGGAAGGATTCAGCTCTTCTACAGTTAGAGGAATTGCAAGATCTTATTCCAACAATTATTTTGGCCCTCTTTGGGCTGCTACTGCCTTATTTCCCATATGATTGTAGAAAGGCATCTAGATCACTGCAAGGAAGCTCCCTGGAAAATGTAAGTTGACTTTTTTATTATTATTTTTAACTGCACACATACTGTCTTCATTATCTGAATGAATCCTTATGATCAGTGAGAGCTTCATTTTCCAATACAACCACTCAACTCCTACACAATTTACTTTTTCATTAAAAAAGGTCTAAGATAATTTTGAATTAAATGATCTAAGAAAACATTGCAGATCAGGCAGATGCCAACATTAAAAGAACAAACATTTTTCCCGTCAAGTCTTTTCATAATTCTATTCAAAAGAAAACCCAGCCTTATTTTCTTTTGTTCTACATAATCTGTTGATAGGGCATCATGGTTGACTGCATTTGAAGACTGTCCTTCTGAAAGCTTTCCATGTGTCTCTTGCCCAATTTTTCCTATCACGTCATTGCATAGCTCATCACTAAGATTTGTAGTAACAGAAGTGATAAAAGGACAACACTTGCACTGTCATGATAGAAACTTGCCATGAGCATACAGCATGCTGAGGCCTTTCATGTTAACTAACCTATTTCCATTTCTTGATTAGTCCTGCTATTCCACATCCTTCTTTGGAGTACATGCTTTGCTTAAAAAGCGGATTTGATTTTTTAAAGTCACAAAGCAGGAAATCCAGAAGGCAAGCAAGCAAACAGCACATAGTGGCAATCTAAGGCAGAACCCAGGTCTTCCAAATTTAGGAAGATTGAGCTGTCACAAGGATCCACCACCTTCAGCATGGTAACAGAAAATTCTACTCTGGATCTTTCTGCCTTAGCACCAGCTGAAGAAACCACTCTTCTGCTCCCTCCAAGAATGGCCAGGGAGAGAAGGAAATAAGCACCACTTGCCAAGCTCATCCCAAATATCAACCACTATTTTAGCATCAATTCCAGGTCTCTGACACATCATAGGAAAGCGCTAGCAAGAACCATCTCTCCCTCTTCAGACAGTGGAGGAGGAATTGCTATGATACCTTCCCCCTCTGAACAAGGTGCCAGGCAAAGAAGCCACTGAGATCCCCTCACAATCATGTGAAAGAACGAGTAGGTCTCATCTCTCAAGCCAGAGTAAGAGGTAATACACTTAGAGCCGCATCACCAGGAGCTAATGAAGGGTGTTTTCCAAATCCCTATCTTTTGGCCACCAAGATTCATGTATGCAGCATGAGTGACTCAGCATGCTTCTGAACATATTGCTGTAGGATAAAAATGACTATGGCTTATACACCACCAGATTGGTATGCAATGGAACCAGTGATGAAGAATTAGTGAGCTTTATCGAAAACAAAAACTTAACAGTATGAGCCAACTGTAGAAGAGTCTGAGTAAGGTCCTGAAGTGATGTCCCATGAGTTATTCAGGGGAATTTAAGATTAGCAGCCTCTTGCCCAGGAGCCCCAATTAGGGACCCTGACCCCAGTGTGCCAGGCACTGTACAAACAGAACAAAAGGAGTTTTTGTTCCCTGCCCCCAAAGAACATATAATCTAAGCACAAAACAAAAAAGATAACAGCAGATTGCAATGAAAATTGATGGTCCTTTTGTCACGCAGTCTGATAACAAGATTAAAAGACAGTCACTTATTGATATGAAAGGATTATCTGTATCTAGTTGGATCGGCCTCTGCGTGGTGGGAGTCATATTTGTTTATGTCAATGAAACTTTGTATCATAAATGTTACTATTGTATATGCTTGCTCACTCCAAATGTATCAATTTGTAATAAGGTTACTATGTTTAACACCTGAAAGGAGCCTCTCCCTCTTTTGACAGAGTGAGAGTATTTTAATACATGAAAGGAGTCTCTCCCTCTGCTGCTAGAGTGAGAGTGTTTTAACATATGAGAGGGGTCTTTCCCTTTGTTGTTAAAGTAAGAAGTTTCCCTCTCTCCCTTTGATGCTAAAGTGAGGAGTTTCTGCCTTTTCTTTTGGAAGGAGTTTCTATCTTTCCCATTTATAAGGAGTTTCTGCCTTTTATTGAAGCCCTAAAAAGATTAGAAAGGAATGTGCAGGGTCTGGGATGGGAGCCCTGGCCAGGTTCCCATCACAGCCCCCTGCATGAGAACCAGATATCCATCAAGGTGATCTGCACAGTCACATACACCTGTTTTTTCACCCTATAAAAACTGGACCCGGTTGTAGCGACTTTGGAGACCTCACCTATGAGTGGACGCATTGCATAGGGCTTCCCAATTGCCAGGACAGGCTCTCCAAATCCTCCCTGCAACCGGGGCTCCCCAGCGACTGTGGATCTGTGTGAGGTAATGTATTAATAGGGCAATTGGTGATGTATCTTTCTTAATCATTATAGTTAGTCTTATGTAATATGATCAGGTGCATTGCTTTACCTTTTTCCTTTCTATTGTTTAGTATTATAGTATAAGTAGTTTATTCTGTTATATATGCATCATTTTATTTTCTGTAATACTTAGAAAGAGATAGTAAAGAAACCTTGTTCTTTCTACTGGTGTCTGTGTTCTTTTCTGCCAAACCCCGTCAATTAGCAGAACACTTATTCAGTGGCAAGCAAGCTTAAATACAAAAGAAACACTTCACAGAGCTCTGCTATATGCAAACTGTGGAATTCGCTTCCACAGAATTCAGTCATATCTGTGGAAGGAATTGAAACAGGGCTAAATAGTTTTATAGCCAGCATTATTTGCAGCTATGTATTAAAGATAAGGGTAACCAAGTTATGTCTCACCACATAAAGTGATGCGGGGGGGTTAAGAGGTGTTTAATTGCATCAATTGTGGACACTTATTAATCACGGTGCCATAAAATGTATTTTACAATGTTATCTTTTCTCTTAAGTATCGCTGGCAATATGTTTGTAGGCGTGTACAGCAATTTGCTTGGTATTTTCTTTAAAGAATGTTTGAACCATCATATAATTATGGATCAAATGTTTGTTTAGTATGTCATTTCTAATGCCTTACTTTTAATAAGCTATGTGGAAGGTAACATGAACCTCCATCCTCCCTCACACTATTTGAGCATTGGGCGTGTCCCAGCCTGATCGTTTGTTAAGAAAGGTCTCCCTGAAAGTTAATCTATAAGGTTTAAAGCACTGATGAGCTTGAAGAACAGTCAAGGAAAGCTATATAAAGAACCACTTGGTAGAAGTCAAATTAAAAGTCAGACTGCATGTAGGTGAACAACTGAGGTATCCACTCATTTGATGGAAGAATTAGTGTTACCACTGAAGTCTGTGTTGCAAAAATAAGTGTGCTCTCTAACAACTCCTCATTGTGAGAGAGTCTTAACAAATGAAAGCCATCTGTTGCACTCTGATTCAGAAAGTTCTTAATAATTAAACCCTGCTGCTGAGAAAGTGAGTAGAATGCTTGAGTGCAGAAGACTAAACAGATTGAGAGATCAGGAAAAAGGGACTAATGGGTAAAAAAGAAAGATTGGGAGAGACTGAATGTTTAAAAACTGGTTATTAATATACATTGAATACAAAAATATTACAATCCCTGCAAAGAATGAAATGAACCCAAGATGTTCTCTTTGTATCAGCTCTCTGATAGTTTGGCAAATGCTTGCTTTCTTTGTTCTGCTGTCATGTGCTCACAGGCTTCCAAGATATGTGCCACAATTAAAGTCTGTTGAATTGTTTTTGCTTTTACCCATATTCTTCCATTCATTCCAAACACTATCTCAAAAGGGTAGAGTTGTCCCAATTCCTGAATGATTTCACAATTGGGAACTAAAAGCCTGAAAACAGAGTAAAAGGGACGTCAGAAGAAGAAATTGCTGTTTAACTGAAATACATTTTGTTGCTAGTCAATACATGAGCACTGCTAATACCACCACTAGTATGAAGGCATTATGCGGCAATTTCAATACTTCAGGTGGAGTTGCGTTTAAAGCAAGAATTCACCCTTTATTATAATATAACATAGTAACATTTTGAATTTCTTGTTTAGTACTCATGTATGATTTTAATTAAAAAGAAAAATTCCAAAAGCAAGAGATAATTCAGATTTAAGGTTAAACTTAAAAAAATGCAAACATATTAATGTAAAAGCCATGTACCCTTGCAGTGCCATCATGCAACAATCATACAACTATGATCAAGACATTCTTTTATTTGTGAACCAGATATAATTAAGTTGATTTTTAGCTCCTGATGTCCAACTGAGCAGTAAGTAGAATTTATTCCAACCTGGAACACCTAATCTAGATTGTATGTGAAAGAGGTGCTAATGAAAATCCTTCAAGTAACAGAAGCTATTTTATGCTGCTGCCCTCTCTTTCCTCATGCCCTGTATAGCTTTTGTAGGGAGGAAACTGGTTTTATTTCTTTTGTTTCTTCAGTCCTTTTCAGGATTCTCCTTGGATGAGAACATTCTAAGGATGCTTGAAAATGCCACTGAAGGCTGTGTGAAGATGGTGTTCAAGGAAATGTTATTCTTAGACCAGTTACGATATACAGATTCTACCACATCACTGAAAACTGAGTATGTGCCTAGCAAAATTATGATTAGCTTCCACCAGTCACAAAAGCAAGCTTCTGATGAACTGGGTTCACAATATTTTTTAAATAATGTAGCAATAAGATCAAGTGGAAAAAAATTCCTCTTCAATACACCACCACTTAATAAAGGTAAAAGGTAAATGTTATAAGCATTTTAAAGTGTCTTGAGAGGAATTATGGTTAGCGCATGTTTTTCAAGGAAGTAACAAACATACCTGAGACTTCAATTTAAAATGCCAGTTTGTAATTGTAGAACAAAGAGCATTTTTTGTTGTGTGACATTTGTTGGTATTGTACTTTACTGTTCATCTCTCCTTTCTTGATACTGTATTATATTTGTATGCTGATTACAAACTTAGGATCAGAAAGATCAAATTTTGTCAGGCAATAATGCTGACAATACATGCCCCAAGAACATCATACACACCTGCTACTGCACTTGTCACGCTGCTCAGACCTGCTGGTTCTGGACATCCTATGCTACAGCATTAAATGTTACAGTGCATACCAATTTTCATTTAGATAAAGAGGTTCACTCATTTGTCATAGCTCAAAAACTCGACAAAAATTCAGCTTCTCTCTCATTCCTAGAGAGTTAATAAAAGTTGTACTTACTTTCTTATTAGACCTAAAGAAACCTTAAACAACAGGCCTTCGTGTCCAATTATTCCCATTCCATTTGCTCTCCCACTGCTGTCTATACAGACCATCTCTGGTTCCATGTCTTTATTGGCCACAATGAACTGACCATAAATAAGATCTCCCACCTAGAAAAAGTGATAACATACGTTCAGAGAAACTGTATCATGTCTGTGCATCTTTTATGATATACTTATCCCTAGGTTCTTAAAATACATTTTATGCGACAGTAAAGTAGACATATGTATAAACAGCTTATTCTTCAACATATATTCCTCCTTCCAGTGCCGCCATCTCTTGAGGATGTCAGGTATTAACACCTATTTTAACATTTATACATAGTCCTACAGTTATATATGGTTGCTAAAGACCTCAATGATTAAAAAAAGTAATTAGAATCTTAAAAATAAGTGTTTGCAAAAGGAACTCTGCAGGAAAGCTGCATATAGACTTTTCCTTTAAAACACCACTCACCTGAAAACTTCATGTATGATTCTTTAAAAAACAAACCAGTTTCCTCACCTCTTAACTCCATTTTAGACAAATTATGTAAGTCAATGAATTTTTAAAATCCTTTTGTTTTAAATAGCTTACTTTTGCATTTCACTCTGCTTGGAAAATGAAAATGGATTAGGCTTCCCTCTTTACTTAAAAGCCGTTTATTTTCTGGTTATGGTATATTAGCAGGATGCAGCAATGCTGGGCTATATGTACTATAGAAAATGGTTTCTATTGCAATGTTAAAGACAGAACATTTCTATTGATGAAAAGTTCCAGAGGGGTAGCTGTGTTAGTCTGTATACAGCAAAAACAATGAGAATCCAGTTGCACTTTAGTGACCAACAAATTTAATTTTTGAAGGCATGAACTTTCGTGAAAATTAAATTTGTTAGTCTTTAAAGTGCTACAGGACTCTTGTTATTTCTATTGATGTCACCGTGATGTTGGCAAACCAGGTGCCAGCTCTTGCCCAGGCTACAGGCATTAGCTAAGAACTAAAACTCATAGCTGGAGACCAGACCAGACCTATATGTTAGTTTAACTCAAAATAAGTATTAGTCTTATAAGAATGTACTTAAGTGTTTAGACTCTATGAAATGCTTGTAAGCTGCTGCATGTATTAATCACACTTGTAATGTCTGTACTCCATGCTATAAGAAAATCTCTGTTTTTCTTTGTAACTTTGAAAATGTTTGCTCTGAACCTGTGAATCCAAGCATGGGAATCATCCCCCACAGCCATCCAGAAGGGCTATCAAAATCGGATGGGCCATCAAGGAATATCCCAATACAATGGACTGGTAAATGGCTCTATTGCACTTCTGAAATGTTGTGTGGAAGGAAGCTCATCTGTGGACTTGGAAACTGAATGAAGGAAATAAAGTCACAGGAAAATTCTCTCTCTCTCTCTCTCTGCTGTTTGAACTCTCACAGGGTCAGAGAGTCTAAACTGAGACAAAGATCCCCAGGGGTTACATCTGGATCTGCCCTGAAAAACACTTTGAATTGATTGTTCATTACAATTCTCACTTTTAGAATGGAGACAACTCATTTGTGTGTATATGCTTGCTTGAACCTGTAAATAACTCTCTAATTTATTTTTTCTAATTAACAAACCTTTAAATAGTTTATTACAGGATTGGCTACAGGCATTGTCTTTGGCGTAAGATCTAGGGCACCAACTGATCTGGGGTAAATGTCTGGTCTCTTGGGCTGGAAGCAACCTGAACATAGTGATAAATAGTCTCTTACACCAAAAATCACACTAAGTCCATCCAGTATGTCCGGGTGACAAGACAGACTGGAGAATCTGGTCTATGACTCCATGATAAGACTGTTCTAGTGATCCAGGAGTTCACGTATTACCGGTTTGGTGAAATCTAAGTATGGAACACATCACCAGTTTGCGGTGTCTGCCCTGTTTGACAGTCTGCCCTGGGGTAGGCACTCACAGTCGTGAGCCTCTTCAGAAAGCGTGACAGTCACATTTTGTAAGGGCCTGTTTTATAAAACCTCAATTTTAGGCCTAAACTGATCTCTACTCTCTCTCTGAGGGCTCTTCTACCAAAGAAGTGCCACCTCCTGCTTACAATATCATGAGACGATACAGCTGCAACAGACTCTGTACAATAAATGGCAAAATCTGGCACCTACTGCTGGGAAAGTCAGTGATCAAAGGAAGAAAATCCAGGATCTGTAACTGAATTCCTCTGCCAGGGCCCAGCATAAATGCCTAGCATAAACGTCTAGGAGAAACAGCGGGGAAAAGCCACTACAGAACGTACTTTGTACATCTCACTGAAAATCTATTATATATCATATCTTATGACTAAGGGACGCACAGAAATATGTAAGTACATTTTAAATTATCATTTTGCAAGAAAGTGAAAAAATAATAGAACATTACCTGCACGTTTGGTCTATTTCTTTTGGTTGCACCTTCAAATGCCAAGTAGGACAAAGAGGCTTGCTCACTTCCACCAACATCTACTTTGAATATGTCACCTGCCTTGATAGTCACTATGCCTATCACGTGATCTCCCTTGACTGGGACATACTGAAAATAAAGACAAACTTTAGGACAAAGCCATGTACAAGAAAAAATAAATATATCCCCCTCCCCCCACACACAAAGAAACATCATGTACAAAGAAGCTGAGTGACCAAACTTATTTGCAAAATAGGAATTGCTGAAAAAAAACTGATACAGTACCATAACGAACTAATTTTGGAAGGGACAGAACCCACTGAAAGTACTTACACATGAAGGTAGGTCTATTTACTCCAACAGGACTATTCATGAAAGTGAAGCATGTGCATTTGCAAGATTAGGGCCTCAACGTTTTTCTAACTAAGGGTAAATCTACAGTGGAGCTAGAAGCATGCTTCTCAGTGTGAGCAGAGCCAACCCTAGCTTTGCTTGAGCTAATATGCTAAAAATAGCTGTGTGGCCACAGTGGTAAGGATAGCCACATGTGTACAATCATGCCAGAGCCTATCCACATGTACTCAGGAGACTAGCTGCCGCCAAGTCTATTTTTAACACATTAGCTTGAGCTAGCACATATGCCTACCTACACCAGGAAGCACATGCCCAGCTGCAGTGCAGACACACCCTCAAGGTGTGTCTTCACAGCAGATGAGTCAAGTATTATCCCAAATTGATTTCCATCCTCACAAAAATCTCTAGCTCATGTTGCAGGGGTGGGAGGGGGAAAGGAGGAGGAGAGAGGAGTTGAAGCCTGAGTGATGCTGAAGCAAGTAATGCCATGGGGATGCAACAGCTCAAATTACAAGTCTCAGCAGCAAATGCAATCACTCCAGTGTTATTTTCTAGTATGGTCACTCATTGGAGCTAACCTAGCTTTGCGTACAGTAATAAGCGAACTAACTAGAGCTAACAGCTACAGTGAAGACAAGCCCTAAAAGTAATAGTACAAAATTAGGAGTGCAAAATCGTGCAGAAAGACATCTTGATTGCGTCTGTCTCCAAGGAAGTGACTGCAAATTCACAAGGGATATTTAAAATTGGGCAAGATATTGATAAAGATATAATGAACAATCCTACAGTAATGGGATGATTAGACACAATGGTCTTCGTTTTTAACTTCTATTATACAGTATCTGCCTATTTCTAACATGACCACCAGTGAATTACTCAGTAATGACATTTAAATCTTCATTAAATTTCAACATTAATTGTCCATTAAGATTACTATGACAATTTACACATCACAAAGATACTGTTTCAGTATGTCAGCAGAATTAGCAAGAATGTAACACTGGTTTCTGTTTGGATGGTTTCTCTTTTAGGAAGCCCCTTGTCCACATTACCCCTAGAACTGCAAGTTGGCAGCTAGTTAGGGTCACAGTCAGCTTCACTAGTAACAGTCTGTGATCACACAGCAGCTTTTCAGCCATGTTTCCATTTTCATAACTAGCAACTCTGCCTAAAAGAAGTTCACCATGAGAAATTCTAGCCAGCAATCCTATAGTGTCCCATCAGTTGCTACAGCCTGCACCCAAAAGTGTGGTTGTTTTAGTAATGCCCCAATCCCCTTCTTTCCAGATGAAGTTACAGTTAAGTCCTCTGAGAAAATTTACATGCTGGGAAGGATTCCCACACTTTTGGCAGACAGGAATAAAAATCCCTCATTGTTACCAGCAGCAGTGTCTTTTCACCAGTGCTATCTTTAGCTACCAGTGTTTTAAAAGTGCAACGCTCAACCCAACAAGGAATAGGTCTAGCTGATCTGTTGAATGCAGCCAAGGTCTGAAAAACCCCGTGTACCCTATCACTTCCCGTCTGGCTACCATTAAGGAAATCACATCAGTGGTTATCATCGCCCAAAGCCTTGTACTTATGAGGCCCTAGAGCAGCAGCGTCAACACACATAGCCTGGGGGTCTACCTGGACAGTGCTGCAGTAGGACTAGTTACGGCAAGGACACAGCTGGGGGTGACCCAACAGGGTAAGAGCGTGCCTGACGCCTTACAAGGCCTGAACCCCGTGCCAGGCAGGCCTTCGAGGCGGCCCCGCATGACGGGCTCCCGGCAGCAACGCGGCCAAGGATGCCACAGCACAGCGGCCACGTGGGAGCGGACGGGGGCTGAACGGAGGCCGCGGCCCCCAGAAAAGCGCAGCGGGGCGGGTTCCCCTCCAGCCCCACGCCGCTGAAGCCCTGAGCGCAGGGTGCTGTGCGGCCGCGAGCGGGGAAGCCGCCGCCAGCCGCGGGCCCGTGGCAAGCTCGAGGGAGCAGCCGCCAGAGCGGTGGTGGCGAGGGAGGGCCCAGCACCGTCCCGCCGCCAGCTCGCCGTCCTCACCCGCTTCTGCTGGGAGTCCACCCAGTAGGCCCCGCCCGAGCCGCCGCCGCCTCCGGCCCCGCCCGGCTGGCGGTGGCGCAGCAGCCCGCCCTTGGTGACCAGCAGGCCGGCCCCGCAGCGCCTCAGGCCCGGCCCGCACACCAAGCGGCCCGGCGGCGCGGCGCCCGGGCCCAGCGGCAGCCGCTCCCCGCCCGCCTCGGGGTGCGCGGGCAGCAGCAGCACGTCCCCCGGCAGCACCACCTGCCCCACCAGCTCCTCGGCGGGCAGGGCCCCGGCCTCCGGCGCCGCCATTTCAGTGCCGGCCACGCCCCTTTCGCGTCCGCGCGCCGCCGGGCCCGGGGGGCAGTCACCACCAGCGCGCGACAAACCGCTTCGAGGCGTCACGCGTGCGCAGAAAGCGACCGGCACTTCTGGAAGGGGAGGGGAAAGGGTGCGTTCATGTCCTTGCCCGCGCGATGACTCTAGCTGGGGGCGGGGCTTCCATGGCAGGATCGCAGCTATGACGTGCGAGGAAGGGCGGGGTGCTTGTCACTCGAACGTTCCGGTCAGATGATGGGGCGGGGCGCGCGGAGGCCTCTGCCGCAGCGCCAGTCCCGCCCCGCCCCGCTTGTGGCTGGTCCCTGCTATGCCCGGCGGTAGGTGGGTGTTGCATCGGTGCATTAACTAAACTCCACAGCTCCGTGCACCCCCCGCCCCGGACTTCACCGTGAGGCTGTGCGATGGGGTAGGGGGTGTCTGCTCCTGCCCCACACATTGAAGGTCAGCGCCTGTATGCCTGGAATCACGTTGCATGCGGTCAAACCTGCTTGCTTGTTGTGGTTGGCGGGTTCTGTTTGAAATATACACAAACCACATTTTTTCCCTCTGATATTTTAATAATGAATTTGTGCACACATGTATTAACTTCTAAACTGGGAAGCTGGGGTTATAATTAGAAAACGGGACGGATCTGCCATTGGACTGTTAAGCAGTGGCGACATCATCTGGCCAAAAAAAATGTTGTATAATCATATCAAATTGCCCTAGAAATTCACTTGCTGATTTTTCTACCATAATCTTAATTAAAAAGCCCTTAAGAATTGATTTGCTTATCGAAAATGTACCATGAGCATGCAGAATCTTGCAAGAAAATAACGTAAGGGAGATGCAATAGAAAACTTGTAACTTGTTTTCAGACGTTGCAGAGCAGAGGAAACCCCACTGTTGAATTGGTGATCTTGGAACATTAAATTAGCTAGCTGCCAAAAATTCACACCACCCCATATGCTGTTTCAAATGTCCTTTACTGATCGCTAAAACCTTCAGTTTCCTCATTAACTTTTGCAGTGCAGTTATATATTGTTCATAAACAAATTCAGCAAATTTACCACTCTACACATGACAAATGTATTTATTTTTGTATAAAATCATCATAAGTGTGGCAGCCATTACTTACAACAGTGGTAAAAACTAATGCATTAAAAGGGAGAAACAAGATTTTAAAAAGATTATACATGACAGTGTAATGCCATCTTTCATTGTGGGAAATGTAGCTAGCTTCCAGGGAAATGTATTTTTTTCCATAACTGCTGGCATTAGGCTTTAGTGGTACTAGAAAAGACTATAGGTTGATTCTTTAATTTGCAATTTTAATTTCCTTGTGTTACATGGTCAGATGTAAGGATGTCTGATAAAATAAATAATGAGCTAACTTTTTGCAGCCATATGTGATTATACACATGCCTAGATTCTGTGCCCCCCATCCCAAAATGAGAGCACAGGCTAGAAGTTTTTCACCACTGATTATAACTGCTTAGGGCATTTGACAGCTCCAAAAATAACTAGTGAATTCACTGGTCAGATATAAAAAATGGTCAAAAATTTTAAAACTTTTAACTTATTAGAGCAATAACAAAATAGTAAGACTTTATAGATTTAACTGTGAATTGCGTTCTCAATCTTTTTTGAATCACACCCCAATTTAGCATTTTTATAATGTGGAATTACCCTCCCACCACACATTTGGCCCAGAACTCCCTCCCTCCTGATGGAGGACAGCTTGGTCAAATTTAGTGGCATTGTGAGTTTGTGTGGGCCACGATACTACTCACTCAAATTTGATGCACCCTCTAGAAAGTTGGGCTTGCTCCGACTGGTTGAGAACCTCTGTCTTAGATAGATAGGCCTATTTACAAAAATGGGTTACTTAACCAAGTTATTTTAATTCAGGAAAAAACTTGAAACAATTAAATGAAGTTTTAAAAAATTAAAGACTGGCACTGTGATGCAATCAAAAAGATAAGCTGCCACCTACATAAGATCATTCTTGCTAGGATATTTGACAACATTTGACTGGGATCAATTGACTGGCTTGCTCGACTGTGCTCAAAACTCCAGGAGAGGATGTGATGCATGTGAAGCAATTCTGTGATAATTTATGAATGATGTATGCTATGTTGATGAGAAAATTGGGAAGTTTAGTGTATGAATATATTGATTTGGTGTAATATGTGCTGTAAAAAAAAAAACAAGCAGAAAGGAAACTGAATGGATGGAGAGAAGACATCCTTTAGAAAACATTAGTGTTGTTGAGAGACAATGTCTAAACTATTAACTTTGAATATTCTACCTCCTGACTCCCGCCATCTTATAGAACTGGCTTTGACAAGCAGGGCCAAGGCGTGGGAACCAGAAGATCAAAAAAGACTATAGCATATTAAAAAGATTCTCTCAAGAAAAGGAAGTTGGAGAATTGTTGGGAGAAACCAGATGGACACAGGCACCTACTGGGATATCTGAAGAAGCTAGGATTGTAGGATTTAGGTAAAAGATACTCATGTTGGTTGTTGTTTTAAAATCCCTTTTCTCTAAAGGCTTTGTTTCTACTATTAAACAGTGCTGTGATTTTTAAAAAGGTTGTTTGATCACTACATTTCACACTAATCAGAGATTCCCAGAAGCAATAACCACAGGTGACTAATTCTGTCAGACCAGCTGAATAAGTACAGTTGATGCACCTCGGTAGTAGGTGATGTAGTCCAGGGAGTGGTAGATTTGTGGAATTCCATTCCAGGAGAGGTAAGGTTATGAGGCCTGACATCTGAGGAGGGTGCACTAAGAAAGACAAGGAAGGGGACAGAGGTGCAGTTCGTCCTACAATCATGACTTAACAGGCCCTCTATGATAAGAATTGCAAGAAGGATGTTCTGAGATTAGCTGTAGGGGTTATGATGTCATCTGTATTTTTATACCTTTGTCATAATAAACTTAATTAGAAGAACTCAGTTTCTAAAATTTTATACTGACTATGCTCATTCCTTACATGGCAATTCTACTAGCTCAGACTATCAATTGAAAATTGTCCCATCAGTCTGAACTCTTCTAAGCAACTGTTACCCAGGATCTTAAATCCAAAGCAGTGGCAACTGGTTCACTCCAGGCGGTGTTAGGAATAAATCAGTAGGAACACAATGCTTCTGGCTGATGAAAAACTGATGCAAATAAGCGAACTTTTATCTAAAACTACTATTTATTAGATTTAAGCACACACAAACATAAGCAATAGGTTTAGAACATCCCAAATAATTATCTAAAATCTGAGATGGTATTGAATAATTAACAGCAGGTCATTGATGGCCGGTTGCTTCCCCACCAGGAAGTAGGGTATCAGGAAAAGATCTCAGGATAGCTTCAGAGAACTGCCCCAAAATACACTCTATTGTCTAGTCTATTTATAATTAGCTTTTATAAAACACATAGCTTCTAGTGACCCCTACTGGGTCACCACTTCCCCTAACTTGAGTAAACTGCTTATCAGTAAAACATTCCTAACAATCTTAGCTATAATAAACTTCATTATCAAAGCCTTCAAACTCAAGGTCTCCATCCTCTTATTTTCTTTCAGTCTCATAATTTGTTAACTCTTTTCTCTACTCCTCCCATTCTGATTAGCAGAAACGGCAGGCTGACAACTAGTGTTTGACCTTGCCTCCAAAAGCCCTACATCTCCAAATTAACCTTTAGCTATGTGTTCTATTTTATTAATTAATGGTGGCTGAATGCACACAACATGGCTGCAATTAGCTTGGTCACGTTCTGGGGTAAAACAACTGTGCTGTAAAGGTGGAACATTGTAGAATACACAGGATACATTTGAAATTTGCTTGCTAAACAAGGATAATTATATGTTTTGTGAACGACTATAATCTATTTGTTTGGTATTGGCAACATTTAGTGCAGTCCTTTTTAATGATAAAGTCTCTGTCTCATTTTGAGTTTAAATTGGCTGGGATATTTCTTTGTGTATTAGTTAATAACATTTTTCAGTGTGCTAGTTTTTATTTTTTTTCTTGTTGTTGTTTTAGTCCAAGTTTTTAAAATGTGGCTTCTAAATCCACCATACCCTTTGGCTGCACAATCATTTGACCATACAAATAGTATAATTTGCATGCACAGAAGAAAGATACAAGTTAAGGCACCTTTAAAAAAGCTGACTCCATATACAGTAATCTTTATTATGATACAGTACTAAAATAGAAGTGTGACCGATACAGCAATTTCCTGTATATCCCTGGGAGATCTTATTCAATAAAGTTTAAGGCGTCCTTGAGGTCCATTGTATTAATTGCAACTTTTTATGTGTTATTGTGGACCAGGAGGGGGAGATGTATGGCCTGGGAATTCAAAGCATGGTGTGGTAACTTGTAATTGCTGGCAATTACACTGTTCATAGTCTGCAAAGAGAAAAGCAAAGTGCAGATGCTGGCCCTTCATTAAATATCAGTGCATAATTAGTAGTGTCAATATATTTCCCATGACATATTTTAAAAAATTCATATTTGCAGTTGGTGTAGAATGTAAGGATGCCAAAGGTACAGAAATTTAAGGGGGAAAAGGCTCAAGTCTTATCATGCACTACTTTATTTTTCTTTCACATGCAAATACAGAAACCAGTCTGCACAAGCGTTTCAGGATCAGAGCCTTAGTATCTGTGGACCATCATGAACAGAAAGGAAGACTTTTTCGTACTCATTTCTAGAGTACCACAGACAAGAGGAAGAGAATCTAGTCAATTCACATACCTTATATTTTGTCTATTAACTTCAGTTCTTCACTGGATTCATATTTGCCATGTGAAAATAATGTGTCTTTCGTTTTCATGTCTTGCACATTCTTAGGTTTGTTGTGTTGTTCCAGTCACCTCGAAAGCTTTATGGGATCTTTGCTTGCAGTGTTCCTATTTGAGGCTTCCTCGTGGATTCTATTGTTTGTGATTCATTCAGCTCACTCCCCTTCATGTACTGAGTCCTCTTCCCTGTCAAGTTTGTCTCCTGATGGTTCCTGGTTTGTTTCAACAGATTTACCATCTTCCAAAATATCCACAACCTTCTCCTTAGTCTCCTTCTGAAAAGAATGAATGTTGTGTGTACAAACAAAAACATAAACATAAATACCCTTTTTGGCAAAACTATCATATTATATAAAAAGTACATTCTATATTAAACCCTTATCGCATTGTCTGTTTTGTACTATTTATTTCCACAAATAAAGAATGATTTATAATATCTAAAAGACAGGATTATTGTTTATTCATTGATTCTCCTTTTTTGATGGGTTTTAGCAGTCTCTGAAGAACCAAAATTAAAGGCACAATCAAAGCTTTCAAGAGCATTTTGCCCTTCAGCTTCATCTGCAGGATAAATCTGAATGTATCAGAAAGCCACTGTGCATCTTTATATCCAGATAGTCTCCACTTAGTTTTAAACCATGACAGTTCTTCATTTGGCAATATATAATTTGATTTTCATCGCTTGTTTTCTCACTCTTGTATAGCTGTGTGCTTTTTGAATGCATATTCCATTTTTTTTTTTTGGATGGGGGTGTACCAAGTTTATAGAAGGCCAGGTTTTCCTCCCTTAACTTCTTCCCACCACAACTAGAGGTTTATATCTAGGAGTGTACATACTATCCAAAGCATTGTTTTAAGAGGTTAGTCCTTGGTCCCAGATGGTGGTGATTTTTGCCAGATGTTTCATGATAGGGCTTCTGCTTCAAACTACAATTTTGTGACTCACAAGGTGTCACTCCTATTTTAAAAGGTATATCTTCACCCCTCCAATTGCAATAGAACTATTGAGAGAGCCTACGCTGCAGTGACAAGTTTCAGGTGTGTGTATGAATGTAATCCAGGAAATTAATAGACAAGAAGGTAGGATCAGACTACTCTAACTTGGAAATTCTTAGCTTTAATCAGGTTAAGTCACATTATTTAAAAAGACACTTCAACATTTGGCTGCAAAACTTAAATTACCTTTGTGATATTTTATTATTAAATGCATGCCTTTTACTCAAGTTTAGCTGGGTTTTCTTACATTAAAATTCTTCCAGGAACATTTTCTTTCTTTAAACTGACTCATAATGTAAGTCCCACAAATAACAAAACTATGATAAATTCTATCCCTTAACTAAACTGAAAAAAGCAGCACATTTCCAGCATATTGTTTCTAAGGCAGTTTAAAAGTTGACTGTCTTTTTACTTGATTGTTGCAATAAGTTGTCTTGTTTTATAGAAGAACATTTTAATGGACAAATCATATTATATTTAAAATACAAACTTATTTACATAAAAAAGAGCTTGCTGAAGTCATTCTATACTTAGAAAGATGTGCTCGTTTATTGGTAAATGTCAAGCCACTTTTTCAAAGTGGGCTATGTACTCAATGGACTACAGCAGTAGAGTATGTAGTACTGTGAATGCGGCCAGAGAAAAACACTGTTTAGACATAATTTATAGTGTTAGGTACCATACTTACTCTAAATAACAGTCTCATCATCCTCTACAACTGTTGCCAAATTAGGGGCTCCAAACTTGTCAGTCAGTTCTGCTGTCATCTTTCTTGGATACTGTTCAGTAATTATCTTCTAAGATAAAAGTTAAATTTCATTACCCTCCTCCCCAAAAAAGGAGAAAGAAACAGACAGACTGCATGCCTCTTCCTGTTCCCAGTGAAGCCAATGAGGTTTTGCTATTGACTGCAGTGGAAGCAGGATTAGCCTATGCAGAATATTTTTCTAAATTCTTTAACGGGAAATGCTGAAGACTTTGAACTGCTAAGACATTCAGCACCTTATCTCCTAGCAGCTCACACTTCTATTCTTTGTTTCTGCAATGCCCAACTTCACTCATGTTGCTGGCTCTTCGTTCATTCGTATTGCCACTCAAGTCATGAAGAGCCAGCCTTTGGAGTCTCATCGACACTGGGGAATTTCGCACCATTGCTAACACTGGTTCAGCTCCACTGAACTGAACTGAAAGGCCTTCCCACTGGGAGGTGACTCGGGCTACTAGGTGTGCTACCCATTGTGAGTCTGTACGCCTGTATTCATCTCTTGCACAGTATTGAAATAAAGTTTCTACAAAGTGTGCCTTGTGAGGGCTCATTTGAAAACTCACAACTTGCTGGTCATTATTGTCCTGGTAAAATATATGGGCAACATTGTATAGACAGTTAAAAGATCCTAATCTGGGATGTTAACACATTCCAAACCACAGCCTTGCCCAAAGAGAAGTTGGCAAACAGGTCTATCTCAAAGAATAGAATGTGTGCTCTGCTTAATTTGCATTTAAGCAGTAAACAAAGTCATCAAGCAGGAAGAATAGACAAAGAAATCTTAGATGAGGAAAAACCCTCTCCTGTGGACTCTATATCTCCTAAAACTCAGCTGGAAATGTTTTCCAAGGAACTGACACCCCAAGGCAACCCTCCTCCTCCCTCCCCCTGGTCCATTCACTGCATGAGAAAGAACAAAGGAAGCAGCCCTTACACAGAGGAAGGGAATCCAGAACTAAGGAGCTTGACAAGTAAGACTGTTGACAACATGTGGTGAGAAAACCTTTGCTTTCAATTTGACATGGTTTGTTAAGTTAGACATCAGTGTTTTCTCTTTATTTTTCTTGTAACCATTTCTGACTTTCATACCTTATTACTTGTATTCACATAAAATCTCTTTGTAGTTAAACTTGTATTATTGTTTTATCTAAACTAGTATGTTTGAATTAAAGGGTTTGGGAAATTCCATTTGAGATAAAGATTTGTGCATATTTCTGTTAATATAATGGCAGACTTTATATATGAGCTTGTACTGTCCAGGCAAGGGCTGGGCAGTACAAGACCTACCTTTCTGTGGAAAAATCTAGGGGTGGGAGTAAGCTGGGGTCACCCTGCAGTATAATTCAGGTTGGTAAGAGCCTGAGTGCGACTAGCAGGCTGCAGGTGCACACGGATAGCTGGTAGTGACTTACATGCTGGAAGTTGTTTGTGAGAAGTCCTGACTGGAGGCCACAGCAGCAAAGTACTGTAAGTGGTAGGCCAGGTTAGAGGGCAAGGGTGACACATCTCACTAGTCTAGCTTGTACCCTAACTATGTCACTCCCACTAGACCATCTGGCCTCCAAGGTACCAAGTACCCTATCACATTGCCCTAGAGCAGGGTTTCTCAACTTGTGGATTGGGACCTAAAACTGGGTCACCAGAATGTTTCAAAGGGTTGCGTGGCAGCTCCAGTGGCTTTTGTCTCATGGGGCTTGCTGGGCTTGCCTCCCTGCTCCATCCACTGCAACTTCTGGGGTCCCAGCACCACTCATGTTTGGCCCAGCTATCATCTGACCTGAGTCCAGATAAGCCAAATGTGAGTGAGTGGCACTGCAACCCCATGAGCCAGGTCACACAATTTGCACAAATTTGGTCTTGTCAGAGGGCGGGGGCCAAACATGAGCAGTGCTACAACCCCAGAGATTGCAGGGCTCAGAGCCAAAAGCCAAGCCCAGCCGGCCCCACGGCACAGGAGCCACCACCGTGGGGTGAGTGTCAGGCAGGACCCAATCAAAATCATATCAGGGCCTCCATCCCCAGACTATTTACTGGGTCACGACAGGCCATAGACATTTACAAATGGGTCCTGAGCTCAAAAAGGTTGAGAACCGCTACCCTAGAGCAGACTAACCAAAGGCTGCTGCTAGCAACTAAAGCTGTGTTTTGGTTAGACCTCTTGTCATATTCATAAGACTTTGACGCCAGAAGGGACCATGAGATCATCTAGTCTGACCTCCTGTGTGTATTTGGTCATTACATTTCACCCAGTTGTTCCTGTATTGAGCCCATTAACTTGTGTTTGACGACACCATATCTTTCAGAAAGGCACCCAATCTTGATCTGAGGACCCCAAGAAATGGAAAATCTGCCGCCTCCCTTGCTAGTCTGTTCCAGTGGTTAATCACCTTCATTGTTAAAATGTGTGCCTAATTTCTCATTTGGGTTCAGCTTCCAGCCATTAGTTCTTGTTATACCTTTTGCCATTAGATCAAAAAGCCCTTTAATACCCAGTATATTCTCCCTGTGATTGCACTTACATACTATAATCAAAAGACCTGAAGAGCTCTGTAAGCTTGCAAGCTTGTCTCTCTCACCACTAGAAGTTGGTCCAATAAAAGATATGATTTCACCCACCTTGTCTCTCTAATACTGTCATTGTCACCTATGTCTTATTAATAAGCTAAACACATTGCACTCTTTAAATCTCACACTGTAAGGCATTTTCTCAAGCCCTCAAATAATTGTTGTGGCTCTTTATTACACCCACTTCAATTTTTCAACATTCTTTGTAAAATATGGGCACCAGATACGTATGCAGTATTGTCATATCTGGCTCACAACTGCCTAATGCAGAGGTAAAAATCACCTCCCTAGTCCTGCTCACTACTCCCATTTATACATCCAAGCATTGCATTGGCTCTTTTTATCACAGCTTTGCACTGCATGCTCATGTTGAGTTGCTCATCCACTGTGACCCCTGATTCTTTTTCAGAGTCACTACTTCCCAGGGTATAGTTCACTATTCAGTAGGTACAGCCTAAATTCTTTGGTCCTAGATGTATAACTTTGCAGCTGGCTATATTAAAATGCATTTTGTTTGAATGGGCCCAGCTTACGAAGTGACGCAGATCGCTCTGCATGATTGCCATTCTCATCATTACCACTCTCCCAATCTTTGGATCATCCATACATTTATCAGCTGCAAGTTTGACATGTTTCTATATTCTATATTTACTTATATATTCTAATTACAGGCCTAATGTGGGGATTCATTTTTTAATATTGAAAAACACATTCTGGGTAAAAACTACATTATTAGATTAAGAACGCTATAAGTGTTAAATAGTTTTATTAAGATTCAATTTTCAAAAGCATGTAAAAGATAATAAGATTTCAGTTTTAAAATTTACTATACAAGGTTTAATTCTGCCAGACCTGATAATGTGCTTCAGTTTTCTGCTTGATCAGGAGCTCTTCTGCTTTCAGTTTTTTTACCATTTCCAATTCTATCTGGGCCCTCGTATATTCTCGTACCAGCTGGCCCCTCTCTACCTTCCTCTAGCATTGCAGAAAAGTTAGGACATCGACAAATTACAAAATATGGAAACCAAAGTTTGATTAAATTAAAAAAAGAATTTATTTTAAAAATGAAAGGAAATTCACCTCTTCTTCTTTATTTAAATTTTTCCTATATTTGTAAAGCCAGTATGCCAGATAATTAATTGGGTCTGCTGGACGATGCTCTACCACCTCTGCAAGTCCTTCAACTAAGCATTTTCCTATGCATTTCTCGAGGTACTCTGTATCCATTCCTGTCTTCTACCAAGCGCTGAACCAATATATTAACTGAAATGTTTTAAACATTACTGAGTGAGAACATGTGCACTAACAAAAGGTTTCATATGGATATTGCTGGTCAGGCAAATCTCTTTACATTGCCTTGGTGATACATCTCAACCCTGACACAGGGAACCATTTCTGGTAATAAGAGAGTAATTCAGCCTTCATGGCCAATACATTCTTGGATGATGCAGCCAAGAAAGATGGCAACTGAGTCATTGGAAGTGAGCAGCAGTCCCCAGCTCCCAGTTGTCAGCCTCCTGCATCTTGTGAGCTGGGGTCACGGCTGGATGACAGCCGCCCGTGCCCCAGCTTGAGCCAAGGGACAGCCTCCAGCGTCCCAGCTTGAACACAGGCAATAGCTGCCTGCCCACATCCCTGAGTCCCAGCCGGCACAGAAGCCTCCTCTGGCCCAGCTCAGCTTGGGTAGCAGTTGCCCACCTCCCACACTGACAGCCAGGAGGCAGCTGCCTACAACTTGCCTAGATGGCAGCCCCCCTCTCTGGCTCAAAACCCAGTGCCCGGAAAGCGTGTCAATTCACTGCTCTAGCTGAGCAGTGAAACTGACAACTATGACAGCCCCAGATTTTACCAGTTAACCTCTTTGCCTGTTTCTCTCTCTCTTTCACCCCTTCCTCCTCTCAAATCTATGGCAAAAACATCTGGTGCAGCGCTTCGTATTCCTCAGCACTGGCATGCCGCTCAAAGCCTGCTAGCTTTGCCCAGCACACCTCTAGCTCAGGTACATACTTGAGTTACACACCCGGGTGTAAAGCTGGTAACCCTGCCCACACTAGGTCTGACATCTGTCATATCACAGCTTTACATACTCAGCCCTTCTTCCAACACACGGCCCACGTCAGCCTGGAAACACAGAACCCAGGGAAAGCTGAGTGTTGGGGTGCTGATTACATTTGCAGAAGCTGGGGATACTGGGAAGGTTGAGAAACACCGGCCTACCCCACTGGGGCGGGGCTGGTCCTGGGGGCAGACACTGCGCCTCCCGCGCAGGGTGCAGCTGGGTCGGGGACCGACCCTTCCACGGGCCCAGCGCTGTGTGCCGCAGGGGCTGGGTGCCGCAGCTACCTCTCACCCGGGGCTGTGGCGTTTCTTAGCGTCCAGCAGGCCCCAGACTCAGTCCCGGGCGCGGGAGTCGGGCGGAGGCGGAGCCTCGCCCGCCCGCCCGATTAACGCGGGGACGCGGGCCTCGCCATGGGCCGGCGGGGGCTCCCCCACCCTCCAGGGGGCCGCGCGGCTGTGCCAAGGCCAGTCACTCGCCCCGGCCTGGGCGGATGGGGGGAGGCGGGCGCTGGAGCCCGGCCATACCCGCCCGGGTGTGGAAGGGAGCTCCGGCGCGGCCCGCCCCGAGGGGATTAACCCCGCCACCTCACTCACGTGACCATGCCGCCGGCTCCTCCCCATCCGGCCGCCGGCCTCAGGCGGGCGGCTGCCTAGCGACGGGACGCTCCCTCCAAGGCCGCGCGGGCGCCTCGCGGAGTCGTCGTCGTCAGAGCAACGGCTCGCGCCACGCGCACCCAAGCGGCGGCGGCGGCGCTCGGCGCGTTCGCCCACCCGCCGCTCTGCCGACCGTTGGGCGGCTTGCCGGCCCGCGCGCGCTGCATCGCTGCTGGGCCGCCGCCGGTAGGGCTCCCCGAGGGAGGCACGAAGGGGGCGGGGTGCCTGCGCCCCCTCCCCACCCAGTGCATCGGGGGGGGCCACGGGCCGGGACTGCCCCCGCCGGGCTCCGCGCAGATGAATCCGGTGGGCGCGCGGCGGGGAACTTTTCAAATCGGCTCCGTTCGCCTCGCGACGGGGGGGGGGGGGAGCGGGCCCGATCCGGCGGCCGCGGGACCTTCGCCCCCTCCTGTTCCCCGCAGCGCCTCCGTTTACATGCCCCCAGCTGCCGTCGCGTCTCACCCGGCGCCCCGGCTCCCCCCGGCGGGTCCTAGCGCGTCAGCCTTGCCGTCGTCGGCGGGCCCCCCCGGCCGTTCCGCGGGGAGACGCGGGTCCCCGCGAAACCAGCGGCGCGTTCTGCGGAGCGCGGCGCGCTTGTCTGCCGGGGCCTGGCACGGTTGGAGGGGAGAACAAAGGCCCGGACTCGCGTGCGTGGGCATCGTCCCGCTCGGGTGCAGGGGCGCTGGTCTCCTCCCGTGGCATTTTAGCACGGCGCAGAGCGCCCGGCGAGCTCTCCTGGCCCACAGAGTAGGGCCTTTTCCGTTGTTCTGGTGCTCAAGTGTTGGGGAAGCAGCCATCACCCTTCTGTCTGTTCCAAATATTTCTTTAGCCTTGATGTGTTTTCTGCTTGGCCCTCTGCTTCAACTGTCTGAAGGGCCAAGGCTTCCTAAAACATGCAGACAAACCTGGTATTGTGTAGATAGAAAGAAAAAGCCAAATGTATTTGGAGTTCTGAGTTTAACACAAAAAATGAAAGTGTGGTCAAACTATTACTTTTTCTGTGGTCTTTTACTACTTCTAATGTGTTTGGACAGTGCTTTCAGTGCTGTGCTACAAGTAGGGCTATGCAGTCAGTGTTCCTATACAAATCCCAAAACCAGGCCAATTGTATCTTCCTTTGTATAGTAATAATATCATTATTACATTGTATAATGGTATTGTAGTACTGGTAATATATTAGGACTTGATTATGCCACCACTAATACACATGCTTAAAATTTAGCTTACTTCAAACTAGAATCTGTATTTAAATACTGCATATACATATGACAGCTGACAGGAGGCTGTAAGAAAACAAAAACGATGTATTCTGAGTCAACATATTTTTAGTCTCATGGGTGACTGAGATGAAACACATACCCATAAATGTAGTCCTTTATGATATTTATTCATGTCTCATGCCTAACTGTTCTTTTGTTGTAGAAATGGTTTGAACAAGAAAATCAGGCCTCCCAAAAACAAGTGCATAAACCGTGCTCAGAATGTGAATATATTTGAAGAGTGGGTTTCAGACACCTTTGAGGTGAGAGAAAAGTATAGAATCTTTTGGAGGTAACTGTGCTCAGATGTGCATTCTGTGGAGGTGCATTGTGACAGAACACTGACAAAACACTGGTATATTGCCAATGTTCCAGAAAGTAAGATCTGAATTTAATAGGGAGCATATCTAAAAGGTATCTGTGCAAGAAGCCAAAATGAAAGACTAGCTTGTAATGTTTCTGATCTCACTTGTGTCAAGAACCAAGTTCTCCTTTGTGCATATGTGTTACTTGCTGTTAGATAAAGTCTTTTTTCTTCTTAAATAGATCATACACAGAAATTATTTAAATTCTAAGTAGTTTCTAAATTCCTTTTGAATCCTCATTGAATTCAGTGAAGTTGTATGCATTTAAGTAAGGATAGAAAACAGCCAATTGAGACTATTTGATTAGAGCTAGTAGAATTTAGCACTATAAGGAAAACTGTAGTGATCATGTACTACTGTAACTGGAGATAAGTGAATATTTACTACAATTAAACTATGTTAAGCAACTACTGCTTCATTGAAATTGCTTTTTGAAACAAATGGAGCAGAATTGTACTCCAGTATGCTTTGGATACATACAGGCAGACTCTTAAGAGAGGTGTTTACCTAATAAGAGTGGTCTCTGGTACAGGCTTCACTGTACATATTTTAATAAATTCTGTCTGGGCCTTGTCTGAACTGAGTTATATATATCCCACTGTGTATCACCATCTGAAGTCCTATAAAACTGATTGACAATGAGCCATGTTTAAGAGAGTTTTTGTTGTTTTCCAAATGTAATCTAGTTAGAAAGATTATTAAAAATGTTTATAACAACTGAAATCATGGAAATGATAAGATGTCCTTTTAGAAGTTATAATATTGTAAAGAAATTGGTACAACAGAGTCTAATACCCTTACTTACTTATATGGAGAAGTGTTTTACTCAACAAGTAATCCCACTTAGGCAAATAGAACTTTTTTTTGGGCAGAAAAGTTCTACTCATAAGTAAGATTTTTAGAATCTAGTCTTACATAAACAATACAGTAAGAATAAATTTTAAAGCACGTTTCTATTGTTTCACTATCTGCATAACTATGGATGATGCTGGTGCTTCAGTAGAAGGGACATCAAACATATCCTGTGAAGTGTATTAAGATAAAAGACATTTATTTTACAATCTGAATGAATGGCAAATAAGAGCTTTTCAAACTTAAAAGATAAAATTTTAGTAACAAGGAAGTGAAAGGGCCACATGCACTAGTACGCTCAGTATTTCTTCACTGGAAAGTTAATTGGAGTGATCTGCGCTCAAATTAATTTTCTCATGTTAGCTTATCTCCAGTGAGGTCATCCCCACTATGAAATTATTAAATTAGTCTGAGCTAAATGCTGGCATTAATACAACCCTTGTAACTCCTTGGGGGGAAAAAAGAGGCCAATATGGAGCATGAGTTGGTCTGGCAGGTATTTTGGCTGCAGCTTGTTGCCATGCTTTGTTTGCTAAGGAGAGCATGCAAACCGCATGCAGTGATTGAAGAGAGGAAGCAACTGGGGAATTGGGGGGCAGCACTGGAGGACTAGTGGCACTTAAATGCCACACTGCAGTTGTGGGCATGATAAGCTATGCTTTCTCAAGTTTTAGCTTATATCCCCTCTTGACACAAACAGCACTTCAGCGAGAAGTGTTTCTGAGTGGATGAGAGTTGAATCAAAAGTAATACTCAACTTATCTTTGAAGTGAAGATAAGTCCTCAGCCTGCAGTGTGCCACTTTAATAGTATCACACAGCTGTAAATGTATCTCAACAAGCCAGTTAAAGCACATTTAAAGGTGTTTTGTGTGCTGAAGTAGCATAAAGCAGCTGAAGCATCCTGGTGAATATAGCCCACATTTTAAACTAGAATTCACATCTTCGAAAGGAATTTTTTATTCATTCAAATTATGAGCTGAATTTCCTATGTTTTAACTTATGTTGTCATGCTGTCACAATGGTGGTTTTTTGTTTGTAAATGTTAATACTCTTTTTTCAGTTATGGCAAATTTTAATATATATTTTTAGTGATTGTTTGTTATTGATGTAGTTAATATTTTTTATTTTTACATAAATAAGATTCTATCTTAAAAGTCTGGAAATGCTAAAGTTAAAGTTGATTTCTTTTAGGCTTACTATCCTGTTCAGAACTTCTCGGCCATAACCCACAGCCATTCCAGACACAGTACTGTACTTAGATAGAAGCTACACACACCTAATACATGCAGGTATGTAATATTTAGATCCTGGTTTTCAAAAAGTCAAGCATGCAATTGTACATGTATAATTTGTGTGCAGTATTTCCAGTTTGCATGTCCAGTTAGCCAGTCCAGTGGCTTTTCAGACACACAAACTCAGTGTACCCATGTAGCTGTGCACACAGATTAAGCATCTACTTGCATGCACAATTGCATGCACTAACTTTTTGCTTAAATGAAAACTCAGTATTTATTTTTACTAAAAAAAAATACAGCATTATGACCCAATATCACTCCTTTTAAAATCAATTGGAGTTTTGCCATTGACTTCAATGGGAGCAAGAGCAAGCCTCTTCTGATCTGCTTTTAATATATATGCTTCAAATATAATCAGAAGATAGAGGCTCTAAGATGTTGAAGCAATTAAAAGCCAAGTTCAGGAATAATCATTATAAATCATGTTGGGTATCTAAGATAGTGGAGAAAAATGCTTTATGAATGGTAGTTTTTTCTCAAAATGTTTGGCAGATTATAAACACTCTCTTGTGGCGAAGTTGGGGAGAAGTACTTTCTTAGGCAGTGTAAGTTCTGTCTATGCTTGCTTGCTTGCAAATAAAAGTTATTTGTTGTTAAGAATGATGCTCTTGTGGTTAGGCACAAGACTACGATATCTCTTGCTTTATTCAACTCATTCTATACTATACTGGTACATAATATCAATGATTTATTTCAGAAAGTGCCTGCACACTTCATTTTCTGATTAAAATGTATTAGACATGCGCAACTAGCTCTTTGTTAGTAACATAGCCTTAATGAAGATTTGTAGATACAACCTGCCCACATCTGAATTCGTTGGCTAAACACTTTGCAACAACTCATTCGACCTGATCTAGTCCATTATTTTTAATGTTTTTAGTTTAAATCGGGAATCACTGTTTCGTGACTGTTGCGTTTTCAGGAGGTGTGAATGGAGTCTGAATATCTCAAGAGATCCCTAGGAATATGCTTGGCAAAGGGACTTGCAGAGGTGGCAGAGCATCGGCCCACAGACCCAATTGAGTACCTTGCATTCTGGCTTTACAAATACAGGAGAAATTTAGATGAAGAGCAACAGGTGAATCTCTCTGCATTTAAAATGATTACTGTTACTCTTTCACAAATTTTAATGACAATATAGCTGATATTAATTAATCTTTTTTCTAATTTGTCAATACCATGCAATGACAGAGGAAGCAGGAGAGGGCTGCACTGGAGCAAGAGCGTGAGGAGGCCCTGAAAGAACTGGAAATGTTAGAAAAAATGAAGGAAGAAGAACTCATGATCCAGCATAAACTTGCAGAGGAGCAGCAGGTATGACAAAATACAGTCCATAATAAAAGTAATTTCTAGTGGATAATCCTGTGGCATTGACGCCTCATAACACTGGAAACAACCTAGGTATTTTTTTTCTTATTGCATTTATCTGTGTAATGATGTTACAAGAAAGCAGCATAAAAGCATCATAATGTGACTTGCATAAAGTGTTTGTGTGCCAAATAATAAATGATGGGACCAACCAGAACCTAGGAGCGATTAAACAGGGAAACTGACTTTGCGGTATCATATCCTTAAATATTGCAGAATCCTGAGGTAAAGCACCCGATTTAAGGCTTCTTAGCACATCAGTATCTTAAAATTGGCATGTTAGGCACTGGAGTGCACATGTATAGTTGTCTGTCAATGCACATGGTGGGTGTACTCAGTTGGTGTGGACTTCTCCCTATGTTATTGCAGACAATCAACTGGTCTGTAATATATACACAATACTGCTTTGCAAGAGATTTGTCATTATTTTGATCATGGAGTATGTCCACGGTGGTTCCCTGATCTGTGACATAGCCTTCTATCTACATGGAGTTTAGAGGTGAGGAAAAAAAATTCTGCAGATATTTGTTTGAACTGGAAGTTGAATTTTTATTTGATCATGTATGTATTTTTGTCATGTTTGCTTTCAACGAACAGGAGCATTTGAGCATTACTGTTTGAGTATTCATGCAAAGTGAGTTTCTTGAATGTTTCAATATTTGTAAAATTCACATGTAGGTTGTATATTTGAATATACATTTCATAGTGTGTTGGTTAGTTACATACAAGGGCTGCTTCAAGCAAACCTCGGGAATCACTGCAAAATTATTTGACTGGGCCCCACTGGAAAGTCTGTAATTTAATATGTAACCTTTTCCGTGTTACTTGGTCTTACTACTTTGCTCTACAAAGTGTGTATGTGGAAAGGGGAGGTAATAAGGAACGTATTCACAAAATTTGTGTTTGTAGAAAGAGTCGGGATCAGTGGATGGAGTTTCCTGTTAAATCAAAGGATGGAAAATTTGTGGTGTAGGATAGCAAGGGCTAAGGCGATGGCCTGATTCTCCAGATGGCTCCAGTTATCATCACTGTTGAATTATGTTAGGCTAAAACCATGCGTATGCCACATTATATAGAACTGAAACATGAGAAGCAAAGCCTATACTCGCATTTCTAGCTGGCCTTGGAAGAGCAGAGCTTTCCCACCCCCCCCGCACCCCCCCATGAGCTGGAGCCACCTGTGTCAAGCAGTGTCTGAAATGGTCCCCATTTTGTACATCAGATGGTTCTGTTGCAATTCCCTGCTTGGGATTGCTTAAATAATTACATAACAGTGTAATCTGAACAGATGACAATCAAATACACAATTTAAGATCATGCTGCTCTTAGTTTATTTGTATAAGATTAGCATGAATTGCGTAATGTTTTAAATGTACAATTTAACAATTTGCAAACAAAATTTGCTCAATTTCATGAAGCATTTAAAATACATATGAGAATGGTGTATCTGCAGCCAGTGCTCAGAGAGAAAAAGCTAAATTAATCAAGTAAGTTATTGGATATGAATTTTTCCATCAGCTCTGCCCTAGTAAAGCTACATTTTTCAAGGGGCTGGGTCACGCTTTTGAGCAACTAGCTCTGGATACATGCATGTGCTCTCTCTGACTGCATATGGCCAAAGGGCATCCGAATACTACTTTTGGAATTGGTGGTCATGTTTGTTAATATATTTTTACAAAATATTACAATGAATAAAGCAAGATTTTTTGCTGTCGGTATTTGATTCTCCAGCATAAGTGTTAATGAATAAAACACTCTATATTTAGATTATGCAATTTCTGACATATGGTGGCAGAACAGACCTTAGGCCCAGATTTTTAAAATTATTTAGGCATTCATGTGCTCACCCTTGCAACACTTAACTGATTTAGGAGCCCAAATCTCATTCTCAAGAAAGATTTAGGCATTTAAGAACCTAAATCCCAACAGCTGTCAATGAGATTTTGGCTTCTAAATGCCTAATTCCCTTTTGAAATGAGATTTAGCCACCTCAGTCAGTTAGGCATTACGACTCTGAATGCATCAGCACCACATACCTTTAAATATCAGGGTCTTTAAACTCTTGTGGGTTCTAGTTGTTTTCAAATGACATTGGATTTGGCCTTTAATGAGAGAGTATGAGGGATGTATGGAAGGTTAAGGTCTTCAGTTGTCTATACTGTTTTCCCTTTGATAATCAAAAAACCTTCCTCTCCATTCTGATCCGCAACTGATAAGATTGTTGAGTCATCTCATTTCTTTTCTTTGTATTTTTATTATATGTTTTCAACCCTATAATACTTTGTAAGTGGTGAAGAAAAAGTATGCTGTGTTGTGTAGCTATGTCAGTCCTAGGATATTAGAGAGAAAGTGGGTGAAGTAATTATCTCTTATTGAACTGACTTCTGTTGGTGAGAGAGACAAGCTTCTGAGCTTATAAGAGTTCCTTTTCAGGTCTGGGAAACTAACCCTGAGTCTCACAGCTAAATACAACATGGAACAATTGTTTAGCATAAACATATATTTCAAGGGACTATTCAAGGTGAAGTTAACATCCCTCCAGACATGGGGGGGGGCGTGTTAGGGAAGGGGAATTGCTTGTGGGTTATAAATTGTCATAATAAGCATGTAGAAGATCCCCCAGTAGGGGGCGGCACCAGCAGCTCTCCCTCAGTGTCAATCCCCCTACACTCCTTGGGAGTCCAAATTAAAGCCTTAATAGGGCAAGCCTGGGGTTCAGGCCGCTCCTAGCCTCTTGCCCCACGGGCGGGCAAACAGTCTAGGGCCTGGCCCTCAGCCAGGGACGGGCCATTCACGGGAAAAGGAGTCTCTAGCCCCAGGGGCAAGGAAACAGTTTATCACTTAGCCCTTCAGCAGGGCAGCCCTTCAGACTCGGGTGCTCGGCAGGGAGAGCAGCCTATGGCCTGGCCCTTCCGTAGGGCTGGCAGACAAACAAGCTCGGGGTGAGCGGCAGTCTATAGCCTGAGTGGGCAAGGAAATGTCCAAGGCCCAGGCCCTTAGGCAGGGGGACAGCGGTCTCTAGCCTTTAGCAGGACAAGTAAGTAGCCTATACTTAGCCCTTTGGCAGGGTGTGACAGGCAGTAAGGGACAGGCTTTGACTCTCAATGGGCAGTCACCCCAGGTCAGAGTAGGAAGGGGGGAGGGGGACGCAGGCTCACCCATCTCCACTACGTCCCCCAGCCCAGGGCCCTGTCAGTGGTGGGATATCCTGTCACTGGGTCAACAGGGCTCCGGCTAAAACATGCTGACTCACAGCAAGTGTGAGCACAGCCAGACTGTAGTCTTCTTCCCTGGGCTTCTTCCTTCCACCCTCTCCCTAGAGAGTACCTGTGGTCAGTTATCTCCCTCTGGATTGCTGGGGTAGACCATGAGCCCCTCACTGTCAACTGGCAGCAGGTCGGGAAACAGTTTGGGGTCCTCTGCGGAGGGCAGTTTCTCTAGGTCCCAGGGGCTGTGTCCCCCTTCTGGCTCGCCAGGGGTTGGTAGCTCGAGCAGGTCCTCAGAGCCTGAGGCAGCTCCGGCAGGTCTTCCTCCACTTTGTAGGATCTGGTGGTCTCCTTCAGCTTGTCCAGTCCAGGCAGGACCTCAGGGCCCCATGCTGTGGGTAGATCTGGCAGCTTCTCCACCAGGTAGCAGTCAGGTGCAGCTGTAGGCTTGAGCACTAAGGGAGAGGCATCCTTCTCCCTGGGCCCTGACTGAGTGGGCAGGCCTGGGTTTTATAGGCCTAGCCCCGCCTACTGGCTTCCGGTCAGCTGTTGCCTTCCTGGGTTCCAACCCCCAGAGGGGGGTTGGCTCTCCCTTGATGTCAGTCTCCAAGGGAGGCCACACCTCCTGGCTACAAAGGCATAAATCCAGGGTCTTTATACAGTTCATGATTTTTAGTGTCTAGCAAAGTTATGAATTGAAGCTTCCTTGAAATGTGCTAACTACTTATGCTAAACAATCTGTTCCATCTTGTATTTAGTTGTGACACTATCAGTAATTTTCCCAGACCTGAAGAAGAGCTGTGTAAGCTTGAAACTTGTGTCTCTCATCAACAGAAGTTGGTCCAATAAAAGAAGTTACCTCTCCAATCTTTTTCTCAAAGAAAAAAGTACATATATAAAATCTTTGCTTTGCAAACTTTAACACCAACATAGCTGATCCTACTGTAGTTTTCCTTTTTTCAAATTTGTTCTTGTTATGTTGCTTCCATGAAATGATTGCAGGCTCAGCTGGAACGAGAACATGAGGAGGCTCAGTTGGAACTAGAAAGGCTAGAGAAAGAGAAAGCAGAAGAGCTGTTGATGCAGCAGAAAGCTGAAGAGGTCTGATAAATTTCAGTTAATAAAAATAATTTGATAATGTCACAGATCACCAACCAGCCTTTTCCAGATCCATGCTTAGATATCAAACATCCTCTCTGATCAGTGCAGGTGTTATGTATTCATGCTTTAAGCCAATGGATATTTGACCAAACTGTCAAAGTCCGTTCAGGACGTTTCTGGGATGCATGTCGAGTCCTCCATTGCATTTAAAATTTCCCAAGTTAAACATTAGGCTGTCCTATTAGTCTCTTCAGCATATTTTTCCTAACCAAGTATAAATGGTTTCAGAGTGCAGCTTAGTATACATTTGTTTACTTAGTGGTGCTGCAATCCTCCTTGGCTATGGTTATGAGAAAGTGTTTTCATTTAAATGGGAACACAAGTGAATAACATCCCCAGTCCTCCTCTCTATAAACACAAACACAGAGAGTTTGTCTATACTAATAGTTTTGCTGCTTTAGCTACAGTGGTGTACCTAAAGCAACATAACCACCTTCTGTAGATGCACTTCTGCTCGTATAAAAGTACTTCTATCAGTATAGCTTATTCTGGTTTAGGAGCCCAAATAAGTTATACTGTCATAAGGATCGTTCTGCGGGTATAGCTGTGTCTACATAGGGCTTTTACAGATATGTCATAAGAAAAAAAATCGCACCCAACTGACATAACTATGCTAGTAAAATTTTTAATATAGACCATCCTATAGTATATGGGGTTCATCACAATCTAAAGGAGAATAATTTTCTCTGAGCATTTTGTCAAAATACTGATAATATTGATATCTAAATTGATATCTAAATATCAAACTATAAAAGTGAGAGAGAGAAAAAGTACTACATGAAAATCTAATGTTCAAACTCCTCTAATAATAACTAATATTAGCTCTAATAGTAATACATAGAGCTTTTTCACACATTAATTTATTTGTGCCACGGCTTTGTTCCCACAAATCTCTGGTCTATGGCATCTGTTTATTTTAGTTCACACTAAGGTCCTTTAACATCTTGAGTGTTCTTAAACACATTTGTGACAAAATTACTAGAATGACTGATGACTCACAGTAAGCTTTGGAATTCAATTGTAGGAAACAGGGGATAAATCAAGGACACTAGCTGAGCTTACAGAGAAATATGGAGCCCCTAATTTGACCCGAGTTGAGGAGATAGATGAGAGTGGGCAATCTGAAGTAAGTACCAACAGTTTTTTTTAAAGTCTAAGTAATCCCTGCATAGAGATTGTCTTGTCCCCACTGATGCCTTTTCGGTTAAGGCTGTGTCAGCACTTTCATCATGGCCTAAAAGAAGGTATTTGGGTCATATTTGCCTGAGCCCCAGTGCCTGCTAGAGCAGCCTTCAGAATGTTCTCTCTGGTTGTTGGCTGCCAGTGCCCCCCACAGGTCCTTCCCACAGCCAAGCATGAGTTGACTATAGGAACTTGCTTGCTCTGCCTCATTTTCCCCCAGCCATGCCCCCTGTTTCAGCAGTTGGGGGAAACAGTGTTGGAGCCACTGTGGCAAGGGAAATCCTCAAATTTCAAACTTCTTTTTGTACAATGAAGGTATCTTTCAGATGAAAATTTCAATTATCCCAGGGGAGCAGCTGCCTTCTTTTGCATCTATGAGCATATGGCCATGATAAGTGGTAATTTAATCAGCTGAGGTGAATGTTGAGAGCAATTAGAGACTTTTCTCCTGGTGTGCTAAAGCACGATCCTCACAACACTCCTTGTACCTGTCACCATAAGGAAGTGAGAGAACATGTATCAAATTTGGTCTTGTGCAAGGCACTGCAGAGTGTATAACAATGCCTTTGGGCCAGCCAGTTACATAAGTATTTTGATGGTCAAAAGAATGTGTTAGATCTCACCTTTCAAGTCAACATTTTTTAAAATAAGAAGTGTGCAAGTAACAGAATGTATTTGGTTTTAATTGATAGTGTAACTCAAGATACTAGTTAAGATTATTTTTAGTTCCAGTATGCTGTGGCCAGAATTATTTTTCTTTGGATTTCATTAGGTTTTCTTATGGTTATCTTATTTTATTGTCAGTAATGCAGTTTCAGCTCTGACTTTACGTTGCAAGATGAATATTTATTAACATATTTTGCATGTTATGTTATACATATTTTACAAGTGGTTATTTTAATATATATATATCTAAGGATACATTTGAAGTCAGCTTTTAACAATTAAGCTCATGTAATCATATGCATGCAAATGCAGGCATATTTGGTGTGTAGTTATTATTGTATTTGCACATGCAAATTGGGTAATCAAATGTACAAATGAGTAATAATTGTGTAGCCGTTCACATGTGTAGTACCCCATGTAGCCATATAAATTAGGTTCACAGTTGTGTAAACGTTGGTGGTGACATATTCTTTTTGCATTCTGCAAAGATATTGTAAAGTTTATAGAAAAACTATGGGACAAGATCAATATTCTGACATTATCGTAGGCACTTGCATCCTTTAGTATCTTTTGTTAGCTTGGGAATCAGAAATAGTTATCTAGTTTTACTTGTTTTTATTGATGGTACAGATCAATAAAAACAAAAGTGTTATTTCACTGCTTAGGAGAATGCAGTCATGCTGAAGGGTATCTAAACACTATTTCTGTTTGTGTTGGTTTGTACCAAGTCTTGTTAATGCTGGTGAGTAACTTTTTTTGCTTTTTAACTCTTAGGCTGGATTGACTCTCACGGCTGAATCAGAGGAAGAAAACCCAACTGATATGAAAGTTGATTCCTGAAGCTTAGAGACTTATTGTAATAGTGTTCTTAGTACATTGAATGAATTTATCAACGGTACTTGGGAGTTTGAAAGTTTGGTGGCAAAATGCATTAAGGCAGCTAATTTAAGGCAAATTTTGTAAAAATAAAAAAATAAGTCAAATCCACTTTTCCAAGAATTTTAATGGCTCCTACTAATTTATTTAGTGTTCTATGTATCAGGTTGGAAATGCTATAGCTCAGACGTTCCCAACCTTTTTGGCTCGAGGGCCACAAATAGGGATTTTACAACCCTGAAAGGCCACCAGTCTCTGCCAGCAGTCCTCTTGCTGCCCGCCCCGGCCTGCAGCCAGAGGAAAGGAGTTCAGCTAGGAGTATCTCCTCTCCCCTGGCTGCATCAGGGAAACCCTGTGCTCCACCTGGGTCCTGGAGCCAGGGGGACAGGAGATCAGTGCTCCCCTCCCTCTGGCTCTAGCAGGGACCCCAGGAGCTAGGGCCTCAGGCGGAGTGCTTTGCTTTGCTCCCTGGTACAGCCGGGGGGAGGCGAGTGCTCATCCCTTTGGGTGCAGCAAGGAGCCTCCACTGACAATGTGCTCCGTGTGGGTACTTAGGCAGCAGCTCCCTTCTGCAGTCAGTGGGAGGGGAAGCGTGGGTCATTTTGAAAGACCCAGTGGGTCACTTTTGGCCCGTGGGCCATGGGTTGGGAACCACTGCTGTAGCTGGATTCAGTGGAACCAGGAGAATCAATTCATCTTTTTAAAGCTGGTACATTAAGTTCCATGGAGTTCACTAGATGAGGAACATTCAGACAAGGATCCCAAAACTCAGTGTTCTTACTGTTCTGCATGAATATTAAATATTAAAGATCTAGAGGTAACCTTAGGGATTCACGATGCTGTCCTTGTCTGAAAGTCTCCTCCTTTATTAGATTGGCTTACTTAGAAGTAGCTCCCTATTATTAGTGGGAGAAGTAATTCCTGTATGTACACTGTTTATAATAAAGGCCTTGATCTTGCAAGGTGCTGAGTATCAATTGGATTACTCATATGTTGAAAATTTGACAGATGCTTAAGTGCTTTGCTTCTTGTGAGCTATAGTGATTGTAAGATAGAAGCCAAAATGCTTTCAAATGAAAAGTACATGAGAGCGCTGTTATCTGATGAATTCTTGTTAGTAATGGACAAACCTCAAAAGGTTTTCAAGTTCACTTCAGATAGACATCAGAAAATAATCATATTTGAATTTAGCCTGATTTCCTGAGCAAAGAGATTTCCCTTTCTCTTCCGAAGATTTCCAAAACTCTCTGGTTTTCTCCAGGCCAAAATTTCCACAATAATTCTTTTTTCTATATTTCATTACTTGTGTTCCCAGGTGAATCCAGCAAGTGCAGAGATGTCAATTTAAAAAAAAACTATTAAACCTTAAAAATAAATTCAGACTTGTTTTGAGTTGGGGCTGGATAGTTGATTGTTTAAGTTTTACCCGTATTGCCTCTTCTAGTCTTAATCACATTACTTTTAATAAGGAAATGATGGTGCTTTGTTGCAGATTGTCAAGAGTGTTAACTTGTTTGTTCTAAACAGATACTGATTTGTCTGGGGAGGACACCAGAATTAAGCAACTGGAGGCCTCTTGGTTATCAAATAAAAAGGTGCCTTTCCACCTCAGCATCTTGTAGCAATACAGATTAGCTGGGCAATCAACTTCAGTTATGGTCAACAATTATATAATAAAATATTGCCCCATTACAAATTCAGTATATGGTTAATTTAATTGATATTTGTGTATTTTGGGATGAAAGAGATCTGGGGATAGTTAAGTTTGATAATTAATCCATGCCAAGGCTAGCTCTAGGATTTCTGCTGCCCTTCGTAAGCTAGAAAATATGCAGACCCTACAGGCAAAGGTCAGTCAAGCAATAAATACTTTCCTGTCCTACTTAACTTGCTGTGTTCATATGGCAAAACTGTCACTGAGCAGCCGCCTGTCAAAAATGTGCCTTTAACACTATCAATTCATAATGAAATTCTCCAAGAAAACCTTTGCTCCTTGTGATTCCTCACTTCAGTGCATCTTTGGATCATTATTTCAAGTCAACAAAAAGATTCCCCATGACTTTGAATCATGTCTTAATTTCATGCTGGAAAGTTGCATGGGGCTGCTAAATGAAATGCATCTCTGCAAAGTGCCAAAAATGCTGCATTGTAGCAACAAGTAAAAAATACATAAAATAGCCTTGGATTTCTGTTGGCAAAGAAATTCTGAAAATCCAAACATACACAATTGCCCATGCAGGCTGATAGTTTATGCTGTTTATTGGTATCTGCCTGTTTTAGAGAGAATTTTGGTATTAAAAACATAACGGTAGAGCAACAATAATCTGGGATACATTGCTACAAACTGTTCCTACAAACCTGAATTCATGAAGTTATCCTTAATTATGTAAATAGTCTCATTAAAGTAAATGAGACTACTTGTGTGAATATGTGTGTACAGATTCAAGGTCCAGGGTATACATTTATTCTGAATTGATGCATGTGTGTGTAATTTTAATGGGTGCTGTGTCTCCAGATCCTATCCATTAGTGAGCTTTGAAAATCTCAGTCTTGATACGCAATTAGGAAATAGAACTGAAACACAAAACGGTGGCCCTTAAGATGGTGGTTATAATTTTAGCCATTAAGTCTCTGTCACGCCAACGGTAACAGAATACTTACTAGTCCTTTGATTCAGTCCCAATCCAAGCACTTGGTTTGAAATAAACTGTTGATCTTGTTACACACATCTCCACCAGGGTGCATATTCTGTCTTGGCAGCAAATGGGAGTGTTCATAACGTCTGTGTGAATGTGTGACTATTACAACTGGGTTTTGTTTCATTTTATAATTATGGGGGTTTGTTTTTTTGCATTCTTCTTTGTAGACCAAATTCTGGCTGAGCTCCCTCTTCTTTATAAAGTAGCAGTTTTCTCTAGTCAGTGATTGGTTTTCCAGTACTACCTGCTTAGAAGTGATTAAAGTGGATCAAAATAGAGGGCCAGAGTCTGACACTTCCTTCACCCCTGCAGCTCCTGCATACTGCTCCATGGGCATAGAGGGCCAGAGAGGGTCTCCAGGGTCTCCTAGGGAAATTCCCCTACTTCAGGAGTAGCGCAGAGTTGACAAATGTGGCCCTTTTTGCAGCTCCCCACGTAGAGACATTCTTGAGTGAGGACTGCAGTGAGAGAGGGAGTGGCCATAACTCAATCCTATTCTGGGGTACAGAATAGTCTATAGGAGATTTGGGCAGGGCTGCTGTAAATTACCTTGGGGACTACTCCTGCCCTCAGCCAGTCCTGGAATCTAGCAGTGCAAAGGTGGCTTAAAAATCACCTTTGTCCTCTCCTTCTTGCTCTGTATCCTGGGAGATACAGAATCTAGCCCAAGGAGTGGCATCTGTGTCAATGTTTTTAATACACACTATTTGATTCCAGAAGCTTTAATCCAATTAAACAGAGGATGAAATGTAACAATTGATTAAGTAAAACAGAAGGCACCGTACTGAGAAATGTAATCAGCAAATGAAACTTAAGATGCACTATGATTTACTATTAAACATATTTTTGTGGGGAAGGGTGGAATTTGGGAGCAGGTGATGGAAAATACTGGTGAAAACATACTGCCAAATTATTGACAAGAATCATTAAATTGTTCCCTCTTCCTTTCCTCTGAATGTCCACAGGTTTATTTAGGCTAACATGAGAGACCATCCAAAGAATGTGCTGATAGTAATGTGCCCCTCACAGCTGTTACCATTCCTCCAGAGCTTAAGCAAGTATAAGGAGGAAAGCAGGTGCGAAGTCCTCGTCCAAATGAATCAATTTAACTACTCAAAAAAAAAAAAATGGACACAGCATAAAATACTTGCCTACCACGAGAAAAGAAATATACAGATAAATAAGATTATATTCAAAATTGTACTCTGCTGTCATGCTTAGTAGTGCAGAATTCTGCAATTAGACTCAACCCCACAACCTTAATTCATTTACTTAACAGAAAATGAATTTTGTACCCCTTTTGTGATGGCATCAGAGAAATATGTAGCTCTAAAGGAAAGATTCAGCCATTTCCTTTGCAGCTTGTTTTCATGCATATTGGCCCAAAATGGATTGTTAATGTATGTTTAAACTTCTGGCAAAGAATTGGCTAGTTCTGCAGTTGCACCTAGAGTTGTGCCAGAAAGAAAACTGATGCTTATGAGCACTCCCACTTAAAACTGGTCTGAAAGAAATAGCTCCGACAGTAGTATAATGTGCTTCTACAAAGCTGTGAGCTGCTTGCAAACCCCTGGTGGGTCTGTGGCAGGGGTAAGAAGGCCATCATTAACAGAATGGACACTCTGGTTACCTCCTCCGCCCTGACGAAGAGCTCCGCGAAGCTTGAAAGCTTGTTCCTTCCACCAACAGAAGCTAGTCCCATAAAATATATTACCCACCTTGTCTCTATCATGTCTCTAACATTCAAAAGCATGTCTTAGAGCAAATAAACCTGGAAGTGGGAGAGTTAGAATTCTGAGTTACATGTACCAGTTGTTGATGAAATTGATTAGCATGATGTCAATATCACTCAGTAAGGATGCTTGAGTAAAGCATAACAGTGCTGCAGGAATGCAGCATATTATCTCTTCACTTGCTGGTCTGAAATTAAAGGTGAGAAGTCAGAGAAGAGACAAGAAGCACAGAAAGAACTTAATGACAGCAGTCGTAATTTTTTCTGCTAACTTAAGTATCCCATACAATTATTTGCATACTGAGAATTATTTTGGTAACTAAAGTTTACAGGTAGACAAACCATAACTGGCCTTTTGCTTTTGGGACTATCACTGGTGGTGGCTCTTGGGAATTTGTTGTGGCTTTGACATGGGTCTTGATTTCTGATCAGAAAAGGAACTACTATGCTAGTAGCCACCCAAATCACCAATTTATTGGGTGACCAGGGACACATCACTTTAACTTTGTATACTTCAGCTATATATTTGAATTACCAAAAAAAAAAAAAAGGAACAAGTCAATTACAGGGGGAAAAACCAGAGGTTGCATTTTATCTGAGCAATTGAGTATAAAACAACAAATAAAAGTCTCATTGCTATCTGTATATAAATTATTAAAAATTAAAATATACCTTCTCCCATCTTTATTCAAACTTAAAACAAGCAATGGGTGAATCTGAAAAGGCTTGGAGCTCAGGCTCCAATAGTTTGGGAAATCATAACAAGCATATCTAATTATCCAAACTTCTAGAGACCGGCAGACTGCATTGGAACAGACTTTCTTGTGAGATTCCCATCTCTTCCTGCTTTCAGTCATGCTCAGAGATACTGCAAGAGCTGCCATTCTCATGGTACTTCAGTATTTTCTATACTGGCTGGAAAGTGGCAGTGGAAAAAATTTTATGCACATTTTGGAATTTTGACTAAGGTACTTTTGAATTTGGTTTGAGAACTGGATACAGGTTCTGGTGTGGGTGCCGGAAGTACTGTATTCAAACTGCTTCTTTAAAACTAGAGACGGAGTCCGATCAAAATCATGAATCTAAACAGCCTAAACGTTGTCAAGGAAAAAGAATGGAGTCTGAGTCGACCTGGATCTAAATATCATGGTTTGTCTTTACCTTTATTAGGGGGTGAATCAAAATCAGAGCTCTAAGCAAACCTGAACTTCGATGTGTTCAAAATCTGGATCTGAATTTTGTGTCTTGGTCTCCTCTCTACACAGAGGATATTGTTAACTTCTGAGGAGCCTGATCTTGCTCTCAATGATGTCAAAGGCAAAACCCTCATGGCCGAAAAGGGGAGCAGGATTGGGCTCTGCCCATATGACAAGCTGGTCTTCTGCCTCTCAAAGAGAGTCCCTGTGTGCCTTTATAAACATAGATTAGTTGTTGTAGGGGGATGGGGAGAGAAAGCAAGTTCAGCTAATACATTACATTTCCTTCTGTGCCTTGGCCAGAGACTCCCTTAGGCTGGTCTCAAGTAGCATTTCTGGGTGTGTAGTGAGGGACTAGCCAATCATTCTTCCCCATTTCCACCCCACCTCCTAAGCAGCCCTTTTCGCAGAAACTACTGGCTGCATTCAGACACACCTATGTTTGGTTCACTATTGCCTCAAACAGTTTTGTTTTTGCCAGAGGTGTGTTTAAAAAACCCCCACAGTATTTATTTAGCTGATAATTGTAACCCTGGAAACAATGGCCTTCAGTTGCTTGTTTCAGAGTAACCCCTAACTTCACTGTAAAATTACTGTGGGCGCTGACAGCTGAAAATTTCTATGGCTGAGACACTGCACTGAAGTTCTGTTGCAGCTGTTTTACAGCATTTTTGGGGGGGGGGGGGTCGCCTGTGAAAAAATGCATCGTTCCTGCTCCTTGTCTTTCCTGGTGTCAAGCCAGGCATCCATGCATTTTCATTTTGTTTTTCAAACACATTTAAAAATAGGTTCCTCCACAAAAAATATAATCAAAGCACCCCTCATTTCCGCCACGTCATCCTCACGCCAGACACACACACACTGCTTTTATGGACATTGACCTTTCCGTGCAGAGGATTTTCAGCAAAAGTTTCCCACTGCTGCTAACATCAGGCCACCTCCACAAGTAATAATAGCAATGGTAAGGGCACTAGTGTAGTCAAGGCACCTGTGTCTGCCAACAATTTTACTATCATGTCACTAAGATCTGCTTTGAGAAGAGTTAGGTGATGGGAGGCCAGATACTGCACCCCACCCAAGCTCTGCTTGACACAAAAATAGAGTAGGGTCAAAGCTGGAATTCAGCCACTTTTATGTCCCTTTGTATGTTGGCCAGGTTTCTAGCAGAAATAAGAACACCCTCAAGGCTGCTCTATTTTATGTATAGCAATAGCCTAAAATGGCCATTCCAGCAGCTACAGCTATTGCTTCAGTGCGTTCTGTCCACACGGCCCAGGTGCTCTTTATGTCTGGTGAACCCCTTTATACTGGAGGTATTCCCTGGGAGCCACTTCCACTAACTTTACCGACCCTCTGTGCTATCAGAGTGGCACAGAGGCATCAAAACAGCGTGGCTAATCACTCATGCTGCTAAACACCCCAGCAGCCATGTCCCTTTTTTAAAATTTGTGCTCCCAGCATTGCTAACAGTTGTGTTGTTTCAACAGTAGGAACAATGGACTGGGAAATGTTTGCTAACAAGCCTTAGTTCCAATTCTACTTCAGGAATGCAAACACCCAGAGACAGTCAGGATGTGCTAGAAGACTCGAACCACAAGCCTGTTGATTTTTATGGCCCAGTGCTGATTTCAGCATTAGTTTTTAGAAACAGCTCGTTTTAAGTCCTTTCCATTTCTGAGCTATCCTTTGACAGGTAAACCTGCCACTGGGGCTGAAAATTTGTCATGGCTCATCTGTCCCGGTCAGCCTTGGAGGCAGAGCTGTGGGCCCCATGTCCTGGCTTTTTGAGAGGTCCAAGGATCAATCTGCAGCTGTGGCAGTGCTCAAACTGCTTTGCACTCGCTCCTTGCTGAACTTCTGCTCATCTGCTGAGCAGCAGTGTGGCCTCTGGCCACTTGGGTTGGGGGCATTATAATGCAGTAGGTAGTTCAATTGCAGGCAACATGCATGTTGGGCATGGAAGGCAGGAGTATGAACCTAGCTTATCATCCTCAGAAACCCTGCTGGGGAGAAAAAGATGGGGTATTATGGAGGCAGACCGGGGCACTCTCTCAGCAACACCACGCCAATGGGGTGGGCTGAGAAAGGCAAAAACCGCAAACAACAGAAGAGGGAGGAAGTGTGGGGGTGGGAGTAGATCAGAGGGTGCAGGGGAAGAGGCTAGAGCAAAATTCAGGGAGGGGCAGGAAGACAGTCGTAGCCTTTCCTCTCGCCTAGACACTGGCTAGCAGAGCTTCCAACTGTGATGGGAAGTGGCCCTTTCAAGACAGTGGGGGTGGGTATGGTTCCTTGTGCACTAACTGCTGTGGTAAGCATTGTTACTTCTTGAAGCACTGGTTTCTGGGACTCCCCTGGAGCAGAGCAGCTCTGCAGAGCCCTCAACACGTCAAAGGCACAATCAAAGCCAGAGCTGTCGCCTCATAGGGTGACCAGATAGCAAGTGTGAAAAATTGGGACAGAGTAGGAGGTAATAGACGCCATACAAGAAAAAGCCCCAAATCTTGGGACTGTCTCTATAAAATTGGGACATCTGGTCACCCTATTGACTCACAATTTTATTGTCTCATGATTGTTAGGCTTCTGAAAACTCCAGCTCCTGGAGTGATTGCATGAAAAGCTGTTCAGGACTTGGTTTATTACTCTGTGTTTGCACTTCCAGCTATTGTCCTTAATCATTACCCTAATAAATATTATCCTGATAATGATATAGTAATACTTTAATGCAAATATCCGCTTTCATTTTTAAATGAATGGATAAGTTTCTAACCCTGACAAGTGCACAGAAAAACTTGAAATCAAGAACCCTTAAGACTAAAAAAATAGACAAAGAAAAAGACAAAATTTAAAAAAAATCATGATTTTTCAGACTCTCTCATGATTTTCAAACACTTGGAGTTGGCACTAATCTCTTCCCCTGTAGGAAAATATCAACCTCTTCCCAACATGCTGAGAATATGCATATGTTTACATTTCAGTGCAGCAACATGTTCAGAAAGGTGGTATGCCCTCTGGTAATTTGTTCTCCTTTTTTAATTACACATGGGCTAGTTAAATAAACTTTGGCTTTCCATGTTGCTGCACGCAGGTGGCTTTCTTGTGTAAGATTCTGTTTTTGACTTTTTACGGCAATATAACCTCATCTTCAAAGAATTTAATACTATTATTTTTTTAAACGGATAGCAAGGAATAAGCATTTTTATTTCCCTTCATTACTATATCTACTATGTCAGTTTGCCTCGTCACTGCATTTAACTTACTGCCAGTGGAACTAGAGAGACTGCATATTATTACAGCCCCTCTGAAAACATCACAAACACTTAAAACACTCTGGGAAAAATGCAGCCCACAGTTACTTTCCAACATTAAAATCACCTACTCTTGATGTGTAAACCAGTAAGAACTCACTCCAAGAGAGCAATGACCAACAACAAACATAGGAAATGAGACAGTGACATTCAAGAAGTTTGAACCAGTTATATTTATTACTAATCATTTTGAAGGGACATTGGCAAGATTGATTAAAGCAAAAAGTTGATCTGCTTTTATCTCTTTTTTATTTTTGTATTTGTTTGCTAGATTTCAGAAACTCTGCACCTAGTGATTTCTTTTTTAATCAAAGCAACAGATTTTTCAAAAATGGGCATTGGGGACTATGCCTTTAAGGGTGGAGCTTCCCAGACAGAAAGTCTACGCAAGATAGTGTGAATTTCTTGTTCTTATTGTAATGTTCTGCTCAGGACACCCAGAACCATAAGCCACTGTGTTACCCCTCTGCCTCTGGCTCAAGAGGAGAGAGCTCTGCCAGTGATTAGACTATGTGTCATCTCCCTGCCACACCACTCCATTTATTTCACCAGCAAACACCTCGAGACTCTTCCAGTCTAAACCTTGCCTTGCAGGTAACAATCAGTGAACACAAGTTCCCCAGAGACGTCTCTCTGCAGTCTCTCTCCCTGTGACACTCAGAGGCATTACTGTTTGCTGCCTCCAAAGAGACAGTGCACACACCAGCCTATTAAGTGAGCACTTCACTTGAATACACAGCACTGGGACGGTTGTGTAATAAAACAAAAATACGTCTATTAAAGAACAGAGATTTAAGAAGACTAAGCAAGAGAGAAAAAGACAGGCATGGTGATCAACAAAACAAAACAGGCTTCCTAGTGACTAAAATTTAATTTTGCCAAGTAACAATATTTGCCTAAACAGTTCTCTTACTCACCTCAACTTACCAGCACCTTTTGCCCTCCGGGCCAGGTGATCCAACTATCACAGGCTCAGAGGGTTCTGTAAGTGATGGATTTGCTCCCCTTATATTACCCAAAGTCCATTGTCTCTGCCTCAAGAGCAAGGAAGTCTTCCTAGGGTGCGGACTCCAACCTTCAGTGAGCTCATTAAGTTCCTTCCTCCATTGCTTGTTAGTTTGCCGGCTTTGTTTACTTTACATGTAACGTACTGTCATTGTTCTCTCTCTGCCTGTAACAAGCTGGTCCGACAGGTAAAGGCACATTCCTTTGTCTGGGGCACGTTGGGTTTGTGCCTCCCAAACACGTTTTATGCACCAATTCCAGAAGACATATATAACCCTTGGTACACAACCTGTACAGACATCATGCGATGATTTACAGGACCAGCATGTTACCTGTATTTATAGAATACCCAACATGACACCTTTCAGATATATATTATGACAACAGTGTGTTGGGGCTAATGAGTGTGTCAGGCCTGATATGAGTTACAGTATGGTGGGCCCTCTGCCTGTTGAGAGGCTCCCACGATCACAGTTATGCATAGATTGTTGCAAATGGACACGGAATAAAGCAGAGCTCTTAAAGCACCTTATGCACTGAGAGATCAGTGAACATCACAGCCACTACTTGCAGGCAGCCTTCATGATAAGCAATCCCTAGAACAACAAACCAGAGTTCACAACCCAGCCAATCTTACCAGCTCTCTCTCACACACCTCCCCACTCCCCTTTTTTCCTTTTTCAAGGTATAGTCACCGTTGTGATGGGGCTGTCTCACACCTTGTAGGACATTGAAACGGTCCTGACATATCTCCAAGGCAGATGCAACATGGTGAGGAAACGTCACAACACAAATGCCGCAAAGGTGCATTGCAACAGCTGTGTGATAGAGCACACCGTGTAGGGCCCTGTCCCTGCAATGTACAATCCACAGGCAGATGATTGCACCTGGCTAAATGGGACTATGTGGGCACAGCAGATCAGTGAAGGATCATGCATAAAATATGGAACCCTACCAAAAAAAAAAAAAAAACGTGCGCCGGCCAACTCTTCCTAGCAGCCCTATGATAATGAAACCACATTTGGATTTGATGGAAGTTGAAAAAGCAAAGAAATAGTAATGGAAAGGATTTGTTTTCCACTTCTGAAACTAGTTTACTTATAAAAAGACCAAATATCATGGAGACATGATAAAGCTACGAGATCTGGCAATACTGAACACGGACCTGGCTGGAGGCCGAAGAGCTCTCAGTGATTAATGAAGCACAGTGAAAATTATACCCATTTGAAACCATGATCCCTCACCATCCAAAGAATGAGGTTGCTTAGTCTGTGTAACTCTTCTGCCAGTGTGCTGGCAGTAACAAGGGCCAGGTCCTTATTCTAGAGGATTCTCTTTCATTTTGGCTTGAGCCCCCACCCTATAATCTGGGAACCTACAACCACTCTGAGGCCTTTCCTAGGCAAATCTGTACCCACTCGCAAGCACAGAGGTTTAAACAAACAAATTTTATTGGGCAGGGGTGTGCATAAATGGGAAAGGCCAGGTTGAACTGGGACAAATATTTGCAGTTTAACACCTTCCACCACATTTACCTCAGGGTGCATAAGTCCCAAACACGTAGACCCTGAATGGCTGATACAGTTTGTCCTGCCTCCCAGCCTTCTCCCACCTTCTTCACTCACAGTTTGTGGTTCTAGAAGCCCAGGAAATAGAGTCCCTGTTCTGTAGGATGCTCTGGGCCTCTCTCACCTGTCCTGCTGTAGTGATTGTAGGCATGAGGCCAGGGAGGCCTCCCTAGAGTAGCTAAGCTGGTATAGATGGTTGCTGTGAATTCTTTTGCTCCCACTGTAGCACACACAATGACACACACTCTGCAGCTTTTCTGCTGGAAGCTGTGGCCACCTCTAGTTACTCCACCTGCTGGGCCCAACTGCTGCCTTACTCCGCCCATTGCTCAAGTGACTAGGAACTGTGGTTGTGCTTTGCCCTCTGCTCATCACTGGCTAGACAATGGGGCTCTCTGGTGAGCTCTGCCCACAAAAGGCAAGTGCAGCGTTCAGTCCTGCTCCTTCAGATAGAAGGTGATCGGGGGCCTTAGGAACCCAGCAAAGCCCCACCGCCACCCAGAAAGTCATTCCCACCAGCAAGCCACAAAAGTGCAGTCTCGAGTCTCTCCCCACAGTCTTTAGCTTGCTCCAAGGCATCTGACCCCACCTGGGCAAATGTCGGTTTTTAATCAGGGTGACCATAGACCCCGCAGGCCAATCATCATTCAGGCTTTGCCCTAGGGGGCTCCAAACTGGGCAATCTCAATATGGGCCCCAAGTACAAAACTTAGTTAAGTTATACCCCAGTGGCCTCAAACTACCCGCAGTTAAGATGCACCCGAGGCACTGCCTTGCTTAGGCAACTACCCTTGCTCTCCAGCAGATGACAGCAGAGAACACTGACGATATTTAAGGGAGCGTCTGCCTCACTCAGTCAACTCCCCGGGCTCTGCGGCAAGTGCCATCAGAGAGCTCACTCAATTACCTTCAGGCCCTTTGGCTCACAGCTGGGTGTGCCCAGCGGTTACAGTACATACTAGGTACCTAGTGCCATATATGCACTGAGCCTGCTCCTATATGGCTGCCCTCTGAGGTTCTTTGTCAGACCCCGGGCGGGTTTGGTTTGTATTTTATTCCCGAAGAGTTATTCACATGTGCTAAGCCATTGGATCGCAACAAAATCCTTCAAACACAGGTGAAAGAATGTTGCTTGTCAGTATATTTGCCAGGAACAAGTAATTAGATATACTACCTGCCTCCCGCACCTCCCTGGCAGACTTGGATTCGGGGGCAAGGTTGGCATGCAGATGGACTTGGGCAACAAGGTCGTGTTCTTGCCAGTTTACTGCAGCCTTACATTGTCAAGGTTCTGGATAAGCCCCGCGGCCAGGTGGAAGGAGCGTACAGTCCTGGACTGGGAATATCGGTTGATAGGGATGCTTGGAATGTATTTCATTATGCCACCCAGGACAGCAGAACAATCCAGATATATTAAATGCTACATGCTTTGCCATATTGTTTAGTGAAAACTAAATCTCTTCTGCACCGAGCAAGAGAATTGTTGCACGACCTGGGCTTACACCTGTGCAAAGCGAGTATAAAATGCTATTAAATATTACTAAACTAGCACAGCCCCTCTGGAAGCTTCCCCACCAATGTGCCTCACCCTGGCCCAGGAGGGTCTAGGAATACAAGGACAGTTAATATCTCTGCTCTTTCAGGCATTAGCCTTTCTGTTCAGTCTTCCCCAAAGGATGTGAGTAACAACAATTATAGTATTGTTTTGTGATTGGTCACCTGTCCATGGGAAAGTGGACCAAGGCCACCAAACCCATTTCATATAGACCTCTGAAGAGAAGTCTGAAGAGAATTTTCATTCACTAGTGCCCTGGTCTGCACTGGAACTAGCAACCTTGGCAATAATCACCCTTAAGAACTTGCCACTATTTCTCACAGAGTATGATATTCCCTATATTTACCCCAATGAATACCTCAGCAGTGCTGCAAACCTTGGGGGGGGGGGAGCGGGGAGAGAGGGAAGAGGGGGAATTCATTAGTTATTTAAGGTAGTGGGGAAGTTGAAAGGCTTTGGAGTTTTTACCAATATGCCCCAAGCCACCAAGTATATCTAAGAAAAAAAATCCGTAAATAAAGATAATTAAAATACTCTATAAAATCGTTCATCAGGAGTACAAGGGACTGTTTTAAAAATGGCCTTTACACTTGTCTAAAATGACTGAAATTGACTCCACCTGAGTAAGAATTGAAAAGTCCACTTCTCCAGAGGGTTGAATTCTCTTGCCAGAACAGGAGCAAAAAGAGAGGATTAACAATTCAAATAAAAAGGCATCAATAATTCATTGGCTTCTCCCAGGATTCCATGCATGTGACATTTTAGTTTAGTTTAAGTGAATCCAGGCCACCTAATACAAGAATATCCTATTTCCTCTTTCTGCTAAAAGGGTGAATCTTGCAAGCCCACATCATCAATGTAAAAATTACTTTCCTGTTCTCTTTTCAATCTAAAATATTCTCTGGGTCATTTTACACCAGAGTGCACGTGATCTGAAATCCTATGGCCATGTCTACCCCATAAAGTGATGTCAACCTAACTTATGTTGGCATCCAGCCACCACAGTTATAAAATCGCTTAAGTGTGTGTGCAAACTTGGTGTTGTCGGCGGTGCATGTCTTCACCAGGAGTACTTGTATTGATTGTATTGTCAATGTGGGGCATTGTAGGATGGCTTCTGAAAGCCAGGAGCAGTCGACAAAAGCTGCACAGTGTCTACCTAATTATATCAACTGTGACTTTATGCCTTAGGGAGGCGATGTTACTAAATTGGCGTAGGGAGGCATTTACATTGGCAGGAGCCAAATTTAAGTGAAGACACTTCCACTGCTAGATAAACTCAAGGCAGCTTATGTTGACCTATCCCTGTAGTGTAGACCAGGCCTATGATCCTCTTCATGTAATGGAATGAGCTTTTCAAGCTGCCTCCAAATACTTTATGAGACTAGCCACATGTGTGTGCAAATCCCCACATCTGTGTACAAATGGATATTTGCATATTTATATCAGGCAATTATAAGCATTTATCTGGTGAGCATAAATGTGAGTATTTGCGCATGCAAACGGGGGTACAGCTACAAATACTGTGGATGCTTTTTCAGAGAAACTGTGGACATTTGCTCATATATACTTTTTGACCTGCAGGTAGTTAAGTAAGTATTAAGTAATGCAATTACAGTCTCGCACTGAAATAAAGTCTGGTGGTGTTTCATATCCTGGAAAAAGTCCAAAGGGTCTGAATTTAACCTAATGTTCCTTGTCAGGAAGCCAGCCTGCCTGGATTCAGAGAAGCTGTCTCCCCACAACTCTGTTCCAGGACGTAGGTTTTTTGATGTTCACTAAAACCTGATTTCATGCGCTAGAGTCAATATTTGTTTTACAGTCCAAAGTCTAATTTACAATATTATAAACATGTACCAATCTTGCAGCAGAAGCGGGAGATACATTTCTTAGAAGAGGGTTGTTGAAGCATGTATCTAAGCATGCATCTATTTTCCAAGGTAGTTGGGAGGTCAAAGCATCTTACTTATTTATGCTAATAATAAATCCAGCCACATGAACGGACAAGATTTTACTGATTCTGAGCTATTGGAAAGTTGCCAAGGTTCCCAAGACAAATTCTGTTCTGGACTGAAATCCATTGATTTAATTAGGTATTGGACAACATGGGCAGGTGACCTAGCAGAATTACCATTAAAGATAGATAAATACCAACAAGGATTCTTACATACCAGATTATCTCCTCTGATGCTCAATGGGAGTGTGTATTTTAGGTATCATCGGTCCCTGTATAATTCAAAAGGAGGGCAATGCTTTAATTCACATTTCAAATGACAATTATCCTAGAGCTAAGGACCATTTCCCTTGCTGCAGTGAAAGGCGAAAATCCCTTAGGGATTCTGACAATTTGACTTGTGTGAAAATTCTTTCCCAACCCCAAGTATGGTCATCAGTTGGACCCTGAGCATGTGTGCAAGACCCACCCACCAGACATCTGGGAAAGAATTCACTGTGGTACCTCAGAGTCCTCTGCATCTAGTGTCCCATCTTCTGCCATTCAACATATTTACTAGTAGCAGTCATGGATGGGACACCTGCCCTTTAGTCAGGCTCATCATACTATCCCCACTTAGTCATTCTGTGATTGACCACTACATGCAGGTCTTTCTCCTTCTCTGTCACTTCCAACTGCTATGTCCCCAGCTAATAGCAAACATTCTTGTGATTAGTTCCTAAGTGCCTAACCTTATACTTTGCGTTATTAAATTCCATCCCATTTCGATTACTCCAGTTTTCAAGGTCATCCAAATCTTCTTGTATGATATTCCAGTCCTCTTCTGCATTGATCATACTTCCTAACTTGATGTCATCTTCAAATTATATTGGCACACACTCACTTTTTGTGCCAAGGTCATTAATGAAAATATTAAACAAGACTAATCCCTGAGGAACAACTCTAGTTCCCTCCCTCCAACCTGAGAGTTCACCTTTCAGTATGACACACTGTAGTCTCCCTTTTAACCAGTTCCTTGACCACCTTTCAGTTCTTATATTAAACACCATCTTCTCCAATTGAAATAATTTCCCATGTGGAACTGTATCAAATGCCTTACTGAAATTCAGATAGATTAGTTTTACTGCATTTCCTTTGTCTACAAAATTGGTAATCTTCTCAAGCCATGAGGTCAGATTGGTCTGGCACAATCTACCTATTGTCAATCCATGTTGTATTTTATCCCAATTACTTCTATGTCCTTAACTACTTTCTTTTTCAAAATTTGTTCCAAGATCTTGCAACTGAGGTCAAACTAATGAATCTGTAGTTCCCTGGCTCACTTTTTCCCCCTTTCTTAAATATAGGTACTATATTAGCAACTTTCCACTCATAGGTCTTGCAATTTTATGTGCCAGTTCTTTTAATATTCTTGGATAGAGATTTGGTCCTATTAAGCTGTTTGAATTTAACCTTTACCTTGGATGTGATCATTTCTACTTCCATATCCTCACTCCCCTTTGCCGCCCATCACTATCCCATTTCTTTCCTTGTTTTCTTTTTATGGCTAAATAACCTTTTACTATTGGCTTTAATTTCCTTTGCAAGGTCCAACTCTACTTGGCTTTTGGCAGTTCTCACTTTTCCTTTACACTTTCTGACTTCCAAGAGGTAGCTTTCCTTGCTGTCCATCCCTTCTTCCATTCCTTGCAGGCTCTCTGCTTTCTCTTAATCACCTATTTGAGATGCTTGTTCATCGAGCTTGGTCTGCCTCCCTTCCCCAAGAATTTTTTCCCCTTGCTTGCAATGCAGGCTACTTCCCTTAATGTTTTTAATTTTGCCCTTTTTGAAATCAAGGACCCAGTTGCAAATGTATTTTGGTTTATCCTTCCATTTAGTTTAAGCTGAATTAATTCATGATCATGCAAACCAAGGCTGTCTTCTACATCCAGTTCTTCTATGAGGTCCTTGCTACTTCCCATTATGAAATCTAAAATGTCATCACTTCTTGTTGGTTCAGTGACCAGTTGGTGAAGAAATCTTTCAGCTATCACATCCAAGGATATCTGGGCCCTACCATTATTAATAGCATATGTCCTCCAATCTAGATCTGGCAAATCAAAGTCTCTCATAATTATACAATTCCCAGTAGTATTTTTCATTAAAATATTAGAGGGCTCTTTCCATATCCAGATCAGATGCTGGGGGACTGTAGCATACCCCAAGAACTATCCCAGTGAAGCCACTCTTACCTTTCTTCCCTGAAAGTGATTTTGACTCACACAGATTTCATTTTATCCATTCCATCACTTCTGATGCCTTTACAGTCTACCTTTTCATTGATATACAATGCTACTTCACCAACTTTACCTTTATTTCTCTCTTTCCGGAACAGCACATAGTCTTCTATACTTGCACTCCTGTCATGACTACTATTCCACCATGTTTCTGTTATTGCTATACTATCCAGTTGAACCAATAATTCTACTTCCTTCACTTTGTTACCTAGGCTCCTTGCATTAGTGTACAAACATCTCAGGTGTTCCGGCTGGAAATTAGGAGGGGTGAGGTTCTGGAACAGCCCCCCCCTATAGGACTTGTGGGGGTAAACAACTTAATTAGTTTTAAGAGAGCTGCACAAATTTATGTAAAATTGTCTGACGGGGTTGGGTGGTGGGGCTAGGCAGCCTAGCATGTACCTAGCGGTTTATGTCTTATGTTTCTAAAAGCTCATGCTTCAGCCAGCCACCTTCAGGGGTCAAGAAGGAATTTCCTCCAGTCCCAGCTCCTCCAGTGTATTCTGTTGTGGGGCTGGTTTTTTTAGGTCTACTTCCTCTGAGGAATCAATATGGCCTTGGCTAGAGCTGGGACACTGAATGGGTTGGGCTAATGCTCTGAGATGACACTGTGCATTCTCTCTCTCTCAGGTGCTGGCTGGCTGGTTCTTGCTCACATGCACAGAGCCTGCCTCAGTTCTCCCATCTGTATGATAGGGATAAGGATATGGCTCTTCTTTGTAAAGTGATTTGAGATCTACTGATGAAAAGTGATCAATAAGAGTTAATTCTTAATTAATTATTATATTGAATGCCTGAGCCTCAAGCCGTAATGCATTATGCTGGGTTGTCATTCTGTAGGCAAAACAGCTAAAAACAAAACCTAGGGAGGATCCCATAATCTTGTGCACACTTCTCTGTCACGGGAAAAAAAACAAACCCCACAACCATGACTCCTTTAAACACATTCTATGTTCCTGTGCTATATGAACTACTCCCCTGAAATGAGTGTATAGATGAAACCAGTATTGAAACTGGAAAGTCATTCTAACGGAACATTGCCGAAAACTGCTTTATACCCCAGGGCATAAATTGGGGGTGCAGTTAATTCCCTATAGTTTATAATGTTGAAGTGTCAGAGGAAAGCAAAGTGGTAAACAACAAACCACTAACCATTATTTAGGGCACCTGGATTTTAAGGAGAGGAGAAGAGATATCTATAAATCCACGTATTAAGATGGTCATTATCTTATTCAGTCATAAAAGGTGATAGAATGGGTTGTTTTATTCCCGTGTAATGGCCCTGACCCAGGAAAACACTCAACCAAGTGCTTAAATCCATCCATGTACAAGACAGCACTTACACGCATGCCTTAGGTTATGCATGTGCTTAAGTCCCATGACTTCTAGGGGCCTAAACTTACCGGTATGTATGAAGTTAAACAATTGGTTGCGTGTTGTCCTTACTACGGATGCTTTTCCTGAATCAGGGCCTAAAATGTTGCATCTCTTTAGACAAGGGAATACACTAAATCAAATTACAAACAGCTTAATTAATGGTCTTCTCAATCTGCCCAGAAAAGAGCAGTATTTCCCAACCTGACTGGGCCCTGGCTTCATTCCCTCTTTCTCTAGGAGTTACCAGAATCGCTCATGAGGTACCAAGGATAGCAGCCCAGTGGTAGTGAGGAAAGCTGAATGACTCCACATCTTCGTCCAGTGCAAATTTGGTTCTGCTTCTGCAGGTAAAATGGTGTTCTTAGCCACTCATCTCTTTCTCCCTCTTTGTTGTGATAGCCCTGAGTGTCTCTGGCCCAGTAACTCCCAGTAAACTGTCTTGGCTGAAACCTGTTAAGCTTCTTTTCTCTGCTTACTCAGGCTCCACTCTCTACTTGAGCACCATCATTAGATTTTCCATTCCGAGTGGTCTGTGGCTTTATGGTGAGTAGGACAGAAGAAAGGAGAGGGAGATGGGTATGACAAACAAGTAACAGAACAAAAAAGGTAAGAGGACAAGGAGAAAAACAGAACAAGACTGGGACAGAAAGAGCAGATAAGGACAAGATAAAGAAAGGAAGAGAGAAAATGGGCAAATAAAAGGGAGAGATGGCAACATGGCACAAGTGGTCTGGGGCCAGGCCAAATTGTCAATCCTATCTTGTATCTAATCTATTTTCTTACACAGCTTCTCACACCTGAAGTATTTGTGCACCTCCCAGGGATTAAAAGCAGAAACAACAATTCTGTGGGGGCTCTTGATAAAAATGACCAAGAATCACCAAAATAGGGGCTTCTTAGATTTCTGAAATTAAGTACAAAGTTTGGAAAGGCTGCCCAAGTGTCAACAGGTATCACAGATGTGCACACTAAAGGACATTTTTCTTAAACACTTCCCTGACCTGCAAGAGAAGAGATTATTGCATCATGTCAGCAGTGAGGTGCAATGACAGAAAAAGCTGTGTGCAGGCTCTGTACAACGTATGCTTGGCACTTCAGCCAGTGCTGGAAGTATTTCCTTAGCATAAGCATTAAACAGCTAAGAAAATCATGACAGTTCCTTGGCCTCTGAGGAATATTTTGTACATAAATAATACCTATATTTTTGCCATAAGGTTTCCTTGGCTCTAGGGTGATTTCTCTATCGCTATCTATATAACCTCTTTATGATGTCAGACTTTTTTTTCCCCCTTCTGCCAATCCTGCTAGTTCAATTTGGGACTAAGATTTTCCTGGCTAGTGCATGGTCACCAGCAATTGAAATTTTGTGCATTACATTCTGTCCTCATTAACATCCGTGCCAGCCCATTGTCTTCGAAGAGATCACACAGGGCTCACTGAGAGCAGAATTTAGCCCTACATTTTGACATTGACTAATGATTCTGTCCATGATATAGGAGACAAAAGATAGTACAGTGCATTCTCCCATAGTTGGGTTGGCTCTGCAGGGCTATCAGGTAGTAAAACCTCGTTATAGGGCCTGATCCAAAGCCCACTGAAGTCAAAGGAAAAACTCCCACAGGCTTCATTGGCTTTGGATGTTGCCTTGTAGTCACTAAAGTCAGCAGGGAGTGGATCTGATGGATAAGGAGGTACTGGTTTTGCATAATGACTTTTCTGACAATGGCTGCACTTCCAAAGAGTGGATCATGCAGCATTGAGCCCATCATCACTAGAGTGAGAAAGGGGAAAACTGGGCACACGCAGTACTTTATTAAATTCTGTAATCAGTCTGGTCATTTTATAAATATTTAACAAATGGAGGCGTCTGGGAAGAGAAGCCAAATTAAATATTATTTTCAGCTATTACAGCTCATGGTCGGTTACAAAGTTCTTGGAAAACATGCCAAGGGGATCCATGACCATGCAGTATTTTCAGGCACAGCATTTCTGGTCCCATTATTGCCGCTATTGACCTGGAAGCAGTTCAAAACGGATGTCTCACATCAATCATGTGAAATGTAGGGATTCTAGAACAATATCAGCATATGCACTTCCCTTATACTTGGTGATTCATAGATTCCAAGACCAGAAGAGACCTATGTGATCTAGTCTGACATCCCATATAACACAGGCCATAGAATGGGTGACCTGCTAAAGGTCTGCAAGATCAGTTCACGTCTCCAGAAATGTGGATTCCTAAAGGGGAACTGCAAAAACAAAACAAACAGTGGTCCATGTAAGCTGACTGGCAGTTCCCCTTCAGTTACTCACATCCATCGGAGTTTGCAGGATTGGGGCTCATGGGCTGAAGTTCTTGTTTCTTCTTAATACTGTATGATGAAGGCCTGGAAGGTCTGTGTTATGAGTTTTGATTTTTTCTGTTTGTTTTTTACCTTATAAATATTAAGAATATCAAATCTTGTCTCCCCTGTTTTTGCTGGAAGTTTCCTTGGAGGACTAGAGAACTAGAGTGAAAACTTTCTCTGCCCTTGGTTGAAGAGGAAAAGGCTCTGAAACTTTCACAAAGAAAGCTTCTCTCTCAGGTGTTTGTCAGCTCTCATTGTGTCTGTTTTGACATACAGAAAAAAGTCTGTATTTAACAAAGACGAATGTTTATTGCTTGGTTTTACATAACTTTAAAAGTTATGTGAGCTTTGAATGTTATTCATTAACTAGAGTTAATATAATTACCCATTTAGGTTGGTGTCACTCTTTGGTCCTCTAAAAAATGGCAAACTTCTCTTTTCAACATTTCTTCAATGGCATCGATGCAGCATTTACCCACATCATATATCAACTGGGGCAGATCTCATGTCAACAGCTTGACGACAATATACACCAACTGAAGATCTGCCCCACTGTGTGTATTTGGTGGGTGAATATAATGCTATTAAGTATAGCCAATATTCCTTAAAGCAGCCATCTGTGCAATAGAAAACAGGGCAGGGTGCTTTGAAGTGACTGTCCCGTGTCCATGGTGACTAGAGATGGGCAAATAATGCAGGCAATTACTGATGTAAGTTATTGTTCTTGGAAATGGATGCAGAAAGTGAATGTCTCATGAATACTTGTGCATATATACAATTATTGTGGTAAAGTCAGGCCAGATGGCTACAGAAAAGTATATCAGGACCAGTATGAGGACCCTAGAGGGTTAAAAACCCTCTGCCTCGCAGGCAAAGGGAAAAGCACAGGAGGGCAATTGACAGCACCTGGCCCCAATGAAGGGCCAGGCCAGGGGTATTTAAACCCTGCCTTCCCTAAAGGAAGGAGAGGGAACACTTGCAGTAGGGGCTGCTAGAAGGTCTGGGGCAGCTGCAGGACAAGGTTCTCTTGCAGGCCAGGAGACAGAGCTCCACTACAGCCAGGGGAGGCGAGGTAGTTGGGGGCGTCCCGACCATAGAAGGTGGAGGTAAAGCGTGAGACCCACCAGGGGGAAGTTGGCAGCTTGCCACAATATATTGAAGCAAAGATTTGAAGCAGAAGTGACTATCAAGTCCTCCTCCTGCTTTTAAAATAATCATACTGGCCATTGGGAGAGAAGAATGTACTCAGATGACTAATTGGAGAGTGACAAAGAGCAACGGCTTCGTTGCTGTCTAACTTGCAACGTAGGCGGAGCAAACAATACGTCCAGTACAGATCCATGTATCAGATACATCACCATTGCAACTAGATAAAGACGACATCATGGGGCTTAATCCAATGCTTTCTCAAGTCAATGAAAACTTTCCCATTTACTTCAGTGGGCACTGGACTGAACCCATAATGATTTATTTTTAAATGAACTAATCACTATTGTCCTCTTTCGCAGTGGTACAGTAGATGCTTGGGACTCTGCATCTGCTCCAAGTCATGGTTGCTTTGTGTTGTGTAATATTTTTTCTATGCACATGCATGTGCGCACACACAGGCTAATGAACATCTCTCTCCCCCCCTCCTACACCAAGCACTGCCTACCTGATGCTTGGAGTACCTTTCCCAGACCTGAAGCAGAGCTCCGTCTGGCTCGAAAGATTCTCTCTCTCAAGTCACCAACAGAAGTTGGTCCAATAAAAGATATTAACCACCTTGTCTCTCTAATATCCTGGGACTGACATGGCTACAATTAAAGTGCTTGTATTAAAAAAAAAAAAAAAAAAAAAAAAAAAGAGCTTTCAGCCAGGCTGAGCAATAGCTTACTTTGATCCATTTGTAACTAGATCTCAGCTACATGTAAATATCTTGTTTCTCCCCCAAGGCTTAGGCTGAGGTTGACTCCATTCCAAAGCGGTCCAGCCTTGACCATAAAGCTTTCTTAACCAGGAAAGCCTTTTTAGAAAAACTGTGATGTTTCCCAGCTGCCTTAAATTAAAGACGTGACAGTCGGTGCATGTCTAATTGTTATAGACTAGTAGGAACCACAGAAATTTTGAGATGGGCTCTAATTAGCAGATGAGAAGGCAGAAGGAGGAAGCTGAATAGTGATTATCTACAAAATCAAGTCATGTAGATCAGCAGAATCTGCATTGTTCAGGTACTAGGTCACGTACACTATTTCCTTTCATAATAGCACAGAAAGAATGCAAATGTAAAAGACCTACCAGGAGAGAGTCACACTTAGTGAGAGAGAAAAATGAAAAGCAAAGAAGAGAGTCATGGCTCTTCACAGACTTTACATCCTTCACTCTTCTGACAGGAAAGGGAAAAAAACTTTCTTCTATTTCTCTGCCATCACAACCCATGCTTGAGAACACTCACAGCAAACAGCCCCTAACTAGGGGATAGCTAAACCAAAACAACTGCCGGACTGAGTGAAAGCTGGAACTCCTGTACTAATGCCAGCCAAACTGAATCTTTATATCTACTGATTATACACAGGCTGAATACTGAAAGTTGCTGAAAAGTGGGTTAAGAAGTGAAATATGCCACTGCTAACTTGCTCCCCTCCCAGGAAATGGGCTCTTCCAGTTTCCTCACATGATTATCCAGGCACTTTCACTTTTCCATATATAGGAGCAACTCACAGACTGACAGCCGAAGTAGGTAGAGGTACAGACCACAGACAGATGCCTGACCAGTGCTCCTGCGCACACACAGACGCACATATAGACACACACTTCACATGCTCAATACAAGTTTTTGTGGAAAGTAGTAATTGACAGACGTGCTAGCCCTGCTGCTAAAGAAGCTGAGCTCTTCCACTCATCAGAAAGGGAAAGGCACTAAAGACAGAGTTCTTGAACTACTATTTTGACTAACCCATCAGGAAAAGGGTAAAAATCATGAATGGACCGGTGGATGGCTTATGTGACCACACTGTAAATGATGAAGTGACTTTCATGTTCACGTCAGAGTCTGTGGGAGAAGGGCATCCTGGTAAGTAACTGGCTGTGGGGAATACAGACAAGTCAGAATATTTTCAATTAATGTCTGTTTAAGAAACTCTGGAGTAGAATCTAGTCCATGTCAGTATTATAATACAGGGCTCTGGTGATGGTGGAAGATTTTTCTATTGAATGTTTCTCCATTTAGACTTCCACGTGCTCGCGGTTATGAAGCTGCTGTCACTCTAAGTCATGTCCACGTTCTGGCTGTGTGTTCCTTCCATATGGTGACTTGCTCTTGCTGCTGCTGTTTGGTTTTGCATCTTTCTTCCAGTGGATTACACTTGAGATCATATGGCTTCTCTTATAGCCTTGAGTTTCACACACATTGAGTTCCATACCCCTTGAAGTCTTGTGAAACCCTCCTGAAACTCTCCTGCCATAAAACTGCCTGTCACCAATGACGGGAATATTTCTAAGCAGGCTATTTAAAACCCGTTAAAATCAAAGGCCCCCATCAGCTATGCATGGCAGCCCCCTGTTGTCCCCTCTGTCGCAATGGTCTGTTTGTTGTTAAAACAAGCAATTGCTTAAGCTGGCAGTGGGCAGTTATTTGCTAAACTTTATGTATTGTCAGCAGAGTTTAAATTTCATTTAATTTGAAAACAAATGATCTCCCATAAACATGGAATTTGTGCCAACAAAAAGTATTCCCACAAATGAGGCCAAAGGACAACGACCCATCTGATGGCCTTTAAAGTGTATTTTAAATTAACACATCCTGTTACTTTTGCCATGACAATACCTTCCAGGTCTATGCACTCACTTATGTAAGGGTGAATAATCAAATGGGGCAGGTGGAGAGATGACCTATCTGAAAAGAGGACAAAGATCAATGATGAAACCAAAACCTGCTCTGAATTTATGCTTCTCTAATTTTTGCTGACCTCCATAATATTAACTGGCTACTACAGGTCAAATCCTCAGCTGATGCAAGCAGGTGTATCTCTGACTTCAGTGGCATTATGCCAGTTTACAGTGGCTGAGGATCTTTCCCAATTGTCAGTGGCTGATGTAACATGACCAAAAAACAATGACACCCAACTGAAGGATAGGTTCTGCCTTCGCGTTTACTCAGCAACTATAGAGCACAGAAGATTAATAGAACCAAGAGTCTTATGTCATTCTAAAGACTACTTTAATTTAAAGCAAAACTTTCAAGGACGATGGGTTCTAAATCTATCTTAATTATATTTTAAATTCCTTCAGTCAGTGACGGTGAGCCTCAAAGCATTTGGAGATTTGGTTCAGATAAATACCGAAAAGTTTAGCAGCTTCACTTACCTTCTTTCCCTTTCCACTCTTTCCGCTTTTACTCTGTTCTCCTATTCTTTGTTCTGACCCATCTTTCAGTTTGGCCGACCCCCACATTCCTTTTATCACCTCTAAAGTCCCATTACCCCCACGTTCCTCTCTCAACTCCCAAGGGCTGCATTGATGACCTGCTCCTTCTTTATAGTTCCCATCAGCTCCTTAATCTCCCAGTTCCCTTTCTGGTCCCAAACAGGACTAACTGCACCACTAGTGACTTGCCATAGAGTGTTCAGGCTGGTCTCTCTGCCTCCTGAGCCATTTGGCTGTGTTATTTAAAGCTCCCACATTTCATGGCTTCCATGTGTAACTGGAATCTCCTCTGGCCTGGGGAAAACTTTGGAATTTGTAATATTTGTGGACAGCATCTAGCCCAGCAGAGACTGCTAGGGCTCTGAAGGTTTTGGGTTGTATTTCAGGGAAGAAAGGAAGTTTGTAAGTGAGAGAAGAATGGAAGATGAAACATGCCAGGCCTTTTTGAATTCTACCAAATAAAAATATTTGGATTTATTTGGTTCAAGTCAATGTTGGGGCTAATGCATGGGCCGGTGTTTGTTCTTTCTAAAAACCTTCCCAACAAGAATCTCCAGTCCTCCAGCCTAAGGCAGGCAGGGTGGCACTAAGGCACCCTTTGCAACTCCCTGGTTCTGGGTCTCTGTCATACTCTAGCAGTCAATAGCCTCTAGGTGCTCTTCTGGCTGCAGCTGTACCCTAGGCAAAACCGTCTTTTCCCTAGCTATGCTTTTGCATCAGGCCTAGGGAGCGGGTGATGTAGAAGCTGTAACGTTAGCCCTATGTTGCCCAAGAATTCCTCTGTATCAGCTGACCATTTAAGCTAGGCTTAAGTCTGCTTTGTGTAGATTTCACTGTGCAGCCAAACGGACTTGACACAAAACACCTGAGTGGTGCAAAGCAGACTTAACAGGGCAGATCCTCAGCCCTAAGGTCCATTGGAGGGCATCTGATAGGAGAACACTATTGAATACATCAGACTAAATTCTTACACTCTACCTTCCACCAATGTGTTCTTGCTAAATTTGTTAATGGCTCAACCCATTGAACGTGTATTCAAATACAGGCTTCCTCCCTAGTCGGTTTTCATTCTTTCATCTGGTCCTTCCACAGAAGACTGAATTTGTGACTCTACAGTAATATCTACTGCAGTAATCGCTGCAAGAATATGAATAAGTAATCAAGAATATGAATTTTCTCCAGGATTTCAAGTTTGCTAAGTGCTAATGTTAAAAATAAACTTTATTGAATACATTCAGTCTGCCTAAAGGTCTGTATAGAACTGACAAAAGTAATGTATATGGAAAAATTCTCAGGCAATGGTGGGGGATGCCAAATACTGCCAAGCTGGAATTGTGCAAATAGCAAGTGAGAGTACTTTATAACAGAAGACAGAGGCAGGCAGGGGCGTGCTTATATATCATAAAGCACTGAAACAGATGAGTATTTATTACCTATAAATGCTTTGAATATTGTGATCAGGGAAGATGAGGAACTAGTTACACGATTTTAAGTAAAGTTGAAGCAAACCAAATGTTTGGATTCTGATCCAGATTTGAGGAATCCAGCCAAAGCGAATTTAAAAAAAAAAGCATTAAATTAAAATTGGTTTGTAAAACTCTAAACAAATCTGCAGTTTGAGTCACAGGTTCATGCCCATGTTTACATCCACATAGATTTGCAGCCCTGATTCTGCTGTCACTTACAGTGATGGAACTCTGTTGTCTAAAGTGGAGTTACTCCTGAGGTTTGCTTTGAGTGTCCACTGAGAACAAGCCCAACAAGTCAAAGTACTGTGGTAATCTAAGTCAGTAAACATATAAGGTGAAAGTTGGCCTTCACCTAAAAAATTGTGTGAAACCACACATTTCTACTCAAAACCATAAATGTTAGGTTCTCTCAAAATTAGGTCCAAATCCAAGATGGAGCCTGAAATACTGCCCATTCAGGAGTCAACTGTAGTTTTCAACGGGGCTGGGATTTCATCCTGAATTTGTAACCAAAACTGATACCAATTGACTCTGGCATAGTTGGTGGTTTAATTGTGAACGTTTCTCTGTGACTCCCCTTTTAATTTGCAGTTAGCCCCTGCCATAGAATGTCCAAAATGCCCATTGTTTCTCTTGGTGCCTTTTAGAATATAAAGATTCTGCAGCACAAAGCAACATTTCTTCTGGAAAAAGAGGTGCTTAATGTCAGTGTGTTTTCTGTTGAGACTGGTGGGAGATGTCAGTACAGTAATACCTTAACATACAAGCGAGTCAACTTACGAGTTTTTTGAGATGCGAGTCGTTGCGCGGTCGATTTTTTGCTTTGAGTTACGAGTGAGCTTATGCCACCCGCCGCCACTAGGAGGAAGCGTGCGAGCATTCAGTTCATGTGTTTATCTCGCCTTGCTCGCATCTTTGTCTGACCTTCAAGGTAAATACACTTAATAAAACCAGTTTATTTCTTTACATTCTCTTTTATTATGTATTATTATTTTTTATACATTATTTGTTGTTTATAAAGTACATTTTTCTTATTTAAAAACATGTAAAAAAATTGGGGTGGTTTTTGGGGGGCGGGACGGATTAATAGCATTTCAGTTAATTTCAATGGGGAAAATTATTTTGACATACGAGCAAATTAAGTTACAAGCTCGGTCACAGAACGAATTAAACTCGTAAGTGAGGGTACTACTGTACTTCATAAAAGTGCTCCAAGTTTTTGATGTAAAATCTAGAATGGATTCTTTGAAGGAAGTTACTATTTCAGTTGTCAAGGAGGGCAGGAGAATCTTCTTTGGACATTGCACTCAACAACCTGGCTTTTGTTGCAGTTATGTATGTATAGGTCACATCATCTTTCCGCACTTCTAAAGGGGTAGAAAAGAAATTCTCACAAACTGATCACTTATAGAATCAACATTGAGTGTGCAATCTCTGACGCCTTCTCCACATCTTGCACTCTTTACAGAAATTGAAGTAATCAGGAGAGCAAAAGGTCATGCTAATAGCTCATGTACATTATAAAAAAAAATCTAGCAGCCTTTGTTTGCTGTTGGTGGATATCCAGTTGAAGGGGTGGGATTTTAACAGAGTTTTTGCTCTTCTTTTTAAAAGGGTTAATAGATTTTTAAAAATCATCATGCTGATAATTAAAATGACAGAGTCCACGTGTTACAGATAAACTAATGCTTCAGGAAAAACATTTAGAACCTCAAGAGCAGTAACAGCTCAAAAATGTTCATATTGCTCTTCCTCTTCTGGACACTATGGGGACATTTGTTTGAAAATGTGTTTCATTTGTGACTAGTGATTAGCCTGCTCTTATCTGAATATTATAATAGTTTCCACAAAATTGTGCTTGAGAACACTCCAAGAAATAAAGCTCCTGGACTAGATCAGCTGGTGTGATCCAGTCTGCTCTTTCCATATAAATGTTCCTTTCAACAAGTGAGGGAGGAGAAAGACAGGGAATATGTTATTTATTTAGATGTAATGACCTCCTGTAGCATGCTTTATGCATCACGTGTATTAAAAAGACCAGATTCAGCACAAACAAGTGAGATCTGACAATAATTAATGAATTGCCATTACACAAGCCTGCCAAGTAAACATTATATAACAACTCCTTGTCTCCCTCCTCAGCAGCTCAATCTCTTCAAAGCTCTCAAAATAAAGGTGGGCTTTGCAAAAGTGGGATTTTGTTCCCAGAAGTTTAACAAACCTGGGCTCTGCTAGACTAAGGAGGAGAGAATTCCAAATTCCAATTCAAGCACCGCCACTACTCACGAGGTCCCAAGCCATTTAAGATGTGCTCTACTTTGAATAGTCCAGTAGAACTGACTGGCCAAGAATCCCTCTGGCCAAGAAAGGGAATCCATGCTGCATCCTCTTAGACGATAGGGAACACAATGCCTTCCAAAGCACAACGTGCTAAGTCACAATGACTCCCAGCTCCCAAACCTTTGGCATTTAAAACCTAAACTCTCCTCTCCACCCAAAATGGCGGATGTAACTTTAAGCAGAATTGCCTTAAAACACAATTTCTTTCAGAGCTTTCCATGAAGTATCAGGAAGTCCTTCAAGAATACAATAATGAAAAAAAGAGTTTCCACTAAAAATTCTTAAGGTTTTCAACCATATTAAAACTACCCCAACCAACCAACAGCCCAACCTTAATATTGTACAGTGAAGATCACAAGAAAGTCAGAAAATGCAAGCTTTTACAGTAGACTTAAATTATTCAAGTTGCACCTCCTGTGTATCTTATGGCATTTAACATATACAGTATTAGTAAGCAATACATTTAACAAAGAACAGAAAAGCAAAATATTGCATACATTCAGTGTAACTGAGTTCATGTGTGCCCTCACTTTTACATTTGACTTTTTTTCATTTAAACAGTGCAGCCTTAAATGATACACTGTCATAGTCTATTTTTATTTAACAATCCTGTGTATTTTGTAAAATACAACCAATGGAACAGAAGGAAATATGGGCAAATGTGTGGGGGGAGAACGTTTTCTACCACCACCTTTAGGAGTAGAGGTCCAATGGAAAGTTTTCCACTAAGAAGGATGGAAAGTTGGGGTTTTGGCAAAATGAAAATTTTTGTGGAAAGTGCATTGCCTAATTTTCTCATTGGTTTGGTCAGAAACCTGAATTTTTTGGGCTGAAAACAAAGAGTGTTCAGACTTTGGCAGTTTTTAGATGAAAATGACAAACTTCTATTGAAGTTCTCCAGTTTTTGATTGCTGAAAATCAAACATTTAATTTTGGGGTTTTGTAAACTCTACCTTGGAAGAGAAAACCAAGCTGGGCTCTCTGCAGGCTACTGCATCATAACAAACACACTGCATTCCAAAATTAGTTGACAGTTTTAATGACGTTGCATGAAACATAGTAGTGTCTATCTCGCCCTACCCTAGTTATATTGGCTATGCAGCACTGCTGATGTCAGTAAAATCTCATTTGTTTCAATGAAATAAGTAGATGTACTGCAAAGAAACATAGGAGAAAAGAGGCGGATATTTTTGGAGAACTTGTTTTTCTACAACAGGAAGTGATTTATTAAGAAAGAAAGTGCTTATTTACTTGGTTGCTCACTTAACTATAAACATATTTCAATGAGAGGTAAGGAATTTTTCAGCAACTTGAACTTGTTTTTTCACCAAATAATGAAAGGTTTTGTTGAAATCCAAACTGTACACAAAATAAGGTCAATTTGAACAAATCGCCAGATGCACAAAATTATTAAGGGGCGGGGGGAAGTTTTGAGATAGTCGAAAAGGGACATTTTCTACTTTTTCAAAACAAAAAGTTTGTTTTTCAAGGGTAAATGACTGTTTAGAAATTATGGAAAATTTGGACTAAGAAGAGAAGAAAAAAAAAGGTCACAATTGGAATGCTAGGTTTTGAAAAGATGAAAATGAAATGTTTCAATTGACCCAAACCATTTATTTTTTTTTAGTTTGTGAAAATTTTTATGATTTTGGCCTTTTTCCCCCGATTCAGGACAAAATACTATTGATAGCTTGAAAATAATTCATGGAACAGGAAAATTGTTTCCTGGCCTGCTCTAATTTTAATATTTGCCTATTTAAAATTAATTCTTCTCAATTAGGAAGCTCTGGCATAACAGATATTACCCCATATTAGTTCGTTAACCATAGATTTTAAAAGAAGACTGACCATACCAGCTGAAACGTTACATATTTAGCTTATCTTTTTTACATCTGATATACTTTCAAAGTCAGCTAGATTGATTTTTCAGTGTACTATGTTCCACAGGGTGAGGAAATGCACTTTTCTGGAATCAATCCTCTAGCTACAACTATTCCTCATAGAAGAATTTTTCTTTGAGTCAGTTAAACCTGTGAATCCAAAGACTCTTGGGGGCGCTTCAGATGTTCTGAGCACCTTCAGTTCCTATTAACTTTGCTTATGTGGCATTCAACTGTGGGGCCTCATCACTTCTGAAAATCAAGCCCTTTTTATTTGGACAAATATATTTATGACAAATGGATGTCCAAGTATATGGAGAAAAATTCATATGATATATATATTATATATACTAATACTATAATATAGTATAATATATATTATAATAATATATTATATATATATATATATATATATATATATATATATATATATATATATTATACACACACACACCCCTACATAGAACACTCCTAATTTGCAGAGCTCAGCTTTTTTTGTTAAAATACTAACTAAGGAGATAGGTCAAGAGTGGAGCATTTTAAGACAGTTGGGTCATCAATTCTCTTAGAAACTGCTTTTCCCTCTATAGCCAGCAAGAGCTATTTTTCTACACAATCAGCACATTTGCTGTAGGAACTTCACCCACATGATGCTTGGGTTTCTAGATGACAATTTGTAAAGGTGGTTCTCTTGGGACAATCCGAGATGTTCAGTCTCAGGCTTTTTATTTTTATTTTTTTGGTCTAGTAAAACCATCAGTCTAGTGACAATGCAGCCGTACCTTTAAAACACTGTCCTGTGGGCCTGACTCTCAAATTAGGGAAAAGACTATTTTGTGTGGTGCAGGTAAACTTGCTATTTATCTGTTTGATATAAAGCGTTTGTGATTTTTTTTTAATTAACTTTGCGGAGGATAATGCATCCTCAGAGATGGGTGAAGTACTCATGAGTTAATGATGAGACAATATCCTGTCATACTTGGGAGCTAATAAAAGGACTTGGACAGTGGAGATCAGAAAGTTAAATAGCAAAATCCAGTACAGGCATTTCCTGCTAAGCAGAATCAGTGCTAAAAATAGGAATGTTGAACTTTATATTAGAGACCAAAACTAATATGCAGTTGAATTTCCTTAAATGTAATGCATTGTTCAGCTGATCAGTCAAATAGAGAGAACTCTCATGTGCTAACTGGTGAACCTGAAACCCGATTTATCAGGAATCCCTCAGGTCATATAATTAATGATCCTAATCAGATAGTGCATGAATTCTGAGTGTTTTACAGCCTAATTTAAGTCTGAGGGATGCTCTCAGCATGGTAGGAGAGATGAAATTATTTTAAAATAAATTAATCTCAGAGATTAATAGATGGTAAAGGTCAAAAAGGACCATTATGATCATCTGGTCTGATCTCCTTCATAATAATAGGTCAGAATTTCACACAAGAACTCCAGCATCAAGCCCATAATTTCTGACTGAACTACAACATACTTTTTAAAAAAGATAGCCAATCTTGATTTTAAGAGACGGAGAAGTCACCACATCTCTTGGTAAACTGGTCCAGTAGTTAATTACTCTTGCAGTTAAGATTTTGCACCTTATTTCCAATCTGAATATCACTTAATCTTTCATCCATTGGCTCTTGTTATGCCATTGTCTGCTAGATTGACATCTCCCATCAGAAACTGTCTTTCCATGCACATAGGTACTTATAGATCAAGTCACCTCTTAACTTTCTCTTGTCCAGTTTATCAAAATAGATTGAACTTAATTTCTCAGTATATGACAGGTTTTCCAAACCTTGAATCATTTCAGGTAGCTCTTTTCTAAACCCCTTTCAATTTTTCAACAACTGTGAACTCCACAACAGGATATGGTATTCCAATCACAGTCTAATTAAGGCCATATACAGAGATAAGATCACCTCCCCACTCTTATACATCCAAGGATCACAGTCAGTCTCCTGGCCACAGCATTACACAGAATACAAGTTCAGCTGGTTATCTACCATGACCCTGAGTCCTTCGCAGAGTCACTGTTTTCCAGGATACAGTCTGCTACACTGAAAGTACATCCTACATAATTTGTTCCTAGACATGTGTCCTGGTATTTGGCTATAAAAAGCTTCTCTCTTAGGCAAGCGGAAGGCCTCTCTTTACCCACTGACACCCCAGAAATATCAGACACATTAAAGATTTTCTAAGTCACAAATTTCCAGGCCCATGCAAAAACCAGAACAGTTCATTCTGCAGCCTCTGCTCATGTAGTGTAGTGGTTACTCTAGTGAACCACTGAGACGTGTCATGAAAGTATCAATATATGACATTCATCCATGGCATGGAGAGCCAGCACAAGGCCCTCTGCACTATATGCCACAAAGGGCCTGTGAGAGATTAGGGATGGAGCGGCCGCATGAGAGGTTCTGCACATCACTTGTGTGCTGCAGAAAAGATCTCTGTATTAACCCCGCTGCACTGGGGATTTATGCCGATCTGCTGGAAGTCCTGCTTTGAGCAGGGGGTTGGACCAGATGGCCTCCTGAGGTCCCTTCCAACTCTAATATTCTATGATTCTAAAGTGACATCTCATGCAAATAGTGTGAAGGCCTATAGCTGGAACAGTAGCCATGGGTAGGAGAACAGAACTTCACAGCAGCCCTAGTAACTAGCTCTGTGTTCACTGACCACTAGGGTTGAGGGTGGATTTCACATCCCCAGCCCTGCTGCACTTCAGCCAAGTACTCAGACTCGGAGTCTTTGCATGTATAATTTTTGCCTTGGTCCTTGAAAACTTGGCTCTTGCTCTTTGTGGCAATGACAGCTTCCAAGATAGCACATAGAGATCAGTGTGAACCAAAACCCCACAGCCAGGTGCTCCCGAACTTTCTGTATGCGGGTGGCTAGGAATGCAGACTCGATTCCAAATACTGCAGCTGGATCCTCCCAAAGCCTGCAGATCCAAACACCTCTAACTGGGGGTAGGAGTGGGCAATTTACAATCCAGATCCAATTTTTGCCATTCATTTTTGGTATTAATGTGGCTGATGCTGGAAATAAAACTGTTCTCCCACAAATGACATCTTTATCTGAGCCTCCACTTGTCATTCTATCAACTGTAGCCGAATTTATCCCTTTCTTTTGCTATTAAATAAATATCTCAAAGTCCCAAATTATGCTCCTCAGCTAAACACTGATTTCATACAAATCCAGACATTGAGGTGTCAGGGAGAAATTCACATATGTAGTCACTGGATTCATAATGCAATTGCATCAAATAACTGAACTTAATAATAAACAGGTTGTTAGGAAAACTAAAATCCTACTGACTAAGATGAGTCTGTAGGCATGCAGCCCAGCCCAGCCAGGGTGTTGCAGCTTTTCCTGGGGTCCAGCACCTGGGTCTCCAGAATGAAAAAGCTGTCATTTGGGGAGTCTTTAGCCTCCAGCCCACCCAAGGAGGCAGGGCTAGCCAAAGCAGTCTGGAGCTCCCAGCCCTCGAGCAAGGTGGGGCTGTTAAAGTCTGGTATCTTCTGGCAGGCAGGTTCAGAGGAGCCAAGCACTCCCGGGGTAACTAGGGAAGGAGGGAGAGGGAGGAAGGCCCACCCAACTCCACTGTATCCCAGACCAGGGCCCTATCAGTGGCAAAGGGGTTTGCTACTAAGTCAGCGGGGTTCTAGCCGAAACACGCTGACTGGCTTGAGCATAAGCTCAGCCCGACTGTAGCTGGTTGGCCCTGGCTACTTCCTCCCACCCTGAACCCGGGTATCTGAAATCAGGCATCTTTCTCCGACTCTTCGGAGTAACTGGCTATCGGGAGTCCTACCAGTCCCTCATCCGGGGGCAGCGGCAGGTCCGGGAACTCCTCGGGTCGTCAGCGAATGGCAGCTCCTCCAGATTCCAGGGTCCCGCTGAAACACCAGGCCCAGGCAGCTCCAGTGGGTCCCCAGCAAGGGGCAGCTCCCCTAGGTGAAGGCCAGCCTGGGGGGGAAGCAGGGGGTCCTTCTAGTCAGCAGTCTCCCATAGCGCTTCCCAGGTACTAGGGCTTGGCAGCCCTTCCCAGTCATGATGACCCAGTGGCCCGATCCAGTCAGTAGGGCCCAGCTGAACAGGCAGGCCTTGGAGACTCTAGATGGTTTGCACTGCTGCAGGGCCTGGGTCAGGCCCAAGCTAAAGGAAAGGCACATCCTTCTCTGGCAGCAACTTCTCCTTGACTGAGCTGTTAGGCTGGCTTTTATACCTCCCCTTCCTGTCCTGGCTCCACCCCTCTGCTCCCAGAGTATTTGGTTTGCAGGGCTTCGATCTGCCCAGCAGGGGGGTTGCAGCTTTTTCTCTGGCCCAGGTTCCAAGGCAGGTCACAGCACCTTGCTACAGAGTCAAACTAACCATTTTGTGCTCTAGGAAGGACTGGCTGCTCTAGCTACTGCCTTTTCTGTTGGTTAAAGTGGATATAGCTTTTATTAATATGCTTTACTTATTTGGAGAGGAGAGAAACCCAAAACCAAATGAACATATCTGTTTAGCAAAAGAAGGAGCTGGGATCTTTGGGTGCATAACCTCAGTCATATCTAGGACTGGTCCTTGGTATTTTATGCCTTCAGTGAGCTTCAATTTGTAATTCCCTCCTGCTCCTTTCCTTTCTACCCCACCTTCCTTCCACACCCAGTAAAGTGCAGGGATTATGGGGAGAAGGCTATGGAGGCATTGGAGTCATCAAATATTTGCCCTCAAAAACAATCAAGAGACAATCTATGGATGTTTGTAATTTCTTTAAAGATTTTTTTTTTTCAAAGTCTCTTTCTCTTTACCTGCTGCATTCCTTTATTCTGCCTTATTGTGATGTCAACAGTCCATATTTTCTGAAGAGTACTCTCTTTTTAGATACATAGTTCTCTTCTCTTTCAGATAAGATCTGTGATCAGATCAGCGATGCTGTACTAGATGCTCATCTTAAACAAGATCCAGATGCCAAAGTTGCTTGTGGTAAGGACACATGTATTTCCTTCTTTCACTTAGACTAGACTACTTTACAATCAGCTGCTTGCAATTCCCCATTTGTAATGTATAAATGTAGGAGGTTGACAGCAGCATGTGCCCGTTCATTTTTTTATTTTAATTATTGTGTTTAAAAATATATATACGGCAAAACAAAAAGATGAGAATAAACAATTATACAGTGTCACAACCTTGTTTCTCAAAGAAACTGAATTTGAGGATTCGAAACAAATCAAGTTACTAGAGCGAGAGAGAGAGAGAGCCTAAAATAACCAAACCAATGGTACAGTTAATTTGTAAACGTGATTAGTATTCCAGAGGAAAAGATTTAATTCTACTGCAGTGAATCTTTCAAAGAACCCATGACCATTTGTAGTAAAAGGCACTTACTCGAATTTACATTTTTCATTGCTAACTCTAGGTTTTGTTGCTGACAACTCTGTTTTAAGCACTATTTTGGTTATTTCTGCCAGTTTTTAACATGCTGAAACCACTGAAATTTGACCCCTCCCCCCCATTGAGAAAGACAGCAACATTTCTCCAAATTCTCAGCTTTGCAAAGGGCCAATGGCATCATTTTCATGATGGAAATGATCCATTTCCCCCTCAACCCTCGGCATGAGGCCTGTGGTCCCACTTAAGCTCTCAAAATAGAGTTTAATTGAGACTCATGTGTCCTTGGACTGGTGCATTCACTGAAGAAACAGCCACCAGGTTTTTTTCTCTCTGCCCCAGTTTCTCAACAGTGGTGCTTAACGCCCATTGGAATGAATAGCAGGTAGGTAGCTAAAGACTTTTGAGGATCTGGGCCTTCCTCCTTAAAATGGAAGCAAGGTTGCAAAACAAGGGGCCGTTAGTGTGGATTGTTTGGCCCAAACTTACTCCTTAGCAGGGAGGAAGGATGCCTTTATGGTTCAGCCACAGGAATGAGGCTCAGGAAATTGCTTTGTGCCTCAGTTTCCTCATCTGTTGAATAAGCATATTAGTACTTCCTTCCCTCAAGGGGTATTAGTGAGGATTAATTGCCAGAAGTGGAGTTATTTGCAATAGCATGCTGAGTTATCCAGCCCACACTTACACCCCTACTTTCTGTCTTCCCACTCTCTGTAGAGACAGTGTGTAAAACAGGGATGGTGCTGCTCTGTGGGGAGATCACATCTCTTGCCGTTGTCGATTATCAGCGAGTAGTTCGAGACACAATTAAATACATCGGCTATGATGATTCAGCTAAAGGTTGGTGGAAAAAGTCCAGGAATCATGTTTTTTGGCAACATGGTGTGCTGGTCAGTGAGTAGTTGCAGACCAGGTCTGTCTCCACTTGCATAGTTGTGCTTCTGCAAGCTGGATCAAATCATATGCCTTGGCTAGAAGCTGTTCAGATACTGCCATGAGAGAAACATTCTGACTCCATCCCCTACTGAGGAGAAACTATTCACCGTCCGGTTAAAGCTCACAGCAGGAAAAGGTAGCTAGGAGGAGAATTCTTTTAACTGAAGCGTGTTGGCAAAGTAGCATAAGCTGCTAATTTGCGCTATAGAGTCCATTTCTCAATCTAACTCCCTGCAACTTGCGTGTTATTTAAGTGGCCAACCTGACTAATGTAAATTGGTACACTGGAGTGGAAAGAGAAGACTTGGTGAATTCATATATTATTTATTTATTACAGTAGAACCTACGGACTGAAATTATAGACCAAGCCCCCATTGTGCTTGGCACTGTATAAACACAGAACAAAAAATCAGTCTCTGCCCTGAGGAGTTTACAATCTAAGGAAATTTTGTAGCACTGTAGATTGTATTAATGATGCAAAGAACACCGTGTTTGATATCCAACACACGTTTCAAAGTCCAGTTGCAATCTCTATAAATGTATCTTATTATTTACACGTTGCAAATGTTTTGCAGTTACCACGAAGATTAAGTGTGTTTTGTTTTTTTTAAAAACATTTGGTAGCAGTATTTCCTGGTTGAGATAATCTTGTTGCTACAAGACTCCTGAAGAAAGAATGGTGGGAGAATGCTGTAAAAGCACATCGGCTAATTGGCTCCAAAGAAGAATATTATGTAACAGAGTAACATTGCTCTCAGAAAAAGCTGTCAGATCCAATAGTCTAGAAATTTCTTTTACCCCCTTACCACCAAAGCAGTGTGAGGGTAGTGAACACAGTCAAAAACCCTACCCTATAGAAACTATAGGAGCAGAGCTAAAAGGGGTAGAATTGCATTCAGCTTTTTCCCTTATGGAATCCTTTTCCATCACAACCTACTTAAAGGCCGTGGAGTGTTCTTCAAGTGGACACTTGTTTGGATGTACATATTTGATGTACAGGTGTTTGATCTTTCATTTGGTAAACAGCTGGTGTTTTTGGGACAGGTGAGTGTAGGGAAAAACTGGGGAGGAAAATGAGAAGTTCTGTCATAATATTCTGCAAGTCCTTGACAATTTTTTAAAAAACTTTTTCACACTTGTCCTTAGAAGGCGAAGTTCTGCTTTCAGATCTGGATGGCAAGTCTCTAATCTGCTTTACTTAAATGTGTGGATCTCCCGTTGACCCCCATGGAAGGTCCTTGTATACATGGAAAACAAAATATCAGAGCGGAGAGCCACCAAGAGGAGAATTTTGTTGAAAGTATCTACTTGGCGGAAAATACAGTGGGCCTTTACTGTTGTTCAATAATGTTGTAGAGTTTTCCAAAATATTAATTCCAATTATATACAGATTATGCTATTCTTCAGGAGGGGCTCTGCTGTTGGATTATTTCCCAGGGGCTAGTGGAGAAAAGAGAGAAAATATTAGCAATGCTAATGGCTCTGTTGCTGAACCTTGGGTTGAAGTTTCAGAAACAGAGAAATTAAAGGTGAAATATATCTATAGTATTATCTTCCATATGTTCCTACTAACAAAGAATTGTATCCTAGGTTGTTCTGTTGAGTGTTTTGTCTATTTCAGCTTCAAAGAAATCATGTGATGGGGCTTCTGCCATTTACCTAGGGAGAATATTCCAGCCTGACAGATGGCCCTGATAAAATATTCTTGATATTCAGGATGAATGGTCTTTTATTTAATTTCATATCCTAGGGCTAATGAATGAAATTTCCTTAGATTTTCCCTCCTTGGTGTTTATACCCTTGCAATGATGAAATAGCATGTGTAAGCCCTGCTGGGGGTCAGCAACTAAGGTCAGACATTTTCTCTTTTGTGATTTCTTGTTTTTCATGATGTTTGGGATTTTTCTGAGCACTGCTTTAGACTAATTGCCTGTGATCAAGCAACTAAGAGAAATGAGGCCTCTCGGGAAAGTTGAGCAGAGAAAAAGAACACAAACATGTAGGGTGCAGATTATGAGTTTTGAAGGCATTGTCGTTCCGGATTGAAATTTCTGGAATATGGTTCCATGTAGCTGTGCTTAGTTGTGAAGAAAAGTTCATGTACTCCTGTGTCGTCTTCTAAATAGGCTTCGACTACAAGACTTGTAATGTTCTGGTGGCCTTGGAACAACAGTCACCTGATATTGCCCAAGGTGTTCATCTCTACAGGAATGAAGAGGACGTTGGTGCTGGTGACCAGGTAATCAAAAATCATCCACATTTACAAACACAATAGTAAAGTAAATCACACTCTACAATAATCCTATCAGCTCATTAGGGCAGCCCGCTACTACATTCCCAGCTCTGCTTTACTCCCAGTGCTAGGAGAGAGAGGCTCACCGTATCTCCTTAAAATAAAAATCTTTCTTCTGAAGAGATCAGGGATAAAAAGTGAGGGCTTGCCCACCCCATTGTCATATTTTCTACATCAAAGGTCACAGTCCTGAGAATTTGAACAATCTCATCCTGTGCTAACACAGAATAAAATTCACATTTGTGTGAATGCACTGAGGGAGCTCTCATGGGACACACAGAGCCAAATTAATCACTTCTTTGACGTCAATAGAGTTTCACCAAGGATAATTTTGGTCCACACAGTAGACCATGCAGCAGATCCTCAGCTAGTTTAAACTGTCATAGCTCTGTTGAAGTAAATGGAACTGTGATAATTTATACCAGCTAAGGATCTGGGCCCTAAAGCTTAGCAAAGTTAGCTTTTTAAAATGTGCTTCATATTAAATATTTCCTTTTGCAGCAGGACTTGCCCAAGATTAAGTAAGTAAATAGCAAATAATTAACAAAATGATTCAAGATCGTGTCATGGTTACATAACTCTTGAGATTTTAGATTGTAAGAAGGTGTTCACGCTCCATGTTTCAAGCATAAGCAGGATGGCAACATTTGTCAAATAAAGACAGTTCTGCCAGAACATTTGTAACTCTCACTTATTTCCTAAAGGCAGGGATCAATTTTAATATAATAAGCGTTCCACATAATTAAGACTGTCCAAGTCGTATTTCTGTGAGCTGAATAGCAAATGGAGATCATTATGGTTTCTTCCCAAGAGATAGACCATAAAATCCTGCAATGCCAACTGAAGCCAACATGAATGTGAGTTTAACATTTACAGTAGTTCTCATTAGCAGTAATATCTAGTTTATGGAAAGGTTGTTGAGAATTACAATAGAATTATCATGGACACTTGGAACCAAGGTAATATTACCCCCAAGCCCTCATGAGGACCAAATTAACATGCATTTCTATCAGCAGAGGAAGAAAATGGAAATGCATCTGTCTTAGATGCTTCCATGACTCCTATCACCATCTTACTATTTTAAATATATTTATCCTTGCAGCACCCCTGTGAGATAGGGCAGAGCTGTTATCTCCATGTAACAGGTGCAGAACTGAGGCACCGCGAGACAAAGCGACTATTACAAGGTCGCACAGATCAAAGCACTTGGCCATGCTCCCTCTTGACAGTATTCAGATAATTCCATGTATAACCTGCCATGCCACTGAAATGCCTGAGAGGAAAGAGTAACACCAAGGAAATATCCCTGCTAGCTCCCTGCATTGGCCTGTTCAGGCATTCATTCGTGAAAGTCCCCAACCCATATTTCTAATCCTATCTAGGCCACTTTACTCACTGTGGCGTTCTACCTAAGAAAGAAGCAGGGTCAGGTGCAAAATATGCCTGGATATTTTATTTCCATTTTTGCATTCAGATACATCACTTGTATTATATGGGGATAGTCCTTGCCGATATGGTAGGTTGAAGATTTTCTATCCGAGCTGTTATTTAGTAAAACACAAATTCTCACGAAAAAGTGTGATTGCCACAGAAAAATTTGAGTTTCTGTCATAGACTTTTCAGCCAAAAATTGAAAATGTTTTGAATGAAAACTGAAAACTATCAGGGCAGGGACTGTCTCTTATGATGTGTTTTATGCAGTGCCTACCACAGGGGAAGCCTGATCTTGATTGAGGCCTCTAAGATGCTTCTATACCACAAATAATAACAATCAAAAGTAATTGTAGGGCTCTTTACAGTTTGCCTCAGGTGAATGTTGTGGTCTCTACACACTTCTGTAATGCTCATATTAATAATTTAACAGAATTGAAAGCCCTGCTTCTCCCAGTGATTTAAAACATATCGCTTCCCTCCAATTACAGGGTTTGATGTTTGGCTATGCAACAGACGAGACAGAAGAATGTATGCCTCTCACCATTATCCTCGCTCACAAACTGAACACCAAGTTAGCAGAGTTGAGACACAGCGGTGATCTCCCTTGGCTTAGACCTGATTCTAAGACACAGGTAATATTTGCTTTCACTGATGGTGTCCCTCTGTTCACTACAGTAGCCATGGAAAGAATCCTTTACCGTCCTGATCACTTGCAGGCTATTAACAATCTTTCTAGTTCAGGAAACTCACTGTTTTACTCCCAAAAAATCCTGGATTTCTTTTTCCAATTTTTAATTACTGCTCTTTGTTCAGTTCAGAATGTCATTTTAAGTGGATAGCCCAGGATTTCCACATTATAACATACAGTGTGATGGCATCTTTCTACTTATTGCATATAAGCCAGTTCCTCTGCTCAGGATACAATCTCTTGACCGTAACAAAAACTGTTAGCATGCATGGACGTCTGACACAAGACACTGCATAGCACTGAAGAAGCATTTAATCCTTGGATACCAGGAACTAGGTGTTCCCTATTGCTTGAAGATGTGTCAGGAAATCTAAAGGGCAAATTTGGTTCATCGGTGCCTATGAATTAAGGCTAGAGTTTTCATAGAAGCCTAAGGATTTGAATTTCAATGGGATTTAAGAGCCTAATTGATTTAGGGTCCTATGAAAATCCCAGTCTTAATAGGTATTTCTATCAGTGTCACTGGGGAATGCATGATGTACAAAGGTAAAATATTTGCTTTGTACATGAACCTTTTGAACTTGGGTCCTCTTTGCTCACCAATGTATTAAGCAAACATGAAAACTCTGCACTTCATTCCTCACAACCCTGCATCCATTAAACTTTTCTCTTCTTTGTTGCCACAGGCCCTTCCTGTGCATCTGGTTTAGTCTGGCATGGCGCATGGTATGGTATATATATGGTATAGTATCATCCAGTAGTTTCTTTTACCCCCTTGTTCCTATTCAGGTCACTGTTCAGTATATCCAGAAAAATGGAGCTGTCATCCCAGTCCGTGTTCACACCATTGTGATATCTGTGCAGCACGATGAAACCATCACGCTGGAGTACATGCGCGAAACCCTGAGAGACCGTGTGATTAAAGCTGTAGTTCCTGCCAAATACTTGGATGAGAAAACAGTTTACCACCTTCAGCCCAGTGGGCGTTTTGTCATTGGAGGGCCACAGGTGTGTGTTCAGTTATTCCTTTGATCCTTCTACCAACTTGCTTAGTCTCGTCACGTTGGTTTACAGACTAATTTGTGTCCTCAGCCTGTATTTCTAGCAGAAGGGCACAGATAGAATACCTATTAAGAGACCAATCCTACACCACTGGAGCCAATGGGAGTTTCACCACTGATTTACATGGGAGCCAGACCAAGGCTTTCATGTGCTGGATTCCAAAGAAACCTTCAAGAGTGTGGCTATGTCATATACTTAGTGTTAACTTAAGTCCTCTATGTATAAGCAAGTTGGGCTCTCAGTCCTTTCTCAGGCAAAATCACCCAAGGAAGTAAATGGAACAGCCAAACATTTAGCAGCTCTTGTCTGGGGGCCCTGCTGTTCAGAGGTGCTCAGCGCACCCGACTCTAGTTGAAGTCAATTAAAGCTGCGGGCTCTCAGCACCTCTGAAAATCAGGCCCTACCTGGGTTTCTCCAAGAGGGGAATGGGAGTGAAAGTTTTGCCTGATTAAGGCATGGGAACCAAGATTTACGGTTTGATACAGCACTCATCGATGTCAATGGCAAAATTCCCATCAACGTCACTATTGCAGGACCAAGCCTTTAGTTCAGATTTTGTTTAAAAACATCTTCCTAGAACATTGTTTGTTCCACTTCCCCCCACCGTACTTCTTTGAATAAATAGGACAGCACCATATCCTCTTACCAGGGGCGCTTCTGACTGTAGGACCGATTTTCTATCTATCCCAAACAGACCTGTTTATCCTTCATTCTTGAAATCCATTAACTTTATTGAAACCTATCTCAGGTTTTTCTAGCATGGCTGTTACCATGATATCTGAGCACTAGCACGATGTGGTATAAGGCATGTGGCCAAAGTTAGTTTGTCATTGTACTATAACTTACAGTAGAAATGGTCAGGTAATATTACTAATAAAACAAGCTGTGCAGTATTAACAGTCTAATTAGCACCATCAGCACTGACAAATATTGTCCCTCTAAATAATGACATGAAGCTCATTGTAGCAAGCAACATAAATTCCTACTTTTTTCTGTTAGAGAGACAAGGTGGGTGAGGTAATATATTTTATTGGACCATCTGTTGGTGACAGAGACAGGCTTTCAAGCTACAGAGAGCTCTTCTTTTTTTCCTGGGACCGACACGGCTACGCCAACACTACTGTCTTCTGTTCTTACTCTGTTCTGTGTACCCTCCCAGAGGCAGAACACCACAGAAAAAGAAATGGCAACAGAACTAGAAATGGTGCTCTATGGAAGGCAAGATTATAGGGAATCCAAACCTGTTCGCACTTCCTCTGCAATTACTATGTCACTTACTTCATTTGGGTTCAGTGCCTCACATTTTCAAGACTAATGATAACATGAATTTTGGCCTGGGCAAGTTAAAAGCTGTGATTGCCAAGTTAAAATGAAACTTCTGAGGACTGTGTTCCCAACAGCAGCAGCACCTAGCGGTTCCCTGATTACATTACAACCCCTTTTTAAAGAGTGACTCTCACAGCATAACATTTACCAATATATGTGAGCTCTTTTTATCATCTTAAAAGAGATCTGTGCTTGAATACATTCTCTCCCATTCACACCGCACTCTCTCTTATTTGATCCTTCAGTTAAGTTATAATAATGCTAAGTTCATGACATCTCAGGCATTCCCACTGAAACTGAATGTGCTACCCCAAATCCAAACGTTCGGAATGCACTGCAGGATCAAGCAGAAGATTCCCCAGGGGAGTGGGCTTTTATGCAAGCTGGGAGAGCTGTAATTCCATTTTCCATCACTCAGACATTTCTTAATAGAACTGGGCAAACACTCCCAAAGATTTTCTGTGAATATTTGCTCAATCTTTCTAAGTAAAGCTTTGGCTTTCCTTTCATATTTGCTAACTGCAAACATTCCAGTGATTGAATTTACTGGCATGAATTCTCTATAAACAGCATTTCAAAGTTCACACACAAATACAAACTACATTTTAAACTTGCCCATGCTAGTACTCACATGGGAAGTACTTAAGCATTCATCCAGTTCGGGAGCAGTAAGACTACCATGGGAGTTAAATGAAGAGTTGTAAATGATCGACACAGCTCAAACAGGAATATCAGCTACTCACCGTTAGCAGGTGGTGATCCAGGTAGCTGTGTAGATGGCTAGTGGGGATTACTAATTTCTGTTGTATTTGCTCATTTATATCTTAATATATACATAACAGTCATAAACTTTAAATGACTAAGAACCCGCATGTCATGTGCATCACTGATTTAGGTAGCCTTCTCCTCTTTCCCCAGTTATCTCTGTTACTTCCATTTGTTGCATCTTGTTTTAATTAGACTGGGAACTGGTTGGGGGTCCTTGACTGTGTTTTCCTGTATAGCTGTACTGCATCCAGGATAATGAGATCTCGATCCTGACTAAGACCTGTGGGTGCTGCCATAGTACAAATTATCATCAATAACAATAACAACATATCCCTACAGTAAAAATAAAACCGCATGAAAGTGAGCTGGTTAATTTTAAATTGTGACTGCATATGAGGAAATCAAATACAGTATTTATAGTGAATTATTCACTCAGCTTTAGATCTTATCCAAAATAATAGAGCCTAATCCTGCTTCCATTAAATCAGTGGAAAAACTCCTATTGATGTTAATGGAACTTTTAGCTTGTAAGTAAATGTGTCTTTGTTTTCAGTATGGTTTCAGTATAAAAGTTACTTTTTAAGCAGATATATGGGATATAGCGGCTGCTAAGAAAGTTTAGAATATATGCCTTTGAAAAAGGCGTTAGGAAATCGTACTTGGTAACAATAGCCAGCTTGCAAACTCTTTGCCTGATCACTAAATGCTCCTCATTAATGTCTTGATCAGTGAAAATCAGTGGGAGTTTTCCATTCATTCTAGTAGGCTTTGAATCTGGCCTTAAAAGAACTTATATAGCCATTCTTATGGTAATTCAGGGAGATAAGTTCATTGCTACAGTTGTCGTTAAGAATACACAAGATACAAATATACACAGGCTTGCTTTCTGGGAGTCTCTATGCGAGAAAATTAACTGAAATCATCAGTTGTTTTAAGGGCTCATTCCTTGGAGACAGTATAAAAACACGATAGTGAAATAATGGAATTCTTTTTTCACCAAAAAACCTATTAGCTCATAAAAGCATGAAAAGTGACACTTGTTTGAATATCATAGGGTGATGCTGGCGTTACTGGTCGAAAGATCATTGTGGACACGTATGGTGGATGGGGAGCTCATGGAGGTGGTGCCTTTTCAGGCAAAGATTATACAAAGGTGGACCGGTCAGCGGCGTATGCAGCCCGCTGGGTGGCCAAGTCATTGGTGAAAGCTGGGTTGTGTCATCGTGTTCTGGTTCAAGTACGTTTTATTTTGAATGTGTTTTTTTAAAAAAAATACTTTTCATTTTTACCTTTTCCCCGGAAATATTGCTTTAGAAAAATTGGTTTGTGAGGGAGAGATGTGGCCAGCATTTCTCAGCTGCTCTTGCCTTGGTTATGTCTGCAATGGGGAAGATGGGGAGAAATCAGAAGTTTATGGAATTGTGGAAGCTTAGCTTGGAGCTGGACTGAGCTTAGAAGGAAGAACAGGAGAATGAGCTTATTCTGCGTAGTTCAAGATCTTTGTCACTGGGCTTTTTGGATAGTTTACATTTTACTGGAGGTTATTCTGGATGTTTACTGGGTCCATCAGTCTTCTGGTATTGACTATCCCAGTTAGGGGTTCATCAAGCTGTCCAGGGGAGGGTGATCTGATACTACAGAACATGATGTAGTTGCATAGATAGATTCCAGCTAAGAGGGGATAGTCTGATCAATAGAGAAGTGTGATACTTGTCTATTCTTTGTCCTCATTCCGACTGAAGATTAGATTTGTAGACTGGCCATGTCAGTAGGTTTGGAGATCTCGGGATAGTCCCATTACTGGAGGGGAGAGACACAATGTCCTGGGAAAAGGGGCATAAAAGTTCAGAACATCCAAATGGTGCAATTAGAATTTGGGCAAAAGGAGGTAGAGATAGGAAGTGAAGGAAGACCCCCTATTTTGTCTGAGCTAGTGCATCCATACCTTGTAAAAATACTTTGGTTTGTGACACGCCCTGCTGGCCATATCCTTGTGTTCTGATTGATGCTTTTGTCTGCCAAAGGTTTCTTATGCCATTGGAGTGGCTCAGCCTCTTTCCATTTCACTGTTCACTTATGGAACCTCTCAAAAAACAGAGAAAGAGCTACTGGACATTGTGCACAAGAACTTTGATCTTCGACCCGGAGTCATTGTCAGGTAAGCATGTGACAGAAACACACACATATGGAACAGTCGCAGGGAACACCTTCTGGAACTCCTCTGAAAGAAGCATAGACATTACCAGAGGAAAAGCGCTATTAACTCAGTCTGTCCCAACCCGCTGTGCTAATATAGAATTGGTCCATATTGTACAAAAAAGATGTTTTACCTGTGTACACAAACCATAACTATTTCTGGATCTAATAAGATGCCAGATCTTATAAGAAGCCAGATGTAACTCCCGATTGTTTCAGCTGGGGTTTTGTGTTCTCAGCTGCTACTCATCCCTTCCCAGAATTTGGCCTTACATAACGGTAAATACAGCTACATGGGTGTGTTCTGTCGCATGTGGAGTTGAAATAGTTTTGGCTCCGAATAATGTTCACTCATTTTTACTAGAGCTGTTTCAGAAATGGAGACTAATTTTCACAAACATTTCATTGAAAATGGGGTCAAAATTTCCATTAACTTCAATGGGCTTTGGCGCTGGCCCTAAAAGACTTCAGACTAACCCTTATGGCCACTTTTGTGGTCATTATTCCATAAAACAAATTCATTGGTACATTTGCACTTCCAAAATACACAAGTTTGCAGTCCTGCTGCTAGGCTGAGAGGAGGAACTAATCCATGTTATCAGAATGTTAATGATTTATAGTGTTACGCTTTAGACTAAATCATTTTCTTTTCTTTTTCTTGAACACTTAGGGATTTGGATTTAAAGAAGCCAATATATCAGAAGACTGCCTGTTACGGTCACTTTGGAAGAAATGAATTTTCATGGGAGGTGCCCAAGAAACTTGTGTTTTAATAATAATGGGTCCATTCCCAAAGCAGAAAAGAGGATTCTACGAGTCAGTCGGATGCTGGCAGAAATCAGCACTGGCCGCTCTTTAGCCAGCTCAAGGAATTTCAGATTTTAAATGGACAGGATACAGTATTTCCATTGGAATTAATTATTACTCTCAAAGTATTTCATTTCATTGTCAAAAGACATCAAAGGCAGAGTCTGTTTATATCACTATAAAAAAACAAACTAAAGTTTATTTTACTGCTGCTATATTGGTTCCACTGACAAAGGCAAAATCTGACCAGGACACACAGACCAATGTTTGGGCCTCAACTCTGTTACAGGGTGATTTTACAATTCAAAATGTCCCTAGTGTCCCTAATGACTCTAGCTAAGGAGCAGTAGGTCTCCTCACCCTGACTGGACACGAAGAAATTTGGGCCAGTTTTCTTATAGGAACTGGTATTGCGTACAACTGTGGGGCATTTTGCTTGGAGGGAGCCTCTTCTTTAAAAGATGCTGTCAGGTGCTTAGACCTCCTTCACTAGTTATTCCTGCTTACCACAGCGTTCCAATCAAACTTTTCTTCTGTACTGATCTTGTAACAAAAAACTATTAGCTTCCTTTCCATATGTTTACATATTAGCACATCACATTTTGGAATCAGTGGTTCATCTCAATGTGTGGCACATTAGAGCGCCAGTGACTTCTTTGCGCTTGTCCTACTAAGAGCAGTGCTCTGAAATACCATACAGCAGAGTGCTGTTAGGACCTTATTTTAATAGATTTTTAAAGCCATGTATCAAGGTATCATCCACAATTTGCAGAGTTATTTTTCTCTCACTGGTGTTTATAATAACCCTTTGGGAGCAGGACAGTGACATCTGTTTCTTTACTAAAATATGTGGTCCATTATTTTTATGCATACACTGGTTTGTTACTGCAGGGTTGCTCCCTAATGGTAGGCTCAAGGCCTTGATTTTTGACATTGAACACAATATGGGGACAAAATATGCACACAAAAATAACCGGAAGACAGCAGAAATAAAATTAAAAGACAGCAGAAATAAAAAATTTGGATCTACCAACCTTGTCAGCATCTTTAACTGAAAGATAATGATTGAGTTAACCACGAGATGGCAGTACTACCCACCCTATCTGTAGAAAACATTTTGCTCTAGGCAATGTTCCAAAATAGCTTGAGTTGTGTACAGGTTACTGCCAAAGTTAAGAGTTACCAACTGCTTTTTATTTTAGCAGGTCTGCCTAGAAGAGGGCGCACTGTGATCCAGACAATAGTTGATTGGGGGAGAGTGTGTCATTTGCGTGCCCACATACTGTGTTGTCTTAAAGTGTGAGCCAGTGAAAGGAAATGGGGTTAATCCAGTTCTGCAGAGGAAACCCTAAGACTAATGGGGTTACGCGGGTGTAACTGAGGGCATCGTTTGAAGACTATGAGCTGACGCAGGTGAATTTGATGGCATAATTTGAGCTTCAGAGACCTTAAAGCTGGTAATGATGCACAGGGTAGAAAGGAGTTTTAGGTGTCAGGGTAAATTTTCGGAGCAGGTTATGTTGCAATCTGTAAAGTTCCTCTGCTGGGGTGGAACAGTCCAAGAACTGCTTTACCTTATGCTACCTGCAAATGGCCCCGAGGGTCCAAAAACATGCTATGGATTGGTGATAGCATGGGAGCACTCTGGCCAGGCCCCTTTCCCTCCAGCCACGACCTCTCTTCCCTCCTATTCTGGGAGCAGGGCGGGTGAGTGATATAAGAGCCCTTACATTGGCTCTGCTGTAGGGGGACCATCTCTACTCTGGGTTGATCTTCACTGGATGGTTTGCCATTGTAAGGCCAGATTACCCTAGCAGTGCAATACAAGGTGGTCCACTGCATTACAGGGTCTGGTCCCACTCTCCTTGATTTCTATACTAATGAACGCAGGAGCCCACAAGGCCAATTTTTGCAAAATAACTACTGTTGGTAAATAAAAACCACGTTTTGCTGCTAAATTATAACCAAAAAAAGTGTGCCATACCTTTTCAAAGTCTACGTAATGAACTCTTATCTGCCTACATGGCACCCAAGCAGGACCAGGTTACTAACAGCAAGCGAGTGACCTGTTCTATCTGCCTCAGGATGAGTATGGAAAAGTATATTGCACTTCTGCACCCAGCCTTCAGCCAGGAACTCCACCAGATGACGTAGGAGTCCACAGGCAGCCTAGTCTGCATGAACTCAGTGGTGATCTTTCCACTGCCTTCACTGTGCATTGGCTTAGGACCTTAATGATTTGTATCACTAGCTGGAGAGAGAGAAAGCCATCAAAAACAAACAAACAAACAAACCCACCCAAACCTAGAAAGAACTCTGTATACATAAAAACATTGCTGATCCTGGGATAAAAGCGCCATGATCTCATCATGATCAACTCAGGCTGCTGCATAGGAAATGATAGCAACAGTTCTGGGCAAGACAACATAAGAATGGCCGTACTGGTTCAGACCAATTGTCTAGCTCACCCAGTATCCTGTCTTCTGACAGTGGCCAATGCCAGCGGCTTCAGAGGAATGAACAGAACGGAATCATCAAGTGATCCACCCCATTAGCCATTCCCAGCCTCTGGCAAATCCCTGTCTATCCTGGCGAATAGCCATTGATGGACCTATCCTCCATGAACTTATCTAGTTCTTGTGTGAACCCCGTTTTAGTCTTGGCCTTCACAACATCCTCCAGCGAGAAGTTCCACAGGATGACTGTGAATTGTGTGAAGAAATACTTCCTTTTATTCATTTTAAACTTCTTGTCTATTAATTTCATTTGGTGACTCCTAGTTTTTGTGTTATAAGAAGGAGTAAATAACACTTCCTTATTTACTTTCTCCACACTAGTCATGATTTTATAGCCATCTATCATTTCCCCCTTTAGTTGTCTCTTTTCCAAGCTGAAAAGTCCCAGTCTTATTAATCTCTCCTCATATGGAAACTTTTTCAAACCCTTATTAATTTTAGTTGCCCTTTTCTGTATTTTTTTTAATTGCAATATATCTTTTTTGACATAGGCAACTAGATCTGCACATAGTATTCAAGATGTGGGCATATCATGGATTTATAAAGAGGCAATACAATATTTTCTACCTCATTAGCTACCCCTTTCCTAATGATTCCCAACATACTGTTAGCTTTTTTGACTGTCATTGCACATTGAGTGGATGTTTTCAGAGAACTATCTACAATGATTCCAAGATCTCTTTCTTGAGTGGTAATAGCTAACTTAGACCTCATCATTTTATATTTATAGTTTGGATTATGTTTTCCAATGTGCATTTATCAATATTGCATTTAATCTGCCATTTTGTTGCCCAGTCACCCAATTTTGTGAGATTCCTTTGTAAATCTTTGCAATCTGTTTTGGAATTAACTATCTTGAATAGTTTTATATTATCTGCAAATTTTGCCACCTCACTGTTTATCCATTTTTCCAGATCATTTATGAATATGTTGACCAGTACTGGTCCCAGTACAGACTGATGGGAGGACACCACTATTCCCCTCTCTCCATTTTGAAAACTGACCATTTATGCCTACCCTTTGTTTCCTATCTTTTAATCAGAAGCTCCAGGAGAGGACCTTGCCTCTTATCCCATGGCCCCTGATTCTGCCTAAGAGAGCCTTTGGTGAGGCACCTTCTCAAAGGCTTTCTGAAAATTTAAGTACACTATATTCACTGGATCACCCTTGTCCACATGCTTGTTGACCCCCTCAAAGAATTGTAGTAGTTTGGAAAGGCACGATCTTTCCTTTACGAAAACCATGTGTTAATCTATGTGTCTGATATTTCTGTTCTTTGCTATAGTTTCAACCCATTTGCCTGGTACTGAAATTAGGCTTACCGGCCTGTAATTGCAAGGATCACCTCTGGAGCCTTTTTAAAAAACTGGCGTCACATTAGCTATTCTCCAGTCATCTGCTACAGAAGCTGATTTAAATGCTAGCTTACATAGCTTACTACATACATAGTTCTGCAGTTTCACATTTGAGTTCCTTCAGGACTCTTGGGTGGATATCATCTTACCATCTGGTCCTGCTGACTTACTACTGTTTAATTCATCAATTTGTTCCAAAACCTCCTTCAATGTCCTTCCTCTAATCTGGGACAGTTCCTCAGATTTGTCACCTCAGGTTTGGGAATCTCCCTCATATCCTCAGCTGTGAAGACTGATGCAAAAAATTCATTTAGTTTTTCCACAATAACCTTATCTTCCTTGAATGCTCCTTTAGTTTCTTATATGTAGAAATAAAAATTACTAAGGATTTTATGTTGGATACATAAAAATACCGAGCCAATAATATATTTTTCCTAGCGGGCTTTGCATAAAAAAATGTATAAGCCTGTTAGAAAAGCCTGGGCTTTATATTGTATTTAGTAATTTTCTTTTGTTCTTTTGCATATTCTATCACTATTGCTTTTAAATGTGTGATTCAAGAACACGAGAAGTCCAGTCTGCCTGGGGGAAACCGACATGTTGCTAAGGACATTTGTCAGCAGTGTTTTCTCCGACAAGAGGTCTTATTTGTTGAGATCTTTGCATGCTGCTGACATCTTTCCGTATCTATTTCCTGTTATTTCCGTGTATGAAAAATGAATAAATAGACAGTAAAGGGCCTTTGTGTTTAATTTCTATTTCTTCATGGTTCAGTAGTTTGGAATCAATAAAACCCATGTCACAAACTGGATTATATTTCCTGTTAATATTAATAATTATAGGAAAACAACCACTAAACACATGGAGTAAAATTTTCAAAAATCCCTCCGATGTAACTTTGGCACCTAAGTGCCATTGATTTTTCAATGAAACTTAGATTTCTAATCAAAACAGGCAACATTTTGATTTCTCAAAAAAAAAAAAATTTCCTGAAAAAGGCAGATCTGGTGACACCAAAACCATTTTGCAAATTTGTATTGATTTTGCCAAAGTGTTTCAGTTTAAATAAAAATTCTGAGAAAATTAAAATGTTTCATTTTGATATCTTCAGAAAGAAATGTTTCAATTTTTTTGGTTCAGAACTTTTTTATGTTTTCTTTAATATTATTTTTAAAAATCCAAGATGCTTCGAAATGATCCAAATTCAAACAAAACATTTCAGTTTTGTTATAATGAAACGTTCTGTGTGACCTGAAAGTAATTTTCATTGGACGTCTCGATTCACCAAACATATTTAAAAAAACTGTTTTCAGTTCACCCCAAAACCATTTTTTTTTAAAGAATTGCTAGTGTATCGAAAAATCAGTTATTCACTCAATATAAATGTGTAAGTCACTTTTGAAATTGGGTCTTACGAGCCAGAATTGTAAAGGTATTTGGGCATTTAAAGGGCTTTCTATAAATTCTGTAACACATTTTGGGGTTTTTCAAGACCCAAACACTTCTTATAACACTGAAACAAATGTGCAAAATTAAGGACCCACCCACCCTAATGTAGCATTCAATTTAGCTCCAGGATTTTCAAAAGTGCCTGGACTCTGAGGTCCAATGGGTGTCGGATGCATAGGCGCTTTTCAAAATCACACTAGGACCCTAAATAACTTTAAAAAATCTGGACTTAAGTCACTCAATGTGGGATTTTCAAAAGAGCCTAAGGGTATTAGGGACCCAGCTTGTACTGAAAATCAGTGAGAATTGGGCTCCTAATTTTCTTAAGCACTTTAGAAAATTTCTTCTGCTAGGGCCACATGTACAAAGGTATTTAGATACCTAAAGACAATTTATGGGATTTCTTCCTAAGTACCTAAGTAGGTGAGGGGGGCCTAACTTTGGAAAATCCCACCAGGTATCTATCTATATCTTCAGGAACCTCACTACCTTTCACAGACTGGCCCTTACGAAAATCTTACTCCATAGGCCCTGGTCCTGGGCTGTCTTTGAGCTGTTGGCACAACACAGGGAAGAGAGAGGGATAAAAGTGATTATACACCAACTTTACCCTTTCACACCCCCACCCCCACCCCGGGCTAGTCTCTAGCTTAAATCAGAGCAGTCTCAGGGCCCATTTAGCTTATAGCAGCTGTCTATGGCCTCAAGAGGTGGTCCCAGCAGCTAGGGATTGCCAAAACATAGACACTGCACAGACCGGGCACCCTAGGGAGAAGACCCTTATAGCATGGTTGGGGGGAAGTACTGTGGTGGTGAATCATGGTATTCCCCATATTGAAAGGGAAGCCTGAGCAAGGTGTTTGGCTTGCACTGTCATATCAGCACAAAGCAGCTGGAGCCTGATGAAGGCTTAGGACAGTGCCTAATTACTGAAAATATCTGGCCTGAGGCATATGCCTTACTAAGATACTTACCATTTTGTACTAATAACCCTTGCAACTGGCTGGGGTATCAGTGTAAGTCTGACAGTCAGGCCCAGATCATCAAAGCTATTTAAGCACCTAACTCCCATTCAAATCAAATACCTTTGGAAGATCTGGGACCCAGGCGATCTAGATAAAGCTATGCTAGTAAATTGATCTGTGTGAAAGGTGCTGGCTTGGCAACGCCATCCTTTCTTGATCCACTAAAGAGACCAACACCATGCACGGAGATAGTGCGGGCTTTTTACTTATTACCTTGCTAGAGTGATTCAAACAGAGCAAGTGGATGCAGAAACAGTGTTCTCAAACAGCCCTTCAGATTCCAAGCTGCTCTTTGGGTCAAGCATGCTGATGTTCCTTTTAATTTGCTATTCGCATTCATTAATGTGAACAGGTTATTGTTCACGTGGAAGTTTTGGAATGGCTGGAGTTGGAGGATTTGGTTTTTTGGGCATGGCTACCCTTTTTCACATGCAAAGATGGATATTTGCTGTTTGCAATTTGTCACATGCTATTTACTATCAATTATTCACCTTTTCATAAATTATTTAATAATAAATTATTAAAATTAAATATTAAAGAAATAAGCCAGAAAGAGGGTCTAGTTCTTCACTGTATTGTGATTTGTGTAGCCATTTACATAGGTGCAAAATACTAACAAATCATAATTCTGCACCTGCTTATACACTGGTAGCACTTCAGCGCTATTTTCCACTCACTTTGCACTGTTATAGCTAGCTACCAAAAGTCCAAAGCAGTGGAGACTCAGGCTCCAAAGGGTTAACTCTATTAATGATGCAACCACTCCCCTCTCCTCCCCCCCCACACACAGGTGAGCTAACAGCAGTGTCATTACACCAGCTGTGTGTCTGGTGCATGTTCATTAAATTGGGTGAAAACTAGTAATGAATTAGCCACTTCTTTGGGATTTTCCTTTTTAAAGATGAAAACTCAGGCTGCATTTGAAGCCTGGCAAATAATAAAAATGATCAAAACGTTTACAGCAAACTAGTTAATTAGTCAGAGTGCTTCTCAGTCAAGGCGGCAATGGCAGGGAATGTGGGCTCCTGTACTCAGTACCATGTAAATAAAGATCTTTCCTAGGTACATTCCTGGCAGGGTTTCTAGTGGGTTCCCAGAAGCTTGGGTAATGTGCATACTTCATCAGATGGAGACACAGTTAGCTTTGGACAAAGCACAAGGTAAATAATCAGTGATCCAGTGAAAATACAGCCTTGTCAGTGGTTCCTGCGCCTCTGTTTTTGACTTCACAAGGAAAGAGTGACTATTACCTGATCTATGGTAGCACAGATGAAGTACAACTCCCACCTGCTTTGGAGAATGCTCTTTTTCATCAGTGCAGCGTGGCTTATGACAGGTACGTTATGACTAGTCTTTTATAATACCTTACAGAAAAGAGTTTTCAACCTAAAATAGGCCGCTACGTCCACTTTCAGGCACCCAAATTGACCAGATGCTGTCTAAAACGGGTATTTGAGCACCCCAGGCAATTGTTTGCATTTGAAAATTGAAGTCCTCAGCAATCCAAGCTAGAATTTGAACCATAATGGGCTGATCTTGCACAAAAAATAAAAGATCACTGCTCTTTTGCTTTGCTTGTTCTTACTGTGCTCATAGGTATTATTTATTTGATGCCCTTTGTCTGACAGGTAAGATTTGTTTATTTTAAACCTCCTATGACTTCCTGACATTTTACAGAAGCAGCTGCCTCCCTATGTAACTGACATGATACACACTGAAGTCAGGAGAGGTTTCCTGAATTGCTTGGTAGCTTAAACCACGGAGATAGGAGCATGGACAATTTTGCTGCCTGTCTTGATTTATCACCTCCCTTTTCTACACTGCCGGTCAGGAGAGAGGGAATATAGGATCTGGAAAGTGGGGAAGCAGCCTCATAGCCTGTGTGTTGCAGACAGCTGCTTTCCCGCCTTTGAGGAGTATCCTGGCAGGCACACAGACACTCCTCCTGAGAGGCACTGTGAGATAGCGTGCTGCTGTGGGTGTGGGGTGGATGCAGATACAGAAAGAAGAAGCGTAATCCCCGGTCGATACAAGGTGATTCTTGCAAATATGGATCCACACTTGTATCAGCCTAGGGCTATAGTGAGAGCAGATGTTAATACCTGTGATCTGAGGCTCTGAGGAGGGAAAAAATGTGCATTGTAATAATAAATATAACAAGCAATGTCCCCACTTCGTCACTTTTTTTAGTGCTCCATTATGATCTTCCAAAAGACACAGAAAAATGGACTTTGATTTTCAGAAACCTCGACACATAAATACGCTGCCCTGTCTGTTTGTTTTTAGATTTCATTGAAGCTGGATCTGCCGATTGTAAAAATGCTGACTTCAGTGATCTGAATCATCAAGTGAAGGTAAAGATCAGGTTTTATGCACTGTGCAAATGGTAGCAGCTCAGCTCAGTGTGAACCCGTTCTCTCCTGATCACTATCAGAGAGCCTCCTGAGTTCACAATGAAGAGCAAACAGATCAAGCCTTTTGCAGTGACCTGCTGCCTGGTGCAGGGCAGGCAGTGACATTTTCCCACAATGCACCATGGTCCTAGTGCTAGGGCAACCACATTTTGGGGTGGATGCTAGGAACTCTGGGATATGGTTATTTTGACTTGGGTCTGCACACTGCAATGTGGACACCAGAACCCTAGGTTTGAGCACGGGTTAGAAAAGTCTTAACCAAGGGTTAAAATACAATGTAGACACTTAAACCTAGGTTCCCTAACACTGGTCAGCCGACTTGAGTCCCACTAACCCTGGCCTTACATTGCAGACATACCCTTAGAGTTTAGGCCATTAGGAAATCCAAGTGGTATTGTTCTAGCTGATAGAACCCCGATTTGAATTTACTTATTTCCTTACATCTTTTGCAAATTCTGTGTAATTTTGAAGGAGTCAGGTGTTGTGTGTGGTGGCAGTGGTTAATGGTGCTTAAAATCACTTTTAGTGCTGCTCCCTACACACATAATATAAATAAAACAACCAAGGTCAATATCCCAGAATTCACTGGCAATAGTACACCAGTGTCTGCATTGATTTATGCAGATTTAGTTTAAAAGGACACAAATTTCAGGTTTAGGTTGATTATTTTAGGAAAAATATATTTGTTAAAATAATGGAAAACGTTATGACATTGCTTTTTTCTCTGAATTTCACAAGCCTTTCCCACACAAACAATCCCTTCTTTTCTCCTTTCATAGAGGTTTTCTGAGTGCTTTCTTGAAATGCTTCCCCATGGTAACAGAACTGAAATCAATTCCCTTGCATGGTCATTGCAACAGGTACTTGATCGCCTAAGAGAGGTTCAAAGGAAAGGTGAGGAGCTTACCTTTTACTGGAAAGACTTCATTTTTACCTGAAGGGGAATCAATGCTCATAGTCTACCAGACAGAGAAATTCTTTGGGCATCATTAATGTTGGGCTTGAACCAGAATGTCAGCTCCGCTCTCTGTCAGCTCTTCCAAAAACCCCTCTCCTACTCTTTCCTGGCTGATAAAACAAGAACTTCTCAGATGTGAAGTGGAAGCAGCAGGAAAAATTCATGATTAAGGCCCAGCTCCTCAAAGGTACTTAAGCACTTAACTTCCATTGAGTTCAAAGGAAGTTAGGGGCCTAAATACTTTTGAGGATCTGGGCCTAAGAAACTTCACAGAGGTCTGTGCATCAGTCTGGCAAGCTAGAGGTAGTGAACCAGTGATCTCACAGCAGCCCATCCCTTGACATCAGACAAACAAGCTTAGATGTGGTTAGCTAAGGACATCACAGAGGTCTAACCCTTGAAATCAGACCAGAAACCAGGGGCATACAGCCAGTAACTTCAGAGAGGCCCTTGCCTCAATTTTTACACAAGAAGCAAGAGGTTCTGAAATGGGTTTGGAGAAGAATTGTCCAAGCTGTGAGTCCCCTAACAGCCTCCCTTCTTCTACAGGTAGATCTTTTTCCTTGCTGGTCTCTCCCCCCACCCCCTTCATGGAGACAAAGGAGAAAAGGGAGATCCTGCCACTAGCTTCCCTAATCCCACCAAGTGTAAAAGGGCTGAGCCCCATCAGCTCTGTTTGCCTTCTAGACACTCCACAGTAGGCTGAGACGCAAAGGGTATCTGAGAGGCAAGAGATATTCTCCTACACAGCTCCATGCACTGCGCACGTTTGTACATACATTCTTCTCTGGCTAACTACGGGCCTGGTTGGGTATATGGATTCCTTCCAGATTCACATATTCCTTGGGACCAATTCTCCTCTGTGCCATGTCCAAACACACACAAGATGATGTTTACTGAGATTTTGGAAGCAGTACTGTTCATTTTCCCATCAAGTCCTTTCTTCACAATCTACATAAAATGGGAGGATATTAGTATTTGCAACTTTGTTTTAGATCAGGGGTTTTCCAACTTGATGTTATGACCCCAGAGTAAGTAGTAAAGAGTATTTTTCTGGAGATCACTTTTTTTTTTAAACAGAATCCAAGAGTTTATGTCTACACTGGAGCTGGAAGGTGTAATTTACCCACACTAACATACCCACACTAGCTTTGGTCAATCTAGTATGCTAAAAATATAAATATAACCACAGTGGTGCAAATAATGAGAGGGGGTAGCTACCCTGAGTATGATCTTATCTGAAATCCATGGTACATACTTGGTCAGCTAGCCACATCTTGTGTTGCTTTGCCTAAACTAGCCACATTAGCTGGTGCACTAGCTTGATTATAGTGTGAATATATCTGCTTGAACTGGAAATTACTCCTCCAGCTCCAGTGTAGACAATTTCTAAGATGTCATTAAAAACAAAATATTTCTAGCCTTTGGTGCTATAAGAAATGTAAGTAGCTGCAGTAAGTAAGTTTACTGAACCATTAGCACTGGGGAAGGGCATATTTATCATATTTTCCAGAAAAATGTGTAACATTAGAATTATTTTAAATGTCATATTTTAAAATTTCTGTGCACTTAATTGTAAATGCCTACCTGAGCCATATACACCATGGTGAACTTTTAAAACATAACAACTAGGGCTGGTTGAGAGTTTTCTATCAGACCTGTTCTTGATGAAAAATTGTGTTTTTTACACAACTTTTCTGTGAAAAAGTCTGTGCTCTGAGCCTCTTGAGAGTGACATAAGGCCAGGAGCATGGAAGAGAACGTGGCCCCTGGATTTGATTGTTCTAACTGCATTGTGTACAATTATGACTTGTTTTAATTATGACATAAGTTTGTAAGTTTGCATAATATCCAATGTGCTGAATTATTTTCTCTTTCTAAAGGTTGTGAGACCCTCATGCCAAAGAATTGTTCTTTCCCAGAGGCCCCCAGAAATGGTGGTCTGGTGTGTGTCAGCATTGACAGTGTCCTCTATTGCAAGCCAATGTGTAACCAGGTATTGTACAAATTATTATAGCGATTTAGGGCATTAATACACTAGCCTTTCTCCCCTGCAAGATATGTGTTGTAATCCCATCTTGTCTCAGCCCTCCTCTCCTCCTCTTGTGCTTTTCTGCACCCATCACAGACATACCTGAATGCCTTGATCACTGCATAAAGTTTGAAAGCTGCCCTTAGCCTGATCTATATATGAACGTATATCCACGTCGCTGTGCAATTATTGTCAGTGTTAGGGAGAATGATCCTTGCAGAACAGAATTGTGCTGTATTATTTTCAGACCTGTCTGATGGAAGATTGCATTATGACTTCACATTATTCTTGATTTTATTTATTGGTCTGTAAACATCACAGTGACCTCATTTGTTGTCTCATAGACTCCTGATACTTAACTTATAGTTTCCCCTGTTTTAGCTCTAAGTCAATACTCCTTAATTTAACACCTTAAATCATGACTCAGTGTTATTTCCTCCCAAGGTTTGTTATTCTATACCTGTCATCTAATTATATTTCCCTTTCACTTCATCAGTCAGTGTTTCAGATCCTTTTAAATTCTCTCTTTTTGGCTATCTTTGGGCTCCCTCCAATTTACTAATTAATATTGTAATTACTGATATATCACTGCACATATACATGAAAGAAAGCTTTGATTCTGCAAACATGTATAAATTTATTACCACAAGTACTCTCACTGAAATTCAAGGGACGACCTTTACAGTCTATTATACTAAACGGGATTCAGTGATGTAATTGAATTCACAGAATTTCTTTCATGTGTGTTACAAAAGGGTTATGACTTTGGATTTCTGAGACGAAGCAGAGTATATGAGACTTGTGGAGCTTCTACTGGTTATTCCTGGACAACCCAACTAGTTGGTGGAAATAGGCTGGCTGATTGTATCTGTGAGTATTTCTGAAACCTGTTATTATTTAATAAAACTCCCAACACTCTAATAAGTAATTATTCCAATATGGGTAATAGTACTGGGTTTTTTTATTGTAGTACTGCAGATTTTTAAACCCACTGTAAAGGAAAACTCGTGAGAATTTTTCCTTTTTTTAACTTTGATCAGTATTCACTTTTATTATATAATAATCATCTTGGAGAGTATGGTACTGTAGCCCAGCGTTTGGTCCGGGCTGGTTGCTGCGGCCCTTCCTTGGGCCTAGCCTCGGAGGAAGGCCACTGCACCTTCCAAAAAAGCAGGGGGAACTTAGCATCTCGCTACCCAGCTCCATTCTGGGTCCTCAGGTCGTGAAAGCGGCCTGGTAACCTTTCTCCCTAGCCCCTGGTAGGGTGAGCTAGTCAGTAGTCTATTGCCCCGGCCCGGGGCGGGGCGGGGAGGGCAAGCACAGAGTCAATTGCCCCGGCCCGGGGCGGAGCAGGCAGGCAACGTGGGCTTACTATAGCAGCGGGGAAGAATGTATTTTCCTGGGTGCCCAGGGAAGGAGGTGAGGGGAACGCAGGCCCACCCGACTCCACTGCGTCCCAGCCCAGGGCCCTAGCAGCGGCACAGGCGTTGCCACTGTGTCGGCGGGGCTCCCACTGCAACACGCCGACAGGGTCAGGCCTCGGACTCAGCCACGGCTATGGCTGTCCCTGGGCTATTTCCTCCCTGTATCCCCAGATACCTGCTTCCTCGGGGTCGATGGGGTACACGACCCACGGCAGGCTCAGCAGTCCCTCCTCATCGATAGGTGTCAAGGTGGGGAGCTCCTCGGAGAGGGGCAGCTCGTCCAGGTTGCAGGATCCTTGGGGCCCTTCGGCGTCAGGCAGCTCGTCTAGGTCAGGTCCTGCCTCCGGAGGCTCTGCAGCAGGCAGCTCATCCTGGTCAGGGCCGGCTTCGGAGGGTATCTCCCACCCCAGAGTATCAGGGGACTCAGGCTAGTCCCTGGAGCCCAGAGGCCCTATCCAGTCCTGAGCTGTGGGCCCTGCCTTTTATCCTCCCATTCCCAGCAGAGGTCCCGCCCCTCTCTGGGTGGATTGGCCAGTCAGTCGGACCTATTGCTATCCAGCTCCCGGGTTGCCAGGCAGACTGGCCCACCACCCCTTTGACAGTCTGCTTGGGGCTGCAGCCCTTCCTCGGGCCCAGCCTCGGAGGAAGGCCACTGCACCTTCCTACAGGTACCTTTTATGACATTATATCGGAATATATCTACACCATGTGTGCTTGATTCTCACTTGATTGTGCTTGTGATTGTGCTTGATGACCAGTGTGTGGTTTCTAACACCTGTATATAGTGTGTCCATACAAGAGAAAGATTAGGGAAAGTGTGGGCCCCTTATGGAATAGGGGAGGCAACCTAGTGACAGAGGATGTCGAGAAAGCTGAGGTACTTACTGACTTTTTTGCCTCTGTCTTCACAGACAAGGTCAGCTCCCAGATGACTGCACTGGGCGTCAGAGAATGGGGAGGAGATGAGCATCCCTCAGGGCTGAAGGAACAGGTTCAGGACTATTTAGAAAGATTGGACCTACACAAGTCCATGGGGCCATATGGAATGCATCCGAGGGTGCTGAGGGAGTTGGCTGATGTGATTTCAGAGCCATTGGCTATTATCTTTGAAAGTATATGGCATTTAGGGGAGGTACCTGGTGATTAGAAAAAGGCAAACATAGTGCCCATCTTTAAAAAAGGGAAGAAAGAGGATCCAGGGAACTACAGACCGGTCAGCCTCACCTCAATCCCTGGAAAAAATCAAGGACAGGTCCTCAAGGAATCCATTTTAAAGCACTTGGAAGAGAGGAAGGTGATCAGGAACAGTCAACATAGATTCACCAAGGGCAAATCACACCTGACAAACTTGATTGCCTTCTATGAAGAGGTGATTGGCTCTGTGGATGTGGTGAAAGTGGTGGACGTGATATACCTTGCCTTTAGCAAAGATTTTGATACAGTCTCCCCCAGTATTCTTATCAGCAAGTTAAAGAAGTATAGGCTGGATGAATGGACTATAAAATAGATAGAGAGCTGGCTAGTTCATCAGGCTCAAAGGGTAGCGATCAATGGCTCCATGCCTAGATGGTAACTGGTCACAAGCGGAGTATCCCAGGGGTCGGTTTTGAGGCCGGTTTTGTTCAACATCTTCATTAATGATCTGGAGGATGGAGTAGATTGCACCCTCAGCAAGTTTGCAGATGACACTAAGCTAGGGGGAGTGGTAGATACCCTGGAAGGTAGGAATAGGATACAGAATGACCTAGACAAATTGGAGGATTGGGCCAAAAGAAATCTGATGAGGTTCAACAAGGAAAAGTGCAGAATCCTCCACTTAGGACAGAAGAATCTCATGCACAGCTACAGACTGGGGACCGACGAGCTAGGCAGCAGTTCTGCAGAAAAGGATCTGGGGGTTACAGTGGATAAGAAGATGGATATGAGTGCCCTGGTTGCCAAGAAGGCTAATAGCATATTGGGCTGCATTAGTAGGAGCATTGTAGGAGGGAAGGGATTATTCCCCTCTATTCGGTGTTGGTGAGGCCGCATTTGGAGTACTGTGTCCAGTTTTGGGCCCCCCACAAAAAAAAGGATGTGGACAAGTTTGAGAGAGTCCAGTGGAGGGCAACAAAAATTATTATGGGGCTGGAGCACAAGATGTTTGAGGAGAAGCTGAGGAAACTAGGCTTGTTTAGTCTGCAAAAGAGAAGAATGAGGGAGAATTTGATAGTAGCCTTTAACTATCTGAAAGGGGGTTCCAGGGAGGATGGAGCTAAGCTGTTCTCAATGGTAGCAGATGACAGAACAAGGAGCAATGGTCTGAAGTTGCAGTGGGGGAGGTCTAGGTTGGACATTAGGAAAAAGTTTTTCACTAGGAGGGTGGTGAAGCACTGGAATGGGTTACCTAGGGAGGTGGTGGCATCTCCATCTTTAGAGGTTTTTAAGCTGTGGCTTTACAAAGCCCTGGCTGGGATGATTTAGCTGAGGTTAGTCTTGCTTTGAGCAGGTGGGTTGGACGAGATGACCTCCTGAGGTCCCTTCCAACTCTAATATTCTATAATTCTATATCAATGCCCGGAACAGTATTAGTAGGAGGCATTGTTATTTATATTACAGTGGAGCCGAAAGAACCCGAGTGAAGTTGGGGACCTGTTGTGCAAGTCACTATAAGGAACAATTCCTTCCCCAAAGAGTCTAAATAAATCAGATGGACAAAGGGGAGCACACATAAAGCACTATCACCCCCAATTTACAGATGAGAAACAGAGATAAAAGTGTCACCCACAAAGTCTGGGGGAGCGCTGGGAATTGAACACATATTTTCTGTCACCCAGGTCAGTGCCTAGCCCAGGAGGCCATCCTTCCTGTGACTGGTGAAAGCTTTCCACTGTTGATTATGAAGAGTACTTTCACTCTTACTTGAGCCAATTATGAGGAGCTGAGGCACAGTCCCCCAGATATTATCAGTCTGAAACAACCATTAGGGTAAAAAAGTGGAGCAGCTTCATTTCAGAAAGCAAACACTATTCCTGAGCTTCACTAGGTAGGGGTAGACATAGTTTCACTAGGGCCACAACCCAAGCTCCCTTGTCATGCCTAGTCCATTGGTTTCAGATTAGTAATTTATCTCCCTTTGTCTTTACAGCCTCACCAGTTGCTGTCAGTGGAGTCAAGTCTGCGTACTTCCCTTCTCACATGAGCTGTCAACAAGCAATAGCCAATGCCACTGCTGAAAGTGAGCAGATAGAAATCTTCCTCAGAGAACTTGCTAAGGCTGAGACGGACATCTCTCAGAAACTTGAAAAGGCGTTTAATTGTGTATTGTGTGGTAACTAGGCGTATGGTTCAACAAACATGAAGTGCAGGCAGGAGGGTTACTATGTTTGTAGTATAATCAGTTCATATCAATCTAATGGGATATTTCTCAGGTCAATGAACATGAGGCATTTTTAGGAAGGGTTGACAAGCACATCCATCATTTGAACTAACTTCAACTCTTAGATGCCTACAAATAAGCAGATTACATAGAATTCAGAACGGAAGCTAAAGCAGTATGGTCTATCACCCAACATGCATGTCATGTGATAAAGTGTTCAATAATATATATTAAATTGCTATGCTTAATTGACAGCCTTGGAGACCAAAGTCTTCTCTTTATCTAGGGAACAGCTCGAGCAAGAGTAGTGACAGCACAAATTTCCCCATGCCAGTTTATCAATCCTGAGCTGCGTTGGCTTGCTAATCAGGGTTCCAGTTAGGCAATGTTTCAAAAACCTCCTGTGATGGGGCTTCCACACCCTCTCTTGGAAGCCTATTCCAGAATTTAACTACCTTATAAAGTTTTCCCCTAATATCTAACCTAAATCTTCCTTGTGGCTGCTTAAGTCCATTACTTCTTGTCCTACCTTCAGCGGACATGGAGAACATATGATCACCATCCTCTTTATGGCAGTCCTTAACATATTTGAAGACTGTTATTAGGTGTGTCCCCACTTTCCCCTCACTCCAGTTTTTTTAACCTTTCCTCATAGGTCAGATTTTCTCAACCTTACCATTTTCGTTGCTCTTCTCTGAACTCTGTCCAACTGGTCTACATCTTTCCTACAGTGAGGCACCCATAACTGGATACAGTACTCCACCTGAGGCGTTTCCATTGTCAAGCAGAGTGCATCTTACATACAACACTTCAGTCAATACACCCCCAAAATATTAGTCTTTTCCTCAACAGCATCACACTGTTGACCCATATTCAGTTTGTGATCCACTATAACCCAAAGATCTTTTTCAGCAATACTACTCTCTAGCCAGTTATTCCCCATTTTGTAGTTGTGCCTTTGCTTTTTCCTTCCCAAGTGTAATATTTTGCACTTGTCTTTACTGAATTTCATCTTGCTGATTTCAGACCAATTCTCTAATTTGTCAAGGTAATTTTGAAATTAAATTTTGTGTTCCAAAGTGCTTGCAACCTCTCCCAGTTGGGTGTCCTATACTTTAGTGATCTCATGGGCTATTTTTGCCACTTATGTGATCCTGATTTTGTTGTTTAAATGGTCTTTGACTCATTAGTGGTCCCTGTTTGGCCACTTTAATGGTCTCTTGGTTGACATGGGGGTGGTCTAGGTTGGATATTAGGAAAACGTTTTTCACTAGGGGGGTGGTGAAGCACTGGAATGGGTTACCTAGGGAGGTGGTGAACTCTCCATCTTTAGATGTTTTTAAATTGTGGCTTGACAAAGCCCTTGATGGGATGATTTAGCTGAGTTAATCCTGCTTTGAGCAGGGAGTTGGACTAGATGACCTCCTGAGGTCCCTTCCAACTCTAATATTCTATGATTTCATGATTCTTCTATGATTCTATGACTTTTGCTACTTTAGTGCAGTGACTTCTGTAGTTTTAGTGGCCTCTGGGGTGACTTTTCCCACTTCAATGGTCTGAGTTTTGCCACTTAGACAACTAAAGGGGTGTTTTTTGCCACTCAAGGAGTCCCATTTTTTCCCACTGTAGAGGTCTTATAGGTGATTGCCAGTTAAGTGGTCCTGAAAGGTAATTTTTGCCACTTGAATAGTCTCAGTTTTGCCACATTAAGTGGAGAGACTTTTGCTACTTAAGACATCTAAGGGGTGACTTGCCACATAAAAAGCAAAAATCATTCCATTAAAGTCAAAGTCAACTAGGAGACCACGTAAGTATCTCAGATTTGTCTTTTCAGTGTGGTGACTTTTGTCACTTAAGTGGCATCAATTTTGCCACTTCGTGAGGTGATTTTGGCATTTAAGTGGCAAAACTGGGATGAGTTCAGTGGAAAAAGTTACCCCTGCAACCACTTAAATACCAAAATCATCTTACTAAAGTGGCAAAATTGAGACCGCTTAAGTGGGAAAAGTCACCACACTGAAAAGACAAAACTGAGATACTTACGTGGTCTCCTAGTTGACTTTAATTACATTTTTAAAGTAGACAATTTTGAAAAAGGACATATATTTTTAAAATTCTATATTCTATATTTCATTAATAAGATATTAACAATCGCTTTTAGGAAGCTATTCTCCTCTGGTTGTAGAAAATAAGTGGGTCACGTTTAATATCCTGGTCTACAAATAGAGTACAAAAAACCCTGAAAAATGTTTCAAAATGACTGTATGCCATAGAAAAGCGAGGGTGTAACTGTACCTGGATTTCCAACAATGGTATAAACTAATAGCAAATCTGATTACTGAAAGCTTGGAAATTTTGCATTAACAGTTTGCTTCAAGATGTGTCATGTACCGCTGTGGTTAAAAACTATTCACTCAGTTTGGTCAAGCCTAGCTGACTTTTTGCTAAATAGATAAAATGAGATTACCTGGGTTTTCAAGTTCATTGCCAATGAAGATGTATTGCAAAACAGCAGAGCAAATAGTAGCTCACATGAGCTAATGAAAAACTGACTAAAAAAACCTATGCACGTACATCTGTTTTCAGTGAAGACCCGCTTGCAGTTATAAAGAAAGTTATTCAATTATACAGATTAGATATAAACTGACATCTTGCACTAACATCTAGTCTATTCCCAATGTCACCCAAACATCCATCTCTTGCCTACATTTTTTAACAGAGCAGTGGCAAAATTAAAACTAATGATACTCAATAGCCGAGAATGGTGGAGAGTTTGCACACTTTAAATGCCCATGGATATGCCTGACTGAAAATGTATGGCAGTTCTGAGTTTTGCACAGAAAAAAGTGTCATAATATTTATTTTTCTATTATTTAGATGGCTTTAGCAATGAACTGTGTAATGAACTCAGCTAATGGTTAGATGCAAGCAGCATGTCTCCTTTGCATCCTGCAAAGGCTAGAGAATTGGGAGAATGTATGCTTTTACATTCCCTACTATGTCTCTGATTATTTTACCTGCAACCTTCAATTAAGCTTTAAATTCCACTTCAGAAGATTTACCCACAGGTGGCTGCTAGCATGGAATTTTTCTAGGCACCTTTGATGATGCCACTTGTAAGCATTTTGCGACACCTGCTTTGAGCTTGCTGCAGTGTAACCCGTCCTAGTGCATCACCTTCAAAGAGGAAACAAAGCCATTAGCTGTGTGAAAGAAGATTTCAAAACCTTCCAAACACATCCCTTCTTTATTCCCTTTTCTGATTGCAATCTACTAGAGATACACAGTGTTTTGGTCTGTCAAAGTTTGGAGGAGGACTGAGGCTAAGTCCATTTTGCTAAAAGTCTAATAATCATTTAGCAAGTTAAATGAGAAGCATATAGAGGAAATCACCACATAGCTATGTTGGGCACCTGGAACTGAAGGCAAGAAAACAATCCCAGGACTTTTTCAAAGAAAGCACTAATCTGTGTTGGGAGAGATAGGTCTGGTCTACACTATAGACTTTTATCAACTAAAGTCAGCTTTTTGCGCCAAAACAGTGGTGGTGTACACACTACAATCCCCGCCCCACTGACCCAACACCCCTGATTTTGTGATGAAATAAAACCATCCTGATGAGAGGCATAGAGCGCTTTGCAACAAACTTTTTAGTGACAAAGCATCAGTGTAGATATCATACTTGGTTATGTCATGGTAAATGGTCTCCAGAGAGTGTCTCACAATACCATCTAGACTGCTCTAGCCATTGGTTTGAACTCCACTGTCTTGCAGCCATGTGCCCCTCCCCCTTAAAAGTCCCAGGAATTTTTGAAATTCTACTTCCTGCTTGGCTGGCATGGAGAGCTCACATTGCACCTTCCCAGCTGACCATGGCAGCTCCATTCACCAAACACTCTCATGCTTGCAGCACACCAGAGCTTCTAGTTCTGATCAGCATTTGGGGAGAGGAAGCTGTGCAGTCCCAGCTCCAGCCAAAGGAACTATGATACCTACAGTCAGATTTCTTGTGCCATGGTGGAGAAGGGCTATGAATGGGACATGCTACAGGGCTGTGCACAAATCAAGGAGCTACAGCAGGGGTACCAAAAGCTTGGGGAGTCAAACCAAGTCTCTGGCGCAGAGCCAAAGACCTGCCACTTCAATAAGGAGCTGGAAGCCATCCTCAGCTACGACCCCACCTTCACCACCAAGAGACCTTTGGATACCCCCGTGGGCCTGGAGAGAGCAGACACTGGGCTCAACCCCAACAAAGAATCATAGAGTCATAGAAGATTAGTGTTGGAAAGGACATCAGGACTCCTCGCATTGACTCCCTCAGAGAACTGATGAGAAGGATCCCCTGGGAGGCTAAAGTCTGCTTTTCAGAAGTCCAGGGATGACAAGGGCAAGTTGGAGGACAATGCGGAGCTAGGGCCTGGGTCGTTTGGTGACATGGGGAGACAGGACCTCTTCGCGACTCCAGAGGGTTTGAGCCAGTCTCAGCCCTCCAGCTCTGGCATAGAGGATCCAGGAGAGGAGAGCTCTTGTAAGTGATTTTTTTGAGCTGATGCTGGTTGGTTATATGAGGTACAGCTGTCCTTTGCTTGGTTGCATTATACAACTGGTTGAAGGGATAGAAATGCACAAGAATAGCTGTTTTTGCATGTGCTTCCCATTCCTCTGTGCAGCTAAGCAGTTTGGTATAAAAAGCACACACAGTGATTTCAGATCTCACCTCCTGACAGATCTCTAGGAAACTTTCCTGGAGGTACTCACCAACCCACTGATGGAGATCCCTCAGCAGAGTTTCTTTCCCCAAGGTAGGAAACTTTCCCCTACCAATCGGCAACCACTTGTGCAGGGACCAAGCAGCTTAGGAATGTGGTTTGAAGCTGCTTGCATGGGGGAGATGCACCCTAGCATCCCTGCTTACCTCTCAGGAGTGAGATATCGACTTCTCTGGCCTCTGCCTATGGAAAATGGTGCCACAATTTGAAATTTTGTCCCTATCTACCTGAACCAATACCCCAAACAACCACCCGGAACCTTTTCTCAAACCCGAGTTCCCCATCTCCCCGGGGACAACTCGATTGCCCATGGCAATTGTTGAGCTGTGCGCTTGCCAGGAACAGTGAGAAAGAGATGTATTATACAGTAATACATCAATGCTGTTATTGCACTCACAATCATGCTTCGGTTAATTGTTTATTGTACTTCTACAGATGTGCCCTTGGGGGGAAACCCTCCACACCTGCTGAGCACCTGCGGCTGATAAGAAAATGACCATGGAGAAGCAAAGAGGAGATGTTCCAAGAACTCTCCCAGTTCTCTGCAGCTGAAAAAATAAAGGCATGGTGACACGGTGTGACCAAAAGTTAAAAAGCAGAAGAGGAGGGAGAACCAGGAGCGAGTGATAGCAAATCATGAGCCCATGATAAAAACTACAGATGAGCAAATGGAACTGCTAAAGTTGCTCAGTGCTGCAGACTGAATTCGCGCATGCTTCCTCCCCTTGTAGCCAATACAGAACTGCTTTCCATGTCCTCCCCAAACTCCACCTATACATTCCTACCAAACCACTGGCCTGTCTCAGTACTGTGGCAAGGTGGGGCGGGGGGAAGAGATATCCCGCCCTCATGGGCCCTGTACTTTCCCGGCCTGATCGGTGGTGTGGTTGGGGGAAGGCCCTGGGAGGGGCCGGGGCCCACTCTGCCCCCGGTGTTGTGGTAGCAGCAGTTGAAGCTGCAAGCCTCTGCAGACTGCAGGCTGCTGGCTGCAGCTGGCCAGCCCCAAGCTGCCAACTCCGAACTGCTGGCTTCGAGCTGCCAACCTCCCACCTGTAAACTGTAAACTGTAACTCCAAACTATAACTCCAACCTCCTTCCTCCACTCCTCCTCTCTCCAAACTCCTCACTCTACTACCCACCACTGCCTGCTTGCACTGGAGGCTTTTAAGTGTTTGGGGCGGGGTCCTTGATTGGCCCCAGGTGTCCTAATTGCCCAAACAGCCCCAGGTGGCCTAATTAGTTAAGCAGCCCCAGGTGGCCTAATTGCCTAATCAGCCCCAGCTGAATCACCCTGAGAATAGGGCTTTGCTGAGCCTGGGGCTAATATACATGCCTTCCAGCACCCTTGCATAGCCGTCTGGCCTGACCCTGTCACAGTACCCTGTTCACTCTACCCCTTCAGACAGTTTCCAGAATGAGATCTGGACTTACACCCAGCTGTCATAGTTCACATGGCCCCTTATTGCTTTCCACCCTCCATCTCAACTTTGTGTGTGTGTTGTGAATAATTGTTATTTAATAAAGACGTACTCTGTGAAGAGTAAGTAATCTTTGTCTCTTGCACATGGTGGTTGCACCTCACATTGATACACAGTGCAAACTGACTAGCAGTCATAGCATGGCACAGTGCTGTTTACAAAGACACCTTATTGGTGCTCATTGTCAAAATGGTTCCTAAGGTGTCCCGGATTCGAATGGGCTCCTGTTGTGTCTCTCTAATAGCCATGACATCTGGTTGTTCATAGTCAGCCACAAGGCAATCCACCTCTGTGCTCCAACCAGGGGGAAGCTTTTCACTCTTAGCTGCACATGTACTATGGAGCACACAGCAGGTGACTATAACCATGGGCATATTTTCCTCATTTAGATCTAACCTGACCACCAGCAAGCTTTTAATCTGTCAAATTCACATTCAGTGGTCATGGACACCTTCTCAGTCAGTTATTGAAGTGCTCCTTGCTGCTATCCAGGTTGCCTGTATAAGGCTTATTATGGCAGTAAGGGGTAGGCTGGGTCTCCCAGGATCACTGTGGACATTTCAACATCTCTCATTGGAATCTTTTGGTCTGGAAAGGAAGTCCCTGCTTGCAACTTTCTATACAGTCTAGTGCTCCTGAAGATGCGTGTGTCATGCACCTTCCCACATTTATGTCAGTGACATACCCACAGTGATCCTGGTACCATAGAGCAGTACCCCTTTCCATTGATGTACTCCATCGCAAGATGGTCCGGGGCCAAAATTGGGATATGCATGCCATCTATCACCCCGCCACAGTTAGGGAATCCCATCGCCGCAAAGCCATCCACTATTTTCAAGTCTCTCAGTCCTTTGTAGCAGAATGCAATTAAGGGCCCTGCACACTTGCAATAACACAGCGCCAGTGGGGGACTTCCCCACTCCAAACTGATTAATGACCAACCTGTAGCAATCTGAAGTTGCCAGCTTCCACACAGTGATCACCACACGCTTCTCCACCAAGAGGGTAGCTCTCATTCTGGTGTCCGTGTGCAGCAGGGCAGGGGCGAGCTCCTCACAGAGTTCCATGAAAGTCGCTTTGTGCATTTGAAAGTTCTACAGCTACTGTTCATCATCCCAGACCTGCATAATGATGTGATCCCACCACTCGGTGCTTGTTTCAAGTGCCCAAAACCAGTGGTGCCCTGTGTGCAGATGCTCCATGAATGCAAATAGTAATTCGGTGCTGTTTGTTTGCATGGCACACAGAAAGTCAGGTCCCTCGGGTTCCAACTGTGAGCTCATAAATACTGCATGAGCAGCCACAGTGTGTTCAGAACAATGACAACAACAGGAGCGAGCAGTACAGGATCTATCCTTTTAGCTAGAGATAGTGGGTGTTCAGGAAACTGGGGGCTATTGAAAAATGCTGTGAAACACAATCGGAAACTCATGGAGTGACAGGACGGAAATAATCACATCATGGGACATTAGGCCTGCACCCATGATGCACTGTGATCCTCTCCGTCTTTCCACAATCCCTAGTGGCACAAGGTGGTTAGCTGCACAGTGGGATAGCTGCCTACAGTGCACTGCTCTCGCTGTTGATGGCAGAGCACCAACTGGTGATGTGCTTTGGCAACACGAGTGCACTATGACCAGACACAAGCATTATAAGTATAGTGCTTTTTGATCATCTCTGAAACTTGCGTCAACATTCTATGGTGTAAACACGGCCTTAGTTACAGCTCAGGAAGGCAAACAGTAATGGAACAGTCATGGGTTCGGGGTTGTTATAAATGTGTATGGGTAGGGTTTTGTGGCCTGCCTTGTGCGGGAGGTCAGACTAGATGATCATATTGGTCCCTTCTGACCTATGAGTCTATGAGTCTATGAATATAATCAGAGGATTTGGTGGCTACTTAGTTTTTCTAGGCAATCTGCGTCTTGAAGGTTTTTGTTCTGTTTCCTTTTGTTGACTGTACACCGTGTCCACAGATCTGATGACAGACACCTCCACTGTTTGTGTTCTTTCTCACATCAGTTCCTTTTTCCAGTCCTCATGACTATTAGCAATAGTCCCAAACAGAGGGAGTTGTTATGCTGCAGGTGATCCTCAGTAGCCTTTCCTCCGATTAACCATTATTGCCCAGGACACGGACAATAATGTCTGTGGGCAACTGTTCTTTATGCATCTGAGACCCCAAGTTACAGTTTTAAAAAGCCAGCAATTAAAAATCAGACTGTAAAACTACCTATAATGTTTGCTTTCAGCACAACAACTGAACAAGACAGTCCTACTTCTTTATTTATTGGATGGAAGTGGAAAACGATGCCAAGGGAAAGAGAAAATAGTCTTCTGGTTCAGACAGTTACTGTGCTTAAGTCCCTACATATGAGACAGAAAGTATTGCTATCTCCTTTCAGAAGAAGCAGATCTGTTTCTCTTTTTTTGGCCGGAAATGTTAGATGTCAAACTAAGAAATGTAGTCCTCGTGCCTTGTCCAGACAAAACTTGAATAGACTTTTGCCTGAGGAAGAGCAGCAGAACTGAGCCTCGTTATTTCTATAGTTTTTAAAGTTGACCATTTCATCCCATTATGTTGACACAACGGTGACCAATAAAAGGATAAACTGCAGAGTCTGATCAGTGGCATATGTTTATGCCAGATTTACACAAATCAGACTGTGGCTCAGAGAATCAAATTTGCCTGGTAGTGGAAAGCTTTAACCACAGACAGCACAAAACAGCCCATTAAACTCAACATGAGAGGGGCAAAATCAGGTTCAGAGTCTTATATGACATCGGGTATGTTTGAAATAAAATACTAGCAGTTGCTTTACTGATAGGAGCAGTAATAAACTTTGAGGGGTCCTAGTCCTTCTCTTCCAAAATATTCAGTATGTGAAGTGCTAAGGCACACACTAAGCAACATGAATAACAGGACATGTTTAAGCCCAACTAATCACATTCTGTTTCTCATAGTAAATTCAGTCTCTATAGTTCAGGGACAATATGTGCTTTAACTTGTCACAGTTTATGTTTTACATTTGCACAGCTGAGCTTTGAGCACCAAGTTATAAAGCACTTGGAGGAGGAGTAAAATAAAAAAAAACAAACAAAAAATGGTCAAAACAGAAGACCTAGTCTTCAAACTAAACAGACACAAGACTGTGGTTAGTTAATAGCAGTGATTATGCCATTTTATTGCACTGTTCCCTTTGAGGGAAAATATATTCAGATGCTATGAAAGTATAGATAATATATAACGATAGCTCTCAGGGCTTACCATTTGCTTTTCAGACCTATACAGTTACCATTTGCCTTTTGGGGACTGTTTACAAATGGCCATAACTAAAAAGGCATGCTCTATTCAGAGGAGTTAAGGGATACCTTAGTGCACTCTGTGCTACGTGTTTTTCTTTTTGTCATACGTCGTCAGTTATACATCGGTCATAAAGAGAAGTGCAATCCAAGAAACAAGTAATATGAATCACAGTGCCGCTGATTAGATGGAGCAAGTCTGGTAGAACTATAGCAAGTTACTATAAAGTTATATGCAGTGGCCTGTAGGACCACAGCAGCAACATGTCTGGGCAAAGCTCAGTGAACTATGAAATAGTTGCTTTTTGTGAGACATTTTTGTAGCTTCTTTAGTTGCAGGACTCTGAGGAGTTCCAGGGCATTGCAGTGTCCATGAGGCCTGGTTATACAGCTCCATGCAAAGAAATCTGGGACATACGCTTCATTCTCCAGATCATCACGGCAACAGCGGGGAGAAACATGAGAAAGCTCATTATCAGCACTGAAGCAAAGATCACCAAGATTATTGCCCATGGTGCCAAGATAGTATTCACCATGATTTCCTCAATTTTAAGATCTGAATCTGTGAAGAGAAAACACAACATATCTTTTTCTAAAAAGTCTGCTTGAAGATTTCTATAGACGTACTTACTTTATTCAAGGTAAGGACATGACGGGGAGAAAGAACCGTTTAGGGTGAAAATCAAGCATCATCGTTCTCTGTAACGGATTATTAATAAAGCTAGTATTTATTAATCCATAGAAGTTACCCACTTTTGTAAAGTGCTTTATCATCCCTGCTTTATGGATTGGGTTAACTATCACAGCAAACGAATGGCTTAGCTTGGACTAAACTCCACAACGCTTGCTTGCTGGTCTGCTGCACACCGTTGTAATCTTCTGGAGTTTATTTCAGATTAAAAGTGTTTGTTGTTCCACAAGTAAATATAGGACAGTAAATAATTACAACAGCCCTGTGAGGTAGACAAGTATTGTTCAAGCCCGCACAATAAATCAGATTTAGATATACAACGAAGAAATCCTAGATGTCAGTCTGCAGCACACAAGAGTGTTGTTTACACAGGGGAACTTTTGCAAACATTTCCCATGGGCACCAGCACCAGTTCGACCTCACTGAGTTTAGCGAACAGCCAGCTTCCATTGGTGTGACGTATTGCATCAGTTAGCTCTGCTCTGAACATTATCATCTGATGTGGACGTCAGAGGCCTGTCCACACTATGGTGCCTAATGTCACGGATACGAGTGGAACCGAATCAGTGTTTGGCAAATGTTTACACAAGGCTATAGAGAGAAACACAATGTCAGGCACTATCTCTGACAATCAGGCCTAGAGGTTGGAGAGTGCATGACCGCTAGGCAGAGACTGGGCCTACACCAAGTGTGCATCAGGGTCAATGCCGAGATCAGAATCCACAGAAAAATCAAGATCAGAACTATAGGCAGAGTTCAGGTACAGGCCAGAGGTCAAAGCTGGGTGATCAGAGTTCAAAGACAAGCCAAGTCCCTACTGAAGCCAGGGTCCAGATACTCACCAAAGGGTAAAAACCAGATATCCAGAGTCTGAGGATGTGTGCGTGCGGGGATCAGGAGGCGGCGACAAGGCTGGAGTGGGTCAGTGACAAAGCTGGAGGGAGGCTAATGCAGGGTTCAAGCCCCTCGGTGAGGTGGATTAACTATGTTGATGGGCAAAGTGCTCCGATTGGCATAGTAGCATCTTTACTACAGTGTCATAGCTGTGCAACCGCACTGCTGCAGCTTTTTAAGCATAGCCCTGCCCTGACGACGCAGCAGCTGAGCCGCTAGCCCTGCGAGATTGTGTCACACACACGGCTCAGTCCATTTCCCACTCAGATTTGCCATGCACCTCTAGAAAACTGATGATATCTAGGGGACTAAACACTATCTTAAAATAATTCTTAGGTATATGTGGAACTGGGCCATGCTTAGAGGGCCCCACCTAAGATCAAGCCCTATGTGTGAGGCATTGCACACTGTAAAGTCTTTGGAGGCAGGGACTAATGAGACAAGATGGCCGAAGGGTGGGAAAGGAAAAGAAAAAAAAGACAGGGGAAGTGATTTGGCTGTGATGCCACAGCATGTAGTTGGGACAGCAGGATAAAGACAATGCAGACAGCGCCTTGCATGGCAAAAAGGATTGCACCATACTTTACACAGTGAAACATGAAGTGAAACACAAACAGTAGCCAAGAATCTCTCTGTCCACCAGTGAAATGCAGCTACTTTGGGGGTGAAGCTGTGCAATACTGTACAGCGCCACCACCTAGGAAAAGAGGCAACAATACTTTTTCTGATTCAAAATAGAGTAGAAATTATGGCAAAAAGGCAGACTTTATCCACAATATCCACCTGAATATCTCCTTCGCTTGCAGGAAGAGCCATGAGCTTTGGTGGGTCTGTATGTAGCCAAGACCTCCATGAAACAGGCTGTCAGAAAGACAGCAGCAGCTCAGGTTCATCCCTCCGAAACCATTCTGGGGGTTCGATTTACTATCGGGGAATTGGCTCAGCAGGAAGGGTGCCGTCTTTCAAGTGTTGGGGGTCAGCTCCTTCCCACACACCTTAGCTCATGATAGGATTCCTCTCAAAATGAGATATATCTGCAGGTAGCTTTAGTCAACGGGTAAGACAAAAAAAAGCATCAGAGCTCGCTCTGCTTTATTCTGTATCCTGTTTCAAGCGCCAACATGCTGCATAACAACAAGAGCTTCGCAGGGCCCTGCCCAGACTCCCAGCCCTTAAAGTCACCGTTCCCAATTCCACAGAAACAGTACAAGGGAAAAAAATCTACTTTGCCCTTTTTAGATCCCTGGGTAGTTGAAAAGTAGCTGGAAAGGACACAGCCCCTCCGCGGAGGGAGGGAGTGCCAGCGGTGTGCTCAGATCTAAGCGATAACCCAGTGATGTGACCTAAGTGAGACAGTATGAGGAAGTGACTAGACGGCACATTAGCTACATCCGCTCGCGAAGCATTTGTGCCCCAGGGCAGGCGAAGTATGGCCAATTGCAGGAAGAGATGTTGCTATACGTGGCCCAGGTGTAAACGTGTTCTGTGTGAAGTTGCTGCAGCCCCAGCTGAGTTAGAAGCCTGCCCTGGGGAGGCAGGCGCTAGGGTAACAGGCGAGATGGTGCATGGCTGGCCGGGACTGACATTTCTTCTTTAAAGGCGGGATCTGATCTGGCGGCTGGAGGGATTCTGCTTGGGCCAGCCCACGTCAATGAGCCATAGTGAGGCCAGACTCGGAGCAGCCATGTTAGTCCCCAGCCAGAGCGCTGAGGTGTGAAGCAGGGCCTCACAAAGGTCTGTTTCAAGGGAGGCATCCTGCAGGGAGCGGGAGGGCGTGTCCCACCCCCCCAGCCTGTTACAAGACCAGGGAGAGGATGTTGGCTGAGGGGGGTGCTCTGTGACTGTGGGGCCTATGTCTGCTCCTCTGTCCGATCACACACCTGGCAGAGTGCCTCCGGGCCGTGTCCACTGAATCCTTTGAGGAGCAGTGGGCGCTGCCCAGGTTCCCTGCTCAGTGTTCCCTCCGTTTAACCCTTTGACCTTCATGTCTGTTTCTGGCCTCTCATTTGTGGTCCCCTGCATTTAGATGAGTTCCAGGCTCAGTAGCTCATTCCCTTTAGCCATGGGCGGGCACAAGGCTGCTCACATCCGGTACTCAAATAGACCCACACCAGCCTGAAGAGGTGAATGTGGCAGAGAAGAGGCCAATTACACTTATAGACCGCACCAGGGGGAGAGTCAGGGCAGGCATTAACTGGAGATGAAGCCCTGCTGGGCAGAGGCATGTTGGGCTGGTATAAAGCCAGGAAGTTCTGAGCAGAAGGTGGCAGAGGGGCAAACGTCTGGAGTTACTCTCTAGGTGTTGATTGGTGGGTTGAAAGGGAGAAACATGGGGGAGCAAGAGCTCTGGGCTCCTGCACCTATGAGAAGGGTTTACAAGAGAAGCTGTGGGGAAGAAAGACTGTGGAAGGCAGAGTGGGAAGAAGCTGAGGTAAAGAGCAGTGAGGGTTGAGGAGCTGCAGACCTTGGCTGCTGATTATAGGGTCCTTGGGTTGGAAATCAGAGTAGGGGGTAGGCCTGGATCCCCCCACCAGACCCATGGAAAATGGCAATGAGGACTGCCTGGGATGGTGTCAGACAGTTTGGCTGAATCATGAATAGAGAGAGCAAGGGGCTAGGAGCTATGGGACAAGCAAATGATGGAAAAGGGTGCCATACTGGATGAGGGCTGATCCACAGATTCTGCCATAAGGAACTGCCCCCCATGGTAAGTCAACCCTGGTACAGCGAGTGAGAGAGCATCTCTCTCAGGTCTAGACAGGTAGACTTGTATTTTAACTCAATAGCCTGGCTAAAACCCAAACTGCAATTCTAATCTCCCGACCTCCCCCAGATTATTTCAAGAAGGCATAGGCCAACATCAGTTATACCTGCAAGTGCACTGGTGAGGTCTATTGTAATACAGCACAGGATCACCCTCATCTGAATAGCTTACTGGATGGGGGAAGCCAAGGAGAAGCAGCATGGTGTTTTAAACAAATCTATTCTCTACTCCTGCAAAGTGGAGGGTGAATGTTTATCAGGGATAGAATACATTTTGAATGCTAAGATTTTTTATAAATTTCTCATAGAATTACAGGCTGGTAGTTTACAGGCCAGGTAAGATGAAACCAAAGCTTCAGCACCTTGAAGTCCTACCACATCACACTAGTATCTCTCCCAAGCTAAGCTGGGTCAGAAGTAGGAGAACCTCCAAGCAATGTTTTATGGAATCATTACTTCAGGAATTGCAGTCTACTGGTCATATATGCATGCCAAAGACCAGACTTTTTTTTTTAACTGAAGCTATAAATACCCACTCTTCCTAGCATTTTTTAGTTTCTAAAGTCCACTTCTTGGGTTTGGGCTATTCAGAATTGATTTAATAAATTCCAGATAAACAATGTCTTAATCCCTGAGCTATCCTTTCCCACCTGCCAGTTCTGGTTATGAGACTCTAGGTAACGACGCCATGAGTCAGGCAGATCCACAACCTCCATAAACAATAGAGCATAGCTGGCTGCATCTGCAAACCCAGTCATGAAGCCGCAGTAGTAGCTACAAAATGGCAGTGCTGATTCTCCACACTCTACCGCAAGGTTTGTGGGGATAAGCTACAACCCCCACAGCACTGTACAAAGCCCAATCATTTACTCTTTGCACAGAGGATAAGAATTTGTCCCTTCATGTATAGAATACCAATACTTCGTACATACTGAATTCTGACACACAAATATGTGATAGTATAAAATCCATAAATCGTCACTGTAACTATATGCTAAAATTAAAAAGGTGACCAATCTTGCAAACACTGTTTTGTAGCTAGAGCGTTAGCTAGGAAACATTTCTCAGTCACTTCATTCAGGAATCCAACCACTGAATTTTGTTTGGACTCTCTCATAAAAAGAGTTGCTTGGTAGTTATCATATATGATTGGTATTTATTAGAATGGGTCTAGACACTCTTCCCCCCTGTGAAAAAATGTAGATGAAAAGCCTTTTTTCCCATTTTTATTTACCTTTTTCTTAATTTCTTGGGGGGTTTGTCCAAAAGCTCTTAACCCATTTTTTGTTAAGTTTTTGGCATGTCCTTCATTCCGGTGATGGAAACCCCAAATTTCTTGATGAAAATGACTTTCCTTTTTTCAATCAAATTTCCATTCCATCGCCACTGAAATTGTCTCAATTAATTTTTGATCAGTTCTACTATTTATATAGTGACAAAATTGTGCAGACAAGTAAAGGAATGAGATCTCTGCCCCCAAAGATTTGATAATCAAAGGACCCAATTCTGCTGTGATCTATGCATGTATTCAAGGGGCTGACCTCACAGTACAGGTTGCAGGCTCAGGGTCTAAATAGTTTGTATGTTGTCAAAAAACTGAGGGGCCTGACGCAGCAGAAAGCAAATGATGAAATGTGATGTTAGCATGAGTCCTAATGCCACTTTATTTTTATTTATAGATCTCCTGAAAGGTCTTTTGAGGAGAAACTTGGTGGACAAGAAGGGGCCTACACTGGAAAAAGTATGTAGATGAACACTAAGAGTGGTAAGTCATGTATCATGGGTAATGCAAGGGCACTAATGGAGCAAGATTGAAGCAGATAGTAGGCAGGAGTTAAACTGTGCAGGGCTTTGAGGGCTTATCTTTAATAAGGAGCTTATCCTATGACCCAGGGCGGAGTGAATATTGGGAATTATTATCAAACGGACTCCAAATGGAGCTTCATTTTGCCATTAGGCGAAAGGAAACAGAACCTGTTCATTGAGGACCCTGCTTCCAACCCAAGAATTTTTCATGGGTTTTAGGGACCTGGCATTTATTTCCCTTCACCTCTGGGCAATGCAGTACAAATGCAGCCACCATGTTCTGCTTATGCAGGGAGTTTTGGCAGTGAACTACATAAACTACATAAACTACAATCTTAAGTCCCCTTCTCTGGTCTAGGTAAGACTGTTTGGAGAGCTGCTCCCTAGCAGACAGCAAGACCCATTTCCCCTTCAGCCTCACAAGTTTAACATAATTAATTAATTTCCCCTGTAGCAAATTGTGCAATGCTGTACAGGAGAAGGAAGAAATTCTGTCCAGACCCCTGACAGATCAGTTTACACCCTGAGGCATGAATATGATTATTACTTTTATTGTTATCTTAGCTGCATGTTTGTAGTACATAGTCCTCCTGGTTGGAATGCAACTGGTCAGGCTACTTTCCCCTCTTACCAAAGCTAGTTGTATCATGTCCTTGTGTCACCAGGTGTATAAAATACACAGCTCATAAACAGTTTATTGGCTTGTAGGTTTTGATTCTCCCCTTTTAGCCCCACTTCCTCACTTTCTTCACACAGAGTGTCTTTCTTCATTTACTTTAACTGCCCCAACTAGTGCTGCACCGACTGTCCACAGAGTGCAGAACAGTAGGATTGCAGTACGCTCTGACCAGGAGCTGGTTAATTTGGCTTTGTGTCTCCTGCACGCCTTAAGGGCCAGCACGGCAAACTGTATTTGGTATGCATCAGTTAGGGCTCTTCTCTATTTTCCTCATTCTCTTTGCCTTTCTCTTATGTCTTTTATATTTTATCTTCTATTTAGTATGCATCAGATTTTTCCCTTCATTTTGCTAACCTATTTTGTCTCTTCCTCTAGTAGTGGCGTCTTCGCACCCTTCTTGCCTTCAGTTTTTCTTCAGGCTTTGTCTTTTAATGTTTGATTTCTTTTCTCTTCCCTTTTCCTCCTTCACATGACAACTTACTTTCTTCTCTATGGTCCCATTTTTTTCCCACTTTTTCTCACCCTATTTTAGTTCACTGCTTTTCTCCCCCACTCGCCCCGCAATGTAGGCAGACAATTGTCAACTGCATCATTCTTTTCCATCAGAAGGTTCTTTTCCCATTTAATGCTCCACAACCCCCCTCAGCTGCTAATTAGGAAAGGAAATGAAAAGCCAGTTCAACAGTGCACAGCAGGCTCTGCTCACACAGTGGAAACAGAAAGAGCAGCAGTGACTTTTCTTCTACATTTTGGCTGGGATGAAATGAACATATTAAAAATTCGCCCCAGTAATTACCCACTTCAGATGGCCCATGCAACACTGAGCAGAAAAAGATGGAATGTAAGACATTCTGGGGGGGGAATTGAGAATTAATGGCGCTGTTTAGGCTGAGTCAACGCTCCCCCTGGCATTCCAGTTTACCTTTGTACTCGTTTAAAAATGAGATTAACTAAATCATTTCAAGAGTGTCTGAATTTAGCCCATTTATAAGGCACTCATACTATGATGGCAGGAGAGCCAAATGGAAACATTTTTACTAACTGCTGCCAGTCCTAATGAACTTCAGGGTTCCTTGTAACTTGCAGACTGAATTGTGGTTTTGACAATGTCCATGTGAACAGGCGTCATTGTGAGACATCAGTCAGCATCTGGATATTTTATCCACCGCCTGTAAAAAGGGCCTGCAAGCAGTGCGCAATGCATTTCTATTCTGAATAGCTTTGTATTGGGTGGGAAGGGTCCATGCATCGCAGCAATAGGTTTAAAACACCTCCTCAAAGAAGCACCTAGCCTGTATATTTCCCAACCTGTGAAGGTTTAAATGTAGGAAGCAATGTTATAAAGACCAAGATGCCAGTCAATAAAAATATTCATACGGGGAACATAAAATATGGTGGGATTTTTCCTCTGTCATAAGTCTAGCCATAATCTCCTTGGCATAACTCGTCATTTCTGAGGGAAATCATTTTCAGTGGAAGTGAGGGGGACACCAAACTGGTGTGGCACATAGCGATCTGGGGACGCTCTTGAGTGACATCCTTTGGAACGAGGGATACCCATGAGACATGCGTTCTGCAAATCTGCTAACCAGCATGAGTGGAGTAGAAATAGCCTCTAGCATGGACTGGTGAGGACTCTTCAATAACAGCTGACCAAAAATGCCTTGGGGGAGGGGTTTCAGGAGAAAGAGAGAACTAAAATTGATCAGAGGAGAGTATTTGAGATGTGGCTGACGCCTATGCTTTAGCCATTTTACTTCAGCCTTGCCTGAAGTTAGCTGTGCTTTCTAGCTTGTCTTTGGACTATAGCTGATGGAAGCTGTATTTATAGCTGAACCTTAAAGAGACAGTACATTCAGGAGAATTTTTTTTTTAAAAGAACAAATTACTCCATGGAAGTGTTTGAATTGCTACCAGTCAAACAAAACCCTTTCCTTTGCCAGCCACAATTTCAAACTTGTCTGTCTCCATCCTGAGCAAATAGGCTTCTTGGTTTTAATTTTGCAAATGAAATTATACGCCTCATTGAGTGCCTATAATTAGCAGTCTAAATGAGACCTTGAAAGAACAGGCTGTGTTGAAAAGATGATGGACTGCTTCATTGCTCCCATTCTTTCGAGCACCTAAACTTTCTTTGTGGCTCATAGTGATAGCATAGCCTTTCAGATCATTGCTGAGGGCTACAGAAACATGAAGTACTGATGAAAGGCCTTGGTTTATGACATAGTCGCAGTCGAGTACTTGTCTGCAAACGTACGGCGTACAATGAATTTACAGAATTCATACACCAGTCAGCACTATGTTTGGGCCAGGTGCTCTGAAGAATCTTTGTTGAGAGGTGATTGATAGACCAAGATGATCCTGGTTATCTTGATCTGGAGCCACTCCTAACACCAATGGGGGCGGAGGGGGAGTAGGGAGAAGTGAAAGAAAGACAAATTCCCTATCACCTTTACCCTTCAAGGAACCCATCCTGGTATCTTCCCACTAGCACCCAGGTGAATCTATGTAAAAGGCTTTTCTTAGCTTTCTACAGTTAATACAGTTTCTGTCTGGGGCAGTAATACACCCTTTGTTACAGCTGATCAAACTGCTCATTTTTCATAGGCATTTTTAAAATTCCAAATGGCCTAGGTATGTTTTTTTCAATTTAAAAAACAAACAAACATTTGTTGGTCTTGTTAGGCCTGAAGCAGTTTTCAGCTAAACCAAAACCCACAGTAGTTAACAGGCAGGAATACCAGAGACCCAAGGACAATGGCAAATATAAATATCTGATCACTCGGAAGGCTAGATGCCCACTTAGTGATTTTGCCTCACAATGAAAACAGCACATTCCTTGACCCCTCCTCCCCCCAGTGATGTACCCTCCTATTTGTAAAGATTCTCCCCCGCCTCCCCCCCCCAAGTTTAGTCCGAGATCCTTTGATGTAATTAGAGTGTCTCTGCACGTATGTTCTAAATCTGTCTTTATCACCCCTCTTCTTTCTGGGTGGACCAGTGTCTGTATTTGTAAGTAAATAGACAGAAGAAATGTAAATGAATTGTTTAAGTGATTAAAAAAAAAACGTATATAAGTGACCTTTGCAACACCATGAATTTGAAGCTGTCTAAGGTGGCCTTCCCAGTGCTGTGAATAAACCTCTTCAGTATTATCTTGTGCTGCCTGATTCTTGGGGAAAGAATCTTTTTGCTTCACCGTTTTCAAATATGGGAGCACTTTTTGCAAAATGTAGACCCGTTTACCCTTCCCCAAATATCATGGAAATCTTCAACTGAAATGATTCCTTTTATTTTTTTTTTAACAGAAATATTTATTTTGCTGCCAAAGCCATATTTCTTAAGAAGCTTTTTTTTTTTGACCAGCTCTAAATTGTATAAGAACTGTTGCAAGTGAGATGAAAGCTGGTTTACAATCAGAAAAAACACTAATATTTAAATAGCTGTCTTTAAAAAAGATAAATGGTTCTTAGGTGTAAGGAGAGTGAGAGAAGAGACATGTGGGTGGAGAGGGTAGCTAGTTTCTGAGACCAGTCTCTTGCTTTCCATTCTAAGACACCTCTTAAAATGCCTTTCACAAGGTGGGGGGGATTACAATCTAATGTCCTATTATTGGAACTGATTATCAGAGCAAAGTTAATCCCATCCTAATTCTGTCCTTCCTCAGATTTCAAAATATTTGGCTAACTATTGTGGAGTGTTGAAAGACTACAAATATTACACTATGGACTAATCTCTGGAAATGTACAAAGCAAATTTAACAAGGAAGTCTCCTTTGGGAAGGCTGTCAAGTTCTTGACATAATGACCAGATGAAATAATGGATTCAAAATCCATGAAGGCATATGATCTCCGGTATTCATAACAGCAAATGTAACAGAGTCCGTGCTCCCATTTCTCCAAGGATATCCTCCTTAGCAACTGGTTTCTCCCGCCGCTCAAATAGCACTTAGGAGTTAACAATCAGCCAGCTGGAAATGTACAAGATATGTGGATAAAGCATGTTTGCTTTTTTTCTTTTTGATTTCAAGACAAACAACTTCAGCTCCCACTTCTTTGTTTACATCCGTATTTGCATTGCTTTGGAAGAAATGTAATTATGTTACTCTTGAATAACTTCTGGCGAAATTCACACCTTAAATAAGAGATACAGACCACAACACATTGCAACAATGGGGGGAGGAGGGGAAACCCTGCCAGTGAATTAGCTTGATGCTTCATGTTTCATTGAGCAAGAATCAATTGCTAAATGTTTGTAAAGCAAATTTGGACCTACCTGAATTTTGAAGCTTGTCCGTGGGTTTTTAGCAGTGAGTATCAGTGAGGTACCAGGGAAACAAGCAGACACTTGGCTGCTCTAAGTACGTCCAAGCTGCTGAATGTAATATTTAACTCTTTATCTTGGAATGGCCTCTGACCTTGAAGACTGTAAGCATTATGTTAGTGTCTGAAGGGCAACTGAGAATGGGACCCCCATGGAGCTCGGCTCTGTAAAAACAGAATAAGGGACAGTCCCTGCCCTGAAGAGCTTATAAGAACTATAAGAATGAGTGTCTTGACTATTGTCACCATTGTACTAGTAGGCAAGAGGATTTTGAATCGTTTAGCTGCTTTTTCTGGGTGATTTTTGTGTGTCATGATCAAGAATACAGTATTTAATGGACCTGGCTGGAAAAGCCTGTTGGAGCGGCTCTGCTGTTTTGCTGCCCGCTCTGAAGCATGCAGCGAGGGATTGTTATCTTGCTTCTATCATTTCAGTGAATTCCATTCCGTTCGCAACAGGTTTCTTTCCCCATAGGGTCATTTACTTTTATGGGGAAAAGACTCCTCATAGGTTATAGCAACTCAGTGCAGTTGTCTCCCTGGGCAGCTCCTCTGCTCCCACTTGGCAGGGGCACAGTCGGCTGATGAGTTCCCGACCCACCTTCCCCGAGGCAGGCTTCTGCTGAAGGGCCATGAGAAGCAGGGACAGAAAGAGGGGCCGGCGCTCCCCTTTCCTGGGGCTGCGCTTGCCGTTGACAGCTGCTGTAGGCACCACAGTAGCTCAATGCCTCCAGGTGGCTGCAGGGCTCGGCAGCTTCCCGGCAGGGTGAGGGGCTCCTGCTCCATGACATGCTTTGAGCATAAGGATATGATCAAAGTCTGGGTGCACTGAATGGGAAACTCCACTTCCTACCACCCCGCCCCAGTGTGGGGAGGCCATACCCCACCAGGGGGTTCCCATCTAAAGCTCTTGTGGGGTGCACGCAATCTACTGGCATCACTCCTTCTCGTTAGCATCAAGAGCTCCAGGGATACTGCGGGGCGAGCCTGAGTGCACGAGCATCCTGCTTTCTTGCCACTTCCAGAAAGGGGCTCGCTCCTTTCCAACACGTACAAAAGGAGGGGCCCAAGTCTACAAATTACACTGAAGCCAGCCCTGTTGACTTCAGTGGGACTTCTCCCAGTGCAAACATGATACCCAGCAGCAAGGGACTACAGCATCGGGCCCCAGGAGTGGAAATATTTACTGTAAATAGATGCTTGCTCTCAGATTAACGTACAGCAATGAGTTCTATCAACTCTGCATGGGAGCTCTCAAGCAGAGCAGCCGGGCTGGTGAGGGACAAATTAAGGAGCCCATCTGGTCAGTTTCCCATGCTGCCATGCACATATTCATTCCTACAAAATCAGCAGCCAGCTGAAGCAAACATGCACTGCGCAACAAGAGTACCGCGAAATAAATAAAAATTGGCATACCGAAAACAAATCCGTAAAATCACCTCTTTCAAAGGGACACCGCTCGCCCGGCCTCCACGGTCACTTGACTGGGCTCAGCTTCAACAGCTACTGAGCAGGGCGTGGGCCAGGTGCACCATGGGACCAAGTGGGGGCCAGCTCTGAGTCAACAGGAAACCCACATGCTGGAGTCAGGTGGCCGCACCGAGCCCATGGAGGTTGTATGATTGCCAGCTGTGGTTTCCAAGGCCCCTCTCCAGATGGTAGCATCTGCATTTTAGCCACCTATGGTCCTGGTTGAATCCCCCTTTCCTGCCTCCCCAAATGTACAAGTCAAACTATGCCTATGAATTTCCCCAAAACGCTTTATACTATTTAACAAGATCCTGAGTTTTCTTCACTGCCCTGATGGGTTAAGTAGTAGTGCTGATAGCACAATAGATCTGATATATATTACATTCATTCTGTTGTGACTTTTGAATTAAGCAAACTGGCCTAGGCTGTTCCCTCTTTTTGTGTGGAAGGGTGGAATTTCAGTTCTCCCGCAACACCAGAACCATCAAGACCAAGTAGAAGCCCATCTAATGGAGCCTCATCAGGGTTTCTATAAGGGAGAGTAGCAGCCAGGAATTATCATCTCAGTATCTCCATCTCTCACTCAGCTCCTAGCATTTAGTGAATCTGGGAACTTAGTGAAATGAAGCCAGTTCAGCTAGATCAGTGTTTCCCAACCAGGAAAATACACTGGTGTGCCATCAGGCCTGAGCAGGTGTGCCACGGAATTTCTTGAAAAACTACTTGAAGAATTTTGAGTTGGCTCATGAATATTCATGAGTTCATTTGGAGACTATATGGTGGTGTGCCTCAAAATAATTAAAAGGTATCAAGGTGTGCCACGGCAGAGTGAAGTTTGGGAACCACTGAGCTAGATGCTAGCTGCTGGACAAGGAATCAAGGGATGAAAGACTGCAGTATCTTCTGCCTAAATACTATGATATATACATCAGCATAGTCTTAGTATTGCAAACCTGGTGCTTAGACTACTAAGCCATCCCCTTTAGGGTCACAGTATGAGTTAAATCCAATTATTGGTTTATCACATTAGATTATTTAATGAAAACTATACATACCAGCATAAAAATAAAGCATACAATATAAACAGTGAGAAAATAATACTAAATTAAGGCAACCACATCAAAGTGGATATGAAGGTTTGAAGCCTACACAGTCAGGGATGTACAGATTTTCTGACACTTAACTCAGAAGGGGTTTTGCTGTTGAATGTTCTCCAGTGATCAAAGCACCCTAGTTACTTTTTTTTTTAAACTTAAGTCTGAATTTCCATATGCATTCTGTGCTATGCTGCTTCGGCTCTGATATCAGCTGGAGAGCCAGAAAATGCTGACGATCTGAAATTTTATGCAACAAGTTTCATTTTTTAAAAAGGCCACTTTCCAACAAAAAACCATTTCAGTCTCTGAATTAAGGCCTCCACAAAAGTCCCTGAATCGCACTGATTTTTCAAATGAGCCTGCGGCTTCTAAAAGCCCACCCATTTTTTTAAAATGGAATGTACACACTTCAACGAGAACAACCAAAATACAGAAGCAAACCCCCTTGCCCAGAAAACACTAACTTCTGGGCATAGTGCTTGGTATTATAAGAAGTCCCATTAAAGTATTTTTTTACCACTTAGAAGCACTACATCGGGTCATAAAAGAGCCGGGTGGGAAACTGTTTTCCGAAGCTGCAAAAATTTGAGATGTCAAAAAATTTCCCATTGGGGTGAAACAAACCTTTGGATATCTTTCTGTGGGAAAACCAGAGAGCCAACCCAGAATAGCCAGCAACCCAGAGGTTAGGGCATGTGTGGTAGATGTTGCTGATTCTTCTCTATCCCACATGAGTGATCTCTCCAGAAATTCCATCCTGGACATGACAAACCATTCCCAACAAAAGCTTCATCGAAAATGATCCTTCCCCCTGAAAAATTTTGGTTTCAATGAATTGGCATTTTCCTGAGAAAAGTTTTTGTTGAAAAATTCCCATCCAACAGCAGTATAAAGTGTAGGATAGTTATTACTCATACATCAATATGTTTTCAAATCTATATTTCAGCCTATTTCTGAAATTCTTTTTGAGCATATTATGCTATTGGAATTTAGTTTTTTGCTTCTAAAGGAAAAGGCTTCCAAAGGACAATGACGCTGTTATTTAATACTGTGACTAAAGCTGGCAAGTTCACATGCAAATGTAGCTTGCTGGGGGTCTATAAAAAATATGAAGTTTGCGTGTAGACATATTTTGATAAAATGAAACTAAGCAGTACGAAAAGAAAAAACTGAACAAGAATACATTATGAAACAATACACTTTGATCATTTTTATCTCATACTGTTCATAAAACAATTTCTGATTACTTGGCTTTCACTGACCAGTGTCTTTTCTTCGTTGTTTATAATGTGTCACGCATAAACAGCCGCTCTGTAGTTGTTGAAATAGACCCATGACTTTTCTCTTACTATTTAAAATTTGTTAACCCAAATTTCAATGAAAGTTTGTGAGTTTCTTTTGTAGAATATGAACAATTAGAACTTTCTTAATATTTTGTCTAGGTATGTTTGGTGTGTGGTTTTTGGAATTTTTAGCATACATCTTTTAGCTCACCTGTCTTCTATATTTACTGAATTTAGGGGCCATATACAATAACTCCTCCCATGATGGAACATCTATAATTAGTCTTGCATGCATTTCAGACCACTTACAGACAATGGAAGCAACAGAAGCCAATATCGGTGGTGTAAATCACTTTAAAACTGAAGTCTACAGTATCTAAGAAACTATGCAAAGCTACACTGGCTGAGAATCTAGTATCTTTGTACATTTCAGGAGTTTTGATTGAAATAATAAAGGACTGCTGGGGACAACATATTTGCAGACACTACTCCACAACCATTTAGTTCATTATAATAATGAATGACAAAAATCATCACTTAAGATGATGAAAAAAGGAAATTAGAAACACCAGTATTAATGGTCACCTAATTTGTCACTTAATTTTGCAACCTGGCTAAACAACTAATTTTCTGTGTTGAATTGCTCAGGCACTGTTTCTTTTTTGACTCTGAGAGGCAATTTAGAAAGCATGATGTATGGTATCGTTAGCAATTCTGTTCTTTGCTATCTAATCTTACCTTCTTATTAAAGTCTTAGATGTCTCTTTCAGATCGCTCTGATGCCAGACAGTTGCTTTGCGTGGGATTCCAGTCTTGGATGTCAGCCTGAAATAGAGTAAGTTTTTCTTAAACAGCTCTGTTCAGCATATTGAACAAAGGCAGGTAGCTGGGAATAAGATTAGCGTGCAAGACAGAAGGGATCAAGTAAGGTTGCCATTACAGTACACACAGCTGCTTAGTTGTTCCTCTATCACCTCCCATTTCCTTGTTCTTAAAGGGACACAATACTTTTAAAGTAATATTCATGCACACAAGCTGTCTTCTACACATATGCCTCTGATGATTTGTCCAGAAACACAGTGAAAGGATTATCAGATGGCCTACATACTGTCAAAAGCTTTATTTTAAGAAGCACTTGTACATTATTAAGGTGTTCTTGACACGGAAATGGCTTGTTGTGTTTTATAAATCATCACTAATTAATCACGCACAGCTATGTATTTATATAGTTTTCTTGATTTGCCCCATTAGGGCCTGATCAAGTCCTACTGAAGTCGAATGGGACACTTTCCATAGACAACACTAGACTCTACATCTGGTGTCTAAGATAGGTGAAGTGCACCTGGAAATCTGGAGAATTTATCAAATACATGAACTGTTGAAGGTCAATTTTTGTCAGTTTCATGGAAAATTTCAAACACCAAAGACTTAAAAGGCTTTCACAAAATATGTTTTCCTATTTGCCACCAGCTCGGTGGTGAAAAAGCTGTTTTAGCATTAATGTGGCAAACGGGTATGAATTAACACTAACATGCTCTTCTTGGAAGAAACACATTCAGCTACCTGAGTGTGAGGAAGCTGGATGGTATTTGAAGGTATGGGCAAGTGAGGATGGGTTCTAAATTCGCTAGCTGCCTTAAACAGAGCTATGTAAACTTAAGGGATGCGTAAGGTTTCAGGTTCAGGTGGTAGGCTGGCATTTGCTGACTAACAGCCTTCACCTTAGTTTGTGAGTTACATATGCATAGGGTTAAGTCATAGGACAACTTAAAAACAATTTCAAAATGAATGTAGTTGCTGAATAGGCAGCAGGTTTAAAATGAACACAAGGGCAAATTTCTTCACAAAAATGCATAGTCCACATGTGAAACTCTTTGCCAGAGGACACTGTGAAGGTCAAGACTATAACAGGGTTCGAAAAGACCTGGATAAGTTCATGGAGAATAGGTCCATTAATGGCTATTAGTCAGGGTGGACAGCGATGCAAAACCAAGCTCTGAAGTGTCCTTCACTGCTGTTTGCCAGAAGCTGGGAATGGGTGACAGGATGGATCATTTGATGATTACTTGTTCTGTTCATTCCAGCTGAAGCACCTGGCCACTGGTGGAAGACAGGATACTAGGCTAGATGGACCACTTGTTTGACCCAGTATGGCTGTTCCATAAAGCGAGCTGGCCTGAGTGTGCTGGAAACTAAATTCTCCACTTTATTCATCTAATAGATACAACTTGGGAAGCTGTGGGGCAAGCTTCTTCTCAGCTGTCCCTCGCCAACATGTTTCAAGTGCCAAACCTGAACTGACAGGGCTAAACTCCAAGTCTGGCTCTCAGTTAAGAATGGCAACAAATACATGTGGGCACTTTCTGATATTCATACTTGAGGTGGTACGAACATTTTATGAAGTGGATATATATCCATAAGCACTAGACTTTTACCAGCAACTCAGTTCTCATATACCTATAAATAACCCTCATATTGCAATGAATCTCTTTAATTACTGATCTGACTTGAACCAGCACCTGAGAGATACTCCGATATGCATAACCAATCTCTTGAGCCACCCAATCCACCACATTAAAATTAAAAAGCAACCTTATATTTACCTTAACCTTGAACTATTGAGTCCAATGTCTCTTTTCATGTTAATTGAGAATCAGGAGTATCTACAGTTGAGCAGATAAAATATATGTTCTATAATTAGGACGTAGGGGTCTTATTGTCTGCATAACTTAATAAAAACAACAGATGGAAAACCTGTTCTCAAATCAGTCCATTCTAGAAATAATGACAAAAATTTTGATGTATTACGTAGTACAAACAAGCTAAAACTGTTGTATGACTACAGACAAAGGCAAGGTATTGGAAAATGCATAAAATAGGTCATCTGGAATTAAAAATTTCTGAAACAGTGCCATTTTAAGTACCTAGTTGTGTTATTAATTGTATTTATAAACTTTCTGCCAATTTTGGTCAAAATTAAACTATGTTTCTATGAGTTATGGCCCTTTGTGTGATTTTATGACTTTTTTGGATTGGATGCCCACTATTATGATGGCCAACATTAGATGATGTAGATAATAAACTAGCACCACTTCCAGCATCTACATCCACCCTCATGATGACCACCAGATATGTGCTTAACATATGATAATAATAATATTTTTCTTACTCATGGGTTACCCCTTCATGCCCAGAATGGGTCCAGGCTGGTAGACAAGACTGGCATATCAAACATAATTAAGCACTGCAAATTCTGCTTACAGATGAAATCAGAAGTACAGTGGGATTGATAGGAAGCCTGCACATTAGTCATGGCTGAGGTTACAAGTAACTCCATTTATGGTTAGCAGGTTAGCATTGTCTTAATGAACACCATGAAGGAAGATAGTGCATCGTGACTTTATTGAATTTATTTTCTCATACAGAATAATCACAAAGTTTCACTAACTACAATTCTGAGAACACAGATTCTTGTTTGTGGATGAAAGACAGAATTCAAGAGACCCTACAGAGGTATTTTATAAGAAATATTTTATAAGAAATGTAGGATCAAGGATTAAAATTCACAGATAGTGAGGTGGTCATGGTTGCAAGCTGTGTTATTCCAGGCACCATCAGTGTTCATCACCACACACTTTTCTCCCCTGGTTTCACTGGGCTCACTTGGCTGCCAGTTTGTATGATTCAGGCCTGTTCCATTCACAAAACTGAATTTACCTGGAATCCCTTCCCCCTTTATGCCCAGAAAGGCACATTTGTTAAATGACTTCACAATACTGAACACAGCATTATTTTCCCCCTTATTCCTGGGAGATGCAATGCAGCCGCCTGCCTGTTTGCACGCTTCCAATGTGGTCTCAAAATCGGTTTCTTGTCCATTGGTAGCAAATATTTTTTCTCCAAAGGTTGTAACGATCCCATCCAAAGCAAAGACTACAATGGAAAGCAAAAGATCTTGTTAAACTTTTTTTGAATCATTTTATACTCTCATGATTGCTGCTATACTGGGACTCCCACTTTCTGTATTCTTCTATAATAAAATAACCCGTCAGAATAAAATAAGGAACACATATGGCAAACTTCATACAACTCCGTCTCCCTCCAAGATGTAAACCCCCCCAGAACCTGGGCTATTGTAGTCTATACTCCCAAACACTGCCCTCTGCTGGATGGAATGTCAATGGCATGTGAACTTGAGTAGGCTATTGTACCTCTTCAGTGACTTCAGAGCAAGGAATCTAACTAGTGAAGAATGGAGGTGTGGAACTGAAAAGGGAGAGCAGAGAAGGGGATAGGAGACAGGGGAAAGAGGTGGAATAGGGGGGAGAAGTGGAGAGAGAGAGAAATTAAAATGTAGGAGAGAGAAAGGGAAGAGATGGTGGATGAGAGGGAAAGAAAAGAAGGAGAGAAGAGAAATATTTTAAATCAAAGAAAATTCCATTTTGCTCTTTATGCCCGTATCATTTAAAAACTAGGGCACCTGATGAAGTCTGCACACACTGACTTCAGTGAGACTACTCACAGCGCATAAAGTTAACCACGTGCATAAATCTTTGCAGACATCAGACACAATACCCTTGTCACTTTTGTAGCCAAGGATTAAGGTTCAATCATACATTGCAGATGACACAGAGAGATACACCTGAAGCACTTCTGCACAGAAAGGGGCTGTTGTAATAAGTCATCTCTGGCTGATTTGCTTTGGTATTTTAACACATCACAATTATCTGAGGCTGATACGAAGTTCCCAGGTAACTAATTATATAGCCCACAGCTGGACCTCTTTAACACAGTACAGAACTGATCATTGCCTCATCTCCAGAGATCCTTGTTACTTTGTATAAAGAAAATATAAGATGAAATGGAACAAGACTCAAAATATGTTATCTATTTTAAGGAACTGGTATTTTAAGGTTAATTTTTTCCACACTTGTTAATCAAGTTATGGTTGGGGCAGAAAGCAAAAGCTGATAGATTACCTCCTTTCAGTCCGGCAATTTGATGTTTTAATCCTTTGAGGGTTTCTTGTAATTCAGTATCCAGAGAAGCAGGTAGGCCTATGGACAAAAAATAATTATGCTCTTGAGTTAAAATGTTAGGACCAGGCTTCTCTGATAACATGGAAGTCATTGTGTAAAATTAATAGCGGTTTTCTAAAGCACTTGTGATTGAATTACATTTGTTTGACTTTCTATGTGAAAGAATTGGATAGTGTGCTAGATGAACGGTCTTTTCATACACTGACCGATTGTTCAAATACTAAACAATATTGTTGGAAACTACTTTAAGGAGAGAACCGTTTATGAAGAATTAAAATTGAGATCTTTGAGTTAAAGTCTTTAATGCCCCGCAGGTGCTTTATATCAGCTGCAAAGATTAAAAGCTTTTTGTTTCCCTCACCTCCTCCACCTCCAGTACCCTGGAACCTGGTTAGACAGGAGACTCTGGACTGTAACCTGTAGTTTTCTAGTCTGCAGCCCATTAATGATGCTGGAAAGGACCCCTTGCCCTCAGGGCATGGTCAGAGAAGTAGATTTTGTTGTGATGAGATGCTGCCGGTGACCTGAGAGCCACTTGGGAAAGCCCTGGCTGGCTGGGGGTGTGTGTGGAACGGAACTGAGTGTATAACTGAGAGGATAATCTTGCAGAATTGTAATCCTCTCTTGTCAGCTCATACAGTTCAACTAGCTTGATTAAATTAACCTCTTACTTTTCAAGTATGACGGCACTCTGAATAGTGACTCTGCAATGAGGGCATTTTGGAGACTCAACTTTACAGTCTCTCTGTGGTGTCTGCATTCAACGGACCCTTTTTACAAAGCGAGAGACATTTTTGTTTTATCTTGCAGGCTGTGAAAGCCAAGCCGCATTCTTTCCTACAGGTACATCATCTCTCAGGACATGTCTACCCAGCAGCTGGGAGGGTCCATCTCAGCGCAGGCAGATAACATACACTAGCTCTGCTCAAGTTAGCATACTAAAAATAGCATAGCTGTGGTGGCTTGGGCTAGCCACCTAGGATGCATTTAGGACCTCAAAGGGGGTCGGGTAGGTCTGCCGGAGCTGAGCTCCCACCAGTTATGTAAATATACTTTAAGTGTGAAGGTTCAGCAGCCCATTATTCCTGCAATGAGTATGTCTATGCTGGGTTTTAAAACCCGCAACAGCAAGTCTCAGAGCCCGGGTCTATAGAATCAGGCTTATGGGGCTCATGTTAATTGTGCTAAAAACAGCTCTATAGAGGTTCAAGCTCAGGCTGGAGTTTGCGCTCTGAAACCAACCCCTTTTTCCAAGTGCCTTTCCAGATGTTTTTAAGCACCATAGCGTGAGCCCAAGTCTATAGACCTGGGCTCGGGGACTGCAGGTTTGAGGACTTCAGTAACTCAGTAGTAAGTTAGGGGTCTATTACAGGAGTGGATGAGTGAGATTCCGTGGCCTTCGTTGTTCAAGAGGTCAGACAAGATGATCATATTGGTCCCTTCTGACCTTACAGTCTGAGTCTATGAGGTTCTGAAAGGCAATGTGGATTCACCCAGCTCTCTCATTCTCAGCTGCATCACTTCTGCAGCAAGACCAGGAGTAAACCACTTATCCTAGCCAGGAAAGCCAGCAGTAAGAATCAGCTGTGTAAGAAGATGCCATTTGCACAGTCTCTTCTAGGAGTAGAACAGCTCAGTTATTGCTATTTTTCTCTAGGTTACTTCAAACACACACCCACACAAGATAATATTAAACAAATGAGGATAATTCCTTTTCACCTCGTGGTCCAGGCGGCCCTCTCTCCCCTTTCTTGCCTTGTTCACCCCTTGGCCCTTGTGGCCCAGGAAGACCATTTTTTCCAGGAAGACCTGCCACAGCACCCATTGGCCCTGGGGGACCTGCAGAAGGGAAATTCAAGAATATTAGACCAACTCCTCACTGAGCCTCTTCCCAACTGATGCATTTAATTCAGAATATCCACTGCTGCTGCCTCTCAAATGGACTGATTGCATTACATCTACTCAATCACTTTTCATTACCAGACAAAAGATAGGGGATGGTAGCATACAGAGCATTCACTCCCTACAATGAAAGAGCAAAGACACTTTCAGTGCCTAGAAACCTGGCCCCCGGAACATCCTTGTTTGAACTCAAGGAAGCTGCTCACCTGCCCTCTAATTTTGAAGGAAGATCACACAGCGGCCATTAGAGCTAAGTGGGAAGGAGGGAGGCTGGGAATATTCTAAGAAAGGCAATTTGAAAGTTAGTCACGTGTTCCTTTTCATTAGGATGGGGTGGTGGTGGTAAGGAGGGAGAGGGTTGAGTTCTTCAATTCAGTGCATATGAGGAAGGATGGAATAATGACATCTATGTTGGAAGTTATTGAAATATATTTAATAGCTTTTGTGACTCATCTGTGCCTAGGGTAGCCATCTGAAAATGCCAAGGGCAGGGCAGGCTGCAAAAGGAGAGCAGATTCTCCCAAACTGGTGGCTTACACTGCAGTAAATTCACCAATCAGTCACAAACAGTGTTTCTGATCTCCCACACTGGTTATTTAGAAGCTACCCCAAGAAATACACAGCCCCCTTTACTGCATTTCAGTCTCTGTTTCCCAATCAGCAGCTAGGTCCAGTAAAGGGAGAAGTTATTTAAAACTCTATTCCCTTTACCAAAATGTTCTCCTGACCATAAAGGGTCACATCGTCAGGTCAATATAAGTCTGGATCTTACCCAAAATAGCATGCTGCCTGCCAATCCTTTATTAACTAAAATTAAGGTTTTTATAAAAGGAAACAAACAAACAAGGTGAGAAGTGTTATAGGGCTAAAGCAATCAGATATCATACAAATTATTTGAAAATCCACATATATCAGGTTTTCAGTAAAATTGTGGAGTGTGCAGGCTTGTACAATTCCTCTGGTGTACCTCCAGTACCTGGATAAGTCTTAGTCCTTTGTTTCACAGCTTCAGTTGTAGATGAGTGAGTCCAGAGGTAGGAAACAGGAATGAAGACAACATAGGATGGAATGGCTGCTTTGTATGTCCCTTGCCATGCAGCTTGTGAAGATTCACAAGAACAAGATGGAGTCCAGGTTTACCTGGACAAATTCTGGAGACTCATAAGGTGTAGCCCCAGGGTTCTTTCCCTGGGTTTATTGTACCTTTGAGTTCCCTTAATGGGCCATTAACCAGTTTTATTGCTGCTACCATCCTGTATGGGGGTGTCGCCCAGAAACACAGCACAAGTTGAAATACAGCTATGCCATACATATTCGTAATCTACCCTACAAATATTACACATACACATAAACAATATGATCATATTCAGCAAATTATAACCTTTCTAGTGGTACCTGACATGGCCTAGCCCATATGAATTATTGTAATTTTGCAATACTGATGTTAATTAATGTTATAAATGGTCACCCCTAATCCAGACAGCGCCACAGTTATTTTATGAGACCAATTTCCATATGTGCCACCAGTGAGCCCTCTCCCATCCCTGCCTCCACGTGGCAAACAGCAGCTTGCAGGGGCAGACTGTGAAACCCCAAACCCCTTCAGTGCCCCTTTCCTTCTCCAAAGGAACCCATCCTAGCTACTGAAGAGAATGCATCTGCCAACCTGAGACAGTGGATCTAGGTCTCCTGGCCCCAGCTCATAGTCCACAGCGTTTCACCTGGGGAACAGCAGCATCATTTGGGAGGAGCAGCCCCATGATACCATTCACTCCATTCTGAGATCTGGATTCTGATTTTTCCCCTCCTCCTCTGATGAATTGCCATTAGTTGTCAGTCTCCCTTCATCCCACCGTCACTACCTACTGCTGTGACCCTTCAACTGCCCATCCTACCTCTCCATGCCCACTGTAGTACTCAAGACTTGTCCCTCTACCCCTTTCAAATCAAAGTGCTCTATCCCTTTGAGCACCTGCCATTAATGGGCTGTGTGCACCTGCCCACCACCTCCATCACTGCTTGTATGCTGTACCCTCCGCCTCCCGTCTTTATCATCTGCATATCAGCTTTTACCTTGTAAACCCTTGGGAGATAAGGCCGTGCCTATATCTTTGTAGGGCATTTAGCGCAATGGGGGGCCCAACCCCCCCAGCCTTACCCACAGCACAATCATAAATAGGTCTGATCTGGCAATATGCCAAGTGCTCTCAGCTGTCATTGACATATGTGGGAGGTGAAGGGACTCAGCACCACGTAGATCAGGATTAAATTATTTTCCAGTTCCCCAGAGTGATCCGCTAGCGAGGCAATATATATCTCTACAGAGAGAGAGGCTCAGCTATTTGTGAGACCTTGGAATAGAGCTTCTACTCCTCCAGATTTAGAGGAACCAGCTGAGGTGGTTTGGGCACCTGGCAAGGATGCCCCGTGGTAGGTTTCCTTTGAACTCTACTGGGCATGTACCACTGGGAGGAGACCAGGAGTTAAACCAAGGACATTTAGGAGGGATAATATCTCCCGGCTGGCCTGGGAACACCTGGGAATCCCCCTGGAGGAGCTGGAACCTGTTGTGGAAGCAAGTCTGGTCCCGACCCTCACCAGGAAAACTAGCATAAAGGGAAAGAAGAAGAAGAGAGAGAGAGGCATTCACCGCCAGAGGTCCTAGGGAGATGGCGTAATCTCCATCCTTTGAGGTTTTTAAGGTGTGGCTTGACAAAAGCCCTGGCTGGGATGATTTAGTTGGGATTGGTCCTGCTTTGAGCAGGGCGTTGGACTAGATGACCTCCTTTATGTCCCACTGTCATAAAGGCAAGTAGGCTTTGGCTATGTAAGTAGCAGTTCACTACAAACTGCAATTGTAGTACTCACATCACATGGAAAAAAAATTACAGATTTCCATTCTTCTGTATGTTATGCACAGATTATGTCTAAATGACAAAAAAGGGACTTTTGGAACAACCTTTTTGCCCCCAGCATCGCTATAGACACAGGTTATGATACCTATGCAATCAGATTAGCTTGTCATATTATAGCCTAGGAGGTGGAGTAATATTTTGAAAAACACCGAAATAACCAAGTACCATTAACTTTCAATGAGACAAACTTCTCACTATCTGTTACTTTTCAAAAAAAGTGAAATAAAATAGAATTCAGTTTATCAGATACAGTAATCGAATATAGCAGAACATCTAAATATCTGGGTGGGTAACCCCTGAAGTTACCTTTCAGTTGTGGGTCTTCTTTCAAACCAGGTCTTCCATCTTTACCAGGCAATCCATTCAGCCCAGGTTTGCCATTGATTCCAGAAATTCCTTTATGCTCATCCCCAGCATGGCATCTCACCAGCAAAAAGGCTATTGCTGTGACTACGTGAAACAACTGGGGCAACATTGTTTGAAGCCAGCTATAAAACAAAGCGTATTTACTATCCAGCGATGCATCCTTTTTTTCAAAATTAAAAATGATTGAGATGCGTTAATTCTTTATTTCAAACTAACATTTTCTAGTTGGGACTGGAATCTTTTTAGCTTAGTCTTTTTCCCCCAGTGATACTAAGGTTGTTAGTATAATCATAAAGTGGTTGGAGTTTGAATGATTATTACAGTGCAGCAAAACCAAACAATTCGTCTTTTACCGTATACCCATCTGTCTAGAGGGCAAAACACTTTTCTTATAAAGCTGTTGATTAATTTATCTACTTTTTTCTTGTGTGACAAGTGCAGTTCCAGTATTATTTATGCAGCAATAGGTAGACATAGCCAATAAAGTGAGGAAAAAAGCAATCAAAATTACCGTGGGTACACTCTCTTAATCGTTTTTATTTTAAGAGGGAAAAGCAACCATTCAGACTTCCTTCTTCTATCTCTCTCTCTCCATTGTTATAAATTTAGCATTTTTTAAACACCTCTGTATCAGCAGTGATTTCCTCAGTAAAAAGTAGACTAGTGTATTAGCAACGGAGGAAATGTAAAGAAACTCTGAAAGAGCATCTAAGATTGAAAGTTTAAATTGAGACTTTATGTTATACTTTAAACTAGATTTATTTTTTTTTGTAATTTATGAAGAAGTTCAACTTACCTGTCAGCTCCAATATGAACTGAAAAAGGAGCATGGTAAGAGTCCAATTTATAGTGTGTGTAATTTGAGTTACATTGTTATGTCTATGGGAAATGTATAGCGTGTGTAACTGGATATATATTTGCCTAGCAACACAGACATTTGATAAATTACATTGAAGGACTTTTTTGTGTGTGTTTTCTTTACATATTTAAAGGGTCGCACGAAGCATTTGAAAAGCTGAAGGCCAGCCATGTAATGACGCTTTCCCATTTTGTTGAACTAAGATATTACAGTTTAATTGGGTAACACAGTCTTGGAGAAGAACAGATGAATGCTGATTAGTTGTTTTTAGGATATAACGTTTCCATAGATCTTCCACTTAATCTAAGTTTTAAATAAGAACATGTTTATTGTGATTTTAAATGTCACTGAAGATAAACACACCAGGACACAGCTGATTTTTATTAAATACATATTATTTCCATAGTGTTATATGTCCATCAGTGACTGGAGCTGAAAGCCCATGAGTAAATACAATCTAACACAATAGTGACAAAGCATACAAAATAGTCACACGGTCTCCGCCTATGCCCCTAATCAGGGTAACTCCCAGACAAGAATTTAGCTGACGCTCTAAATTAAAAGTAAACACACAGAATATTGTAAGAGGAACTCCATATCCCATTAAGAAGAATAGTTCAGTATGATAATATGAAGGGGATCATTTCACTTATGAACCAGGACACCATATGCTCATTGAGATTAAAATCCATTTACACAGCTCCAACAATGAAAGAGGCCTTAAAAGTGGGTGGAAACGTACTGAAAATGGAATCCTTCTTTTTTTTATGCCCTTGCTGAAAGTTGTTCCCATGTAGTCGCTATTCAGTGATCTACATTAAATAAGCTGCTAATCACTGTCCAGTTCACAACAGGTGGGTCTGATGTCACCAAATCAGAACCAGAACTAGTACAAACCAGCCTCCGCCTTGGTAATCTCAACAGCAAGACTAAGAACTGAAAGAAAAATGAAGACTGTCGCCCACAGCGACACTGAACTCAATGATTTAGTGGGCCATGGGACTGAGGCTTGCAGCACAGTGGTGGGAAATCAGATGCTGTCTGAGCTGTGCGTGTTCTTTAGATAAGCAGAGTTCGTCAGTCTCCAGTTGCTCCTACTCCGGCATCTTTCACCAGTGGCATGTAACTAAATCATTTTGAGATGTAACTAGCGCACGTGCTTTATATATGTAACGTCCAATGCTTTATATATGTAACGTCCAATGATGACATTAAAAAGGACATTAAGACAAAATCCACCTCTCAAAAGTTAGGAAACACCAGATAATGTTGCCTTACAACCCTAATTCAGCTCCTTTGTTCATATGCATTATGATTCAGTCTATAATTACATGATCACATGTTAATTTTTTCTGAAGGACTATGCCTTATTCAGTGGATGAGTGTTCAGTGTTCCTTTTTATTCTCTGTATTCAGTGTGTGGTCCCAGGCCTTATTTTGCACATGCCATTCAAACCTTGTACACGGATTACAAAACTACTAAATTTCCCATTTGCAAGGTTGTGATAGCCATGGGGATCCCAGGATATGAGAGAGACAAGGTAGGTGAGGTAATATGTTTTATTGGGCCAGCTTCTGTTGGTGAGCAAGACAAACTTTTGAGCTCCACAGAGCTCTTCTCCATGTTGAAAGTTGGTCCAATAAAAAAATTACCTCACCCACCTTGTCTCTGATTTTCTCCTGGGCATTTCTATGGTGCTCTTAGTATACATGTTAATGAACTTATCTTCACAGCACCCTTGTCAGGTGAGGTGTTGGTATTATCCCCATTTTACAGATGGGGAACTGAAATGCGGAGCCATTAAAGCTAAAATTTTCAAAAGTGCCCACCAATTTGGAGTGCCCAGCTTCATTCACAGAGGCTGTGCTTTCTAAGAGAACTTAGAATTTTGTAGTACCGTATATGCTGAAAGCTCCAACGGACTTTGGTTGCAGTTGTGAGCACTCTGTGCTTCTGCTCCAGACATCTTCCATTGCGCCAGCTATGAAAAGTTTGGTTTGAGTGACTTGCCCAGCATCATTGGCAAAACAGGCATAGACTCCAGTTGTCCAGGGTGGCATCTGACTTCCCTAACCATGAGACCATCCTCTCGCATTCTACACTCCCTTCCTTACTCACAACACAACTTCCAATTACTGCAATAAATTAGAGGTCCTACAGAAAACAGCCTCCATCACTGTGCAAACTTGATGCATTCCCAGAGCACCGTGTAGAAGAAAATAGGATGTAGTTGTGTAATAGGGATTCTGTTGTTAGAGGTAACAAGAGTGAGGCAGGTTTCCGCTTAGGCCTCAAATACACGACCTCTTGATTCTCAAATGTTTCTCTGAAGAAACCTTTTTCTGAACAAATATGTAATCACTGATAATTGATGCTTCCTGGAACATTTAATTAACTTTACACAGCTGAGTACAGATACCAAGAGCTTTCTTTGTGTGCTTTGTTCTAAAAAAATTACAGGGCAAATATCTGTTTTCATAAACTCTAATACATCAGTACATGTAACAGGCACTCCTGCAGTGATTAGGAGAAAGTAATCATCTTATTATGGCTGAACCTGAAAAGGATTTAGAAAAGGCCTCCGAACTTCAGGAGTTTATCCAAATTGGTCTTGGTGCATTCTAGAAGCCAAGAAACTGCACATTTGGGGAAGTGCAAAAAGGATCTGTACAAGAAACCTTGTCCATCTCAGATATAGACAGGGCCCCTGAGGTCCGGAGTGACCTTCATTTTTTTCTTATTACTCTTTTTTGTATTACACTACTTCCTAGAGGCACTGTGCGGACACTGATTGAGACACAACCCTTGTACCCAATAGCTTTCATTCCAAACAGACAGGAAAAGCAAAGAATTGGAGGGGACACAGGCACAGAGAAGGGAAACAACTCACCCAAAGTCGCACTGCAGGTCAGTGGCAGAACAAGAAACAGTCTCAAATCTTGGCCCTTTTAGTGTCAATGTGGGTTTTGCTATCGACTTCAGTGGCACCAATATTTCACCCCAGCTCTCCAGCCTCAGCCCATGCCAGTGGACCACTCTGCCTCCCTAGGTGTTTTTCAGCATCTGAATGAGCAGGTTACTTTGCACATCATTAGCTGCAACATTAAAATGCACCCACAAAGCAAGGGATGCCTAAGACAAGGGAACCCACTCATTCAGATGCCATAAAGCAACAGGAGAAAATGAGGGAAACGTTAGACATCCATCAGGTCCTGCTGCCTGGCACTCCCATGAATCCAAATCAAAGAGAAGATGCAAGAACTGAGGTTGACCACTGTGATAAGTCACCCACAGCAGCCCCAGCATCAGGCTTTGGTTTTGATACTATGATGGAGTCCTACAAAAGGGGCAGATTTCCTGCTATTTGTAGGTCTATAGTGAATCCCTCTTTAACCTATTTATCACACAGCTGGGAGTTATCCACCAATATACGGAAGGAAAATCTTCCCTGCTGTATAATTAAATCACAGAATGATCAAATGAACTGATGGGCTACACTGTGCTCAACAAAGATAGATAAAGCCAAGAGAGTTTTGTCTGTAGAATAATATATCTTCTTTCTTTACAAAATCTATGCCATTCCAGTTGGCATATTTTTGGTCCAGGCAACTTTACAATAATAGGACTTTAAAGAGACTATTTTCTAAGTGAGGATTCAACATTTTAAAGCCCATGCAACTGATATTATATCAAGAGTTGCTATTTTGTGCCAATTTTGAAGTAATTGTCACGTTGTGCCTTCTTAGACTGGTTGGGGAACTTTGCTTATATGGCCCTGCACGAGGCCCCCCTCTTTTACTACCCCTCCACCCCAAATATGTTCGATTCCCTAGCATAGGAACTGAAAGTTTTGCTGCAAACCTTAAACACTGGGTATGAAATGGCCATTCAGAGGAGTCCACTCTTCACAGTGTAAGATTGGGAAAAGGTCTCTCCCCTGCCTGGTGTAGAATCCAACACTATGCAGGCTCCCTGAGTGGCAGCAGGAAGGTCTTGGAAACAGGAGCAGACAGGGCTAGAGTTTCTGCAGTACCTCCATTTCTCCCCTCTGACTCTACAGTTTGGGGAAGTGTGTGAGAAATTTCTCACCCTCTTCCATTTATGAGGATTCCCAATGGCCTGCCCAGCTTCTCAAGCTGAATACTGAGTAGTAATAAAAGTGGCAGTGTGAGCCAAAGCTCTATGAAATCAGTGACTCGACTGTCATTGATGGGACCCAGCTCACTGCTGGCAAACTCCGCCCAAACTTTCCCTTTGCTGAGATGATGATGGTGGTCAGATCTGCATGTGGTTTGGGTCGGGGTGTAAAATCCATTAAGTTGACACATCAGAAAGATATCACTTGTTCAGTGGTCATACGATATAGGAGAGTCTTGACAGAACAGTAAAATATTGTAAATGACCATTTCTGTAGTGCTATAGGGGAATATGGTATTTGACACACAGAAACAACAGGGGCAGCTTGCAGTACAGCTAAACGATCTAGGATTTCCAGTGCTTTCATCATTGTCTCCCTTTACAATAACTGAGTTGAATTTTATTGAAGGGCTTCATAGCACACAGTATGGACTCAGTCCTGCAAAGAGATGCATGTCGGCGGATCCACCATGTATTGCTCCATTGGAGTCTGCCTGTGTGCATCTCCTTCCAGGATTGAGAACCTGTTCCCTAACATAATAAACGTAAAAACGTAAAATTACATAGTATATGCTGCATTATCCAGGTATGTTACTATAATGGAATCGACACAGTATCTTAGCATGGGACTCCTCAAACACATTAAGCCAAACGTTACCTAGAGCTTATTCAATCACAGCGAGACTTTAATTAACTCCCCATCAAATTAGGCATAGTTCTATTTACAAATCAATCCCCATTGATAATTACTATCTCCTTTAGTAAGCTTCAGGAAAGAAAATATTACATCATGATTTTGTTTCTTTCCGATAAAATAATCACAGAAGACATTAGCTATATCGATGAGAGAACAGGCTCGTGTTTATGTCTGAGAGACAGAATATTGCACAGACTATGAAGTGACTGAAAAGATATGGTTTAAAATTCACAGATAGTGAGGCGGTACTGATTGCATTTTTTGTCATTCCAGCCACCATCAGTGTACATCTCCACACAGTTTTCCCCTCCTTTGCCATTTGGCTCCTTAGGGTGCCAGTTGGTATAATTCAGAGGTGTCCCATCTAGATAATGGAATTCACCTGGAACCTCCCCCTCCTTTATACCCAGATAAGCATATCTGTTAAACCGTTTCACGATGTCCAAAATAGCATTGTTCTCCTCCTCGTTCCGGGGGGTGGCGATGGAGCCACCAGCGCTTTCGCACGTTTCTAACGTGGTTTCAAAATTGACTTCTTTCCCATTGGTAGTGAGTATTTTTTCATTCACTTTTCTTATTGTCCCTTGCAAAGTAAGGACTGTAAAGGAAAGTGAAAAGATTTGATTAGTTCTTTTTCATCTTATTTTTTACTGTCTGTGTTGTTTCTATACTCCTGTGAAGGGATAAAAACCATGATGAAATGAGAGAAAGGAAAAAAAGGGAACATTAAAATAGAAAGGGAAAAAAAAGAGGAAAAGTAAAGTGAGATAGAAAAGAGGAGTGAAAAGAGCCAGAGAAAAAGTGGGTGAAGAGGAGGAAAAAAGGAGGCACTACCTCTGTCACAATCCCACTACCTTGTTAGTTTTTCAGTTAGTCAATATAATTCTTCACCTATGGACATCTGGCTCTCCTACAACCTAAGTGTCACTACTTCCCCATACTAAATACAGTTTCAGATTTGCTCTGTTATTTGCAATCAGTAGAGCTGACCGAAATTTTTCAAACTTTAACAAGAGAAAAGGAAAGTAATTCTGACAAAAGCTTTGATTTTCTCCCCACTTTCCTCCACCACAGTGATTGTGGCATCCTGAGGATAGAAGCACATACAGTTGCCTCTGTTTGGATTCCCAAGAGTTAATCTAATACATGCAACAAAATACCTTTAAACAAGATTTCTGAATGTAATTTAAATGAATGTGAGTGATATTTCCTTAAAGGTCCTTGCTACGCTGGGACAATCAGGCCCCATGTCAACTCTCCATAGCTCTCATCTGCTTTGGAGAACAACTGTGGTAGCCCTATATGGATCCTCTTGCTGAGCAGTCTCCCGTTATGGATTTGTGCTTCTCCAGAGGCAGTTCAGTCCCTGTGAGTACACCTCACCTTGCATATATCTTGCTCTGCCTCATAAACAAACCAACCGAGAATTAAAGACACAAGAAAGTAACTTTTCAGCACTATTAAGACTTGTAGATGCCACTCATTAAAGTGGGAGGTGCACATTAATCAGTTAGTCATGGTGAGGGAAACCTACTGCAAAAAAGCAAGCAAGAGAAACAACAAGTCTGTTGGATGTTTATCTCCACATATTGCCCTACGTGCATAGCACAACCTTTTGCATTATGCTGTGCCTGGTCTCTTTTGATTCTATTCCATGGAAGTTCTTATACGACATTCATACATGTAGCATATGCCATGCCTTTCAACTGCAGAATGCTCAGTATGTTGTACAGCCCGAAGCACCGGTCTATGCCCCATCTTATTCACAGACCTTTGCGTTTGCATACACTGCAGAGACACACACACTGATCAGTCTTTCTTGGGTACTTACATGGCCCCTGTTAACGTAGTATCCAAGTGCCTCACAAATTCATCTGCACAACACCTTTGTGAGGTAAGGAAGTGCTATTATCCCCATGTTATCAGTGGGAACTGAGGGACAGAAAGACTGACTGACTTGCCCAGGGTCACACAAGATGTTTGTGGCAGAGCGGGAATTGAACCCTGTTCTCCCACATCTCCGGTTGGGCCATCTTTGCTCTTCTTCCAATGTGCGGCAAAGACTGCAGCATATTTAATTGGCGTTTGAAAGTAAGTTTTGGTGAGGAAAGTTTTAGAATGGAATAAAATTATTAAAATGTGACTCACTTTGTTTTAAGTTGGGATATTATGGTTCTTTTTGTACACTGTATTTTATACAAGTTGTGGGGAGAGGGAGGAGAAGAGGAGGAAAAGCAGAAAGATTACCTCCTTCCACGCTGATAATTTGATGTTTTAAGCAATGGAGATGTTGTTGGAATTCAGGGTCAAGAGAAGCTGGCAGGCCTGGAGATGAAAGTAATAATTATACAATTGATTTAAACTGGACTTCAGTGATCATCACATAAATTACATAAAATTAATAACAATTTTCCAAAATTGACTTGTGTTTGAGATATGTCAGTTTCATTTTCTGTGGTGGAAAATTCTATTTCCCTGGGTTAGTTTATATCGTTTCAAAGAATCGTATTGATTGTTCTTATATATAGTATATAAAATAAATCCCTGTCGAAATTCCACTTCTGGAGAGTAGTTACTGAAAGAGCATTACAAGTGAAATAAGATGCATTTGTCTGATCTGATCTTTTGTGTATGTGATACCCTTTGAAAGGATTAATATTTTGGAAAGAATATCCTGCCCAGGCTGAGCCAATCAGAACTTGCTCTGATGTTAAATTTGCAACCTGACAGACACAATGGAAAGTTTTAGTGTGTGTTGAGTTCTTGTGATATTGAACAGAACTGGAATTCTCTTCTCTGCTTATACAGTTTCCTTTATGGTCAGTTAAACTCATAGTTTTACAGTATGGTTGAACTCTGAATAGTGACTGTAAAAATGTTATTGTAGGGTTTCATGTAGGTGCTCTCCAAGATGACGTGTGCCATATGCATCATTTATAGGTAAAGAGATTAAAAACAAACAAACAAAAAAGACCACCCAGCACACAAGTTTAACATGGGATCTGAGAATCAAGCTGGCTATTTTCTTTCATCTAAATCATCATCAGTAATAAAGCTTCCCTATGTCAAATCATGCTACCAGTGACACCTGTATATTCCCATTGCCATAAGCGGGGTAGCATAACTGTAACTTATTGGAACTCAGTACAGAATTCTATAGCGCTTGCGCAAGGAGTAGAAGATTCCTTCTCACGGTCTTGGAGCTGTGTTGGCTCTGCAGCTGTGAGAATGGTAAACAACAGTAAAACTTATTTTAGTCAATACAGTCATCAGCTCTGATGGACACAGGGAGCAGCTCAGCTGAATAATAAAGGCCCCGTTTTTACACAGACACTTTTAATAGCAGAACTGAACTTGGACTGCTTTATACACAGCACAATTATCCAATTTTTTTGGACTAAAAAAAGATTAGTCTTTTTCACCTGGTGGTCCAGGATCCCCATTCTCCCCCGTGTCGCCTCTTTCACCCTTGGGCCCTGGCACCCCACGAAGCCCATCTCTTCCAGGAAGACCTGGCATGCCACTAGGTGGCCCCTGAGGACCTGGAGAAAAGATGCACATAAGTGAAAAACACACAAAGCTTCTTTTCAACTGATGTGGTTTATGGGAAATTCAGAATAAACATGGGTTTAACAGCTGCTGACGTGCAAAGCAATAAACTGCATCGGGCCTCTGAATAACTTCATGAATGCCGCAGACCAATGTTGGCTTTCTAACGGAAGCAAAACACGGAACCCCTGGAATGAGCCACCAAATGCATGTTAGGATCTCTGCTACTTGAACCTTGGAGCTTCTTTGGTAATGGAGCTGAAGAAAGCTTCTGCCTTGCCCTCTACCATGGAAGAAATATTGCATAATGTAACAATCTGCCTCTGAGAGTGGCTTTAATTGACCAATGGTGCATACAGCCTCATGGCTTCAACAACCTGAGAAGTGCATCAGAAGCCTGTTAAATACACTGACATGTAATTGCTTACTGGTATTACATTTTCATTAATTTATTTTAAAAAATGGTTTTGTTGAACATTATAGAGTATCCTTCTGCTATGAAAAGTAGTTGTCACTGAAAGGATAGTACAAAAGAGATGAGGAAAGCTATGCTTTTGAATGTATTGATCAATTGTTAATTTTTTCCCCTAATTCTCTTATTTTAAGAATAACCTGAATTATTGCCTTCTCCTCCTATGGCCAATAAATCCAGCTACCACTTCAGCTGTAGTTTATGCCCACAGCCACTTTCATCTCATTTTCTTGTAAAAAATGAATGTGAACTATAAATCAGCTCCCTTAAAAATGACTTTTGCTGTAAGAGATGTTTGTCACTGGGAAGGGGACAAATTAACAGTTAGAGCTGGATAGGTAATTGTTTCCACAAGAATCTTTGAGATCAGTTTTTTTTCTTGTCCCAGATCAGGGCAAAAAGTAGAAATCTTGAACATATTCATGAACTGATAAGCCAGAAAAAAGGTGCAGATCATGTCAGCTGAAGTGTTTTTATTTTGATCATTTCAAATATTTTTTTAACCTTTTTTATGTCCCCCCCTTTTTACAGTACCAATCAACTAAAAAATTTGAAACAAAAAATAGGTTTGAACAAAATCCCAAACTTTTCTTTTAGAAAATGTCAAAATTGGATGTTGGACAATTTTGAACCTTTTTTTCTTTCCCAAATGTTTTGAATTGTGAGATTTGCCAACCATTTTGGTTTTGAGAAAGGGACATTTTATGACCAAAAAACAAACAAACAAAAAAAACCCAGAAAATTCCCACCCAGCCCTATTTAAATTGCCACTTTTTTTCTCCTTCAGCTTCTCACTCTTCTGCCAAACAACTTCCTTTGCTTACCTCTCATTTGCACAACATTAACTTTCCTCCTACCCCTACACCACTGGGAATTGTTGCACCACCAGCAGTTCACTACAAGTTGGAACTGTGGGACAATTCCATTCTAAGCAGAAATTCCCTGACAGCACCATAAGTAGGTTCCCACTGTTCATTAAATAGAACTTACCATTGCTTAACATCATCTAGAAAACAGGGGATATACCATTTAGTTTACTAAGCATAATTTACAACACAGTAATACACGTATTCAACATGGGAGATAACCACTGACAATACCTGGTGGCCCTGGGTTTCCTTGTATACCATCCCTTCCATCTCTTCCAGGCAATCCATTGGCTCCTGGGGTGCCAGGAATTCCAGGAGTCCCTTCACATTTATCCTCAGCATGACATATCACCAGAAAAACAGCTGCTGCTGAAAGTATGTGAAGTGACTGGTGTGACAGCATTGTTCAGGCCAGCTACAAAAGCAAATTGCATTTGCTATGCAGTACTGCACTGAGAAAAATAGGAGCAGATTTATTCTGACTGAAAATAATTAAGAAGCGGTCATTGTTAGTTTCAAATTTCTCCCTGAATAAAGTCTTCAGTTTGGGATTAAATCTTTCAAAGATTTGTCTTGTTCCCCCTATTATATTGAATATATGGAAGTATACCTAAAATAACCCAAGATTTGAGATAACATTAAAATGGCCAGTTAGTCGCTGGATGTCAATGGACATAAATCATCCTCTTTTTTATTTGGTGTGTGTAAATCCAGTGTAATATACTACATGGCAGTTTTGAAAAATGCATCATTCATTCCAAACATTAACTTGCAAGCAGGATTGATTCAGATGTTATGGATGGCAAATCCTAGACTGGTAACATTATAAACCACACCAAACCTACATGACTCCAAGTGGTGAAAATATCCAAGAATTAAACAGGACATTTTTGACAACACATTCTTCCCAGTTTTTGACCAACAGTACAGCTGCTTGAAATTTTTCAAATTTCAAAAATGTGAGCAATTTTGGGGAAAAAACATTCAAAATGTTTTCTGACCTGCTCTCATTACAATCTAGTTAAAAATTGCTAAAACTGAAATGGATGGAATGCAAGACATTAAAGCATGAATTCTCATTCAGTTATTAACATCATTCAGCTAAAATAGTGAGCATGGTGAAGACAGGTTCAGGATGTTGATGTGGCTCTCCCATCCTACCTGGGGTGGCCATGCACTTGCTTGGTTGAATCGCATGTCATGTGTTAGATTTCTGCATCCATCTGGAGTCCTACTGGTTCCAAACCAGGGGCTCTCAATGCAGCGTCAGGATCCTGATCATTTGGATGTTAAGATGGAAAAGCATCTATTCAACTCCAAGTGTATGTTTACACAGCAATTGCAAGATGAGACTGCAGCATGTGAAGGAATACCTGACCTAGCTTTGATCGCGCTAGATCGCTAAAGATAGCTGCAATGGCATAGAATAGCCTTCCAAGTATCATCTCACCCGGCCCCTTGGAACATACTCAGATGGCTAGTCCATGCCGCTGCCTATGCCAGGGTGGCCATGGTGCTATTTTTAGTGAGCTAACTCTCATATGCCTGGCTGTTGTGTCCCAACTGCAGTATAGACAATTTGAATTCTTGCCTTTCCTCTCTCTCCGCATTCATAAAAACCCAGCATTTTCCAAGCAACTCCACATCTGATGAAATCACTAATATGAGTAGAATGGAATAGTAACAATCAAGGTAAACACAACGAAACATTTGAAAATAAAATAGAAAATGTAAAGGGAGAGGTTTGCAGCCTGGTCTAATTGAAGTTCTTTGCAGTTTATAAAGAGTTCAACTCACCCTTCTGCTCTGAAGTAGAATGAAAAAAGTCCTCAAAAGTCTCATTTATATATTACTTGATAACACGCCTTCATACCGAAGTGGAGGCTTGATAAATACGGTGTGAATGATTTTTTTTTTTTGGTTTTGTTCCCATAGTTAATTTGTTACACAAATACTCAGAAAAGTTTCGGGAACGGCGTGACATTGATTTTCTCAATTATGGAAATAAGTTATGTTTTCATGGAGACAAAGCTCTCAAGCAGAACAGAGAGTCGCAAAAGAATTTTTTGGTGTTAATTCAAAGGATATGAAATTTTTATGGAACTTTCAATTCAGCTAATTTCTAAAATAAATCCTTGTTATGGTTAAAAAGATTCAATCTCCATTATGAAGAAGGATGGTGTTGTGGCTAAAAGAGGGAGTGTGTGGTCTAGTGGATAGTGCATTGGACACTGTGTTCTAGTCCCAGCTTTGCTAGTGATCTGATGGGTGATGTTGGGCAAATCACTTCCCCCTTCTTTGTGCCTCAGTTTCCCCATCTATAAAATGGTGTTAATACTACTTTCTTTCTCCCATCTTTTGTATGACTTGTTTAGTCGTTGAGTGATCTGTTCAGGCCAGGGATATCTCTTACTACGTGTACATCGAGCACCTAGCACAACGGGCTCCCAATCTAGGCTAGGTATTCTAGGTGCTACTGTAATAGTAGTAATAAGAAGTAGCTTGATCTTCAGTATAGCACAAACCACATACAAGCCAGAACACACAAGAAATAGAAATCTGATCTGTGGACACTTATTATTAATTCATATTATTTCCCGCATATAACAGAGTTTATATTCCAAACCAAGCTTTTCATGATGTTAATTATAGGAAGAGGGATTCCAAAAGCCTGCAGAATATGTCATAGGCCCAGGAAAACTACCTCAAAAAAGGGACAATCCAAGGCAAACCTGGACAGGTTGCAGCTCCCCAGACAAGCCTAAGGAGTGGCCCAAAGTCTAGCCTTATAAAAACATCCACTAATTCATATTTTCTATTATGTCCCAAGCCTTTGGTAAAGGACTGAACCCTCAGTGCGCCAAGCTGACAGTCTGAGTTATTGGAAATCTGAATTCAGGTGAATCCAGTGGAGGAGGTGCTTAGGCCTCCCAAAAGGTGATTGTGTACATGGGAGAAGCGAGGAGGTGGGACTGTCTTCTCTTCAATTTCCAGTGAGCCCCTTATCCTACCTAATATTGCAGGATCAGTGCTGGGAGTTTTTGAAGTAGTTGCTTCTAGCTATCTATGGGAGAGAGAAGACTGACTTAGGTTTACGAAGAGGAGTGTAAAGGAGAAAAATCATTCTATTAGTCTTCGTCACAGCTGATGCCTGACCTCTTCATTTCTGGTAATAAAAATGACTGAAATATCAAAAGAGGTAGTGCTGGAACAAACTTAACAAGTAGAGAGCAACAAGTCTCCAGGACTGGATGGCACACATCCAAGGGTCCTGAAGGAACTCAAAAATGATGCCGACAAAGGAGCTAACAAAAAGGTGCGCTCTCACATTGAAATCAGTTGTTATGCCACAGGACTGAAGGTTACAAAATGTGCCTACTTTTAAAAATAGCTTTAACATTATTCTGGGAATTATAAGCCAGTAAGCCTTACTTCAGTATCAAGATAACTGGTTGAGATGATAATTAAAAATAAGATTATAAAGTGCCTAAATAAACATGGTATGATAGTGACAAACAGCTTCTTTAAAGGAAATTGATGCCTCTTGTATCTACTAGAATTCAAGTGCACTTAAACAGTGTAATAGGTAAAGCAGAATTGACTAACATATTTGAAGTTTCATGGAGTCTGACAGTCGAACACAAAATATTACTATGGAAACAACTGCTCTTTAATATAGTAATTCTTAAGAAATAGTAAACATCCCTTATTAACTCTAGACTAGAAAGGGCTGGACAAACGTTTTTAAAAGTTAAGATTACAATGATTGCCTCTGCTCATTTTCTTATTGACGCTGGCTCTGGGGGTGCCATTAAAGATCCCTTTTCTTTCAGTGACAGGGATATGAAGGTAGTTTTCGATGGGTTCTGGATCTTACCATCTAACCACTTTCTAAAGTATCATTGACATCAGTGGGGTTCTGCACATAGACCCATAAGCCAAATCCTGAGTACCTCTAATCATGCAAACACTTCTGGAATTTACCTGAGAGGAAAACAATAAGGACTTCAGGATCTTGCTCATTGGATGTCTGAGTTTATCGCTAGGTTTCTGAATAAACTCCTTCAATGCTGAACATACACTTGAGAACTTTTCAGATTCCTGGCCACACACATGGACCCCAGGGAAGAATAATCATGCAGGCATCTTTGAAGGAAATGGAACGAAACGTAAGTAACAGTGTCTATGCTTTTGTTTCCTGGTTCAGCATTCCTGATAGAAATAACAGCGCAGAAAGGAGGCTCTTTTGGTGCCGTTTAACTGGGTGCTAGAAGCATATTACCCTTGCTGGTTTTCAACATGCCTCAGCCAACTCATCTGAAGAAGGCTAAATCATGTTTCAACTGAGTTTACAAAATATAGCCTGGCATTTTCAGTCCATCTTGAGATTAGCTAGCCTCACACTCTTTTGGCTCCTTCTGACCTAGAACTGGAAACCATTTTTGGTGTTGGCTTTGATGTGGAACCAAAACTGTAGCAGAGGTTCTGATCAGGATTCATCTCCAACCCTTCCTACCTTCAAACATTTAGGAAAAAACCTTGAGATAGTTCTTCTTCGGGCTGATCTTTAGGGTTATTATGTAGGAATGGTAGGTAATTTGCCAGTCAAATATATTTTATCTGTACCTTTTTGTTCCATGCGGCATGTTAAAAACCAGAGGAAATTAATTACAGCAAAGTGCATTAAAATAACATCAAAGGTTAACAAAAAAACTCCCAAATACCCAAACAAATCCTAAGTGAATTCAGACGTAAGCAACAACTCCATCCTTAGTTTACTCTGCTCAGCCTCTATATGGCAGATTTTAACTTATAGCCTTCTTTTGGGGTTCTTAAAATAAAACAACACAACTTTACAACTGTATTAGTTGGAATTCCTAAGCACAATAAGGTTGGATTTAACTCTGAATTTTCCTTGCTTTTGTGGGTTCAAAGCAGGCTGGAGTCATTTCAGTAAAATACATACTATAACTCCACGTACCAAATGTTTAACAATGAATGTTTCCCACATTTGTGGAAATATCAAGTTTCAGGGTATTATGAGATTTCAAGTAAAGAGTAAGCTAAAAAACTTTTGTGGAGGAAAAAGACCATATAGTTCAGTGGGTCAGATGGCTGTATATTTGTTCTCACTGCTTTCAAGCATAACCCGCTCCCCCAAATCATTGACCTGACAGAGGGCTGTGGCGGCTCATGTTTACCTGGCACTGAAAGGCAGCTGTATTTGAATGCCCAAATTATTTCTTTTTGCTGACTTTTTGAAAAGGGTGTTTAAATAAACCTCTCAACACCTACAGAAACAAGGATCCAATTATAACACTTATGCATATAAGTGTTATTAGGAAACTGGGCAGACTCCATGGGAACACATTTTAAAAGGGAAAAGGACGGAACTGTAACTTCTTGTTCTTTCATTCGGGTTACACAGTTGGAGTACTATTAAATAGCCACCTCCCTGCGGTTAAAAAAACCCATAACGTGGACAAAAATCCCCAACGACAGCCATTTACTACCCATTGTTCATCCTCACACCTACTGCCTCCCCGTAGTCATGTGAGAGCATTGAATACAGCAGTAGCCTGGCAATGAATTTGATAGACTGACAAAATATTGCAATTTGGAGGTGGCACTGGTCTGGAGTATTTTTCCTCCAAGCCCTGCCTCCCCCCCAGACTTGATGGTTTGAATGAAACTGAACTGGAAACAAAGCCATCCCCGAGCCTCCATCTTTAATAGCTTGTCACTGCTAACCACTGCTACACAGCAGTAGTGGAGATGCTAAAAATTCCATGTAAGGAAAATACCTATGCCGCAGCGATCATGGTGTTATAACGGGATACATGCTGCCCTTCTAATGGAAAATGCTGTACATAAATAATCACAGACGTGTGCCAACAGATTATACTCCTGTGGAACTGATCTCTACAGAGTCCTTCTCTGTCTTATCATAGGAGGCAATAGTGAAGCAATTTTTGCTTGAATGGGCACTGGGCAAAACTGGGACCATGTGTTTGTGCTTCATATTTTGCTGCATAAACAACCACCTAGCACTTGTTATCAGTTTAATAAGGTTAATCAAATCCACTGGTGATAACTGGCCATTTTAGGCCATTACACCAGTCCTTAATGTTGCCTATTGCCTGGGCAATGATGGGCCCACTAACGTTTCAGTAGTCTATGGTACAATATATGTCCAAAGAGGCTATCAACAGTTTGGTTTGTATCTGAAATCCAGGAGCTGAGGGAATATTCCTCCTTGAAAGCGTATGACAATAAACAGGAATGAGATGGCAAAATAAACTCACCAAGTTTCTGTTCAAGCCTGATTATCATAGTGAAGAGAAACTTCTCTACAATCTCCATCAAGGGGCCTCAGCTGGTAATGAACTCCCAAGAAACGTCTTGTGCTGCAGTGGTTATTGATGTTCTAAGATGAAAATTAAGATGAAACAGGTGTATAGATTGTCAATTGGCACAGGGAATTTCTAGAGACTGAATACTGCATGCTGCACCTGAGAGCTAATTGGGCTGTTGTAGCAGTTAATGGATGCTGATTCTGTTACAGTGCCTACGTACTGTCAGTTTATGGATTCTGACCAGTGTACAAAGGAAAGCCTTCTATCTGTGCTGTATTTGATGCCGACACACTTTGCCATTAAAACTCATGTTTTAGCCTGAGTAGCTAGCCAAAAATTCAGGATCTTGCAGGCTGTTTCAGTTACTAGGAGCCAGCAGGGGACAGTTTCCTGGCTCACAACCCTAGACCCAACAGCTCTTCCTCTAGGTTTCCGCAGGACTGCACACGAAGTGGTTGGCAGGCTATGTGTGGCTTTCTACTACTTCCGTGCCTGTTTCTGTTTCTGTCTTGCTCTCCCTGTCCCGCCCTTTACCCACAGATAATAACTAGCAAAGTCCTCAGCCCACACAGTTCTATTTTCTGGGCAGACTTGCATATGCCTTAGTTTGGGGCTGTGACATGCACCTGTGTTTGGTTTAGAGCCCCTAGATTTTCTTCCATTTAACCTGAATGAAGTGCAGCTGTTAACCTCACCAGTTTCAACACGGTTTAACCCAGCCTATCACATTATTCTCTATCAAAGATACAACTCCAGATGCACTGTGATTTAAGCTGTAAGTACAGACATTGACCCAGTTCCTGGAGTGCAGTGTGGCCCCTGTACCCCTGCTGGATTCTAGCCCTAACGCCGACTAGCCAGCTATGGAAAGATGACCCTACTGTAGGAGTGTAACAGGCTACCTGTCATAGAGCACCCCTCAGAGCAAGACCTGGCATTGTAGCCCTTCTGCCTCAGTTTTCCCAAAATTATCTTCAGCCAGCTGCAGTCACAGAGGTGATTTCACCCTCTCGCAGAGCCACTAGAAAGCATTCAACTTCTTTTGATGTGACAGAGCCCTTTAGTACAACAACAATATCAAAACAAGAGAGGTTTCAGCCCCACTGGGCTTGACCATCAGCCCCCTCCCTATAATAAGGCTTCCAGGAGCAACAGCCTTTGTGTCCTGGTGTATTCACTGGCTCCTGGGCTCCAATCAACCCAACCATCTAGGCAGATCTACCATCCTACCAGGGGCCTCTGGCAGGCCATAGCCCTCAGCCAGTTTCCTAGCTTGAGGCCAACCTCTTGCCTCACATTGGAGCAGCCAGTCTGCTCTCCCCACAGCCAACCATAACTGCTGGACTTTCCTCCTCAGTCCCTTATTCCAGTCCGGCCCATAAGCCTCTGGCTCCTCTTGGCCTCAAGTCTTCACACATCTCCCCAAACCGGTCCTCACCCTCTTCCTCCTGGCTAGGCATCCCAGCTTCAGGCTTTACCTCACTGGCGTGTCTACACTGCGTACTAAAACCAGGTCTGAGGGACCAAGCTTGTGGATTTGGTGTTTCCAAGCCCATGCTTGAATTGAAGTCCACACTGCACTGTAAACCTGGGTGTACAATTGCTGGACCTGGATCTAACAGCTGTGCTAACATGTCCATACTACACTATGCAGGCCTCCCGACTCAGGCCTGTGACTTGAGCTGCTTCCACACTGCAAAATGACAGGCCTTGGACCTGAGTCACAACAGGACTCTAGCAGAATCCTAGGCCCCAGGCCCCGAGTCCCAAAGGACCCAAATCAGCCTGATTTGTGTGTGAACAGAAGCGGGGCTTTGGGCTTACACCCGAGTCAAATCCTGGACGTAGTGTGGCGTGGCCTCACACCTGCAGACGTCCCTATTCCTCAGACTAGCTCTTATCCCACACTGGAGCAGCCTGTCCACTCTTCTCCCCAGTCTGTACTCAACCTCTTTTTAAGTCCCACGCCCTGCACTGGTGTAGCTAAATGAAGAGGGGTTGACTGGTCCAAGGCCTCTGGCTCTGAAAGTGGCAGGCCACTGTGTTACAATAACAATGGCATAGAGCTGGCATAGTGACTTCTAACCCAGTCCTTTCTTTGTGGCTGGCAGAGTGGCTGTGGCCAGGGTTTCTCCTCTTACTGATCCCCAGCTGCCCTTTTGACCGTGGGGGCTATGGGAAGCTGGAGTAACTTACAAGATTCCTCTAAAGTGTTACATAGGAATGACCTGCCATGCAGCTAGCCCATGGGATTGGGGGAGTACAAAAGGCAGCATATTTTACACTTGCACACACAGCCTTCCCATGAGTTTCACTGAGCGCTCGCTGGCCACAGCTGAGAATCCCGGCCACACGCAAACAAGTGCAACATACAAATGGTGCCAAAGTAAATGATTTTCTAGCTTTTACATAATCAGCCAATTGTGAAACACTGAGTTTTCAGTGTCTTCCGGAAAAGTGGACCGTATTTTGTGAGACGCAATTTTCAGCCTTCAGAGTTTCATCACTTAATTACCATGCCTCCAGCTGCTCCCCGTGGCATACCTTTTACCATGGAGGTTTGCAGGCAAACACCCACCAGATGCAAAACTACTTGTAGTTCCATTTATGGTTGATTGTGGGGTTGAGTGTTTTAGTCTAAGGCTATGTCTACAGTCCCACTTATGTCAGCAAAAGTTATGGCACTCAGAGATGTGAATATTCCACCCCTGGCTAGGGTGCACAGCACTATGTCTGCAGGAGAGCTTCTCCTGTCAGCATAGCTACTGCTACTTGTTGGGGGTGGCTTCATTATGGTAATGTGAGCGGTCTCTCCTGTCGGCACAGAGTGGCTACACGAGAGACCTTACCGAGGGGCAGTTGAATCAGTTCAGCTCTGCCACTGTAAGCTCTCTAGTCTAGCCACAGCCCTAGCTAGTGTTCTGTTAACTGAGACGATAGCCAGGGGACAGTTTAAACAAAAATAAAGCTAGCTGTGTTTCTTAGTGAAATGAGGTATGAAATGAGGTATAGGTTAAAATAATTAAGGGAATCTTCTCAAAAGAAATTGGGCCCATCTTAAATGGCAGTGGATTTGTTGGTAATGCTTATTGTACCAGATCTCCTTCGCCTCCCACCAAATGTTACTGCATCATTTTGTTCATTGTTATTCCAAGGTCTTCCATCCAGATAATAAAATATACTAATTGAAAATCAGAATCCAAGCATCAGGAAAATTAGTGCTAAGTAGCCATATATCTAGGCTTATTGCTTGGAGCTACATTTTTTGTCACTGCCTAGTTGAAGCATTTCTTTTCATGCCTCTGAAACCATTGAATAACAATTTTTTTTCATCCATTTGCTTTTTTTTTTTCTTTCCTTCAGAAAAAAAATATCTACAGAAACTACAGGGAACAAAGTCCTGGCTTACTCTCTGAGACTTTCCCTTTTTTGATAGAAAGTTTTTGTGCTGAATACAAATTATACAGGGAATAAAATGCCAGTATGCTAGGAAAGCATAAATATAATTAAATTCTCATCTGTGAATCTGGACAGTAGTAAAGGATCAAGAACAAGATTTTCCAAGTCACAAGGAACAGGAGTTTGGTTCCAAAGTTTCAGTGGGAGCTGAGCATCTAATCTGCCCTTTGTGCCTCTGAAATCTCTCTTTGTATCCATGAGGAGGAAGGTGAAAAACAAACGGAGAGGTATCTGAAAACAGGAAGACATGAGACATAGGACTAGGGAGAGGATTTTTAAAAACAATCATATATTTACATGAGGGGAAAAAAAAAGACCCAGAAGCATCCTTTAAGTAAGGGTCCCTTCTTATTGTCCTTTAAAGTCAATAGTAACCTCCTGGAAATTACCCTGGGCCCACTGAAGTCAATGGAAATTTTGTCATTGACTACAATGGGGCTGATATTTTGCCCAAAATTGGCACCATCTGGAGCAGAAGGTGGCCCAATGATTGAAAATTTTTCCTAGGGTTTATGGTGCCACAAGGATCTCTTAATAGAGTGACAGATGTTGTGTAGCTGTTGAGTACATTTTTCTTTATATTGCTGCACTGGGGATGCTATAGCGAAGACTGCGTCAGCTACAGCTGTAAAAATTAGCTTCAGGCTTTTTTCTTTTAACTCTGCAGAATATTTTCTTTTTTAAGTTATCTGATTAAAATGCTCCAGAGCACATCTACCAGATAAAGACAAGATATAGATGAAGACCCAGAGAAACAGAAAGAAAACAAAAGGGAATGGATAAAGCCATACAACCTCACAAATCCCTCCAGAAAGAATTAGGGTATCCTGGGTATTGCATGAGGCCAGCACAATTCAAAAAGTAACTTTGAGATAGCTTGCTAAAACACACTAGATTTCTTGGTTTGCATAGCATATCAGAGAGTATTCAATAACCATGAGAAATCTAATAACCACAGACAGCAATTCATTAACTAATATAATAATTAATTTCATTATTCCAGGCGATCAGTTTCCTACGTCATTTATACTAATTTTATTTGTAGTTTTGAAGCTTATGGAGTTTTCATTAACAGGAAAGAGAAACTCTAAAAGATGATTAATGATATTAGCTGCCAATAGGACATGATCCCTTGTATTCCAATTCACTGCTTAATATTCAATACAATAATTTGCAGACACATTTACTGAGCATGCATACACCAATCAACCGTTTGTATGTGCAAATAGCCAATTATGGGTCTAACTGGGCACTGGATTGCAGCAGCATCTATTGTACTATTTAGGCAATCACCCGGCTTTGCAAAAGTAACTATAGCTGTCATGTGAAGCAGCATGAGTCTCTGTCTTATTTCTACTGTAAAAAATGTAAGGCCAGCTTTCTCTTTAATGCTTGACTCTTCTAAGTGCTCTAAACTCTATGCAGGTACTTGGATTGCCTTGAAATTTAGTGAGCCTTATGAGGGCATGAGATGTACCCAGTGAGCTAAATTTGGGGCCATTTGTCCAGGGTTCCCAAGATACAGCCATTGGGGGGAGGGAGGGGGAAAGAAGCTTTTCTCAAAATGGCCACATTTTGGCAACGTGTCTTTGCTCCCAGGTAGAGATCAAATCATGGCTCAGATCCTCACACCAGTGTCTCAAACTTTCGATGGTTACCCCATCGCAGTGCATGGCACCCAACAGCCCTTTAGAGAATAGCAAATTAAAATGTTATTTTAAAAAGATTTTGCTTCTCCAATTAGGCATACAAAGACTCAGAAGCCTATTCTAGTGCCTAATGGAATACAGAGAGCATGCACAGACAGAGGAGTTAACAGGATTGTTATCCTGCAACGTTTCACACATGCTGGATAACTCAAGGGGGTAAGCCATAGTCCTTTGAGCCTGACCTTCACTAGGCTGTGAGGGCAACTCCCTCAGGGGGACCCTGGAGGAGGGGAGCAGGGCTGAATGGGGGAAACAGAAGTAGGGTGAATGACTCTTTTCTGGTCCAAACCTTCAAGAATATTACACCCAAACATTTCCCCTTATTAACTGTGAGAAACCAACATTGCCAACACTATCATTATAAGGAGGACTGAAGGGAGATGCGGCTGCCTAATAGCTAGTGCTACAGTATGTCTGCTTTTAAATGGCTATCTGGACCTCTTTGTATTGGCATAGTGACCAGGCCAAGATAAATGGGACTTCAAAATTCCTTACAGTATAAGAATCAAAGCTATTCTGCAGCAGTATATGTTGTTAATTATACTCACACAGGTTTGTCTTTCTGTTTACTAGAGACAGGGAAGAATAACCCTCCCAGAGAAACTCAGGACGCTAGCATTTGGTGGCAGGAATAAGATATTTAATGCATACCCATTTTTATATTATATATAACTCCATGTCGCTCTGTACTGTAATGTTAAATACCAATGCAGCAGGACATGAAGGAACAAATTAACATTGGCTAGTGAACTTAAAGGAATGCCATACTGTGGGCAGTAAAACCAGTCTATTCTAGGTCTGTTCAAAAACAAAGTTAGACCAGCACTTAGCTGTAAAGAACACCACTGCACAGATTATCTGCTACATAGCTCTCATCCTCATTAGGTAGCTGTGAACCCAAAGGGCCCTCAAGCCCCCATGCTGAACTATGACATTACTGTTTCTGCTTGCTAAACATGTATCAAATATCAGCCCACATCAAAGCTCTTTATTGTAATAATATTTTTTCCACTGTAAATTTCCTGTCTCATCTGTTTGTGATTAAGAAAGTTGACCATCCTGGTGACTCTTGCTGGGGTTTTTTTGGTAGGTGACCTGTATTTGAGGTAGCTACCGTCTAGAACAAATGTTTTAGCAGTAGGTGAGTACATTTTCTGCATCACAGAGTTCTGCAGTGTTGCTATTACTATATAAAATATCATTCTTTACCTAATATACAGGAGATTCCATCCTAGTATTAGCCACCAAAATGGATTGCGCTTCAGGTTCTCAGTCTGCTTTAGAGAACACAAATTTCTTTGGGATCTTATTATTGTTTGTTTTCTATGTATATCAGGCTTCCTGAATATTGTGCTATATTTTGTAGAAAATTTGATAGGGTTTATATGCTGTTTAATTGCAAATGAAAAGAGAGTTCAAATCTTTTAGCTTTCCTTTAGACTAGTTTTGTAAGGTGCATGTAGTGCCTTTGCTAGGTTTTTTTAGTAACAGATAGTTTTTCTCAGATGTGTGACAGTTTACAATTAACTTTTATTATCTGCCCCTATTTTTTAAAACATTCAGTAAGAACAGCTAACTTGGCTCATTGTAATTCTGTTAAATTCTACGGAACAAATCTACATTTCTACAAATAATGAATCATGTTTGTAGTGTGAGATTAGCATATCCGACCACCCTTTATTTCAACTGCACTTTGGGATCTTTAAATTATTTGATAACTGCAAAGAGTCGTCTTTATTAAAAGTCACTTTTGTGACTGCAATTTGCTGTGTTAAGCGTTTGTAAAAACATACAAAAAGAGATTAGCAATAAGGTAAAAACTCTATTGACATTTACATCTGGGAGAATGTATCCTGCTGCTTTTTAACTAACTGCTTTATTAAGCGTGTTTTATTTGTACCATTGTTACTTATTTTCTGTCATTATGTACACTATTTATAGCTTTTGAACAAAGCGAAAATGCAGTTTGGCTGTAAAAAAAATAAACAGCCTTGAAACTGCTCATTTGGTATTTACAGCTAGGGAAACACCCATGTAATTATGCTTTCTGGGCCCCTTACACTGTTTTACTGAGGTGTGTAAATTAAACTGCTTAATTGTTCAGGGGCCCTAGGACTTCATAGAGTCATAGAAGATTAGGGTTGGATGGAGGACATTTAGTCCAATCCCCAGGTCAAAGCAGGACCAACCCCAACTAAATCATCCCAGCCAGGGCTTTGTCAAGCTGGGCCTTAAAAACCTCTAAGGATGGAGATTCCACCACCTCCCTAGGTAACCCATTGCAGTGCTTCACCACCCTCCTAATGAAATTTTTTTTCCTAATATCCAACCTAGACCTCCACCACTGCAACTTGAGGCCATTGCTCCTTGTTCTGTCATCTGCCACCACTGAGAACAGCCTAGCTCCATCCTCTCTGGAACCTCCTTTCAGGTAGTTTAAAGGCTGCTATTAAATCCCCCTCATTCTTCTCTTCTTCAGACTAAACAAGTCTTGTTCCCTCAGCCTCTCCTCATAAATCATGTTCTCCAGCCCCCTGATCATTTTTGTTGCCCTCCTCTGGACTGTCTCCAAATTCTCCACATCCCTTCTGTAGTGGGGGGCCCAAAACTGGACACAACAATCCACATGTGGCCTCACAACTGCCGAATAGAAGGGAACAATCACTTCCTTCGATCTGCTGGCAATGCTCCTACTAATGTAGCCCAATATACTATTAGCCTTCTTGGCAGTAAGGGCACACTGTTGACTCATATCCAGCTTCTCAGCCACTGTAACCCCCAGGTCCTTTTCTGCAGAACTGCTGCCTAGCTCGTCGGTCCCCAGTCTGTAGCTGTGCATGGGATTCTTCCATCCTAACTGCAGGACTCTGCACTTGTCCTTGTTGAATCTCATCTGATTTTTTTGGTCCAATCCTCCAATTTGTGTAGGTCATTCTGTATCCTAGCCCTACTTTCCAACGTATCTACCACTGCCCCCAGCTTAGTGTCATCTGCCAACTTGCTGCAGGGTACAATTCATCTCATTCGCCAGATCATTAAGGAAGATGTTAACAAAACTGGCCACAGCACTGACCCCTGAGGCACTCCGCTTATTACCAGCTGCCAAGTAGACATCGAGCTGTTGATCACCACCTGTTGAGCCCGATGATCTAGCCAACTTTCTATCCATTTTATCGTCCATTCATCCAGCCCATCCTACTTTAACTTGCTGATAAGAATATTGTGGGAGACCATATCAAAAGCTTTGCTAAAGTCAAGGTATATCACGTCCACTGCTTTCCCCACATCCACAGAGCCATGTATATTTCAGTGTTTATGTATCCATTAAATTCATTATGCCACAATAAAGCAACTCGTTTGTTTCACAGATCCTCCATGCCTGTCCTGATTTCTACAATTTTAAAACAAATTTTTCTCAGTAATACAGTTCTACATTTATATGTAAGTCGGTCACAAGAAATTATACCTAAAAAATGCCCTCAAGCCCTCTCACATCACTGTACACACTCCCAGCACTCAAATCTCCTGATATAGGATTTTACTATCCTGTTTCCTAAAAGATGTTAATGAAGAACACATTTAGTGAATAAGATTTAAATACAGACACCATTATACAGAGAAGTTTAACACCTGAAGCTCACATTGCATAATTATTTTCGGTGGAACATAAATGGAAAAACAGGTATGTGACTTTGACCATTTCCCATGCTGATGCTATTTAATCTGAATACAGCACAAGCTATGGTGCCCTGTTCAATAGACGATTAGAACACTTCACTGTTGTAGACTGTTTCACAGATGCTAGTATTCTGAGCCTGAAATGGTGTGACGTACTGAACAGATGATTGGCGGGTGTGATGTGGATAAATGTTTCACTCATTAAAATTTGAGGGACGGGATCCACAGTCAAAACCTGACCCATTTTTCTGCTCCTCCACTGCCAATAGCACCAGGGATTAGCCAGATCCACGGCAGCTACTTTCAATGTGCAAGTGGCAGCAGTATTGAATGGCTGAGGCAGGCAGGGGGCAACTTGGCAGGTGTGTATTTGTGAGCTGAGGAGGTGGAGATTTGTTTCAGGAGTGTCACAAAACGATTGTGATCTGGATGGATCAGGGCTTGTGCCCCAGCCCCATGTGTGCAATTAAAGGAAAGGGGAGAAAGTGTACCCAGCGGAGCAAGTCTGCATCATTTTATTTGCAAAATTGCACTGTCGTCACGCTAGCAAGGCTCTGTGGGGAGAAGAGGGTTCTTGCAATTGTGGGTAGTGAGGTGAAATATTAGAGCAGCCTGTGGGTTTCCTGGTGGGTCAGGAAAAGTAAAGGTTTAGCAGTGCATGGACAAGGCTCCCCTGGCCCATTGCCCGTCTCTGCCAGGCTAGACAAGGAGAACAGCCTGGCTTGTCCCCACAGCCCTATCTAAATCCTAAACCCTTCCTGCTGGCTCCACTTCCTGTCAGTCCCTGGCAATGAAAGGAACTGCTGTGGGCAGTATCTGTAGGTGAAAACAGGCACAGATGTTCCTAAAACAAATACTGAATCAAGCAGCCCTTCTAGCTGATAGTGTTAGCTCCCATGAAGTTCTCCAAAGCCTGTACTAGAGCAGTAGCCACATCTTAGCCTGTAAATTGATCAGGTAGCAATTTTCCAGCTATTAGTGTACTCAACAGCTATGCCTTGTTTTCCTCTGTCTCTGGCCTGCATGAGCCCGCAGAGGCTGCCCACAGTTGCAGCTCGACACGCCAGCCTTTCTCTCAGAGGATGATCCTCCATATTACACAAAGTACTCAAAGCTAAACAGATTGCACCATTCAATCCACACAGTAGGCTATAGTCTTGTGCTCCCTGTACTTGTTACTGGGAAAGGAAAATAGACATGTTTTACCAACGGGAAACTTGGAATACGGCATTGTGAGGTATTGTTACTGAGTGCTGTTTCTTTCAGGGGACATTTACATTTATGACGAAAGCAGACTCACAACTGCTCTGCTTTACTTTAGCCATTTACCCCAGCTTGATCCACACATCTGAATCAGACACAACACCAGTATAGATTTTTTGCTAACTCTGACCTTTCAGAAGTTTGCACTTTTGCACCTCTGCAAAGCCAGGCAATACAACTGTGATGGGATGCCTTTTGCACCAAGGGAGAAGCCCCTCAAAAGTGAGTGGGTGCCGTTTGGGAGCGTTAAGGTTGAACGGCCACTTTTCCTGGGTGCAGCTACGTCCAGGCACCACACTTCAGCACAGAGCCTAGCCTGTTGAGCACATCAAAGGCCCCATTTAGGCTGATCTCTCTTTTCCAACGCAGCTGTGTTTGGCAATAGCCTAAAGGTTAAGTGGATTATAAGTGTGAACTTTTTCATTCATTTGCAAAATCTTCAGAGGATGATTGCACTTCTGAATGTTACATTGTTGGTCTTAGTGAGCAAATATTGTGTTGCTGGGTCACCTGTCCTAAATGCTCTAGTTCTCCTCCCTTTTCCTGACCCATGCCTCTCATCGCCCCTCCAACTCTGTTCCTTTGGCTTTCATTTTCAGATGCATCTACACGCAGAAAAAGGCCCGATTCTCTACTAGCCTTCCCCTGATGTAGTCATTTACACCTCTGCCCAGTGAGAGTAAAATGCTTCTGGGATAAATGGTGCAGGTACATTACGTACAAACTACAACTCCCCTCCCGTTTGTGAACCTAGGCATAATTGATGAGGCGGAGGCCCTAATCACAACTTTTCCAGAGAGCATTTCACAAAGACAAACAGCAAGGCTATTTCACCCAGCAGTGTGAATACAGGTGTTAGTGACAGCTCCCGAGCAGCTTTACAGAACGGGCACTGCCCAGTTCTTCAGAAGCCCATCGATAATACACACACCAACATTTTACACAGTATTTGGAATATTTCTTAAATAGCTTTTGAAACCTAAACCTATTGGGTAGTAGGTTTGCCAGTTTTTCTTCCTAGACTCCCACAACTCAGCCGTTCTTCCTGGTATTTCCAACCCCAACGTTAAAAAACGGCAAGTCAGACCCCACCATCCCCCAGCTCATGTGACTGATTTAGAAATCCAGAAGGAGATTTAAAAAAAAAACCATATTTGGGATCTTTGTATTTAGGTTCTTAGTTTTGAGTCTTTTCTTGGGTCACATTTTTAAACTTATTCTCCACAGCCACAAGGGCTAGAAACTTACTTCTGCCAGCAATGAAAATGGAGATTCTCACCATTGACCCAGCAGCTGTGACTAAGAGACACGGCAAATATTAAGCACACGTTACAATGGGCTGCAAAATGACATTAGCACGTCTATGCTTTAGCACACACATATATACAAACTAGTGAGCAGGCCCAGTAAGTGCCACACCCTTCCTCAAACTGCTTCGAGGAGTCACTGTGGCTTAAAGGATAGAGGAGACCTGGGTCCTCTTCTTGGCTCTGCGACTGAGTGTTATTGAGCAAGTAACTTCACTGCCCTGTGCCTCCGTTTCCCCACTGTAAAAGAGGGGGAGTGATACCGACCTCCTTTGTAAAGTGCCCTGAGAGCTACCGATGAAAAGCTCCATACACGAGCTGGCCCTTCCAGCTGAGCTGCTTGTTCTTCACACGTGTGGACGCACAGACGGTTCAGAGAAATCCAGTCTTATTCCCACTGTCTCTACAGGAAAAGAAAAGCTGCAATATCGAGCCTGTGGGGGGAGGTCCACTACCATTCCGACTCTAACCTTTTTTCACCCAGTTATAACTGACCTCACAAGGCAGGAGAGAATCAAGCCCAAGGTGTTTATTAAAACTTCTCTCGACCAAGAAGCTAACATTTTGGAGATTGCATAGAAAACCGGGGACAACATTTGGGCTGTCTGATGTAAAGAATCTCGATTCAGGGTAACTAACCAGGCCGAGTTAGTAATCCCAGAAGGCCTGTCCCAGTGTGACAACGTACCTGCCTGGTTAGCAAGCGCTTAGGGTGAGAAAGCACAGGACACGAGGAGCCTTGCCCCTTGCAAATTAAAGCCAGGGAACAATCATCTTGTCCAGCACTTGAGGGAACAGAGAGATTGCATCCAGCAGCCCATCTCTGGGGGATATGCATTGCATCATGTGCTAATCCTCCTTCTGGATTAGTGCTGCTCTGCACCATCTCCTGCTCTGGCCCATGTCTAAAAGGCACAATTTCAATCCCAGTGAGCTATGTGGATTTTCGACGGCAGTCAGCGTAGAGCAGGACAGCAGGACTGAATGGCTCAACCGCCCACCGTTTTTATCGCCTCTCCAAGGAGCTCCTTTGGGATCTTTTTAAACACAAACCACGAGGTGGGGTGGGAGATGCAGAGATGCAAACAAGCAGTAGACGAGGATGGTAGCACCTTCACTTGCCAAAACATCTAGGCAACGGTAGCTCAAACACAGCAAAGCAACAAGGTAATAAAGGGCAGATCTGGGGCTCTGAATGGTCCCTCCTTAGAGGCAAAAGGCCTGATTTCCATAGGATCCATAAAATCGTTTTCTGTGGACTGTTGGCCAATCCTTCATGTGCAGACCTGCTGCCCTGACCACACAGGCACTCATTCAATTTCTGTCACAGTAAACTAAAGCCATGGAGTTTTGAGAGTAAGTTTTCTCCTTCCACATGTTTTCAGAAGGAACAGCAGCATAGGGCCCCAAGAGATGGTCCTTTGTTCCCTTCCAGAACAGGAAACATGTCATAACAAAAGGATTAATTTTTTGATGCCCTAGGCACAATCAACTTTTTCTATGAAGCATTTATATATTGAAATGAAAGCAACGGGGATAATATTTGGTGGATTTCATTACCTGGTACCTATGGTATTTGCTGCTTGTAAATGAAAACAATTTTCTATATGGCTTGTAATTTTAATTTAGAATAAATGCTTTAAAAATACAGTGAAAGAAAAGAGCTTTGCAGGTTCTCTCTCACATGTGGCAAGATTACTCCCCCTAAACCTGCTTTCAGCTCCAAACTATGCATCCTGCTTCGAAAGACAACCCTAGCAGCTGCTTAACAAATGCTGCTCTCAGGCTGAACAACACAGGAACAACTTCGCAGGTACATCAGCCCGTCATATTGTCACTAATTATAACCACCTTATTTGATGCTATTACAGCAAATACAAATTCATTTATAATTAATGAACAATTAAGCCTCAGCAGGGATTATGCATTAAACCTCCTGATGGCTAGGAGGAAACAAGTGCAAAATCTCTCCCTCGCTTAGGATCCATTACAAAAAAAAGGCAGCCCTAAAGTGGGCAGTGAACATGCCGGTCACTATTTTTAGGTCTCTCCATAATCCCGGGATTATTTTCTCTATTCTGAAAAGGACCACCTGCTGTCAATCAACAATATGACAGAGTTTACTGAACTCATCACCACAGCTATCACATCACTTGTGTAAAGCGACCTGACATCATGATTTAGTGGGATGTCTGCAGATCTTTTGGGCCAAATTATATTCACTAATACCTGTGTATATCCAGGTATTAAAGCCATTTGAGACACTCTTGATTTACACTGGTGTAACTCAGAGTTGGGCCCTGTTGCACTGACAAACACCGGCGTGGACAGCGCTACGTTGGCAAGAGATCTTCTCCCACCGACACAGCTACTGCCACTCGTGCAGGTGGTTTTATTATGCCGATGGGAGATGCTCTCTCCCGTTGCAATAGAGCGTCTTCCCCAGATGCGCTGCAGTGCTGCTCCCCAGAACAAAAGAAGTGGGACCAGACCCAGGCCTATAAGATCAAAGAGTTCAGTGCCTTCTGAGGGGGAAGCTAATTGAAGAGTTGTCTTAGGTGACAAATCCAAGAAATACGACTTATACCTACAGCTGCGTGAACCCCCATTGATTTTTCAGTTCTGGTGTCTGAACCAAAAAAAATACAGTTAAAAAAACTGGTTATTTTCTAACCAACTGATTTTTTCCCCCCATTTTTTCTTGATGACATGAAAAACCCAAAAAATAAAATAACTGAGCCCAATATTTAGAAAATTTCATTTTCAAATAAAATACCAACACAATTCATTTTGTCGTTTTGGAACTAACTGTTTCAATATTTCTGAAATGTTTGTTTTGAAGTTATTTTTCCAGCTGGTATTAGCCAAATTTGCAAATAGTGTTGATGTCCTGGAAAATTCATTTTTTGGCAAGTTTACTATCTGCTGAAATATTTGTAACCAGCTCCACTTACACTCATTAGCTGTACTACTCTCTAACATATTTTTCCTCTGACATGTTTTGGCCCAGGAGTATTTTTATAGCTCTCTGCAATCTAGACTCACCAGGTTTTATAGACAGCATCTTATTCTTTTGTTAATGCACCATGTGTGGTGTGTTAGGTACAGAAGCAATTTCATCTTACAGTTACAAGAAGCTTGATATGTTTCTAACAACTATATTGAATATTTCATTGTTTTGTGCAAAAACCTCACTAAAATTAATCTGCCTTCCATGTCCATGTAAGACTCCCTAGGTACTTTGAAATTAGGGGATACTGAATTTCAAAATGAATTTCACATGTCACACAGTTTAAAGAGGCAAAATAATTGTTTTGTCAGCTTTCAATTACCAAGAAGAAAAGACTAGGAAGCAGTATAGATGTGCAGCAGTCAGTGGAAAATTCCATCATTATTAAAGCAGCAAAGTTTATATGTAATTATGGGTGAGATGGGATTAGAAAATGGAGCACTGTATTTTAATTAAATATTCTCTATACATTATATTGAAAAAGCTTTACATTTCCCTGAAGGAAGGTTATATTTACTTTCCACATTTACCGCTGCTAATTATTCCAAATATCTAAAACTTATATGTGACTCTATAACATTTTTATTCAGTTAAAAATAATTGAGAATATAGATACATTGTAAGGAGTGGATGGTAAGCAGGGAATTCTGAAATTGTCACCCAAGGCTTTTGCTGCTTCACTTTTCGAATTTAAAATGAAGATCTTTTTTAACGAAATGTATATTATAGGCAAATACCACAAGAGATACAGCTGGTTCCTCTAATTTGCAGGTATGAATCTTTTGCCCAAACAAAGGGGTTTCTTACATTTATGTGTTATGTATCTTAGATCATCTTGATGCTCCATTGTGAGAAACTGGATGGCTCAGACAATTGGCCAGGGGAGATGGAGCCATTCACATTTTCTGCTAGATAGTTGTCCAAATATAGCACTGATCAGTAATTGAAAGTTGGTTCCAATGGCTAACCAATAGCCTACCAGATATATAATATGTTGATCGTCTTTGTTCAACTCCAAGTGAAGAGTTGACAAAACCCACCACACTGCTCTGGGAGTCAGTCTCAGATGAGAAGCCAAAGACTGAATAGATATGGAGACTGAATTACTCTCTGATCCCTTCTAATCAATGGTTGTGAATAGGCCTCATCTACTCTAACTGAATGAATTTTGCAAACACCTACCCTCCCCATTGTTGTTCCTTACCCTTGGATGTATATATATACCCTCTATTTTATTTCTATTTCTCGCATCTGACGAAGTGGGTTGCAGCCCACGAAAGCTTATGCCTGCAGAAATTAAATTTATTAGTCTTTAAAGTGCTACAGGACTCTTGTTGTTTTTTCTCTGATCCCTATAGCTAGAAGAAAAGAAAATTCTTATCCAGTGGAATGTCTCTTCCTTGTCATAAATATCCGAGGCCTGTCTTTTAGGGACTGTAGTATTTCCTGCATTTTCATATAATAAATATTAACTAAAAACTTGCACACAAACTTTTAAAAGCCCTAGTTTTCATAGCTGCAGGACACCAATTAATGAAGAAAAGGAACACATTTCACTTGAGAATTACACAGATGTGTTATCCGTGATGACAAGGAAAATATAATGCAGATCAGCAGATCTGCTGTATGCCTAGAAAATGTATATCCTGCTCCAGTTCCAATAATTACCTTTCTACTGCTGTAATGTGGCTCCCAGTGGCCTGATCTATGCAAAAGAAATTTCATTAGTCATAATAATAAAGATCTAAAATGAATACCACAATGAGCTGCTACTTTATCATGGAAGAGGATAGGATTGCTACAGAACAGTGGATTTAGGCTTGTGTGGAAGTGAAAGTATACAGCTAAAAAATTTCCAACAACTTTGTTTTGGCTGCTTTTGAGTCTTTTTTGTTTCCCTGATACAACACAAATTTTTAAGCAATAATTCATGTTTTCATTATTTGTCTCTTTATCCTTCATTCATGGCTTTTCTGTTTTTTAGATCCGCTGTTTGCAGTGAGGAAATGCAGTATTCTCTCACATTCTGTGCTAGTCTACAGACCATCAGAACATACTGAAAGGCACAGAGTGAAGAGATTTTAACGCAGTGCATATTATTATTAGTATTAGGTGAATAACATGCAAACATGTCTAACTATTAAATGGAACAGATATACATACTTATCTTAACGTAACTCTTCCATGATATATTTCATGTACAAGTCAACCGACAAGAGCCAGCTTGTGCCAGGCTAGCTTTCGGGTGATGATTCAGTCACTTAAGTATAACACAGAAATCACTTTAGCTGGGAAGACAGGTGTCCTTCATTTTCCCAATTGTCTCATCCTTGAAAAAGAGAGGATTACACTATGCATTATGGCAGAGTCTTATGCGATTTGAATTTTTTCCTAATGCCCCAAATAATTATGTGAGACCCTTATCTTAAATTAGAAAATGGTTTCTATCCCTCATGGTTTCAGAGAAAAGGTTGAAAATATTAACCTTAAAAGCTCATAATCCAGAAGGCAAATACAGAAAACCCCAAATGTATTCTTTAAAAAACAAAACGAAAAATACTTATGATTTGAAACCTAATCTAATGAGATTTTGGTTCTTGACTCATGGTTTTTGAATATTAGGGGTTAGCAATATTGCTGTTGAGAATGGAGGCTTGTGAATTTCAATCAGCTTTGTAACTCAAAACACTGATATATTTTGAGAGGTTGATGAACCCTTAGATTTCCAAAGAATTGAGAAGAACGAGTGAGAAGAAATTTCAGATTCAAAAGCCTTCCACATGAGAAAGGTGTAGTGGGACACTTCCTTTTGGGTTGAATGGTTTGTAAGGAAGAGTTCTTACAACAGTGTGCATATACATGTTGTGTGTTATAGTGCCACCTAGTGGTACGAGTGCAACAGTAGCTGAGTAAAGATAGAACCAGTTTACATTTGTTCCATGGATCCAGATTCACAGATGGATTTTACTGGAGGATTTTGCCCGACGATGAGTAAAAAATGAAGGGCCAAGTCTCATAAACTCTTACTACCAAGAGATTGGGAATAGTCCCACTGAAAAGACGAGTGAGGGGTATTTTTGTTTGTTAGGCTATGACTCTGATTCAGCAAAACACTTAAGCATTTGCTTAAAGTTAAGCATATTTTTAAGTGCTCTGCCAAATAGGAGCCCTAGAGCTTGATTTTCTGAGCTGCTGAGCACCCATATCTTCCACTGATTTCGGTTGGAGTTACAGGTGTTCAGCACCTTGGAGATTCAGGACAAAAATAAGACGGTTGCTTACCTGTAGTAACTGTTGTTCTTCAAGATGTGTGCTTATGTCCATTCCATTCTAGGTGTGCGAATGTCCATGTGCACAGTTACTGGAATATTTTACTCTTAGCAATATCCTTAGGGCCAGCACCCTCTGGAGCCATGCACTCATGTTGCAGTAGATGAGGCTTCACCAACGACCCCTCAGTTCCTTCTTTCCATCGACTCTGATAGTGGGGATGGAGGGTAGGTCATGGAATGGACACGAACAGCACATCTTGAAGAACACAGTTTTTACAGGTAAGCAACCATCTTTTCTTCTTTGAGTGCTTGCTCATGTCTATTCCATTCTCTGTAACTCACCAGCAGTATCATTGGAGGTGGGTCTGGAGCTCATGGATGTGCCATCTGCAGCACTGCCCTCCTGAAGCTGGTGTCATCCTGAGTCTGCTGAACTATGGTGTAGTGGGACATGATGGTATATACCGAGGACCAGGTACCAGCTTTACAAATATCTTATATTGGTACTGTGACAGGAAGGCCTCCATCAAGGCTTGAGCTCTGGTAGAATGGACTGTGACAGTCCTTGGAAGAGATAAATTCACCTGCTCATAGCATAGCTTAAGGCAGGAAGGTATCCAGGAGGAGATCCTTTGGGAGAGGAAACAGGTAGCCCTTTTATTCTCTCTGCCACTGCAATAAAGAACTGGGAGGTCTTATGGAAGTGTCTAGTTCTCTCAATATAAAAGGCTAACGCCGGCCTAACATTGAGTGTTTGCCATTTACGTGCCGCATTAGACCTATATGGTTTAGGCTAGAACACTGGCAGAAAAATGTCCTGGTTGTTGTTGAAATGGGATACAATTTTAGGCAAGAAGGCCACGTGTGGCTGTAGCTTGACCTTATCTTTATAGAAAACGGTGTATGATGGTTCTGAAATGAGCGCTCGTAACTCAAAGACTCTACATGCTGAGGTGATAGCTACGAGGATGGCCACTTTCCAGGAGAGGCACGATAAAGGCTAAGTTGCTAAAGGGTCAAAGGGGGGGACCCATAAGCTGTGACAGAACTAAGTTCAGGTCCCAGGGTAGAGGGTCATGGAATTGATGGAAAAGTCTCTCTAAGCCTTTAAGGAGTCTAACTGTCATGTAATGGGAGAAAACCTAACTCTCTTGGATTGGATTATGAAAAGATGAAATAGCTTCAAGATGAACTTTTATCAATGAAGTCGCTAGGCCCGGTCATTTAAGATGCAGCAGGTATTCCAGTATTGTCTGTATTGAGGCTCAGAGAGGTGAAACCCCTTGGGTTGATGCCCAAGCAGAAAACCTTTTCCATTTGGCAAAATAAGATTCTCTGGTAGAGGGTTTCCTACTGCCTATGAGTACCTCTTGCATCTGAGACAAACACTCCCGTTCATCCATATTCAGCCAATCAGCTACCATGCCATCAAGTGCAGGGATATCAAGTCCTGGTGTAGGAGTTGGCCTTCATCCTGTGATACCAAGTCTCCCCAATGTGGTAGCTCCAGCATGGGAGACAACAGAGAGATCCAGCAGAGTGCTAAACCAATGCTGTCTCAGCCACGTGGGAGCTACTACAATCACATCCGCTTTGTCCCTTCTGATCTTTAACAGGACCTTGTGTATCAGTGATGTTGGCAGACAGGTGTAGATGAGAGCCCCTGCCCACAAGAGGAGAAAGGCTTCAGACAGTGACCCCTCGTTGAGCCACAGATGGAGCAAAACTGGTTGCATATCCTGTTCGGGCTGGACACAAAGAGGTCCACTTGGGGAACTCCACATCTCTGGAAAAGTATAGCTGTAACCTGAGAGTGAAGTGAAGACCTTAGATCTTGCTGCCAAATCCAACGCATCCAGTGATGCCTACAGGGCACTCTGGCCTACGTCTTCTCTTCCTCCAGTATGGTGGCAAAGTCATGGGAAGGTTCTTGAGCAAACAAATTGATTAATTTAGCCAGCGAGTTCCAGATATTATAATTGTAGCTCCCCAGCAGGGCCTGCTGGTTGGCAATTCTGAATATCAAGAGCTGAGGGATGTCTGGGAGTCGGAGGCAATGGGAAGGACATGAGGTCCCTCGCTGCCTGAAACTCCACCAGTGTCGATGTAATAGTCAGATGGAGGGACGTTTGCCAGAGTTGGGGGCGATTCCCTCACTGGGGATGGTGCTCTGAGTGGAGAGCATGAGTCTTGGTGTCCTGATGCAGGTAGCTGGTCCGACGAGGGTCCTGCACCCAGAGCCCCTTTCTTGGATTTCTTCGGTGGCAGGGAATGGCCTCTCTCCGTGAGATACTTTTTTATGCCTCTGCCTTTACGATGGTGACGCAGAGCGGTGCCAGCGGTACGCTCTGCACTCAGGCTGATGTGCTCGGCATCAAATTGGCATGGGAGGGCTCTGAGGTTGGCTTTGATGCTACCTTCATTGGTAGAGCTTTCAGCTGAATGTCCCTGTCCTTTCTTGTTCTTGGCTTAAAGCCCTCCCTACGTGCTTTCCCCAGACACTTTAAGCAGCTGTCACGGGAGTATCTAAGCAGGAAGGGCTTGTTTCAGGTAGTGCAGAGTTTAGACCCTGGAGAAAGGAGCATGCCCCAATACCGGGCCAACGCGCTTAACAAACTATTTACATTAACTACAACTATTATAACTGACTTAAAGAAAAAGAAAAGGGGAAACCTAGCTAACAGAACAAAACTGAGCGCTTGCAATCGCAAGTCAGAGGGGTGTTCCAGCAACTGTCACAGGCGGAAAGAATGAACTGACAGGACACAGGGTTGGCGGCACCTCATATTCTGCGCAGCATGAGCACGTGGCTCTAAAGGGCGCCAGAGCTTGCCCTACTGATACTACTAAGGGGAAAAAAGTTCCGGTAAGCATGCACGTGGGTGTGCACACACCTAAAACAGAATCGATATGAGCAAGCACTTGAAGAAGAACTGGCAGCGTTTGTGGGATCGAAGCCTACAATTTCAAAGGGAAAGGAACGTGCTGGATGCCATATGAACGACTCTTCACAGTAGTGAATGGTGCTAGCGATTTTTCAGTGTCAGCTGCCAGTCTAACGATGTAGCTCAGACAGCTGTGCTTTCAGAACTGTTGTACATTCAGTTCTGTTGAGATAAGAATAGCATTTTGTGCTGTATGGAGATGTCTTTCTTCTTAATCAGTGGGAGCTCCTCAGTCTCCTCTCTCGCTGGTGGCACGGCCTTCTTCTGCTGGCAGGGCAGTTCGCTCTCTGGCCAAACTGAAGAGTACTCCCCTTCCAGGGTACACAAGTCCAAATAGAAAACCACACCATCACCAGACAAACACAGTGCTGGGCTTCAGAAAGAGTCCCTTCTCTTTCTGTTGTGGGGGAGCCCATTCACTGCTTTCAGGAAGCACCACTGATGCCTGTGTTCTCCATCTAACTACAGGCTCTGCCCCAAACCCTAACTACTGAAGAGATCATTTGCTTCAGCTTCAAACATCATCTTCATTCCACACAGGTTGGCTTGTCTGCTTCTAAGACAAACCAAGTAAAGAAAAACCTAACAGCCATAGCAGTGAGACTCAGTCCAATAGTAAGGTCCTCTGACAAGACTGCAGTAGTCCTCATTCCAGCCCCCTGCTACCTCTCAGTCCTGAGACCTGCTCATATCTGATGTCTCCTCAAGCTGGAGAGAAGAAGAGCTGGACACTTCCTACTTTTCCCTGGTCAAGACCAAAAGTTGGTTCGTCTTCATTGCTCCGATAGAAACTCTTTCCTTAATTACCAAACCCAGCAAATTTGATAGGATGGGGCAAAGTCTTCACGCGGCTCATTTTGGAGGGAATTAACCTCTTCTTTGTCTAATTCATCATGGGGTGAGGTCACCTCAACATAGTGCATGCTGGGTGGGAGTTTCCCTGATTCAGAGGATCACATTTAGGCCCATTTTGAGAGATTACAAGGGAATCAAGCACTTCAAAGGTCATTTAACAACCATGAGAGTCTCCTGCCTTCTGTTGCATTTGAATGGTGAGCTGCATTTTCTGCATATCAAACTACAGATTGTCAAAAAGCATCTTCCTCTTGGACTGTCATTTTGAGTACACAGTGGACACTTACCAATGCATTTTAATGTTTTATTCTTCTTTTTAACCAGACACAGGGCTTGAGCTCTACTTTATAGCGTACTGCAGTTTTTCCTAGCTGCATGGAAAACTGAAAATGGCTAATGCGCCAAAATAATATTCTCTGCATGTTAACGATCTTTTATTATGGAGCCTAAGGATCCATAGGCCAAAATAGCATTCAAGTGTCTATGTGATAATTATTTCAGTTAATTTTAGCACCAGAGTAAACACACATTAGAAGCCGTGTCATCACTACCAGCTGAAATCACATAGGACCATGAACATTATGCACTGTCAGTTATTTACATACAAAAAGGGATAAGAATGTACCAATAGCCTGATGTAGTAAGAGTGCTTCAAGGCTGACGCTTAACTCTAAGCCGGCAACTGATTTTTCCTAGACAAAAGAACCAGGGGACTCTAGTTCATTATCAAATGCTTCCCTCATGGTTAATTACGCAGGAACCCTGATGAAGGTACATCAACCAGCCATATGAGCACTAAATGAACTCATTAGCATTAGTGCTATTACCCTAAACGCAACTTAATTCCTAATGAATGAACAACCACATTTAAGTTTTCATTAGGGAATTCTTGACTGAATTTCCCTACAGCAAAGAGAACACAGCTATACATTTGCTGGTTTTGGTGACTCAGTGCCCTCTTTAAAGGAATGTCCTGTGTGCACAAAGCAGTTCAGAACAAACAAAATGCATTTTTCAGTGCTCCAAAACTATTTGAAAATTTGGGTTGAATTTGACAAATATTTTCAGCCAAGAACTTTTTTTTTTTAAAGTTGAAACATTTCATTTTGAGCATTTCAAAGCAACATTTCAAATTCAAATATTACCAATTAAAAAAAGAAAGATGAAAAATACCTGAAAAGATTAAATCAAAATGAAAAACTTGGAAAAAAAAGTTCATTGCCTGTTCATTGTAACATTCTGGTCAACGCGAAATGAAATGTTTTCAAGTTTTCTGATGTGATGGAAAATTGTGAAAAATTTTTTGATTTCAGTTGGAATTTAACTCTCCTCCAGTCCCAGATTTTTCAGTTTGGTCACTGAACTGAAAAATCCATTATTCACTAAACTCTACCCAATAAGTCAATGGGAGCATTTCCATTGCTTTAAATGGACTTTGGAATGCTACAAAATTTGGGTAATCTTGGGAAAAGATTAAAATTCACCATCAATTAACACTGTTGAGTTTGAACAATTAGCATCATTTTGCTTTCCATTGGCATATATTATGACACAGTATTCATTGTCTATATTATTTGATTCTCCTGTGTCCCCGTTTTACAGGTTTTCCATTCAGATACACAAATCTGCCTTCAATTTGAAGATCAGAAATTCCTAAATATGCTTGCTTTGAATCCTTCTTCACTTTTTCTTGCAAGGCTGTGTTTTCAGCCTCATTGCATGGACAGGCAAGTGTGCCTCCAGCTTTTGTGCATAGGGATTTTCTATTTTCAAAAGACTCTTCTGTGCCAGTTGACACAAATGTTTCCTTACCAACATTCTTGACACAAAACAAAGAGAAAACTCAAAACAAAAAAGAACTTTAAATGAATATTGTACATGCATTATGGGGGAAATTAACCTCTCTGTAAGAATTTGCCCACAAAATGCTAGGCACATGCTTTGCACTTTGCACGTAACAAACAACACATACACAAATCATGTGGCTTCTGCTCACGTTACAGATGAAACTGTGCTAGCAGTTTGGAGACAGAACTGCTGCTAGCTGGCTTCTTGAATTGTTTCCAAGACCAATATGAACAGGAATTTCTTTGTCTGAAAACCATGTTATAAAATTGTACTACAGTGAAAGGCAGATGAATACACAGTAGCATTTCCCACTGTTGCACTAAAACAGGGACAGATCCACCTTGGCATATAGAGTGGGAGCTCGAGTGAGGACAGTGTTCACTGTGTCATCTAAGCCTGTTTAGAGCAGATGAAGGCAACCCACGCTAAGCAGCCAGCTGCGCCCTTTCACCCTGGACATCTCTATGGCAATGATGTCTAGGCCCTTGTGCACTAGAGCTCCTAACACTGCTAGCACCAATGGAGCTGAGCCAGTAGTAGTGCATTGGTGGGAAATTTTTAGGCAGGTGTTAACATAGAAAAGGGTCTTGGGAGATCAGCTGTTGGGTGTTTGCCCACATAACAAAGCCCTTGCACAGTAACTGGGCATGATTTAGTGATAACTGGATGTTAGCATGGCGGGGACTGGGAAGAATCTATCCTGTTGAAGCAGGCTAGGATTGAAGACCATTTGTTAGGACTAGGAGCAGTGTGTGGAAGAAAGCTGCACAGTGTTTTAAAATGCTATCATCACCCCCTCTTTCTTCCAAAAGATTCCCCCTTTCCTTCCCTCTCCATCCCAAAAATACAATCTCATCTCTCATAATTTCTGTGTCTGCTAATTTCATCTTGAAGAATCTGGATGTGCTTTTTCAAAGCACTTACTTGTCTTTGAAGAGCATCAACTGCTAAAAAAAACCAATTGGGGAGTTATGTAATACGTTATTTTAAAATTAATATACAATCATTAGCTTTGTGCTGGCCAGTTGCCTAGCTGCTACCATATTGTAGTCTGCATGAAACCCTAATTTGAAGCGGCCAGCTCCCAAAGTATTCACAACATGATTACAGTTAAGTGAATAACTGATTTTTTGGTTTGCTGGAAGTTTTGAAATCAAATGACAGGAACAAAACAAACAAACAAATCAAAATAAAAATGAGTCCACACATTTTGTGAAAAATGTGTTATTGATTTTGAGCTTTAACATTTTTAACGAAATTGAAGGAAATTTTGAAACAAAAAAATAATTTCCTTTCAAGTGTCAAAATAAAACATTTCAGACTTTTTCAGAATTTGGTTGTCTTCCCCAACCAAAATAATTGAGTAAAATTGGTACAGATTTGCAAAATGTTTTGGTTGACCCAAATCTACTTTTTTCATCCAAAAAAAGTTTTGGATGAAAAATTTCACCCTGCTCTAAACATGACATCTTTGTTTGCTTCAGTGGCCAGGTTATGTAATTGGGGAACTCAAAAGTCATTTCAAACTGGCTACATGCACAGTAATGAGATGGTGATCTCTTCTCTGTCAATGGTTACCACTTCCACTTAATCAGATTCGCTCATCAGTGTGTGGGATATCCCTAGGGATTGATTTTTTCCAGTTATAAAGTTTTTTCAAGTGCATTTCTATAGAGTAACAAATGTGTTCCACATCTTTATGGTGACTCTGTGGGTGATAAATTCTCAGGATCTCCTGGATTTACTCTATGCACAAGAGAAGAAGCTGGTCCCCTAGAGGCATACAAAGATGGAAAGCAAAGCGGAAACATGAATGGGAAGAAGAGCAAAAGGGGAAAAAATACCAATTATCTTAAAAGAAGAGAAGATAAAAATAACACATCCCCTAGGATTTCCTCTATAGACAAAGGTGAGTCATGTGAACATATTTCAGGAAATATTTCCATATTGCTTTGATTTGTCCCCTGTTTTCCTGTACAGTAGTGCTATGTCAATTACTATTCCTAATTTCCAAAGCTTTGGGAGAGCAAACCACTCCTCTCCCCCAAATAGTGACATAAAAATACAAGGACATTGCCATGAGCCTACCAAATTTCTTCATATAAAACATGACAACAGATACAGAGTCAGAATATGTCAGCGTGAGAGAGTCACCATCTTACTTGCACTGTCTCCCTTTTGTCCTTTCTCGCTTTGTGGTCCTTGATCTCCTTTTGTTCCTTGAGGTCCTGCCTTTCCAAGGAAACCCTGCACACCCCTCTGTCCAGGTCCTAGGACTTCATTAAAAAGAAAGCAGTAATCAAAAATATTTTATGGAATATTCCCAACCAGCAATACTGGGATATTCAAAATTGGACTGGACAAAGAATCCAATTCACTTTAGGAAACAAACCTGCTGTGGAATCTACACCTACTGAGTTCTGGGGTTGGGTGGGTGCAAGCCCATCCACATCCAAAGGCTCCTTCCCCAATCTAAGGGGAGGAGCTACTGAGCTGAGGACTCAAATGAGTTCATGGGGCAACAAATGAGAAAACAGAGACAGCAATGAAGGTCAAAGGGTCATAAGCAGGGAGCCAAAGGGGGACCTACAAATGAGCTCTAACTTCTGTGCTTCTGTGCGAATAACCGTTAATCATCTATTTTTATTATAAATCACATACACACGGAATAGCATCGTAAATGCACTCAGTGCTTTGGAAACATAGGCCCTCATCCTGCAAGCTGCTCTGTGCAAGCAGGTCCCCATATCCGTATAGTGCCTACTAGAAATTAATGAGACTCTGCATGAGCAAAAGGACCTGCTGGTGTGGAATAGCCTGCAGGGTTTGTTTCAAAGCTAGAGGGAAAAGTGAAACTAATGCATGTTTTTTCTCATGATGGGAGATACAAGAACATACTTAAACGCAGCCAGAGGAAAGAGAGAACATTTAAAGTTCAGAGAGACAGACAGAATCAGAGACAGAGACAGAGAAGGCAGAATACAAAGGATGATAGAGCCAAGAGGATTGATAGAAGAATCACAGATATAATCTTTGTAAACGATTATAGCACTGTACCTTGGTCTCCCTCTTCTCCTTTGGGACCCTCTTTCCCACCTCTGCCTGGTAAACCATTGGTCTGAGGGGTACAATGTTGAATGGACAGGGCATGTATTCATTTTCTCTTCATGTTTATTTATATTGGCACTTGATGACATCCTCAACACCATGCCCAGCATGAGAGCTTTGAAAGGCTGAAGGAGATGCATTGTCAAGACTATAGATCTGTGACAAATCATTGCATGAGCATCTGTACCCAGGTGGTTTTATTGTCGTCACTGAGTACGAGGTCCATCTCTCAGGTTACAGCATGTCTCCGGGCCCCCGCTATTGCTGTCACGGGGAGGAGGTTGTTTCGGGAGGAGCCGGCGAGGCGGGCGTGCTGTGAGAGGAGGAGAGAGCTCATTTCCCATTTACACAATAGCTCCTTTCCACCACTCTAGCAGTATAAAAGAGAGTTAAAAGACTGATGTCAGGACAGTAGTGAGGGGAGATTTCTGAAAGCAGTTTGGGCCTCGTTGATTCACGTTGTGAGCCATGATTGGTAGGGTAGGGGAAGATATGGAAGTTCAGGTCAAACACAAACAAAAAAAGCCCAGTACAAACTACAAAGCTATAAAGAATCTGGGAGGCTCCAAGTTTAGTCAGATGTCTCTTGTAAACTACATGATGATGCCTATAGCAAACCATAGATGTTAGAAAGGGAAAGTATCTGTTAGAATACATCTTCCAGTCCCGACTCCTGCCAGTACATGTGCTTACTGATGTTTTGTTTTAAATTTAAAAGTTCCAAGGCTTCATTCTCCTGAAGAACAAATATGGAATTTGGACCTGGGACTTCTCAAACCAGAACTTCAGCCAACCAGCTATTGTTCCTGAACACATGATTATAGCTCCACAGATATCAGGAGTCATATGCATCCAATTAAGTTCTTTTCCTCTAGATTGCTGCTCATCTCTAACCTCAATGCAAATAAAAAATAAATTGAAATACAATGAGCAGGATTCATTGTTTTCAAGTAGCTGCTGCCTGATTGCTTCACAATTAATAGTTGATGAGCAATTGAGTTTTGCATGTAAATGAGGTATGTTGCTGTCTCATTATCATCCCTGAGAGCTGAAGTACTTTTGGATTCCATGCATGGTGACACCTGGGAGCACATATCAAAGTGATGACAATAACAGGAGTCATCATGTCGCTAATTCTCTGCAAACGGTACTGGAAGTTTTCACCATACTCACTAATTGAGTATGATTTATGAGTCTCTAATTTGAGGCAATCAGGTCCTGGAATTGAAGTATTTTGTATAGAGCTGAAATAAACAGTAAACTGCCATCAAGCCGAGTTTACTTTAACTTTCAGGGCTTTGGGCCAAATAGTGAAAGCCGGTGATTCTTCTCTCACATCTGCCAGTCAGTGTAAAATCAGGAGTAACTCCATTAAGTCAGTGGCGATCTAGTTAGCATTAAAAATGTGTAAAGGAGAAGAGAATCAAGCTCAATCGGAACTTTGCTATTAATTTTAGTGGAACTAGGATTTACTGCTCTTTCTTTTTAAGCTTCACAAAAAGTTATCCAACCCTTAGTTTGACTCCCATTTTTCCTGTCTCCAAAGACTAATGTACAATCCTTCCAGAGAGCTAGAAACAGAACCTGTCAAAATCTACTTCTGGAGTAATGATCTTCTGCTCTTTAGCTAATAGCTCACTAATCCCCAGAGCTATCAACGTGATCCAGAAAAACCACAGCCTTGGTCTTTTTCTTCTCTAACCACATTTTGTCCTGGTGTATGGGGATAGACATAAGAAGTCCTGGCTCCCAGTCTCCTGTTATAACTATCAGACAGCAACACCTTACGCATCCTATGAGTACTGATTTTTGTACTGAATACAAAAAGTATTTCTCTCCAATCTTCACCTGCTTCCCATGCATTCCTCCCTGCATCTCTGAGTGAGAGGAAATTGAGAAATTAAGGCACAGGAAAAGGGAGCACTGAAGGAAAAATTCATCGCAGGCCATTGTTTCATTAACAGCCGATGAGTCTAGCAGGTAACAGTGAGGACAATTTCAAAATAAAATGTTATTTGGCTCTCAAAAAAAGCCCTGATGTGCCCTCCCCCTTCAAAAAGCCTCTCTCATCTACACACGTTTGCATGCATGTCTGCTAGTGCTTAAGGCTCATCTCCTTCCGATGTTTTGCAGTTTGCCTGCCCTGGCATCCCACACATACACGCCCTCTTTCTTATTCAGTCTCTGCTGCTTCTTTGCTAACGTGCCTGTCAAGCTTGTCGTGGAAAGAATCACACAGCATTCAATTTTGGTTGGATCAAGCAGAACTTTTAATCTGACCAGGTACCTAGAAGGCTACAGCTATTGGGAAGGCCAGGCAGCGCGTCTCTGTGCTGAGCTCTGGCACGTCACAGGTTTCAAGTTACAGAGGGTTTATACAGGTTTATCAAAGTTTACATATTGCATACAGCACCGTATAGTGGATTTTCCAGTACTTAACACGTCATTTACTACATATTGGGCACTTATACCTCATGCTGGGATTCTCCCGGTATCAGTAAGTCCCGGTGATTCTCCTGGTGCCAATAAGTCCTGCGGCACATACAGTCTTTGGTAGCCTGCAGGAATTCCTGACAGAGTATGGCTGGGAGTGGCTGCAAAAGCAGCTACTTTCTTATAACATAACTCAACTAATTTGCATTACTTGTGTGTTTCCAGTCTAAGGCCTCCTACCTATATTTTTATTCCACAAGCTACTGCAAAATGGTGGTAGGACTCTCCATCTGACCCCAACACTCCCTTTAGCGTGGCGCAGAATCATCCTGAAGATTTTCTGCCCCAAAATCCCGGCCAATGGTTTAGAAAGCAAAATGGACGCTCATCTTGCATTGACTTTTTCTCGTTTTTTGAAAGTGTGGCTTCCTCAACAGAAGAGAGCAAGTCTTACAAAAGTACTGTTTACAGAAAGAGAAAAAAAAATTATCTGCCATACCTCCTCACATTGAGTAATACCCTGCTCTGTCAGTAGTTCCAGTGATTTCAATTGGTACGTCTCATGAAGTAAGGTATTACTCACCAGGAGTAAGGGTGACAGAATTTGAGACCAACTCTTTAAGAAAGTTACAGCAAAGTGAACGAGAGCAGAATTTGGTCCCAAGTGATGCTCACCATTTTTCCAAACTACAGAAAGAAATAGGTGACAAAAGCGACATCTGCCTATTCTATGCAGTGCTCTTTAAAAACAGAAGTGGAATAAATGCGACATAACGAGGCATTTCTTAGGGTCAGTTACAAGGAAAGCTGGGAGACAAAGAGATAGACTTTCTGGAATGAATATTCACGGTTAGCTTTGAAAATGAGGCAGGATCTCATTTCAGTAGATGAAGTTCAATAGATCCTTTTAGCATCAATGAGCCATCCCTGTAACAATGTGCGTTCACAGTGACAGGTCCAATTGCTCAGACCACAATTCATCCATGTATAGACACCCACCACTAGCACCAACGGCATGGGGACAGAAAACACAGGCCATTGCCCCAGGCATGGTCTTAAAGAGAAGGTGGGGAAGGGGTTTAGAGACTGGTATTACCTCATTGGTACATCTACAGTGCTGCAATCTCTTTATTGAGCTTGCACCTGCTGCTGTATTTGGGAGCCAATAGGTGGGTGAATGCTGGTGGAGACTGCTTCCTATCTGAACTCTCATAGCCTACTGCTGCCATGGAACAATTACAGTGGTACAGGGAAGAGGGTGGAAGGAAATAGAGGGAGAAGAGAGAACAGAAACTGGGAAGAGGGGACAGAGAAAAGGGGGAATAGCTAATGGGAGAAATATGCTGGGTAAGGGGACAGAGACAAGTAGCGGGAAAAGGAAACACCCAGGGAATTGGGGCAGGTGAAGGGTTGAATGCTCTGAGGCAAGAGGGATTGAGAAGAGAGATTGCTACAGGGATTGTTGACTGTGGGACAGGACCACAGTAGCCCTGATTCTGTTTCTGGTCTTCGGCCCAGGAAACCCCAGTGGCAGCCCAAAAGACAGAAGAGGCATGACAAAGGGCCACTATCTCAGAAGCCTGAGATTCTAAAGGGGAAACTCCACCAATTCAGCTATTAAGGAGAATTTATCTCCACACAGAGTCATCATCATTGCTCTCGTGCTGAGGTCACTGGGAAACAAAGACCTAGAAATGAGCCAGTCACATCTGCTTGCAGAATAACTATCTGAATTCATTTGACCCACTATATCAAACCAGAAAGTGAAAGTTTGCTCAAATTTTAAGCAAGGTAAACTTACTTTTACTTGATCAATACATAATGCAGAAATGTGACACACTGCCAGCTTATCTGATGATGATATAACTGAAAGCAGTATAAAAGAAACCATAATCAATCCAGTGGATTTCTCCCTAGATGCATAAGGTGGCAAGAGTATGTTAGAATTGCTAATACAGGCAGCGCAAACAGATTTATTTTGATGAGAGACATTTTCTAGTTAGCACTGTCCTTGCACAACTCTACGGATTGCACAATTGAACCCACTTCACTGGTCCTGGATGTGTTTTTTAGGAAAATATTTACTGTTAACTGCTGCATCTCATGCAGACCTTGGTCACATGACAGTTTAATTAAAAAACTTCGGAATCCCTCATGTGTTGCACATTTCCAGCCTTAACACCTCCCCCCCCATTCCAGTAAATAGATCTGCTTTTGCGTAACTGAGGCATACACGACGTCCTTCTCCTGCCCTTCTGTACCTTCCTACAACATCCAGCCGTATCTGGCATGCCCTGAAGCGCGGTCTTAACTATCTGTGGAAAATATTTGCCTTGCTAAAAGCCTCTTGGTTTACTGATGAGAAGTAGCATATGTCAGAGCAACTCCTGGTAAAAAGTATAAACACTTGGTTTGACCCAACACAATTTCTTCCCCCTGAGCTAAATTTCTAAATGAAACACCATTCCAAACCAAAAAGTCAAAATGTTTCATCTTTGAAATGATAGGAATTAAAAGTTTTGTTTTCACCCCCAAATTTTTGCTGAAACTATTTGACAAACGTGACCTGAATTTATGAGGAGTTTCAGTACCCGCCTCCCTTGAAAAATGCATTTTTGGTGAATTTGCTATTTGCTGAAAAAAATTGCTCTGTTCTTATCTAAACACACAAACAGAGGCCTAGATTTGCATTAGAAAAGTTACATCAATTTAACTGAATAGATTTAAATAAGATTGATCTAATTAAACCGTGTAACTCTTGGAATGCGACTCAAATGCTTATAGAGTTCTCCATTTCAGCAGTGACTTAATAAAACTGTTGTAACAAGTAGATCTAGCTCTTGAAATGCCTGTAAATAGAGATGGAAAGAAATCCTGAAATTTCCTTCTGCCACTTCATTTTTCATCCCAACTATCTGCCTGTCAAATTAAGGCACCGTCAGGTGGATCCATATGGAAAAAAGTGGACATCTTTTAAGTTAGAAGCATGCCATGTGTCTAGTTGCCGTGTATTTCCCAGGTTGGTTCCTTGTATGTAAAGGCTGCCATCTGAAACTGAATGGGGATCAACCATCCCACAACATCTGTAATATCACCAGTTTTAACCAGCTCAGTGCAGTAATCCATGTTGTATGATTGTTTTATTGGAACATAGTTTAACACATGCAGTAGACATTTTTACCAAGATACAGTACAGCTGTATGTTTTACATTGCTGATGCAGTACAGTGTCCAAATATAGGGCTATTGTAAATTGATATAATTAACAATATGTAAAGATGCCTGGATATTTGCACTAACTAACAAATAACCACAAAGGCAGGTAGATTAATATTCACAAATTATTAACTGTTTTTCTGCTCAGGATTTGTCATTCCACGTGCCACTTAATAGCACTTCTACACAGTCCTCTTTTCCTTCAGAATTATTTGTTTCTTTTGGTGACCAGTTAGAATATCCTAATGCTTCTCCATTTAGATGTTTAAATGTGCCTTCCGTCTGTATGTCATTTATTCCAAGAAAGGCCATTTTCTTATGCCTAGCTGCTATTTGTTGGATGGCACTGTTCTCTGCAGAATTCCTTGGAGATGCAAGCAGGCCACCAGCTTGGGAACACACAGCTTTTGCAGTCTCAAAGTTGCCTTTGGAGCCCTCAGTTTTGAATATTTTTTCACCGACAGTCATGCCATTTGGGAAAAGCAGAACTAGGAAGACACGTTAGCACAATACATCCAAGTTACATTCATCACACTATAACAGGGAGGCAGCTTCTAGGAGCCTTCATAGGAAAGCTGGGCTCTTCTGTGACTAATCCTGATTTTAGAACTCTGTGTACAGATACACAGCTATTTTTGCTGTTGTGTTTTCTGATGCCAGGTCAGCGGAGTCCTTTCAGCTCCAAACCAAGGAGTGTAAAAGCGGTTTAATCTTTTACTGAGAGACCTAGATGCTGGGACTAAGGGGCCCTGAGGGGGAAACCCTTGGAATAGAGACACTAGAGAGACAGGGGAGAAATCTTACAATTTGTGTTGGATTATTGTTATTTAAGGACAGGATAGTGACTTTAGGCACAGCCCTGAAGGAGGGTGTATATGTGATGTGCACTACTCAGGAGCAGTCCTAAGAGGCAGTGGGGCTCAGAGTCACCCTTCCTCCCCTGTTTCCTCCTTATTTCTGGCTGTAGAAATTTACTACTGGCCTATGCCATCAATAAATCATTATTCACACTGTACTGGCTCAGTTATTCTGGTCAGCGAGAAGGGTGGAATGGAGCAAGGCTCTGTCCCTTTTCCTTCTCTTCCTGCCCACCTGTGCTGGAAGAGAAGCAAGCAGGCGAGAGGCCTCCCTTGAGCAGATGTATAATGAGTTGCAATCCTGCCCCAACTTAATAATAAAGGCGAACCCCAGAAAGGGGGTAAGTTTGGGGATTCTTCTTTTGTGCCCACATACTGTGTTAGGAGCCGGGCAGCCGCAAACGCTGCAGCAGCACTTTTGTAAGCTGCACTGTTTTGGAATGGAAGTGTAGCACTTTTTCATACAGTTAGGCTGATTCAGAGGGATAAGGCACAAGGAGAAGCCTGCGGACATAATACTTTCAATTCTCATTAGCGCATGTCCATATATATTATTAAAAGCCTGCTTCTGCTGAAGCCATTGGTAGCTTTGCCAATGACTTTGATGGGAGCAGAGTCAGGCCCCATTAACTGTAAAGATCACAGAACAATTATCTCCCACTCTTTTTTTTGGCCACCAGACAGCTCAATTGATGTACTGGGCATAGCCTGGCTTCTATACAGACAACAATTTTGCAGTCTAAGAACACTTCAGATTGGAATTTGGCTCATGATCCATTCGTTGTCCCCATCTGCACAACTACATAAAAATAGGCTTGAAGGGATTAGATTTTTATTGGTAGAAGTTGGAAAACATCGATTTCACCATACACACACACAAGCTGACCAAAAAAAGAAAAAAAAAATTCCTTTGACAATGATAGAAATTTATGGATAGGCAAAGTAAGAAAAATGCTTCTTGTGAACTTATTATAGCTTGACTTAAGGATATTTAGTTTGTATATTTAGACTTGTGATGTTGATAATGTTTAAAAAGTTTTACATTTTTGAATCTCAGCATTAACTGACATGAAATAATTAGTCTGACCTCCATAATGTCCTACAGCTGTGAAAATTTAAGTAGAGAAAAATAATAAAAATGCTTAAAATCCATAATTTTGCACAACTCTGATCATTTAAATCAATAAAAATAAAAATGCTTAAAAATAAACATTGATATCTGTCAAAATTGTATACAAAACTGAACTCTGCAAGCCTACCCCAGAATAATCTCATTCATTAACCGCAGTAAGACTCCTCTTACGTTTAAGTACGCAGGTGGGAGTAACCATTTGCGTGAGTTGCCCATAATTCCCCATGCAGTAGAATAAAATTCCTTTACAAAAGCATCAAACAAGTAGATGGAAGGTTTGAAGTATCCGTGACTGAAAAGAGGCTTCAACCAGAATCCCTTTGAACTTGGAGGGAATTCAGATCTGAAGCTGGATCTAACGTCACTTCTCTGGATGGGCCTGTTTCTCAGTGATTGGAAAGCATACGATTTCATCCTACTTACCTTTCTGGCTTTGCTGACAGTAGCTTGCAAAGCATTCAACTGTGCTTGCAAATCATGCATCTGAGCTTTAAGACGATGGAGTTCTGAATGATAATATCATTGTGTTACTCATAGTGTCTCATTACAATAAATAAAGAACAGTTTTGAAAATTATGAACTTAAAAAAAGGCAAGATCCCAATGAAATCAGCTCGCAGACTAGTAACAAATCAAGGTAGCGCTTTGTATTTCTGAGTTTCTTAACAAGAGCTGATACTAGGAAGCCACAGTTCTACACTGAAAAAAAGGGAAATGATCCCCAGCTCCATCCATCTAAATTACTTATAGGGTCCATCCAGCCCCATGAGAAGCTCCCCTTGGAAGTTCAAGTTTATCCAACTCCATCTTCCAAGTGAGTCTCCAGGGTCTATCTTATTTCTAAGCCTTGCAAACCTTCTGGACTGCCCCATTCCCACACCTCTAAGGGCTTCTTTTCCTTCAGAAATGGACTGGCATAGCTATAGCAGAAAAATTATAGTTGTCGTGATGCAAAATAATTATTCTACTTATAGCTATGCTGGTCAATCTCCCCATGTAGAGAAACCTTTAAGCGTTTCTACCCCTTTCCATAGAAATGACAAAACTCACCTAATACCTTGGTAAAGATTTTGCACAGACCCTTCATAATTAAAAAAAAAAAGGCCAATGTCTACCCGCTTAGACCACGTTTTCACGTCCTCTGCCACTCCCTCAATAAAGAACTGTTCTGCTTACCTTGGTCTCCATCAAGGCCTGTTGTTTCTCTTTCAAATACTGAACCTCTATCGCCTTTTGGCCCGGGGGGTCCAACTTTTCCTGGGGGACCCTGTGTCCCTTTCAAGCCTATCAATACAAGCAGTTGAGTGAAAAGGAAGACAAAAATACAGCAAATAACTTAATTTTCCAGCTTTGTCAGTGTTTGCAATTGCTGTAGTAGCTGCAGATGGGCACAAACTGTAATACCCAAAAGGATACCCTGTATTATAGGAAGTTCAGATCCTGATGATGATCCAAAGTTCATGGCTTGATTCCATTATTCTAAAGGATTCACATTGGAAAGCCAGATCTGAACACCTGCAAATGGTTTAGAAGTTTGAATCCAGACAGGGCATGTCTCTTAATCAAAAAATTAACACATTAAAATTTCAGAAATGCTTCCAAGTGTGTCTTGATGAGGGTCGAAGCAGCGCAGTTCCACTGATTTTTAAATTTCTCAAGAAAATCGTGGCTGTCAGTGGAGCAATCTTTTTTAATACCAGCTGCAATTCTGACACAAAACCTTTATGTACCGTCCATTCACATGCAATATATGCATGGATACATGATTAATCTGGCAAACGGATACCAGTGCACAGCACTTTACTTGTGTACATAATCCAGTTGACATCAGACTCCTTCCTTTTGATCTTAATGGGACTAGCCACATGAGAAAGGAACGATCCGTGGACTAAGTGTTTGCAAGGTCAGGCTCCGCATCTCTGGAGCCTGAAAATTCCACCTGGCTGTCTAGAATAAAGTGCCTTATTGACAGGCCTTTGGAGTTATTCAGTGGAATTCACCTTACAGTGTGGATGGAATTTCACAGTTCTGGTCTTTCTATTTGTGCAATACAACAGTTTTGCAGGTGTAGGTAGGTTGGAAAGATAGGGAATGTCTTAAAGAGGAAAGTAACAACTGCTGCCTGTGTCCTGAGAGTCATGTAACCTTTGAATTCTATTGCTGAGGACAAAAAGGTTGGTTTCTGCACTAAATAATGTTCCCTTTAATGCTTCAAGCATAGCTGTGTTTTAATGTGTGATATTACACATTTAACTATTTTATGTGCTTCAGTGTGCCCTGATCTTACTGAAAAAAAAGGCTGGAATGGGAATAATCACTCTGTTCACAGCAGTGCCATGATGATAAATGAGATCATATGATGTTAACATGTAAGTAGTTTAATGCTAGTTTCTTTAGTAGGAAGGAAAAATTTTGTCCTATGACTCTTCTGGCTATGCATAGCCCTGAGAAATTATTATTGTTATGCCGAGCTCTCCCTTATCTCCTTTTGGACCTTCTTTCCCATCTCTGCCTGGTAAACCATTGCTTCCAGGGATTCCACAGGGAATGAATGTGCACGTATTTGCTTTCGTTTCACAGGTGCATGGACTGGAGTTGGATGCTCTGACCAATGATATTCCCAGGAGGAGGAGGCGAAAAGCATGAAGAAGATGCATAGCTCAATGGCTTGACCTAGGATGAAAAAAGGGAAAATTAAACACAATGGAGAGAGCGCAGCATATTTACAACACTCGCATCACCGAGAAAAATTCTACATTTGCCCAAATATCAGAGAGGAGAATGGAACCCAGAGACCATACAGATTAGGGGCCTGGGGCTTACACAGTTGTCCTCTGCTCCAGCCTGTCTTCATTAGCGAAGTACTATCAATTGTGCTGCATAATACCACCACCACAGTTCAGTACTGGATTTCTGATGGAAAGCTACTGCATAAAATATTATTATAGAGGCTACTGTTCCGTATAATTTAAAGGCTGTTAAGCAATAAGCCCATAAGGCCTGGACTAAGACATTAGGTGTGCTGTTTTAGAGGCGCTGGCATGCAAGGGAACAGGAATGACAAGGGGAACTGGATGGACAGGGGCTGGCTGGTCAGAATGCATTTAGCAGCCGTATTGCTGAACTAAAGGGAACTCTGTGTCTCCATGCTGATTAGGCACAGACAAAGGTGTGGTCTGCCAAACAAAGGTACAACATGCACATGGGCATGCTGAGGACAGGATAGCCTGGGCAGAGGAGCTGCACAGCTGGACCAAGCTCAGATAAAGCCCAGCAAATAAGCTGCTCTCCCTGCACCCCATTTTTTTTGCCCTTTTTACCCTTGCTCACAGCACCCTGGCACCAGCCTCGATCAGGAGGAGGAAGAGACCTGGAGCAGCTGAATATCCAGTCCCACAAGAGGGCAAGAAAAGGAGCATTTGCACTTTTCCATCATCTTCTGTAGGTTGACTGAAAAGCCAAATAACTACATTATGCAGTTTGTCACTGGCATGTTTATAGAGATGGGAAAAACCGGGAAGGGGTTTTGGTTTTGCCAACCCCTTTTCTGCCCAGCTTTAGATTCGCAAAACAAAAACAAGGGTTGATTCAACTTAGGTTCTGTTTTACTTATTTGCCTACCTCATCGGGATAGACCTGGGAATTAATAGTAAGGCCTGATTAAACCTTCCCCATTGAAAAACCAGCATGAGGGAGCTGATGTAGAGAAAGTCTCTATGAGGTTCTCTACGGAGAGTTCCTCTCAAATCATTTTGTTGGGTGTAAACAGGCTGGGGGTCCAGCCCCAAAGGCTGGTGAAAGCTTGGGAGTTGTGCGGGAAGCTAGAGTCATCCACAAATAGTTCCATGGTTTTGGCTCTTTATCTATATTACATGTATATTGCCACCACTGTAAAAGCAAGAAATAATTCTACTGAAGTTACAACAGTGTGAGAAGAATCTTAGGCCCTGGATTTCTATTTAGACTTCTGGAATAGAGGATAATTGTTTTCCAGTGTTGTGTCAAATCCATTTTAACAATAAGTGAAAAACACATAAGAAACTTTCACATTTCCACACTGACACTTTAATTAATTTGTTATTTGGTTTGCTAGTGAAGCCAAAGGGGGAAAGCCCCCTCCAATGTACAGTTTTGTGTTTGGTAAAGAAACAGATTCTAGTTTGAAGCAATAGTGCCAAGGAGCTATCATATTTAAAGGATGATGGAAAACCTATGGATATTTTAAACATTTGCATATGTAAGCTGCACTTACATTTTCTTTTGAGTGGGGAAACAATAGCATTTTATTGTGAATGTGCTGAAGTTAACTATTTCATCTCTGTGTACTGAAAGCCAAAGTAGCACTAGAATAATTATTGCTTAATGTTTGACTTGCTTTTCTATGAAACACTTTTTTTTAATCAGAGAGAAGTTGGCTAATCTTGAAATGCACCCTTACTTTGTTTCACAAGACTTGGCAGGAACCATACACGCTCAGCAATGAGGAAATATTATTAACATCTTTCATGTATAAATGTAGCACTGTTATCCCAAAAATCCCTAACGCCCTTTAGAAAACGTACAGACTAGATATACAGCAATCACTTCACCTACCACGGAAATGCAAGTTCCTCTGGGGTAACACTACACAGCAGTTTCTATAAGATCCCACATTCTTCTTTCACTTCCATTTGAACAAGGACACACAGAAAATGTGCTAAGAGCTTGTAGGAATCCACTTGCCTTGCTAAATAAAGTCCAAATTTGGCTGTTCTACAGTAATTAGCCATAAATGATGTCTCCTCTGCTCTCTGCTTTTATGTTGAACGGATGTTTTTTCTTTCTCTACTTCATCCACTATCTACCAGCAGTAACTCCGTGCAGCAAAGTCCATCCCCTGATACTGTCATCGGACTAGCCACCTCCTGAGTGCCCCTTTCTGGCCAGAGCTCACTCTGCGGATAGCCTGCCTCAGTTCTTCTCACTTCAAGGAGTTTCTTAAATAAACTCTGCGCAGGCTTTCATGAGTCCATTGACAGCAGCCCTCGTCAAGGTCTAATTTATTAATTTACAATTAAAAAATAAACACAAAAGTCTTCCCCCAGCCTTAAAGTGGGGACAGCCTCAAACTCCCCTGGTGTCTCAGGGGTCTCCCTGCCTCAGCAGGCTACTCCCAGCCCTTCCTATTGGAACAACTCCCCTGGTCTCTGTTAGAAGCCTTTTTTACTCTCTGCAGTCTCTCTACAGTTTCCTATGCATTCCCCTTACTTTGCAGCATCCTGCTCTTTATAGGAGAATCAGCTCCTCCATATCCAGTTAGTTCTACTAATTAACTCCAGTCTCCATCCCAAGCGTGGCAGTCAGGGCTACAGGAAAGCAGCTGGCCAGCTGCCAGTCTTTACAGGGGCATGCCACCCTGTCATACTGGCGATCTACCCTTCCTTTACAAAAATCCCAGGGCATAATTTTCAGGCAGCTGGCAGTCATGACTACAATTGTGAAAGAAAGTTGCCAGTAATAGGCATGCGGATGTCTATTCCAATTGCAACTGTTTCCGACTGGGAAAGACTGAGTGGTGTTTACTTTCTACAACCTTTTGATTCTGGATTGTGTTTGATGTTCTGGGTAAAAGTAAACCAAATAAAGAGCATGGCTTGGCTAGGTTAGTTTGGAATGTGAGGAAGGACTGTTCTACATTAGAAATGTATGTGCGAATTCTAACTTGAAATCTAACTAGATTTGAATTTGGTATGTACTGGTATAAGCAGCTTGGGTAGAAAGCACCTCTCAGGCAAGTTACAATTCTTCCAAGAACCAATGCACCATCTTGCTCTAGCAAGAAATTAAATGCAAAATTTAATTTCTAGAGACAAACAAATTCACCAATAGGAACTTATGTTAATGGTCATTTATCAGTCAGATAAGAATAAAATGGGATAATTTAAGAAATGAGGTACTTTCAAGAAAACTTCTTTTAAAAAAAAAAGATTCTACAAACAGTACAAATATCCAATGTGTGTGTGAAAATCTACCTTATCCCATCTAAATATCTAGACTTCAATCAAAAACAGGAAAAGAAAAAAGGGAAAGTGTAGACAGGAGAAAAAACACATATAATATTATTATAAATATGGTTAGGGAGGAAAAAAGCCTTACTGCAAATATCAAATAGTAATCACTATTGATGTTAATGCTGAAGCAGATTTTATACATACACAACTGAAAAATTAAATATTAAGGACCAAATTCTCACAGCCTTACAGTGAGTATTACATTACTATGCAAACAACCCTGTTATCTACAGTAGGCAAATTGTCGTGAAAGGTATCATCAACTTCAAGAAGGGTTTCAGAAAATGGCCTTAATTTTCAAATACACTTTCTGCAGTTCCCTCTTTCTTCTCTTCCTCCTTTCAATTCCCAACAACCAGCGTACATTAGAAACGAATAGTAAAAATAAATTCTTAAAGCCATTAAGATGTGAGTGGAAAACAGGTTTCATGTCTTGTGAGCGTTTTCAAGGTTTCAACACTCATTCTTTTCCTGAAAGAGGACAAAGTTGAAAATATCTAGTTTTCACAAACCAATAATAAAAAAAAATGCCCAGATCAGGCCAACTGGAATCTTTCCTTTTGATTATTTCAAACTATTTTGTTTTATTTTAGAGCTTTAAAAATATTTGAACCTTGTCTGGTATAAGGTTACCAAAATTTAAAAATTAAAGTTGTTTCAAATTTAGAAAAATGGTTTTTAAAAAAGGGGACATTCTGACAATCACAAAACTTTTTTCCAGTACATTTTTTTAATTGGGAGACCTGTTTTGCAAATGGTTTTGGGTTTGATGAATTAACATTTTCCAATGAAAAAGCATTTAATTGGAAAGTTCCCAATGAGTTCTAATGGAAAGGGATTTGCCTGCCCATTTGTGCAGCATTTCTCCAGCAGCAGCACTGAGTAGGTGATAATCTCCCCCCAATTAATCTTATGTATATTGTGATGACTGATATGGTGCTGGAACATGGGTAGTCTAAAAGCACAGGATACAGTATATATTGTGTGCAACTTTTTATCTCTTTCTTTTAACTACAATTTTTAAAAAAATGATGATTACATATTCTACTATAAGTATAATTATGACCAATAGAGCTTCATCAAGAATTTCTGTTTTAAATAGAGAAGAAAGGGACCATTGGGAAACATGGACCCTATCTCTAAGTTGAGGCTTTAGGGAGATAATGACATCTGACTTCAGATTAACCACTTTAGCCAGGAAAGAAAACCAACTTTTAAGGTATGGATGATACTTTGGTGCCGAGACATTATTAGCTATTTACCTATTCAATCATCAGCTTTATCAAAGTCATCACTGAATTCTAGGTGCATCTTTTTGCATTGCAACATATGTTTGAGAGACAGGCCTAATCAAAAGTAGTTTCATACAATGATGTGCAGTTGGGTGTTGTGCCAGCACAAGACAATCAAGTCTCTTTGCCTTGGAAAAAGTAGTAATGTCTGCTTCCTAAGGAAAACATTATGGTTCCTGTACAAATGGCACCTCTAAATGGTAATGTAGGTTAATGTCTTTATTTCACAGAAACTCTGGCAGATATTAGGAGGAATCTTTCAGGCATGGGGAAAGGTTTTGAAGCTCAGATACTACTCCGATGGAGTCATTTAATTAGAGCTGGGTGAAATTTTTTCAGTGAAGAGTGAAGTAGTTGAGGAATCCATTTTTTGCAGCACCAAGACTATTTGCAAATTCTGAGCAAAAGTGGTTAATAGTTTGTCCCCCCCAACCCTCCCCCATGAAAAAATGTATTCATTTGGTTTAACAGGTTTTTTTAATCTGAAAAAAAAATGTTTTTAGTTTTGCATATTGGTGAGTAAAAAATGAAAATAAGCAGATTGGATTTAGCCCCTGACCTAAAAAATGAATTATTTGCTCAGCTTTACATTTAAGCACCACCTCCTTTCATTTATTATTTATTATTTTGTTTTGTTAAAATTTTCTCTGTCTGTTTCTATTCAAACTGATTTTATTGAAGATCCTTGGGGTCTGAGACTGTTTGGGAAAGTTCATGCAATCTGTCACCTAATTCCATGTAAACCCTTAATACCTGGAGGTACAGCACATGCAATAGTTTACTGGCAAAAAATGCAAGCAATGAAGAGCAGTATAAAAATTCAGCATCTTATATTGCTACAGCTCACTATGCAGTCCAACAAACAACCAGTCCAAGTTTTGTCAGGTATATAGGTCCTCAAATGGTCCCAAGAAGCAAGGCATGGAACACTTCCTAAAGTAAAATGTAAGCTCTTTGGGACCATGTCTTCCTGTGGGTTTGTACAACACCTAACACAACTGAACTCTGATCCAGCTTGAGGTCTCAGGGGTACAGAAACAGAAATTAGAAATGGGAAGTTTTAACCACGACAGTAAATGCACTGTCAAGAATGATAGTATGGTGTGCAAGTGACCTCATGACCAATCCGAATAACGTCAAATTTGTCTTGAATTCCCTTTGGATTCCGTAGGAAACTATTCCATGAATTTGCCCTTCTTTCAGGACTTTCATCCACTGATTTTATCCAACTCAGTACATACTTTCTACTTGAACTGAAATGGTTTTGCACAGAAAACAGAATTTGACAATTTGTTTTAATCACTGATATACCATAAATCTACAAAGCCCCTTGTAAATTGTTAGGGTACATCTACAATGACAGCAGCAAAGTTGCCGCCGTCAGAGAAGACCCGCTCAATCAATCCAGAAGTTGACGTAGTAAAATCACCCCTTCAAGTGGCGATACGCTGTGTCGATGGGAATGCGGTTCCCATTGGCACAGTGCAGTGAAGACGCCATGCAGAAGGGAAGCACAGCAGTCAATGGGAGTTTTGCAAGCTACTCAGCATAACTTTCACAATGCCCATCGACTGCGGCCAAATCGCCAAGTAAGTGTAGACCAGGCCTTAGTCATTTGATTCTAATGCACACAAGGCATGTGCCACTTCCATCAGCTGAACTGAATGCAGCATCACAGGCAGTTTAAAATTCACACACAATTAACCATTTATTTCCACACTTCCCATTTAGATAAACCTATACAGGCCTCATTTCTATAGTTATTGGGTTGCTTTGGCAACCAGTTGGAGTAAACAATAGTTCCTCCATTCTGATACTTGAAACAAACTTCTATCTGCATTTCATTTATCCCAAGAAACACTGCTTTGCTGTACACAGCAACTATCTGATGAATGGCAGCCTTCTCTGCCGAATTCTGAGGAGAAGCAAGTTGGCCACAGGCTTATATAGTCTCAGACTGTCAAAAGTGCTTTCAGATCCACTGGTCATGAATATCTTTTCACCAAAAATTCTGTCATTCGGGAACATTATAACTAGAAAATAAAAGAGATAACTCCATGTTAGGCCAACAGTTAAGGATGATTTTGTGAAGTCAATAGATTTATAGGGCCAGGTGGCAATTATCATAGAAGTGTAGGACTGGAAGAGACCTCAATAGTTCAACTAGTCCAGTCCTCTGCACTCAAGGAAGGATGATGTAAGAACTAGATCATTCCTGACAGGTGTCTGTCTAACCTGTTCTTAAAAACGTCGAATGACGGAGATTCTACAACCTTCCTAGGCAATCTGTTGCAGTGCTTAACTGCCCTGACAGTTAGGAAGTGTTTCTAATGTCCAACCCATACCTGCCTTGCTGCAATTTAAGCCCGTTTTTCTTGTCCTATCCTCAGAGGTTAATGAGAACAGTTTTTCACCCTCCTCCTGGTAACAACTTTTGATGTACTTGAAAATACTTCTCCACCTCAGTCTTCTCTTCTCCAGACTAGACAAACCCAAGCTTTTCAATCTTTCTTGGTAGGTCATATTTTTTAGATCTTTAATTATATTTATTGCTCTCCTCTGGACCCTCTCCAATCTGTCCACCTCTTTCCTGAAATGGGGTGCCGAGAACTGCCTGGACACAGTATTCCATCTGAAACCTTATCAGTGTGGAGCAGGATGAAAGAATTACTTCTCATGTCTTGCTTGCTACACTCTTGCTAATACATCCAGGAACGGGTCACTTTTTTTGCAACAGTGTGACACCGCTGACTCATATTTAGCTTGCAGTCCACTATGACTCCCAGATCCCTTTCTGCAGTGCCCCTTCCTAGGCAGTCATTTCCCATTTTCGATGTGTGCAATTAATTGTTTCTTATTAAGGGGAGTACTTTGCATATGTCCTTATTGAATTTCATTCTATTTACTTCAGAGGCTCCAGATCATTTTGAATTTTAATCCTATCCTCCAAAGCACTTGCAACCCCACCCATCTTGGTATCATTTGCAAACTTTATAAATGTAATCTCAATGCCATTTTAAAAATAATTTATGAAGATATGGTACAGAACTGGACCCAGGGCTGATTCCTTTGGGTCCCCACTCGATTTGCCTCTCCACTGTCTCTTTTTTTTTCTTTTTCGCCTACTGAAACTTTATATCCTTTTGGACCAGGAGAGCCAGTTTGCCCTTTGGGGCCCAGAAAACCCTGAGCTTCCTTGTAACTCAATTGCTTGATCAAGAGAAACAGAAATGAAAAGAACACGTTAATCTCCATTTAGCTTTCTAATTTTGTCTATAAAATAACTGGCACTTCCACACTGTCTTTCCTGCCAGAGTTTTACCAGTGTTGCTTAATCAAGTCTTGCTACCATCTCTGAACTAAGGAGTGTTGTACCAATTTTGCAAATGAAGTAACTGAGACCTGCCAGAGGGCATGTCTACACAGCAATTAAACCCCCACAGTTGGCCGGGGTCAGGCCCAGGAGCTGTGTAAGGTCCCCAGGCTGTCTCCCATCTCCCAGGGTCCTAGAGCGCAGGCTCAAGCCCAAATGTTTAAACAGCAATTAAACAGTCCTTTAGCCCAAGCCCAGTGAGCCAGAGTCAGCTGCGGGTTTTTAATTGCAGTGTAGACATACCCCAACAGGTCAACGAAATTGACCCAGGTCACTTAATGAAACTGTATGGAGGCTACGTGTAGAACTCAGGTATCCTGACTCCTAGTACCTTGCTCCAATACATGGATAAAATGCTCTCACATGTTTTTATTTATCTGAACATGGGACTGAGATCCAGGAATCTCGGCGTTCTAATAAAAGCTCTAATGGAAGCTAGCTGCTGATCTTTGATAAATCACATCTTCCACAGGTCACATCCCCTTCACTCCATTTGTGAAATACAGATGATCCCTATCTACCTACCTACTCTGAAGGTATTCCTGAAAAATCGATTAATATTTGTAAATCACTTTGAAAATATAAAGCACTATATATACACGTTTATTTATTATGTATTATAATTATGACGGTGCCATATATGGACTTTGCCATTTGCTTGATGAGACTCTGTATGAGCAATAATTGCACATAAATAGAGTTTAAAATCACAGCTGGGCAGGAAATGGTTTTCCTCCCCTGCGTGTGTTTTTGAGATTGACATTGTTTCCTGAAACAAGATGAAAAATGGGATGAAATTTCAATTTTTTTCCCAGAAACAGATAATCAGAAACATATTTTTGTTTTGTTTAATCAAAATGTTTTGTTTCAATAATTTTGAACCTTCTTTAAATTTTGACTTTTTAATTTTTGTAAAATTCATTTTTTGTATAATTTACTCTGATTTGAAAACCAAAGTTATTAAAAAATCCCTCTTCAAATACGTTGAAACAATTTTGAAACTTTTTTCCTTATTTTTTTTTAGTTGGGAAAACCATCCAAACTAATCTTGTATGACACCAGGTACATTTCAATGATTAAAATCAGATTACTTAGGAAGGCTACACTTTCCTATCAAAGTTAGGTAATTCAGTTTACACATGAATTATTCTCATGTCATATAGAGATTGTAGGCAAACAAAAACATACAGTTTTAGAATATCCTGTACTACAAATGCAGTTAGGGTGCTGAAACTGGTTTAGGTAAATTAAGAATACAGTGTAACTCAAATTAAACAAGTATTAATGTATTAAAGTAAAATTCAATAAAGCAATACTGGCCAATTCCCCTGTGTATATAAATCCTAATTTATATTGTTAGAATAGTAAGCACTGATATTCTGTCACATTCTCTCAGTAGTTTTCAATCTGGTCTGACCTAAGAATCCCCAGGAATCTCATTAGAGAGGCTATATTTCCAAGAGCTGATTCCCTTCAGCATATGTATTTATTTATGTACTATGGACCAAATTTTCTGCTGGTTTAAATGGGTGCAGTTCCACTGAAATCAACAGAGCTGTGGAAATTTACAGCAGCAGCAACATTGTCAAATTAGAAGCAATCTAGTAATGTACAATTTAAGCTTGCCTACTTCACTTGCTTCTGTCTCCTTTGTTTCCTTTTGCTCCTACTGAACTTTTGTCCCTTTCTGTGATTCCCGGTGGACACTGCAAATGTATGATTCCTTGCAGCCCTAATGGGCGATGAAGGGAATGAGACAAACAAAAACCCTCAATTTTATTTGCAGGTGTTTATTATTATATAACATATCTGCTGATGGGAATAAATCTGGGCTTTTCTATTTGATTGATGATAGACTCTCTATGGCTGAGTGGTGAATGAGTGGCTGAGTAATAGAGAGAGACTTCAGAAGCATGCATAATTTGAAATCTAGCACGGACCTATAATAGCAGATTTCGAAGGGACATTTCTGGTTGCTTTTTGGGGCAGAGCCGTTCACTGTCAAACTATTCCATCAAAAACAGATGGTTCAGATGGGACTTAAATAATCCCCACACCACAGAGAAAATTAACACTACCTATGTCCAACTGCAGAATATCCCACAATGATCTATTTATGAGTACAGCACCATTAATTCAGAAGCAATAACTGATATGTGCAATATAGCCTAATGAAACCACTTACCTCTCTCTCCTGTTTCACTAACTGCAGCAGATCCCCTGTGGCCCAGAAGGATAGGTGCTCTCTGGGTCACTCATCAGACCTGGGACTCCTCACAACCCTGATCAAATAGAACAGATTAAAAGGGTGTAAGTAAACGTTCACGCATTTTATTATTTATATATCCCTATTGAAACTACTGGCACTACTTGGAAAGAACAGCTTTTTAAAAAAAAACACTGGACTGGTTACCACTTTTATGTGTGGACAAGAAAATAAGATGCTGAGTGCTGCTAAATTGGAATGTGGTAACACACAATCACCAGTCAGTTCAATAACCAGAGAGAGCCTGGTCTTTTAGTTACAAAAATATTTACTCTCTCATTCTTCTTCTTTTCAGTTTCTAATCTTTTATTAGTATTATTTGTATTATAATAGACTCTAGCAGCTCTACTGATGGACCAAGGGTAATAGCTAGTGATATTATTCATCTTCCCAACCTAAATAATCATGCTACTTACTTCTCTGTCCAGTATGTCCTTTTTTGTCTTTTTCTTCCTGGTCAGCCTATCTCCCCTTTTGGTCCAGCAGGACCCATCTCTCCTGGGGGACCTCATGATCCCTTCAATCCTTGTCATCCTAGCATTTGATTATATGAAAAACAGAGTTGGAAAAGAAAAAAAAAAAGACAAAAAAGTAAGTGAGCAACAAAAGATTTGCAAATGAATAGGATGAGGTTTGATAAATGAGTGTCACATTCTGCTTGCAGTTCTACTCTTACAGTTCACCTGGGGATTCCAGGATATAAATCAGGTAAGAACTTGGTCCTTGAAATCTAAAATGTGAAGTCTGATGTGTTCCCATGTTAATGATCAGCCCATTAACTGAGTGACAGAGTGATTTAATTAAGATTAAAAGAATTCTCATAACAAACAGGAAAATACTCTGAATAGGGTGAAAGGTTCTACAATGCATTACCTATCCCAGAGGTATACAGTTGTTCATGCTAACAGGCTTCATTTTCACTTTAAACAATACTGTCAGCCTAATCCGAGACTTTTAGTAATTACCAATAACCATTTAAGAAACTTCAGAGTTTACCTGTTTTATTATTTGCATTTATAAACATTTTTGTACAAGTTGTGCAGAGCTACATGGTTTGTGCTAAAGCATCCTTTTAAAGATAAAAATATTACCAATCTGACATCTACGTGAATAGTAAGTAACCAGTGAAGGAAATAACATTTAATATTTTGGTCTTCTTTCTCCCCTTTCGGACCATCCTTTCTGGTCACGTATTCTGAGCAGGTCCACATAGAATCAATGTTACAGGCAATCAGATCCCACGTTTTGGACAACGTGGCTTGGGTTTGTGGTGGATGTCGTCATCAAAGGTGCTCCTAGAACTAAATTCTCAAAGGTGGAAGCAGCGGTATTGTTCCAGTTTCCGATCTGTGAAGACTCATAGACACAGTTACCCTAGGAGCATTTTGAACTCATGTAGTCAGTTTATGCTGCAAACTGATTATATAAAGAAATTATAAGTACCTACATTTTAAATTATTCATCCTGATTTGCAGTTGTTTTACATGAAGCATCAGTGCTTTATTAATAATTATTAATTTATTATTAGTAAACTATTATTAAATTAATTGTTAATGAAACCCTTTATTAAATTGTGAAAAGATCTTAATGAAACTTTTTTTTTTGAGTTTGTCCTTGGTTAATTACTCACAATGCAAAACGCAAAGCAGCTGACTTTAAGTCCTGTGATGCCATCCACTATTTAAGTGTTTGCAAACACTTGGGCCCTGATCCTGTTTCTTATTCCATGTGGATAATCACCTGTGTGATTATCCACTGCAGTCAAAGGGGCTCCAGGCAGCAGTCTCCAGTGTGGGATAAATTTGCTGGAGCAGGTAAGAACTTGGTCCTCGAAATCTAATAATAAAATATAAAGTCTGGTGTGTTCCAATGGCATTGATCAGCTCATTAACTGAGTGACTTAAGTGAGCAGTATTTAATTAAGAAAGTAAATTGGGTTGAGGCCTTGCCAGGTATGCTGCACATGTTGGGGAAGTGGGCACACAAGCTGGACAGGATTGCTGCCTTTGTAACTCAGGACACAACTGCCACCCTGCTCACACAAATGCTGGGGTGGGCGGGACCATCTCGGGAGTGTGTAGGAAAAGGATGGAATCACGTTTCTCTCCCCCTATGGCCGCCAGCAGAGAAGGCCCTGCTGAACCTTTGCTGCACCCTGTCCACAGATAGCTAGTCCCTCTGTGCTCCTGCATCGGTCGTCTGTGGAGACATGATGGCTCCAAGGAGCTCCAGCTGTGCACTGCCCTTTACACAGACTGGGCCCTAAAGTGAAAACTGAACCCTTAAAATTGATTTTCTTTTTCAAAATCAGGGGCTCGGTGGTTCACAGGCTGGATTTCTGTCTTTTTTGCTCATAATATGTAAATACCCTGTTTGCATCTCAGCTCAGAGTCTCTCTGGAGCCCAGTGCCAGTTACAGCTGCAGCAAAGTGTCAAAAAAAAGATTTAATATCAGGTTTGTTTTGTTCAAAAAGGCACTGCACTAACAACCAATTTAAAAACTGTGTATTTTAGTGATTGGCGTCCAAGCCACTAAGAAACATACAAGTGTGCGCGCCTTTCGTACATACATTTACCCAAGAAAGAACAGGAGCTCAGCATTAGTTAAACCTTGACATGTTACTAGGATGGCTGCTAAAATCAAATGAAGCAATACACCATCTGTTTAATAAGTAAAATAGTAGTAGGCATCCTTCGGTCTTGAGGGACCAGGGGTATGAGCCCCTGAGAGGTCAAAATTTTCTTCACTTGTTCTGATGGCAGCCGCGGTTGTGGCTGAAGAGACCCACTCGAGCAAGACAATCTCTCTTGCATTTGTCACATTTAAAGGGGGTGCTTTGACCCTTTGGGCTCTGCCTTCTGTGAGCGCTTTTTTACTTTGCTAAGCTGGACTGCTTCCTCCCATAGCTTTGAAGACTTAATAAGCAAAAGATGCATTATACTGTATCTTGAATAAAGTATGGCTAGGATATGGCTAGCATTGCTCGGCGTCATTAAATGTGTCTGCTACATTAAATAAACTGTGTAAGCAATCAGCCCTTCTTTTGTCTGTTATGGATAAGGTAACAGGAGCTCTGGTTTTACATCCATGTCACCTGTGAGACTGCAAGTTAGAGTCAGCCCCAGAGATAGGAGCTTTTCTTTGCTGTTCTTGTCTGTGCCCTGTGGTGTCTTGCCGTATCTTTAAGGAAACAGGTTCAGATTGTAAAGCAGCTGCTCCAGAGCATCTCAGCCACTTCCTCTCTTTTTCCTAAAATGGACAGTTGATACCATCCTCAATATTGTCAAAAGACTGTCAAATTGGGGTTTTCCTTAGGAAAACTCTGTATAGCTAAAGGAAAACAGAACAGGGACTGTTGTTAAGATGAACCCTTTGTTAAAACTTTAAAAATGGTAAATATCAACTATTTCCCCCTTTTTAAAAAATAAACGATTAAAAAGATTTTGAATGGTTGTTTTTACAATGGGAATCAGCCAGACCCAAGTAGATGCAAAACCCCAGACAACAGCACAGAAGGGTTTTATGAATAATCGTATCCTTTTTTGGAGCCATTTTTTCCAAGACAACACCATCCAAAATATAAAGTAATCACTTGGAAAATCCAGGCCCAGTATCTCTCTCATTGACCTCCCTGCTGTCAGTGAAAGAGAAACTACACACAGGTTGTGATTCCCAGTAATGCCCACAGCAAAGTTGTCTTTTAGTTTTTAATTGTAGAAACTTACAGCTAGAACAAACCCCTGACTTTATCCGTTTTAATAATACATGTATGTTAACCAGAACAGACATTAGTGATCGGTGACCCTAGCTCCATCTATCAAAGACCCATCATGTAGTGTTCATCCCATGCATGGGATGCTCCCTTTAGGAGTTCAAGTTAATAAAACTCAGACCCCAAGGAATCCTGCAGGGCCTAGTTCATGCTAAACCTTGCAAACCAAATCTTTGAGACTGCCCCATTCCTACGCTCCCAAGTGTGTCTGCCCTCTCATTCAGAAATAGCCAAGCACACCTAGCATGTTTGTGAAGCGTGTGCACAAACCATTCATAATTCAATAGTGGCCCCTCTATCCCGTTAGATCACTTCTTCAAATACTTTCTCTTTCCTCCACAAAAGACTGCACTGCTTACCCACCGCCACAAAATCCCTTTGGCCCGTTATGCCTGGTGAACTTTTATCCCATTTTGGCCCAGGGGCTTCCACTTTATCCACGTGGGAGGGGGAGATATTGTGTCCCTATCAACATTTTCAGTGTAAGGGATTGAATGAAAAGAAAGACAAAAATAAATCTAATGGGTAACTTAATTTTCCAGTATTGTCAGTGTTTGCAATTGCTGTCGTAACTACAAACTATAATACTGAAATGTATATGCTGAACTTTGGGGAAGTTCAGACCCTGATGCTAATCCAAAGTTTATGGCTTGATCTTATTACCTTAATGGACTCAACACTTGCAAATGGCTTAGAAGTTTGAATGTGGACTGGATATGTTTCTTAATCGAAATATTCACACACTAAAATTCCAGAAATGCTTCCAAGTGTGTCCTGGTGAGGGTCAAAGCAGCGCAGTTCCACTGATTTTTAAGTTTCTCAAGAAGATCCTGGATGTCAGTGGAGCGCTCTTTATTTATACCAGCTGCAATTCTGACACAAAACCTTTATGTACCGTCCATTCACATGCAACATATGCATGGATACATGATTAACATGGCAAACGGATACCCATGCACAGCACGTTACTTGTGTAAGTAATCCCATTGACGTCAGACGCCTTCCTTTGGACCTTAGTGGGACTAGCCACATGAGAAAGGAGCAGCCCCTGCACTAAGTGTTTGTAAGGTCAGGCTCTGCATCTCTGGACCCTGAAAATTCCACCCGGCTGTCAGGAGGGAAGTGCCTTATTGACAGGCTTTGGAGTTATTCAGTGGAATTCACCTTGCCGAGGAGAACGAATTACACAGTTCCGGTCTTTCTACAGGTTCAATACGAAGGTTGTGAAGGCGCAGGTAGGTTCAAAACATAGGGAATGTGCTGAGAGCCAAGTAACCTTTGAATTCTATTGCTAAGGGTAGATTGGTTTCTCACTAAACAATGCTTCCTTTAATGCTTAAAGCGTCGCTGTGTTTTACTGTGTGGTATCACACCTTTAACTATGTTCCTCTATGATGTGAAATCACGTGATTTCAGTATGCCCTGAACTTATTGAAAAAGTCTGACAAGGAAGACAAGGAAGTGGGGTCATGATTGTAACTTGTGTTACCCCCACTTGGGACTTGCCAGTTGGCGAGACAACAGAGACAAAACCACCCCTGGCGGGGACAATAGAAAGATTTCTGCAAAGAGTTATGTGGATGAGCAGAGCCCCAGCAAGCTAAATGGGGAAGGGGCAGCCTGGTTTTACACGAAGCGCTTTGAGTTTGGAAAATGGGAGAGACCCAGCATGGGTAGGTAGGCCCTGCTAAACTCCAACTCCCCTTTGGGGGGAGTTTACATTGCTCACATACTCTGGCTGCAGGGAAGGTGGCTTCAGCATTCCTGTGAATAGCATTCAGAGAGAGAAGGAAAGAAAGAGCGAGCAAACAGACCTGGCACTGGTTGCTGAGACCCCAGGAGGATTCCAAATCAGCAAACTGGGGAGACTAGTTGGAGACAGGAGAGGACCATGCCCAACCCAAGGGTGAGGATAAAGTAGGGCAGCTTTTGTTTAAACCAGCCAACACCACAGCATTGCAAACACTCTGTCTCACGTCAGGTGACCGTGGATGTACCATCCACCTCGGAGAATATTTTTTTTTTAAATGTATAATAGTTATTAGTTAGCCTTAACATCTTCCTTCCTCCTATCCTATTTTCCTGTTCCAAGTAAAGTCCCCATGCCCCATCCCCCCATTATACTGTTATTTTCTGAGTGACAGTCCTTTGATGGTGTTTCTTTTGTTTACTTTATTGTCCACTGTGGCTTGGGAGTTACCCGCCTGATCAGACAGTAGTAATATCACCGATTTCTCCAGGGTGGCACCCCTGGGTATCCGACACAGTGAGGCATCCCTTACAGTGGAGCCATGAGGCACCAAGAAAAAAAATCCAGGACCCAACCTGCATGAGGAGTTGGGGCAAGTTGCTACAGATGTTGGTAATACCAAGCACCCGGGAAAGAAAAGGGAGGAGGCTTAAGCCACACCTTGGCGAGTAGTTACAGAGAGAGGCAATCACTAGGATTCCATTTACAAGCACAGCCAGCACACAAATTCTTACTCAGCCATGAGTTCAGTGCCACATATGGGGCGGGGGCTGGGGTTGAAGTGCAAAATGAGAAGGGCTTGGCTTTCTGACTGCAGCAAAGAAAGCAGCTTGGAGCCAATGCTTTAGGAAACAAGAACCCCCAGTACTCCTATGGATGGACAGACTAAGTGTTCTCACACTGAGAAGACTTGGGGGAGCCACACAGTGAAAGGACGATTCACCAGTACGGTAGCAAGGGGCAGCACTGTTCTGATACAGCACTCTGTTGTGTTGGATGCCACCAGCATACCAAGTGAGATGCTAGTGCCTGAAGGATAATCATGCTGGGGGATAGCAGCTCAGGAGCTGGTTGAGTTGCACCCGCGAGCCTGACACCTAAGGATTTCAGTGCCAAGCTAGTCTTTCCTGGCACAGACAGATTTGAAGCCAGGGAGTGTTCCTCCTCCACGCACAACTGATGGTGAAGGCCAGCCTGGGGATAACTTGTGGAGAAGTGTGGCTCACCTGCCTAGACGGAAGTCACTGTAAGAGACTGAGGATATTTTTGAGGAAGTTGCTCACTCCTTTAGATGATGAGGATTCTGAAAGTTGGGCCGGACCAGGCTATGTAGGTGGCCCCAGACAGACAACGCAGAAAAGAGGGGGAAACAGATATCAGAAAGCCATTAAGGTCCTCCAAACCAGCAACTCTGGGGCCATTTGCATTAGCTAGTTGTCTCAGAGAACACATATGGAACCACTGAGAGTAACGAAGACCTGTATGGCCAGATCAGGGAACTTAAAGGACATCAGGAATCAAAAAGGCCTGAGTTTCTGATGAGATTTCAGCAGTTACTGGTGAGAGTAACTCTGAAGAAGGCAATCCAGCTCTAGAGGGGTGAACAAAGCCCAAATTACCAGGTACTCAGGGTAACTCTCTGCTGACATCATACTCCTCAGTCTGCATTTGAAGAGGTTGCAGGACTCTCCCACCTTCCTGGCCCTGCTTAAAGAAGTCAGAGAAGTAGAGAACAGGGAGGCAGTGGCAAAGGCTCCTTTATTGCAGGCCAAAGCAGCAGCTCCCAAAAGTCAAGGAGGAGCAGTGAGCCCTACAGAAAAGGGAGGAAGCCATCCCACATAGCCTACTCCAGCATCTTTAGCTCATGTGAATATGCCCCAAGAGAGTCAGAGAAGACCGGCTCCCCGCATGGGCCACAAATCTCTGATCGGTTTCAACTGCAGGGAAACATGGCATAAAGCTAGAAGATGTCCTCAATTCAGGCACATAGGAAACATAATTGGAAAGCTCTTAACAGTTGTGTGAATCAAGGAAACATCAATGGGACCCAGTGAAGGACAGAGTATATGCGTATACAACTTTTCATGTCTTTCTTTTCTTTCAATTAGATATTTTAATAAAAAGATTCTTTCTACTATAAGCATAATTAGGACAAATGCAGCTTCATCTGTCTAGAAATTCTATTTTCTATATAGGGAACTATTGGGAAACATAGATATTATCTCTACATTTAGGACTTAGTGAGATACTGACTCTGGCTTAATACTAACCACTTTCGCCAGGAAAGACATTCGTGGAGTCCTAATTTGGCCTGAGAAATCATCAGCCTTTAAATTCAGCCTCAGCAATATCATCACTGAATTCTCGATGCACCTTTTGGTCCTCTTCCAATGTGCAAAAGCAGAATAAGATGTACAGGTGGGTGCTGGACAGCAGAAGGCAATCCAGTCTGTCCCGCATGGGAAAAGGAATAGAATCTTATGAAGATGTCAGAGGGACTCTCTCAGACTGAGAGCTCAAATACTACAATAAGGGGGCCATTTAAGCACCACACTGCTTTCATACCGCTCATTTTATTGTGAAAAGATTTTCTCGGTTTCTAATGAAACTGATTTTACTGAAGATCCTTGTGATTTGAGACTGTTTGGGGGAAAATCACAGAATCATAGAAGATTAGGCTTGGAAGGAACCTCAGAAGGTCATCTAGTCCAACCCCCTGCTCAAAGCAGAACCAACCCCAACTAAATCATCCCAGCCTGGGCTTTGTCAAGCCACACCTTTAAAACCTCTAAGGATGGCGATTCCACCACCTCCCTAGGTAACTCATTCCAGCGCTTCACCATCCTTCAAGTGAAGAAGTGTTTCCTAATATCCAACCTAGACCTTCCCGAGTGCAACTTCAATTCATTAAGTCTGTCCTCTCATTCCATGTAAACCCTTCACACCTGAAAGTACATTGCATACAGTAGTTCACAGGCAAAAAATGCAAGCAACGAACAGCTGTACAAAAACATGGTGACTTATAGTCCTCCAGATAACTATACATTCCAAGAAACAGATCCAAGTTTTAACACAAATATGTGTTCTGAAATAATTCCAAGTAGAGAAGCACAGAATGCTTTCTAAAGTCACATATAAGCCCTTGGGGGCCATATCTTCCTAATGTTTGTACAGCACAACTGTACAGCTCCCAGCACAATTGAATTCTGATCTACACTGGAGTCTCTGGAGTACAGCAATAGAAATAATAAATAATAAATGTTAATCAACAATAAAACAAATGTACTATTAACCATGTTCGTTAGGCAAACAGGTGACCTCTTGTAGCCAATCAGAACAAGTCTGTCCTGTATTTCCCAAGACTAATCCATCAATTTATCCTATTGCTTGGGGTTGCATATGCTTGAATTTTATTAGATTCAGTACATGAATGAAAACTGCTTTCTACATGAACTAAAATTGTTTAGCATAAAAGCAGAATCTGACTCTCTTGTTTTAAACTTTGATATACTGCAAACCTGCAAAGCTCCCTTTTAAATGATAGATACTTAGTTTAGGCACACACCAACACTACAGTGCGTGTCACTTCCATCAAGTGCAGCAAAGGAAATATGGCAGGTGGTTTAAAATTCACACACAATTAATCGTTTCTCTCCACAGGATCTGTCATTCCACTTGCCAGTCGAATAGAGTTCTACACAGTCCTCAACTCCTTTATCGTTATTTGGTTCCCCAGGTGTTTGCCAGTTGGAATACACAATGGTTTGTCCATTTAGATATTTGAACTGGCCCTCTGTCTGAATATCATTTATGCCAAGAAACACTGATTTTTTGTATGAAACAGCTATCTCCTGGATGGCGACGTTCTCGGCTGCATTCCGAGGAGAAGCAAGCTGGCCTCCGGCTTGCGAACACCTTCCTTTCAGATCGTCGAAGTTGCCTTCATAGCCACTGGTCACGAATATCTTTTCACCAACAACTTTGCCATTCGGGAACATTAGAACTAGAAAACAAAGCAATCTCTGCACGTTAGGCTAAGGATGATTTTGTGAAGTCAACAGATTTTTATGGGCCAGGTGGCGGAAATCAGCTCACCTCCATTGACTTCAATGGAGTTATACCACTTGACACCAGCTGATGATCTAAACCATAGAGTCCATCACTAACGTAAAGTGATCCTTATTGCGACATGCTAAAATAGAGGCTAAACCTTGCTCATCCCAACCCAAACCCTATAGATTCTATCCCTAAAGGCCTGATTCTAAAACTACTGAAATATTCAAATAAAGAGGAATTTCCCCTAACAGGCGCAAGATTTTGGAATTCACTCCCCAACTCTTAGCCCGAATTACCTTCTATCTTTTCTGATCTTAAGGGCATGCTGAAAAGCCCATCTCTTTTTCCATGGTGGAGGCAGCCCGGCTCACTGTGTGTTGTAACCAGAAGACACCTCTGCCCCGCTGACATTCTCTCCCCTAATATCTCATTAACATCTTAAGATTCTGAAATATCCAGATGTCTGAGTTTCCTTTTATAGTTTCAAGTGTCTGCAAGAACTGGAAGTGCCACAGCCTGGTGACGAAGGCTATTGCTTCAGGATTTCTGGCAGAATCAACAGTGGAAATGCTAAAATGTGACACGGAATAGTAAGTCTCTCAGTATTTCCAGATAGGATCAAAATTTGGCATGGTTTGCCAGCACATGGATTGCTCAAAGCCTGCTCTGGAGAGATTTCCAAACCAGGTTTGGCAGATTTGAGATGTCTGGCTATGCATTCATATCCAAACTGCACACCGAACTTTTGGAAGTTTCTCCATCACTATCCAGGGATGTGTTCATTACACAGTATGTTAATGAGCATCTGTTAAATATGCTGGCTATGTTTTTTAGCTAGTCACATTTGGCTAGGAGAGCATCCCACATTAAAAAACCGTACAAAAGCGTTAGTCAGCATGGTAAGTGCAGTACTTAGCAAGCAATGCATAGAAATCGTGGAGCATATTGCTGTCTCAGTAGCTCTTCAGAAAAGAGGATGAAAATGTTGAAAAGTTTTACAGCTGGTAATTTAGCATTTTCTCTGCAGAGAAGAAATTACATAGACATTCATCTGGGCCAGCGGTGCTCTGAGAGGGATTGCCCTGGATGGGATGATTTAGTTGGGGTTGGTCCTGCCTTGAGCAGGCGGTTGTACTAGATGACCTCCTGAGATCCCTTCCAATCCTAATCTTGGCTTCATTCTGGTTCAGAACAAACCCCCCAGATTTCTGAATTCTCCATGAAAGGGAATGGAATCAAGGTTCTAGTCAGCCTGATGGACTGGCCCCAGAGCTGTGGACTCTGGAAATTCTATTTCCCATGGCTCCAGGTCAACCCCCTCATAGGAATCCTGGCTTCCAAGGAGCCATGAGGTTGACAGTTTCCAAGGGCTTCTGCGCTCCTGGCTCCCTGTCAGCCAACCAAGAGGGTTGCTGAGAAGCCAAGTGAGTGAGCTGGCAGCAAACTAAGTTGGTTTGGTTCAGAACTTCACTGAAATTGGATCACCTCAGTATAATTTTCTTGATTGCAACGAATGAGCAAAGTCCAATGAAAGAAGGTTTCACTGGAATATTTCTGACCAATACTATTAATTACCTCAGCACTAGGACGGGCCTATATGCAAAGATGTACCAGTTTAACTGAAGGTGTACTTTTAAACCACTTTAGTTAAAGGAGAGCAAAGCCCTGTGTGGACACCCTTAATTTGTTTTAAAACTGGCTTATTTAGCTCTATTTGATTCCTTGATGACTTAAGGTAAACTGATGTAATCCAGTGTTTAATCAATTTGAGAGTGTTCACACAGGCGTTTTCACCAGTTTAAAATCAGTTTAGTTAAAGTAGTGCTACTTTTATGGGAAGAACCAGCCCTTTTCCACAAAGGACCTGATCTTGTGTGGAGACCACTGCTTCCTGGGAGATGCTGAGTAACTATGTATGAAATACTGTAACTGGATTCAGTGGGAATTCATCCCTCATTGGATTGGACCCTTGCATTGTCTTTGGGGCAGAAGAAATGCCCAGCTCTATATTTTATAAGCATCATGTAAAGCACGCTGTAATTCATTAATAACGTAAATGAATTAAACCACTATTTAAAGCATCAGACAAGAACTCAGAAGACTTAAACGAGATCAGAGATACAGTTGTGTTGAAAGGCATCATCCTACTACAGCATCATCTTACCCTTTTTGTATTTGGAGAAACTGCTCTGCAGAGCTTTCAGCTGTTCTTCCAAAGCACTTACTCGGTTTTTAAGGAGGCTGACCTCTGAATAAAGAGAGTCACATTATTTTCAATATTACACCAAAAGGCAATACAGGGAACTAGCAGAAGTCCTGTGATTTCTGCCCTAGATATCCAGGTTATAGATCTAAACCTGGATGGACTAGCTTTCTTATGCACTAAGAATTACACAGGATGTGTGGATGTGTCTATCCATAATCTGAAGGAAAGATTGCATCCGTTCTACTAACTCCTTCTCTTTAAGGACAGGCCTGGAATAAACATCAGTACACTACGCACTATGCACACAGACAGTGCTTGGGGACCGAAGTCTATAGATGCATCAATTTCTGAGTGGCCAGAGTGGTCTGTCTACGCTACATAATGCTAAAAATGCTTTCCCAACTACTACTATATCTTGCCACGTGCCATTTTACATTCTGTAAACAATTAGGTGGAGTTGGAGCAGGGGGCTTTGGAGTTGTAGACTGGAGGGCCACTTCTAATTGATACTCCAGGGTCTGGTTCACAAATTATTACGAGGTTGGACATGCTGGTTGTACTTGATCTACATATAAAGCATTAAATAGATTGAGAACTAGCTAACTAGATTCCACATGAAAATTTCAAGGTATTTCTTCTCAGGCAAAAAAAAGCTAGGAAGGAAGCAGTCATTTTAAAAAGATTTTTGAAACATAAATTCCTCTCATACATAGGGAGATTCTGTAATCACTACAATGGATTTACTACTCTGTGATGTGTAAAAAGATATGTTTATGATTTGAAATCTTGACTTCATTACGTAAATGCAATATTTGTCATTGACTTTAACGGGGCCAGGATTTTACCCATGAACCAGATGACTGCAATATTATTTAAAAATACGGTTGATGAATTTTATATTTTGTAGTGATGTTTTGATCTTTATATTTAGGTAACGTCTTACATTTTGCAGCTGAACCAGTTTTACATTGAATATACTTTGGGAAACAGATAATCTCTCTTATATATTTTTCCCCAGATGGGGCTCACGTGAGTCTACTTGCGAATGTGGGGCAGAAAGTGGCCCTAAATTCATTAACACACAGCAACAGGAATCCCCTTAAATCCCTTTCCTTAGGAAAAACCAAAAACAACTATCTCCCCACACCCATATTGCTCTACTTACCTGATAGTACACTGTCTCCCTTTGCTCCTTTTTCACCAACTGAACCTTTATCACCTTTTAGCCCAGGAAAACCAATTTGCCCTTTGGGGCCCTGTAAACCTGAGCTTCCTTGTAACCCTATTATTAGGTCAAGTGAAACAGATACAAAAAGAAGAAGTTAATTTGCAGGTAGTTTTCTAATTTTGTATATAAAATAACCAGCATTCCCACACTGCCTTTCATCTAAGGATCTCTTAGTGTTTTATCAGCAACCATCAATCCATCCCCGATGTCCTCTTTGAACTAAGTAGCATTATACACATTTTGCAAATGAAGGAACTGAGGCACAGAAAGGCCAACCACGTTGGCCGAGGTCACTTTGTGAACAGCAGCAGGGCTAGGAATAAAACCCAGGTGTTCTGACATGCAGTACATGGCTCTAACAATTGGCTAAGCATGTCCTCACGTATTTTTATCTAAAGTGAACATGGGGCTGAGATCCAGGGATCCCTGAGTTCTAATAAAAGCTGTAATGGAAACTTGCTGCTAAATCTTGGACATATTATAACTTCCACAGATTGTGCCCCTGTTTCTTCATTTGTAAAACATGGATAATCGTCCCAGAGGGTGGAATGCCTTCAGAATCCATTAATGTTTGTAAAGCACTTTGAAAATGTAAAGCACTAAATCGCTATTGGGAATTATAATTACAGTAATGACATACACAGACCTTGCCATTTGCTTGATGACACTTTGACTGAGCAACAATTGCACAGAAAAACATGAAGAGTATCTAAAAATGATAGTTGTGAATCCATCATATAATACATGACAAATCTAAATGAGGAATATCAGATTTCTTAGAATAATAGACACTCTTATCAAAAATAAGGCCATTTTAATTCGACTTATAGGATTCTGACATGTACAAATTGCAGGTAAATAAAAAGAGAGGTTCCGTTAAAATTTAGTAATTCATATACTAACAATACAAATGAGGTGATGAAATTAGTGAAGATAAGATATGTCCTTATGTGAACTTAAATATAGGATTTATTACTGTCAGGAGAGGTAGTTTAACTTTCTGGGAATGCTTATTTTTGCACTCCTAACTAGGGGCTTGTATACACAGAAAAGTTGACTGATATAGCTACTTACAGATAGATAAATAGAAAGATAGATAGATAGATACAGTACTACATATAATTATTCCACTATAATTATGTTGGTTAATTTCCCTGTGTAGACAAACCCTCACTGGCATTGGTTAGACATAGAAACATTGGGATATTGAAATTCTGCGGCGGAGAGGAAGCAAAATGTAGTAGTTTTCAATCTGGTCAGAACTAAGAATTCCCAGGAATGTCATTTGAGATGCTATATTTCGAAGAGCAAGTCATGATTTCTAGGGAAAAAGGAGATTTGGTTATGCTTCAGATAGGTGTACTACCCTTGGTTTTGTATTTAACTAAATGGAACCTTTGACCCTTTCCACTTGGTTCACTTTACTATCTCCTAAGACTACAGGACAAGTTCTCTGCCAGTGTAAAGGATGCAACAGAGCTCTGGCAATTTACAGCTGCCAAGAAATTGTTAAATTGTAAACCATCCTTGTAATGCACAATTGAAACCTGTCTACATCACTCACCTCTGTCTCCTTTTGCTCCCTTTTCACCTCCGGGGCTTTTGTCCCCTTTTGGCCCAGGGGAACCTGGGAATCCTGGCTGGCCCTGCAAACCTGTGGTTCCTTGCAGGCCTGGGGAGTGATGAGAGAAATAAGATACACAAAACCAGCAATTTTATTATCAGGTGTTTATCATTACATGATTCTCCTGTTGGAAGAATTCTGGGCTTTGCCATTTACTTGATGGTAGACTCTGAGTGAAACATCACAGGAAGACTTGGAGAATGCATGGAATTGGAAATCTAGCACCATCACCTAACATAATAATAAGATATAATAATAATAATAAGATAAGATAAGATAAGATAAGACAATAAATATCAGAGAGAAAAGTCCTACTGCTTTTTGGTGGACAGTCAATCTATCCCATCAAAGACAGACGATTCAAATGAGATTAGTACAAGTCCCACACCACATAGAGAAATTAGAGAAAGTTAAAGAAAATTGTGCATGTCCCACTGCAGATTTACCCATAAAGATCTATTTCCTAATACAGCACCATTTGATTGTAAACAAGCACTGAAGTGCACAATACAGTCTAATAACACCACTTACCTCTCTCTCCTTTTACTCCTTTTTCACCTGGTGTACCCTTATCCCCTTTTGGCCCAGAAAGGCCCGTATTGCCTGGGTCACCCTTCATACCTGGGACTCCTTGCAATCCTGACAGAACAGATTGAAAGGGCAAAAATAAATACATAACATGTTCGTGTAGATTATAACTCTGTCCATGCTCGGAAAGATCCCTTCTTTTTTCAATACTGCCTGGCTGGTTACAACTTTGTGTGTGGTCAACAAATTAAGATGAACAGGTTGACAATTGCTATCCTGGAATGTGATAACATACAATCAGTAGTCAATTAAATAATCAAAAATTAGATGGCTCTTTTTGGTGCAAAATTCTTGACACACTAATTTTTCCAGGGAAAGTGGGGGCCTCCATTTCAAATTAAATAATTACAACAAAGTTAAAAACATTTTTTTTTTAAATTCATGCTCATCTGAATTTTGCAGTGCGCAAAATAGTTTTTATTCACTTAATAATATGCTAGAAACAATAATGAGGAAAGTCCTGTTTGGTAGGAACCATATGAAATGTTTTCAATTAAACAATACAAAACTCATTTGATATCCTCTCTGAAGATGAACGCAAAATTAAGACCAGATGTATTGAAAAGTTCAGTAAATTTCACATATTCTTAGACTAGTATTTAGTCAACACACCCCGAGCTCTTTTATAGTTTTGTGTGAAAATCATGTGAAATTTGCAATTGTGTTACAAACCTGGTTGAAATGCAAAGTAAAATATTTTTGGATGAGAAGGTACTAGGATCAAATATAGATAAAACCTTCCTTCAAACTCCTGTGAAGATAAACTACTGATCTCTACACAGTTCTACTATTTGGCCCAAACTAAACCCTGTATCCAAACTTTATGGTGTAGGCTCATCTCCATCACCAGGATATTTACCGTATGCTCTGAGGCAGCATTGGATTGTTCCATTATTATATACATACATATATTTTTATATTTAACCTAAATTTTCTTTTGGTCAGTTTTCATCCCAATAGTACTAATTATAAATCCTTAGACCTTGTATCTCTTAGGTACTTCAAGATCCATCCTGAAGATTCATTTTGTTGGAGTAGACAGGTTTACTTTCAGTTCTGCTTAATTCCAGGCCTTTTAATCTTTTTTCAGATGTTTAGTGGCTAGTGACCACAGTAATCTTCCCAACCCAAATAGTTACAGCACTTACCTCCACTGCCAATATCTCCTTTCAATCCTTTTTCTCCTTGTGAGCCTTTTCCTCCTACTGGTCCAGCAGGACCCAACTTTCCCGGAGGACCTTGTGACCCCTTTAATCCTTGTAATCCTAGCATTGGGTCAAAAGAATAACAGTAGTTTTAAAAAAGAAAAAAGCGAGTAAGCCAGAAGGGCTTATGAATGTGCAGATGAATAGGCTGAGGTTTGCAAAATTAGGGCCAAATTCAGCCTGCAATTCTATCCTTACAAAGGAAGTGTTTGTATCGTGGTGAAGGATTTTAAATGTTATGGATATATAAGACTATTCTGAAAAGAAACACCACAGTCAAGTTCTCAATTTTATTTTACTGGGGGAACTCTCACTCACCCAGATGAGTATTTTCTTATGTGGCTGGTTCAACTGAAGTCAAAGGGTTCACAAAAGTGAACCTGGCCCCAATTGTGTTTACATTAAGCATGCACGCTTCCCCTTGTTTGACTTTCTGTCCTTCTTAAACTTCTGGGTATTTCTTGGGAAAGAAAATTGAAACAATTTTCATAAACTGATTTCTCTTGTTCTTTTGATCAAAGCTGGAGCTAAGTCTACATTTATTTATATATTTTTATTTTTTAAAAACTGGGGAAAATTGCATTTTAAAAATCTGTTTCTGAGCCATCTCTAGCATTAACAGCTTTCAATCATTGCCAGCCTGGGATAGATTTCAAGTTGATGATCCAGAGATCAAATGTTCTACAGCTCTTCACCTACTTCAACAGCATCCAGTCCTATATAGTAAGATGATTCAGTATGAACTTGAACAATACTGTCAGCTCTATCCCAGCCTTTCCTTATTACCAATAAAAGAAAAAGGACCTTCAATTTTTACATTATATATGATTAGCTGCACCCTTTTGTACAAGTTCTGCAATGTTAATGGTTTTTAAGAAGCATCTTTTTAATGAGAAACAGTTGAAAAAAATACCAGACATATATGTGAACAGTAAATATAACTTTAGGAAGTAAATATTTCTATACCTTGACTTCCCTTTTCTCCCTTAGGGCCTTCCTTCCCATCTCTTCCATCTCTGCCTGGTAATCCGTTCTGAGCAGGCCCACATAAAACTATTGCACACACGTTTGGATCCCATTTTTGTACACTCTGACTTGGATTTGCAGTGGATGTCGTCGACAGAGATATTCCCAGAACAAAAGTGATCAGGGTTGGAAGCAGCAGCATTGTTCAGTCATCGGACTTGCTGAAAAATTATAAAGTTACCATAACAGCATTGTGACTCCATTTAATCTGTTTCTATTTCATAGTGCAAACTGATTAAATAAAGAAATGTTCAATGCCGTTATTCAAGTTTATTTGTACTCACTGGTCATTATTTTACAGAAAGCATTAGTGCTCATGGAAAACATTTTACTAAATTCTGAACAGGTCTGAATGAAACTTTTTTTTAAAGTTTGTTCTTTGTTCAGTTATTCACCATGCGAAACCAAAACAAGTTAAATTGAAGTCCCATCCTGCCATCCACTATTTGCTAACACTTGGGCCCTGATCCTGTTTCTTGTTCCATGTGGAAGGGCATCTTGTGGTTCCCCATTGCAGTCCTTCCCCATTGCTTCCCTTGTAATTCAGGACATAACAGCAGTCGTGGTCACACAAATGTTAGAGCAGACAGCGGCCTCTCTGGAGGCTCCAGGAAAGGGTAGGAGTTATGGCTCTTCCCCCACATGAGCCAGCAGAGAGGTTCCTACTGAACACATGCTGCACCCTGTCTAAATGGAGTTCAGTGACCATAGTCCCCTTGTCCCCTTGCATCAATTGTGCCTGCTGAGACATAATGGCCCTAAGGATCTCCTGCTGGGCCACTACTCTTCAAAGAGGCTGTGCCACAAAGGGACAACTAAGCCATTAAAATTCATTTTCTTTTTAAATCAAAGGATTGATTGTTCACATACTGGATTTCCCCCTTTTTGCTAAATACCCTGTTTGCATCTCAGCTTCTAGTCTCTCTGGAGCCCAATCCCAGTTACAGAAAAAAATCAGAGGAGATCCAAGGTTTGTTGGGGTTAGTGCAGTGCTTTTCTAACAGCCATCTGACCAATTCTCTTTGTTCTTGTAAGCCGTGACCAAGAAACTAACAAACATCAGGATTTTTTTCCTATTGCACGTACATTCACCTAAGCATGAGAAGGCTTGGCTAAGCACTGCCAAGTTTTTAGGGAAGGGTTAAAATCTAACCTAGAAGTACACCATCTGTTTAATAAACAAAAGTTCCATTTTAATGTATTTTAAGTAAAATGCGAGATGAAAACTATGGTTAGCACTACTCAGATGCATTTAATTCCATGCCACTGCTATACTAAATTTTAACCACATGCACTGTAGAGGTATTCAGAGAGCCACATAATAATCCATAACTAACATTTTAAAATAAAATTATAATATAAATATTGCTACATCAGGAATGCATTTTAATCATTAAAGGACAGAATTAAAAGTAAGAGCACTGATAGCATCCCATCACTTACTGTATAATTTGTGGTGCGCTACAGAAACATTTCAGGAATGATTTAGCAAGAGTTCCACTCTCCATTTATATGCTGCACATTGAGTAACATGAGCTCTGATTTCTCACTCATTTTGCCTTCCAGTAAACAGAAATTTTAGTTTTGCCAGAGAACATTTCAACATTTCACTTTATCTCAAACATTGGTGATAGGGAAGGCAAGGTACAAGGAAGAGATTTGCCCTCTAATGCAAAACAAGTAAAAGGAGGAACTGATCTGACCTAAGAGAATGCAGAACAGAATCCAAGCATGCTCATTAGTATGATCGCTCAAGTATTTGGCAAGATTGGAAAAAGTGTGTGTGTGTGTGTGCGTGCACACTGCAAATGCAGGGCCTGACAAAAAAGTGAAGCAAGGCAAAGCAAGGAGAACATGGGAGAGCCCTGGTTTTTTGTGAATGTCACCAACAATTTCCTCATCGTCCCCACACAAACAAAAATTAACATCTTTTTTCATGTTTAAGCTAATTTACAGCCCTATTTGTGAAAAACTGTTAGAGCTGAACCATTTATTTATTGTAAATACATTGTGTTATAACCCAATAGCTACAGAGGGTGTTGTACTTCTACAATGCTTTCAAATCAAGCATCTACGACAGGTTTTGCAAGCAAGAAAGAATTAATCCTCAAAGCATCCCTGTGAATATTTTCTCTTTTTTATCAAAGGCTTGTGTCAAGATTTTCCACCACAATAACCGAATGCTGAGCTGCTAAATCAGTGGTCTCATTTTTGGAAGTGCTGGGCATTGAGCATTTTCAAACCTGAACAGTGATTTTGGGTACCCAACTTGAGACAACTAAAAGTGGCCTGATCTTCAGGCAGTGGGAAACTCAGCACTTGGTAAAAATGAAGGCTCTTTATGGTGTTTCAGGTTAGGTACCCAAAACTGAGGGCATTAAAAAATCACTCATGGCTTTGAAAAGGTTGGGCACGGTTCTTCTCATTGACCTCAAGGAGAGCGCTGTTGACTGCTAAGCACTTTTGAAAAATCAGAACACCGATTTAAATGCTTTAATATGGATTTAGAAGCATCACATTAGGTTCCTGCTTTTAAAAATCTTGTTTAAACTTCCTGCCCAAATACACCCATGAAATCTGTGTCATCTCTAGAAAAAGATTTCCTGATCTCAGTCCCCCCTGGTTATTTATTTGAACACAAGACCACCTTTTCTGTCATGAGAAGTCTTTTCAACAAAATTGTTTGGACTTTCTAATCTTACATTTTATAATCACAGAATAATTGAAAGTTTGAGAGAACTTGAAATCACCTTGATTAAACTAACGCACCCAAGGATAATAGGATACATGCATAAATGTGTTAACCACGTTATCCAGAGTACAAATAAGAGAATTTGCATCAATTTCAAAGCAAATGGAAGGAGGAACAGACCTAGCCTAAAAGAAAGCTTTGGGGGTAGCAAAAATGGCATTGGGGAGATTAAATTCACCCCAAGAAGGTAGGAGCGGGGCTGATGTCTAGGTTACTTTTACTATTGCTGCTGGTTTAGTTTGTGGGTACTGCGGCCCCTGGATCCATATGGACATAACTCCTCAACCTCTCCCCTGATCTCCCCCGAACTAGCCTGCTGCACTGGCTCTGCACAGGCTAATATGGAGAGCTATTCTACAACACACAGGGGCTGTCCAGTGACCCCGGCATGCTTGTTCCACTGGCCGATCCCCTGCACAGCCACTATAGGGCTCATGTGAAATTGGACTACTGCACAGTATTCTGTGTGTAGGAGATACTATCTGAATACAATACTTGGATATGTGAAAAATGACTATCATGGCGAAAAACACCAAGAGGATCTATTGAAATGGTTATTAGAGAGAGATGCTAGTGCCTGAAGGATAATCATGCTGGGAGATAGCAGCTCAGGAGCTGGTTGAGTTGCACCCGCGAGGCTGACACCTACGGATTTCAGTGCCAAGCTACAGTCTTTCCTGGCACAGACAGATTTGAAGCCAAGGAGTGTTCCTCCTCCAAGCACAACTGACAGTGAAGGCCAGCCTGGGGATAACTTGCGGAGAAGTGTGGCTCACCTGCCTAGATGGAAACCACTGTAAGAGACTGAGGATATTTTTGAGGAAGTTGCTCACTCCTTTAGATGATGAAGGTTTTGATGATGATGTTTTTAGATGATGAGGTTTTGATGATGGTGGTTTTAGATGATGAGGGTTTGCAAAAGCAGAATAAGATGTACAGGTGGGTGCTGGACAGCAGAAGGCAATCTAGTCTGTCCCGCATGGGAAAAGGAACAGAGTCTTATGAAGATGTCAAAGGGACTCTCTTAGATTGGACACAAGTTACGAGAGCTCAAATACTACAATAAGGGGGCCATTTAAGCACCAATCTGCTTTCATACCACTCATTTTATTTTGAAAAGATTTTCTCTGTTTCTAATGAAACTGATTTTCCTGAAGATCCTTGTGATTTGAGACTGTTTGGGGGAAAATCATATAATCATAAAAGATTAGGCTTGGAAGGAACCTCAGGAAGTCACCTAGTCCAACCCCGTGCTCAAAGCAGGACCAACCCCAACTAAATCATCCCAGCCTGGGCTTTGTCAAGCCACATCTTTAAAACCTCTAAGGATGGTAATTTCACCACCTCCATAGATAACTCATTCCAGTGCTTCACCATCCTTCAAGTGAAAAAGTGTTTCCTAATATCCAACCTAGACCTTCCCGAGTGCTACTTCAATTCTTGCAGTCTGTCATCTGATTCCATGTACACCTTTCACACCGGAAAGTACAGTGCATACAGGCAAAATATACAATCAACGAACAGCTGTACAAAATCATGGTGACTTATATTCCTCCAGATAAATATACATTCCAAGAAACAGATCCAAGTTTTAACACAAATATGTGTCCTGAAATAATTCCAAGTAGAGAAGCACAGAATGCTTTCTAAAGTCACATATAAGCTCTTTGGGGCCACATCTTCCTAATGTTTGTTCAGCACAATTGAACTCTGATCTACACTGGAGTCTCTGGAGTACAGCAATAGAAATAATAAATAATAAATGTTAATCAGCAAGGTAAACAAATTAACTATCAACCATGTTCGTTAGGCAAACAGGTGACCTCTAGTGGCCAATCAGAACAAGTCTGTCCTGTATTTCCCAAGACTAATCCCTCAATTTATCCTATTGCTTGGGGTTGCATCTGCTTGAATTTTATTAGATTCAGTACGTGAATGAAAACTGCTCTCTACATGAACTAAAATTGTTTAGCATAAAAGCATAATGTGACTGTTTTGTTTTAAACTTTGATATACTACAAACCTGCAAAGCCCCCTTTTAAATGATAGATACTTAATTTAGGCACATACCAACACTACAGTGCGTGTTGCAGTGCAGCGAAGGAAATATGGCAGGTGGTTTAAAATTCACACACAATTAATCGTTTCTCTCCACAGGATTTGTCACTCCACTTGCCAGTCAAATAGAGTTCTACACAGTCCTCAACTCCTTTATCGTTATTTGGCTCCCCAGGTGTTTGCCAGTTGGAATACACAATGGGTTGTCCATTTAGATATTTGAACTGGCCCTCTGTCTGAATATCATTTATGCCAAGAAACACTGATTTTTTGTATAAAACAGCTATCTCCTGGATGGCGACGTTCTCGGCTGCATTCCGAGGAGAAGCAAGCTGGCCTCCGGCTTGCGAACACCTTCCTTTCAGATCGTCGAAGTTGCCTTCATAGCCACTGGTCACGAATATCTTTTCACCAACAACTCTGCCATTCGGGAACATTAGAACTAGAAAACAAAGCAATCTCTGCACGTTAGGCCTCTAGCTAAGGATGATTTTGTGAAGTCAACAGATTTTTATGGGCCAGGTGGCGGAAATCAGCTCACCTCCATTGACTTCAATGGAGTTATACCACTTGACACCAGCTGATGATCTAAACCATAGAGTCCATCACTAACGTAGAGTGATCCTTATTGCTGCATGCTAAAATGCTGTCTAAATCATGCTCATCCTAACCCCAACGATTCTATCCCTAATGACCTGATTCTAAAACCACTGAAATATTCAAATAAAGAGGCATTTCCCCTAACAGGCGCAAGGTTTTGGAATTCACTTCCCAACTCTTAGCCTAAATTAGCTTCTATCTCTTCTGATCTTAAGGGCATGCTGAAAAGCCCATCTCTTTTTCCATGGTGGAGGCAGCCCAGCTCACTGTGTGTTGTAACCAGAAGACACCTCTGCCCCGCTGACATTCTCCCCCTTAATATCTCATTAACATTAAGATTCCGAAATATCCAGATGTCTATGTTTCCTTTTATAGCTTCAAGTGTCTGCCAGAACTAGAAGTGCCACAGCCTGGTGACAAAGACTATTGCTTCAGGATTTCTGGCAGAATCAACAGTGGAAATGCTAAAATGTGACACAGAAGAGTAAGTCTCACAGTTTTTCCAGATAGGACCAAAATTTGGCATGGTTTGCCAGCACATGGATTGCTCAAAGCCTGCTCTGGAGAGATTTCCAAATTAGGTTTTGCAGATTTGAGACGTTTGGCTATGCATTCATATCCAAACTGCACTCTGAACTTTTGGAAGTTTCTCCATCACTATCCAGGGATGTGTTCATTACACAGTCTGTTAATGAGCATCTGTTAAATACGCTGGCTATATTTTTTAGCTAGTCACATTTGGCTAGGAGAACATCCCACATTAAAAGACCATACAAAAACGTTAGTCAGCATGGTAAGTGCAGTACTTAGCAAGCAATGCAGACAAATCATGGAGCATATTGCTGTCTCAGTAGCTCTTCAGAAAACAGGATGAAAATGTTGAAAACTTTTACAGCCGGTAATTGAGCATTTTCTCTGCAGAGAAGAAATTACATAGACATTCATCTGGGCCAGCGGTGCTCTGAGGGGGATTGCATGCACTTGGTGATGCACAGTTTTAAGCATCAGTGTATATCAAGCCTAGGGCACATATCAGAACATCAGATTGCTAGAATTTGCCTTGGATGCTGTTCCTATGTCCAGCTTTCATCTATTAAACGTAACCTCTTGATGGCTCTTGCTGGTAGAATGGCATTATTACAAATTAGTATCACCTCAGGACAGTGTCACCTCATACCAAACTCCTGATCTCACCATGACAACACACAAACTTTGCATCTGTTGGTGAAAGTGATTGAAATTGCAGAACTTCCTGGGCCAGCTAGGTGACAGCAGATGCCAATATTTCAGCTGACTAGTCAGAGCTGGAGTTGATAGACACAGATCCTTGTTCCTGAGTATCTTATCCTCGTGGTTAGCAGGTTTAGTTGGGCCTACGTCTTTAGGACCAGAGTACAAGGGCGCACCTGATTTGGAAGGAGTCAGGTTTGGATTCCTTCTTGTGGGATCATATCTGGATGGGGATCTGGTGCTGTGTTTGTGAGAGTGCCCCTTATTCTCATGCAAAGCTCTAGACAATAGATCCTTGGACTTAATAGTTTTGGTCTCCATTCTGGAACTCATGATCAGAGGGGAACTGCTCATGGACGGAGGCCAAAGTATGGGGAGGAAGCAGGTCTCCTTGGCCTGGCTTTGACTAGGGTCTCATGACTTTCTGCATGAGGTACTTTCTTAGTTGAAACACTCATCTATCTCAGGTTCAGGGAGGGAAGGAGCTGAAGATGCTGGCCCTGGCGGAGATATGAGCCTCCCAAAGGCAGTATGAGCTGCTAATGTGATGCAGCCTTGAAAAAGACTCATACAGACCTAGGTACTGGGTACACTAGGCGAGGTATTTCCAGTATGGTCAGGCAAGGGTTACTACCATTGTTCAAGGCACTGGTGAGACTTCCTCTGAATACTGTGTGATTTCTGATCTCACCTGTTTAAAACAGATGAATTCAAACTGGAACAGGTGCAGAGACAGGCAGGTAGCATGATCAGCTGAATGGAAAACCTGCCTTAGGAGAGGAGACTCAAAGAGCTTGGCTTGTTGAACCTAACCTAAAGAAGGCTGAGGGATATGATCCCTCTCTATAAATACTTCAGAGGGATAAATACCAGGGAGGGAGAGAAGTTATGTAAGTTTAGTGCCAACATGGACACAAAAACAAATGGATATAGACTGGCCATCAAGAAGTTAAGGCTTGAAAATAGACCAAGGTTTCTAAGCATCAGAGGAGTGAAGTTCTGGAACAGCCTTCCAAGGGGAGCCGTGGGGGCAAAAACCCAGCTGGTCTTCAAGACTGAGCTTGATACATTTATGGAGGGGATGGTCTGATGATACTCACTACAGTGGCATGTAGCCAATCCGCGACTGCTAGCAGCAAATAGCTCCAATGGCTGGTAATGGGACACCAGGAGGGGAGGGCTCCGAGTTACTACAAATATTATTTCCCTGGTGTCTGGCTTGTGGGTCTTGCCCACCTGCTCAGAGTCTAATTGATAGTCCTATTTGAGGTTGGAAAAGAATTTCCTCCCAGGTCACTTTGGCAGAGACTTTGCACGTTTTTCACCTTCCTCTGTAGCATAGGGTGTGAGTTACTTGCAGCTTTAAACTAGTGTAAATGGTGGATTCTCTGTAACTTGAAGTCTTTAAATCAGGATTTGAGGACTTCAGTAACTCAGCCAGAGGTTAGGGGTCTATTACAGGAGTGGGCGGGTGAGGTTCTGTGGCCTGTGATGAACAGGAGGTCAGACTAGATGATCACAATGGTCCCTTCGGGCCTTAAGGGCTATGAGTCACTGAGGTAAGGCAGCACTGGGGCTCATCACTGATCAGGAAGGAGAGAGGGCAGGGTACACAGTTGTTAAACCCCAGAATCCTAGGCATAGTCCTTCTCCCAAGAGGGAGAAACAGGGAGGGTCCCCAAGGCAGGGAAAACTAGTCTACACTCAGGCCCCGTCCACACTTACCTTTGTGATTCGGCGGCATTCGACAGGAGATATGCAAGTGATGTAAATCATTTGCTTACCTCCCATCGACTCTGCAGCATCTCCTCTGCGCGACTTCCATGCTGTGCTGCATCTAAGGGAACAGTGCTTCCTTCGATGTAGTGCTACACCACTTACCGAGAGGTTTTCCTGTGTCGCTTCCTGGATCAACTGAGCGCGTCTATACAGACCGCTCAGTCGATCCAGAGCAATCGATGTGACGGTGGCAAATTTGTACCAGTTTAACTAAAACTAAAGGTGTACTTTTAAACCATTTTAGTTAAACCAGAATAAAGCCCTGTGTGGACACCCTTAATTTGATTTAAAACTGGTTTACTTAGCTTTATTTGATTCCTTGATGATTTAAGCTAAACTGATGTAATCCAGTGTTTAATCAATTTGAGAGTGTTCACACAGGATTTTCACCAGTTTAAAATCAGTTTAATTAAAGTGGTGCCACAAAGGACCTGATCTTGTGAGGAGACCACCGCTTCCTAGGAGATGCTGAGTAACTATGTATGAAATACTGTAACTGGATTCAGTGGGAATTCATCCCTTATTGGATTGGGCCCTTGTATTGTCTTTGGGGCAGAAGAAATGCCCAGCTCTATATTTTATAAGCATCATGTAAAGCATGCTGTAATTCATTAATAAGGAAAATGAATTAAACCACTATTTAAAGCATCAGACAAGAACTCAGAAGGCTTAAACGAGATGAGAGATACAGTTGTGTTGAAAGGCATCATCCTACTACAGCATCATCTTACCCTTTTTGTATTTGCAGAAACTGCTTTGCAGAGCTTTCAGCTGTTCTTCCAAAGCACTTACTCGGTTTTTAAGGAGGCTGACCTCTGAATGAAGAGAGTCACATTATTTTCAATATTACACCAAAAGGCAATACAGGGAACTAGCAGCAGGCCTGTGATTTCTACCCTAGATATCCAGTGTTATAGATCTAAACCTGGATGGACTAGCTTTCTTATGCACTAAGAATTACACAGGATGTGTGGATGTGTCTATCCATAATCTGAAGGAAAGATTGCATCCGTTCTACTAACTCCTTCTCTTTAAGGACAGGCCTGGACTAAACATCAGTACACTATGCACAAAGACAGTGCTTCTACAGCGTGTACGTGTGTCACTTTCTGAGTGCCCAGAGTGGTCTGTCTACGCTACATAATGCTAAAAATGCTTTCCCAACTACTACTGTATCCAGCCATGCGTCATTTTACATTCTGTAAACAATTAGGTGGAGTTGGAGCACGGGGCTTTGGAGTTGTAGACTAGAGGGCCACTTCTAATTGATACCCCAGGGACTGGTTCACAAATTGTTACGAGGTTGGACATGCTGGTAAATGTACTTTATCTACATATAAAGCATTAAATCGATTGAGATCTAGATAACTAGATGATAAACACATGCAAACACGCTGTAATAGACAATGTGTGCCTGAGATAATGTAATATTATGATTCTCTCATTACTCTCAGCATAAGCTCATTTTAGTGAGTTACCACAAGTGATATCCCACACCCACCCTTGGGTTGATGTCTGTGTTAGAGGCATAGGAAATAAAGGCTTGTTAAACTCTAAGTGAAGTGCTCTATCATTTGTTCTAAAGTGAAAAGATCCTTGTCTCAGCCCCTCAATCTAGGTATTAAAATATTCCACAATGAGCTATATTCACAAATATATTAGATTGCACATGAAAATTTCAAGATATTTCTTCTCAGGCAAAAAAGAACTAGAAAGCAAGCAGACATTTTTAAAAGATTTTTGAAACATAAATTCCTCTCATACAATGGATTTTCTACTCTGTGATGTGTAAAAAGATATGTTTGTGATTTGAAATCTTGGCTTCATTATGGAAAAGCAAGTTTTGTCATGGACTTCAATGGAGCCAAGATTTTACCCATGAACCAGACAACTGCAATGTTACTTAAAAATACGATTGATGAATTTCATATTTTGTGCTGATGTTTTGATCTTTATATTTAGGTAACGTCTTAGATTTTGCAGCTGAACCAGTTTTACATTGAATATACTTTGGGAGACAGATAATTTCTCATATATATTTTACCCCAGATGGAGCTCATGTGAGTCTACTTGCAAATGTGGGGCAGAAAGTGGCCGAAAATTTATTAAAAATGAATACCTATCCCACTCCCATATTTCTCTACTTACCTGATAGTTCACTGTCTCCCTTTGCTCCTTTTTCACCAACTGAACCTTTATCACCTTTTAGCCCAGGAGAACCAATTTGCCCTTTGGGGCCCTGTAAACCTGAGCTTCCTTGTAACCCTATTGTTAGGTCACATGAAACAGATACAAAAAGAAGAAGTTAATTTGCAGATAGTTTTCTAACTTTGTATATAAAATAACCAGCATTCCCACACTGCCTTTCATCTAAGGATCTCTTAGTGTTTTATCAGCATCCATCAATCCAGCCCTGATGTCCTCTTTGAACTAAGTAGCATTATACACATTTTGCAAATGAAGGAACTGAGGCACAGAGAGGCCAACCACGTTGGCCAAGGTCACTTTGTGAACAGCAGCAGGGCTAGGAATAAAACCCAGCTGTTCTGACATGCAGTACACGGCTCTAACAATTGGCTAAGCATGTCCTCACACATTTTTATCTAAAGTGAACATGGGGCTGAGATCCAGGGATCCCTGAGTTCTAATAAAAGCTGTAACAGAAACTTGTTGTTAAATCTTGGACATATTATAACTTCCACAGATTGTGCCCGTTTCTTCATTTGTAAAACATGGATAATCTTCCCAGGGGGTGGAATTCCTTCAGAATCCATTAATGTTTGTAAAGCACTTTGAAAATGTAAAGCACTATATCGCTATTGGGAATTATAATTACAGTAATGACATATACAGACTTTGCCATTTGCTTCATGACACTGTGCCTGAGCAACAATTGCACAGAAAAACATGAAGAGTATTTAAAAATGATAGATGTGACTCCATCATCTAATACATGACAAGTCTAAATGATGAATATCAGATTTCTTAGAATACTAGACTCTCTTATCAAAAATAAGGCCGTTTTAATTCGACTTATAGGATTCTGACATGTACAGATTGCAGGTAAATAAAAATAGAGGTTCTGTTAAAATTCAGTAATGCATATGCTAGCAATACAAATGAGGTGATGAAATTAGCTTAGATAAGTTATGTCCTTATGTGAACTTAAATTAGGATATATTACTTTCAGGAGAGGTCGTTTATCTTTCTGGGAATGCTTATTTTTGCACTCCTAACTAAGGGCTTGTCTACACAGAAAAATTGACTGATATAGATAGATAAATAGATAGATAGAGTACTAAATATAATTATTCCACAATAATTATGTTGGTCAATTTCCCTGTGTAGACAAACCCTCACTGGCATTGGTTAGACATAGAAATATTGGTATATTGAAATTCTGCAGGGGAGAGGAAGCAAAATGTAGTAGTTTTCAATCTGGTCAGAACTAAGAATTCCCAGGAATGTCATTAGAGATGCTATATTTCGAAGAGGTAGTCATGATTTCTAGGGCAAAGAAGATTTGGTTATGCTTCAGATAGGTGTACAGCCCTTGGCTTTGTATTTAACTAAATGGAACCTTTGACCCTTTCCACTTGGTTCCCTTTACTATCTCCTAAGACTACAGGACAGGTTCTCTGCCAGTGTAAAGGATGCAACAGAGCTCTGGCAATTTACAGCAGCCGAGAAATTGTTAAATTGGAAACCATCTTTGTAATGCACAATTGAAACCTGTCTACATCACTCACCTGTGTCTCCTTTTGCTCCCTTTTCACCTCCAGGGCTTGTGTCCCCTTTTGGCCCAGGGGAACCTGGGATTCCTGGCTGGCCCTGCAAACCTGTGGTTCCTTGCAGGCCTGGGGAGTGATGAGGGAAATGAGATACACAAAACCAGCAATTTTATTATCAGGTGTTTATCATTACAGTGATTCTCCTGTTGGAAGAATTCTGGGCTTTGCCATTTTCTTGATGATAGACTCTGAGAGAAACATCACAGGAAGACTTGGAGAGTGCATGGAATTGGAAATCCAGCACCATCACCTAACAAATAATAAATATCAGATAGAAAAGTCCTACTGCTTTTCGGTGGACAGTCAAACTATCCCATCAAAGACAGACAATTCAAATGAGATTTGTACAATTCCCACTCCACAGAGAGAAATTAGAGAAAGTTAAAGAAAATTGTGCATGTCTCACTTCAGATTTACCCATAAAGATCTATTTCCTAATACAGCACCATTTGATTGTAAACAATCACTGAAGTGCACAATACAGTCTAATGACACCACTTACCTTTTTCTCCTTTTACTCCTTTTTCACCTGGTGTACCCTTATCCCCTTTTGGCCCAGAAAGGCCTGCATTGCCTGGGTCACCCTTCATACCTGGGACTCCTTGCAATCCTGACAGAAAAGATTGAAAGGACAAAGGGAAATACATAACATGTTCATGTAGATTATAACTCTGTCCATGCTCGGAAAGATCCCTTCTTTTTCCAATACTGCCTGGCAACTTTGTGTGTGGACAACAAATTAAGATGAACAGGTTGAGAGTTGCTATCCTGGAATGTGATAACATACAATCAGTAGTCAATTAAATAATCAAATATTAGACGGCACTTTTTGGTGCAAAATTCTTGACATACTAATTTTTCCAGTGAAAGGGGTGGGTCTCAATTTCAAATTAAATAATTACAACAAAGTTAAAAACATTTTTTTTAAAATTCATTCTCATCTGAATTTTGCAGTGCTCAAAATAGTTTTTATTCACTTAATAAAATGCTAGAAACAAAAAATAGGAAAGTCCTGTTTGGTAGGACCCATATGAAATGTTTTCAGTTAAAGAATACAAAACTCATTTGATATCCTCTCTGAAGATGAATGCAAAACTAAGACCAGATGTATTGAAAAGTTCAGTAAATTTCACATGTTCTTAGACTAGTATTTAATCAACATGCCCTGAGCTACTTCATAGTTTTGTGTGAAAATCATGTGAAATTTGCAATTGTGTTAAAAAACTGGTTGAAATGCAAAGTAAAATATTTTTGGATGAGAAGGTACTAGGATCAAACCCAGATAAAACCTTCGTTAAACTCCTGTGAAGATAAACTACTGATCTCTACACAATTCTACTATTCGGCCCAAACTAAACCCTGTATCCAAACTTTATGGCGTAGGCTCATCTCCATCACCAGGATATTTACCGTATCCTCTGAGGCAGTATTGGATTGTTCCATTATTATATACATACATATATTTTTATATTTAACCTAAATTTTCTTTTGGTCAGTTTTCATCCCAATAGTACTAATTATAAATGCTTAGACCTTGTATCTCTTAGGTACTTCAAGATCCATCCTGAAGATTCATTTTGTTGGAGTAGACAGGTTCACTTTCAGTTCTGCCTAATTCCAGGCCTTTTAATCTTTTTTCAGATGTTTAGTGGCTAGTGACCACATTAATCTTCCCAACCCAAATAGTCACAGCTCTTACCTCCACTGCCAATATCTCCTTTCAATCCTTTTTCTCCTTGTGAGCCTTTTCCTCCTACTGCTCCAGCAGGACCCAGCTTTCCCGGGGGACCTTGTGATCCCTTTAATCCTTGTAATCCTAGCATTGGGTCAAAAGAACAATAGTAGTTTTAATAAAGAAAAAAGCGAGTAAGCCAGAAGTGCAGATGAATAGGCTGAAGTTTGCGAAAATAGGGGCAAATTCTGCCTGCAATTCTACCCTTACAATTCATCTGGGATTCTTAGGGTGTAAATCATTTAAGTAACTGCCCATTGAAATCTAGTAATCAAATATAAATCTGGTGAGTTGCTGTGGTCATGATTAGGTTGAAATTTCAGTAACAGCTCAATAACTGTTCACTTTTTCCAAGATGTCAAGAGGGTTTAATGATTTAAGATTAAAATAATTGTAATAGCAAATGGAAGAAACATGCTGAAAAGGTGCTCATGGAGCAAGAGTGAAGACATGGAACAGAAATCAATATTGTGTGACTCAAGGTAAACTACATTCCTCTATATGTTTAATTAACCTGTGCTGTAGAGCTGAGCAAATATAGCAAGAAAGTATTGGTTTAATATTCTCGGACAAAAAAACACACCAGTCCACTTTTATATATGTTTTCATGAAATTTGTGTTTTTATTCACAAAAATGATAGGAGAGCGCAAAACCATCCTGGATACCACCATGAATATATATTTGCAAGAGCATTCGGAATACAAAAGCTCTTATAACCATTTTGAACAGCTCTTTTCATTATGCACACAATAGGTTCAGCAAAAAATTCAGAATGTTCAAGGATAATTTATGAACAAAAATAATGGGAGGAAGGGAGATTTCTGTTTACAGAATTGAAGTCGTTCATGCATGGAAGGAGAAGAAAGCCAGGTGACTTACAGGAACAAATATAAACCATGAAAAAAATAGCAAATACTCAGAAATCAGTATGCAAATAAAACGTAACACACATTCTTCAGCGAGCTATTGCAAATAATGAGTTAATGTACAAAAATTATGAACTGTTTGTAAACAAAATACAAAAAGAAATACGGAATAATTATTCAGATACATTATTTACAATGAATAATATGACCAGTTCTTTCAGTTACCTGTTGTCAAACAAAATTCCTTTTCTATAACTTGTAACTAAATGCAATATTAGTGAGTTAAAAAGTAGTCCTATGTCTGGGGAAACCTTTGTTAGGCCTGTAAAGATGGATTCCCTGCCCCCCAAAATGTATTCTGGAATTCAAATGAGAAAATAAGTATCTGTGCAAACTAGAGTAATACCCTACAACATATCTTGATGGATCTCTTACTAAACGGAACTGATCTCAGTTAAGGGGTAGATAGAAAATAAAATGTTTGTATTGAGGTGAAGTATTTTAAATGTTATGAGTAAATAAGACTTCTCTGAAAACAAACGCTGTAGGAACTCCTACTCACCCAGATGAGTATTTACTCATGTGGCTGGTTCAACTGAAGTCAAAGGTTCACAAAAGTGAACCTGGCCCCAATTGTGTTTACAGTAAGCATGCACCCTTCTCCTTGTTTGACCTGTCCTTCTTAAACTTCTGGGTATTTCTTGGAAAAGAAAATTTAAACAATTTTCACAAACTGATTTTTCTTGTTTTTTTAATTCAACTTGGAGCTAGTCTACATTCATTTGTATATTTTTATTTTTTAAAAACTGGGGGAAATTGCATTTTAAAAATCCGTTTCCGAGCCATGTCTAGCATTAACAACTTTCAATCATTGCCAGCCTGGGGCAGATTTCAAGCTGATGATCCAGAGATGAAATGTTCTACAGCTCTTCACACACATCTAGTCCTATATAATAAAATGATTCACTATGAACTTGAACAATACTGTCAGCTCTATCCCAGCCTTTCCTTATTACCAATACAAACTAAAGGACCTTCAGGTTTTACATTCCATATGATTAGCTGCACCTTTTTGTAGAAGTTTCACTATGCTACTTGGTTTCCAATAAGCATCTTTTTAATGAGAAACAGTTAAAAAATACGAGACATATATGTGAACAGTAAGTATAACTTTAGGAAGTAAATGTTTCTATACCTTGACTACCCTTTTCTCCTTTAGGGCCTTCCTTCCCATCTTTTCCATCTCTGCCGGGTAATCCATTCTCAGCAGGTCCACATAAAACTACTGCACATGCCTTTGGATCCCATCTTTGAACATTCTGACTTGGATTTGCAGTGGATGTCATCAACAGAGATATTCCCAGAACAAAAGTGATCAGGGTTGGAAGCAGCAGCATTGTTAAGGCATCGGACTTGCTGAAAAATCATAAAGTTACCCTTAGCACATTGTGACTCCATGTAATCTGTTTATATTTCGTAGTGCAAACTGATTAAATAAAGAAATGTTCAATGCCGATATTCTAGTTCATTTTTATGATTGGTCATTATTTTACATAAAGCATCAGTGCTCATGGAAAACAATTTGTTAAATTCTGAACAGAGCTTAATGAAACATTTTTTTTTAAAGTTTGTTCTTGGTTAAATTATTCACCATGCAAAACCAAAACAAACTAAACTGAAGTCCCATCCTGCCATCCACTATTTGCAAACGTTTGGGCCACGATCTTGTTTCTTGTTCCATGTAGATGGGCACCTATGAGGTTCTCCATTGTGGTCAGTGGGGCTCCAGGCAGGAGCATGAGCCCCTCTGGATGGGATAAAATTGCTGGGACAGCTCAGAATTTTTTAGATTTAGGCTGGTAACTGTTTTTCAGGAAAGTGAATTTGCCTATTGTACATACATTCACCTAAACATGAGAAGGGTTGGCTAAGCACTGCCAGGTTTCTAGGAAAGGGTTAAAATCTAACCTAGAAGTACACCATCTGTTTAATAAACAAACGTTGCATTTTAATGTATTTTAAGTAAAATACGAGATTAAAACTATGGCTAGCACTACACAGATGCATTTAATTCCATGCCACCTGCTATACTAAATTGTAACCACATGCACTGTAGAGGTATTCAGAGAGCCACATAATAATCCATAACTAATATTTTAAAATAAAATTATGATATAAATATTGCTACATCAGGAATGCATTTTAATCATTAAAGGATAGAGTTAAAAGTAAGAGCACCGATAGCATCCCATCACTTACTGTATAATTTCTGGTGCGCTACAGAAACATTTCAGGAATGATTTAGCAAGAGTTCCACTCTCCATTTATATGCTGCGCATTGAGTAACATGAGCTCTGATTTCTCACTCATGTTACCATCCAGTAAACGGGAATTTTAGTTTTGCCGAATAACAGTTCAACATTCCACTTTATCTAAAACATTGGCGTTAGGGAAGGCAACGTACAAGGAAGGGATTGCCCACTAATACAAAACAAACGGAAGGAGGAACAGATCAGCCTAAAAAAATGCAGAACAGAATCCAACCACGTTCATTAGTGTTATCTTTCAAGTATTTGGCAAAAATGGAAAAAGTGTGTGTGTGTGTGCGTGTGTGTGTGCGCGTGCACAATGCAAGTGCAGGGCCTGATAAAAAAGTGAAGCAAGGAAAAGCAAGGAGAACATGGGAGAGCCCTGGCTTTTTGTGAATGTCACCAACAATTTCCTCATCTTCCCCACACAAACAAAAATTAACATCTTTTTTCATGTTTAAGCTAATTTACAGCCCTATTTGTGAAAAACTGTTAGAGCTGAACCATTTATTTATTGTAAATACATTGTGTTATAACCCAATAGCTACAGAGGGTGTTGTACTTCTACAATGCTTTCAAATCAAGCATCTACGACAGGTTTTGCAAGCAAGCAAGAATTAATCCTCAAAACATCCCTGTGAATATTTTCTCTTTTTTATCAAAGGCTTGTGTCAAGATTTTCCACCACAATAACCAAATGCTGAGCTGCTAAATCAGTGGTCTCATTTTTGGAAGTGCTGGGCATTGAGCATTTTCAAACCTGAACAGTGATTTTGGGTACCCAACTTGAGACAACTAAAAGTGGCCTGATCTTCAGGCAGTGGGAAACTCAGCACTTGGTAAAAATGAAGGCCTTTTACGGTGTCTCACGTTGGATACTCAAAACTCAGGGCACTAAAAAAATCACTCATGGCTTTGAAAAGGTTGGGCACGGTTGTTCTCATTGACCTCAAGGAGGGTGCTGTTGACTGCTAAGCACTTTTGAAAAATCAGACACCTGTTTAAATGCTTTAATATGGATTTAGAAGCATCACATTAGATTCCTGCTTTTAATAATCTTGTTTAAACTTCCTGCCCAAATACACCCATGAAATCTATGTCACCCCTAGAAAAAGATTTCCTGATCTCAGTCCCCCCTGGTTATATATTTGAACACAAGACCACCTTTTCTGTCATGAGAAATCTTCCAACAAAATTGTTTGGACTTTCTAATCTTACATCTTATATTCACAGAATAATTGAAAGTTTGAGATAACTTGAAATCACCTTGATTAAACTAACGCACCCATAGAAAATAGGATACACGCATAAATGTGTTAACATTGCTATCAAGAATACAAATAAGAGAAATTACATTAACATCAAAACAAATGGAAGGAGGAACAGACCTAGCCTAAAAAAAAGCTTTGGGGGTAGCAAAAATGGCATTGGGGAGATTAAATTCACCCCCAGAAGGTAGGAGCGGGGCTGTTGTCAAGGTTACCTTTACCATGGCAACTGGTTTAGATTGTGGGTGCTTTGACTACTGGATCCATGTGGACATGGCTCCGGAAGGCCTTCCTTGGCCTGTCCCCAAACTAGCCTTCTGGACTGGGTCTGAAAAGGCTAATATGGAGAGCTATACCACAGCACACAGGGGGGTGTCCAGGAACCCCTACATGCATGTTCCACTGTCTGATCCCCTGCACAGCCACTGTATAGGGCTCATGTGGTGTGTGGAGGCATTTACTCTGTATCTCTGCAGAAGGGGTGAATTTAACCCTAAAGAAAAAACATTTTTGCCTGTTAAAACAAAAAAATAGCTGCCAGGTACAGTAACACACACAAGTAGTCAAAACCAACTTCTTTCTTGTTCTGACAACAAGTTTGTTTTCTCCTCAGAATCCTGACTGCCAGGCTATCACCACCACCAAGCTAATATTTATACAGTTCAAGGCACTTTACAGAACAAGCCAAAGACAGTCTCTGATTCAAGGTATGTGCAATCTAAGGGCCAGATCCTGCAGCTAGACTTGTGGAAGGGCATCAGGATGGTGCAAAAGGTACCAGAGCAGATGAAATTGCAGGATTAGACTCTAGTTTTAGAGATGATACAATGGGTAGGAGGTACAAACAGCACGAGGCGGAGACGAGGACAGGTGAGCTTTCCACTGACCTGATTGCACAGTTCCTGCATATCATTGTGCATACTTCTAGTTGATCCCTTCTCCGAAATAAATTCAGTATTAAGGCAGCTTGACTTTTCCGTGTTCTTTAACTATGAATTTTGGGCTCTTTCCTTTTCCCATTGATGTCAAGAAATAAAAACTCTGGCCCCTTGATTTTAACTTGAAACTGACAAAACAGCTGCCAGAGCATTAGGTTCATGAGACCCTATCTGCATCTTCACAGAGGGCAATTTTGTTATTCACATTACAGCAGGTCCTGGGATAGGAGCACAGGCACTGCATTTTTGTTTTTCGGCCTCGACACGGAGCAAGCTGGAGAAGCTGCAATTTTCTTTCCCCTAAAATCCGATGTCCTGGATCTACTATGGCATCATCATAGAGAGATTGCATGGGGGACATTTCCTCTCTGATTGGAGTTTAAACCCACTATCACTCTTCCTAGTGAGACTGGCACAACATTCCTGTGGCAAATAAAGCAATTGTTAGTACAGAAAATTAATATTAAAAAAGTTATTTTAGTGTGACTGTGGTGAACGAGGAGAGTCAGCAGTATGCAATGAGCCATCTTTCTTCAGACCACCAGCAAGTACCCATAGATCAATGTGCCCTAATTGAGGAACATGTTAATCACCCTCCCATCTTCTCCCCCTCCATTTGTTCAACTTTTTAATACTTCATTTTGTATTGCATTTGTAGCCCATTTCATGATTTTAATACACACTTTGCATGCATGATTTACCTGTCATATTAGATGATAGATTTGCACGCTAGGATCTGTAAAGCTGTAGTTATACATGTTATATATAAGCAAATAAAAAAATTATTTCCTCTAAGCTTATAGTCACTTTTTAATATGAAGAATAACTGAAATGATTTACAACATTCTATGAGGTTTCAGGAATATATTGTTCTCAGAAAATCTGGCAGTTTCCATGCAATTCTACTAAGATCCAGAACAATCCAGGAAGTTAGTAAAAAATGAATGCACATACAGAATACCCGAAACATTTTATTTCAAACATTCTATTTTCTTTTTTGTTGCTAATAACAAAAACAGCAATCTGAGTCCGGTGTCCCCCCACACCCAGCATCCCAAGCAGATGCCTGCCTGTAAATCCAGCCCTGTATGCAGGTATTTCATTTTTAAACTTTATTAAATTGGCCTACTGCACAGTATTTTGTGACTAGGAGATGGTATCTGACTACAATAACTGGATATGTGAAAAATGCCTATCATGGGGAAAGACCAAGAGGATCTACTGAAATGGTTATTGGAAAATTACCATGTATTTTATCAGGACTCCAACAGGAAAGTATAAAATGGGTAGGAAATAACCAAATTATAGACTAACAAGAATGTCACAGGCTTGACAATGACCTACCCAGTAACCATCACGATTTGGAACCTAGGGTTTGCAAGTAATCATGGGATGTCAAACTTTCCTTTCCCTTGAATATTGTTGCACTGTTTCTTCATACTTTGGTCATTATTAAAAGTAAAAGCAAATCAGGGTGGAAGAGGTGGGGTAACGGTTAAAAAGGAGGATGACGACGTAGCAAGGGCAAGGGAGAAGATGGCATGACAGGGGCCCCCCTATAGAAGAAAATGGAAAGGAGAGAGAGAAAGGACATTAAAAGGATCAGTTAATTAAAAGGTGGGAGGAGGATTTCAAAGCTTAATATTAACAAGAAGGGTTTGAATAATTTTATTTTTAATTTAATTCGAAACAAGGTTTTACATTTATTTTAACATTGCTAGTTTGTGTTGGAATCTCATACATAACTGACGCTTAAACTCCCTTGATTTTTGGTTGCCTCCTTGCTACCTGGAGTGATGGAGATTTTTTTAAAAAGGAAAGAGAGAGTGAGCGAGCAGTTGTGATGGTCTAACTGAAACACACTGCAGAACCCTTCATCCTAAGAGGAAAAATATTTAAAATTCCATGTGATAGAGAACCCGGGATGAGAAAATCTTTCTCCAAATCAATGGGACTTGACCAGTTTGGTTGACAAAAAGGCAGAAGTCTTGAAAAAAAGAAGAGTAAACTCAATTTGCCTACAAATTCTGGTGGGTCAGAAGATGGCATTGCATATCTAAATAAATGGGTAAGGTCAACAAAAATCTTGTGTGTGAAAAAAGTTAATTATCTCCATAAACAACCACCAAATTAAGAACTAAAATCGAATTTCCTTTTCTTCCTAGTTTGCACTTCACTCCATTTAGACAATAAAAACAGGCTAGTCATTTTCACTTTATTTAGGACCGGAGTCTTCAATACCTGTTCCCTCTATGCAACATCTTTGTCCATGAGTAAGTAAAGGTGGCAGGATCTGCCTCATGCTTGTTAGTTTCACTTTTGGCAAAAAGTGCCTTTGCTGTGTTTGGGATTACCTAGAAAATTGATTTGCTGCTGACAACCTTTTAGCAATGGGTTTCCAGAACTGGTGCTAAAAACAGTTTAAATGACAGTGTAGATAGGAGAAAGCTATTTCAGCAGTGTTAAAACAATCTTGAATGGGACTTTTAAGTTAGTTTTTATTGGGAAGCCATCACACAATGTTATCTACATTTTCAAAGACTAAAATCTCCCTTAGATTGCTGAGCAATGTGGGTATATTAGAGAGACTAAGTAGGTGAGGTAATATCTTTTATTGGACTAAATGCTGGTGGTCAGAGACATAAATTGTTTTTCTATTATCCTGGGACCAACATGGCTACAACTAAGCTGCATATAATAATGTGGCAATAGTTCAGTTTACATGAGCCACCCATCCATAATGCAGTCACGTTTCTCTAAACAGATTTTAGATATTTTCTCTATAATCCAGTCCTAAAGTCATGTTAAATTCCTTGGCTGCATATCTTTTTGGGAAAAAGTTTGCATACTGATATTATTATGACATTCCCCTTTGCAATCTGGACTGGTGTAGCTCTGCAAGCAAGTGGTCCCTGATTTAGCGAATGATAGCTTCTGGCCAACCACTCATTGGATTACGCAACAGAATGACCCAGCAAACATCCTCAGTCTCAGATGCAACCCTAGGAACTGCCGTTTTACAGAGTTCAGAGTTGCCCACTGTACTCTGAAAATATGTCTGCAAATATGTCTGTCAATTTATCAAAGAAATTGATATGCACCAGCTCTCACTTTAAATGAAGTCTCTACACACACCCAAACCATATGCACTGCTTTAACCAAAAGAAACAAATCTTATTAAACACAGAAAGATTTTAAGTGATTTTAAGACAGGAATATAGGTCTGATTTGATCAGGAAGAAATAAAAGGCAAATCTCATTCTAAACTAAACTTTACACATCAATAGCCTTACAGTCTTTAGATGGTTCTCACCACAGGCTGGTTCGTTACCCTCCATCCAGGCTTCCCCCCTGTGGACAGTCTTGATGTTGTCTTGTAGATGAATTGTAAGAGAGAACTCCAGAGACAAAAATGTCTCTTCCTTTAACATGCTTCTCCTCCATACCCTGGGGCCAGGTGACTGGCAATATCTGGCATGGTTTCCTCCACTTCAGTCAAATGTGCATCACTTTACCAGATGCTTAGGCCAGTCCATTGTTCCTGAAAGAGCTGGGTTGTTTTGTGTGTTTTAGCGAGGCATGAACAAACTTCTCTGCCTTTAGTGTTTGCTTGATCTGCCTCAAGCAATGAGACACACACATTTGGGAATATTACATAGGAGAGCTTCCTAACCATACATATGACATTGCAAGAAACATACTACCATAACAATAACGTTAACAATAATGGAGATTTAAGCCCAAAGGTAAGTGTGGAAGGGGGACACCACAAGGAAGCAGAAAGAGGAGGGTGCAACAGGGGAGACCTCCCGATTTGTACTAAGAAAGTAGGGCAATCGGCTAGTTATCTCAAGTGCCTGTACACAAACGCAAGAGGCCTAGGAAACAAGCAGGAGGAATTGGAAGTCCTGGCACAGTCAAGAAACTATGACATGATTTGAATAACTGAGACTTGGGGGAATAACTCACACGACTGGAACACTGTCATGGATATAAGCTATTCAGGAAGGACAGGCAGAGGCGAAAGGGTGGAGGAGTTGCACTGTATGTAAGAGAGCACTATGATTGCTCTGAGCTCCAGTGTGAAACTGGAGATACGCCAGTTGAGGGTCTCTGGGTTAAGCTTAGAAGCAAGAACAATAAGGGTGATGTTGTGGTGGTGTCTGTTATAGACCACCAGACTAGAAGGATAAGGGAGATGAGACTTTCTTCTGTCAACTAGGGAAAGTTTCCAGTTCACAGGACCTGATTCTCATGGGGGACTTCAATCACCCTGACATCTGCTGGAGGAGCAATACAGCAGAGCACAAACAATCCAGGAAGTTTTTGGACTGTGTCGCAGATAACTTCCTGGTACAAGTGCTGGAGCAACTAACTAGGGGCCGTGCTGGTCTTGACCTGCTGCTCACAAACAGGGAAGATTTGGTAGGGGAAGCAGAAGTGGTTGACAACCTAGGCAGCAGTGACATGAGATGGTCGACTTCAGGATCCTGACAAAAGGAAGAAAGGAGAACAGCAGGATATGGACCATGGACTTCAGAAAGGCAGACTTTAACTCCCTCAGGAAGCTGATGGGCAGGATCCTCTGGGAGGTTAATATGAGGGGGAAAGGAATCCAAGAGGGCTGGCTGTATTTTAAAGAAACCTTATTGAGCGCACAGAAACAAACCATACAGATATGCAGAAAGAATAGCAAGTGTGGTAGGCGACCAGCTTGTCTTAACAAAGAAGTCATTGGTGAGCTTAAACACAAAAAAGAAACTTACAAGACGTGCAAGTTTGGTCAGATGACTAGGGAGGATTATAAAAATACTGCTCGAACATGCAAGAATGAAATCAGGAAGGCCAAAGTGCAATTGGAGTTGCAGCTAGCAAGGGATACGAAGGGGAACAAGAAGGGTTTCTACAGGTATGTTAGCAACAAGAGGAAGATTAGGGAAAGTGTGGGCCCCTTACGGAATGGGGGAGGCAACCTAGTGACAGAGGATGTGGAGAAAGCTGAGGTACTCAATGCCTTTTTTGCCTCCGTCTTCACAGACAAGGTCATCTCCCAGACTACTGCACTGGGTGGCACAGAATGGAAAGGAGGTGAACATCCCGCTGTGCTGAAGGAACAGGTTCAGGACTATTTAGAAAAATTGGACATACACAAGTCCATGGGGCCAGATGCAATGCACCCGAGGGTGCTGCTGGAGTTAGCTTATGTGATTTCAGAGCCATTGGCTATTATCTTTGAAAGCTCGTGGCAATTGGAGGAGGTCCCTGATGACTGGAAAAGAGCAAATATAGTGCCCTTCTTCAAGAAAGGGAAGAAAGAGGATCCAGGGAACTATAGGCCTGTCATCCTCACCACAATCCCTGGAAAAATCAAGGAGCAGGTCCTCAAGGAATCCATTTTAAGGCACTTAGAAGAGAGGAAGGTGATTAGGAGCAGTTAACATGGCAAGGGCAAGTCATGCCTCAACAACCTGATTGCTTTCTATGAAGAGGTGACTGGTTCTGTGGATGTGGGGAAAGCAGTGGACGTTATATTCCTTGACTTTAGCAAAGCTTTTGATATGGTCTCCCACAGTATTCTTATCAGCAAGTTAAAAAAGTATGGGTTGTATCAATGGACTATAAAATGGATAGAGAACTGGCTACAGCAAAGGGCTCAATGAGTAGTGATCAATGGCTCCATGTCTAGCTGGCAGCTGGTCACAAGTGGAGTGCCCCAGGGGTCGGTTCTGGGGCCGGTTTTGTTCAACATCTTCACTGATGATTGGAGGATGTGGTAGATTGTACCCTCAGCAAGTTTGCAGATGACACTAAGTTAGGGGGAGTGGTAGATACCCTGGAAGGGAGGGGTAGGATACAGAATGACCTAAACAAAATGGAGGATTGGGCCAAAAGAAATCTGATGAGGTTCAACAAGGACAAGTGCAGAGTCCTGCACTTAGGATGGAAGAATTCTATGCACAGCTACAGGCTGGAGACCGACGAGCTAGGCAGCAGTTCTGCAGAAAAGGATCTGGGGGTTAGAGTGGATAAGAAGCTGGATATGAGTCAGCAGTGTGCCCTGGTTGCCAGAAGGCTAATAGCATATTGGGCTGCATTAGTAAGAGCACTGCCAGCAGATCGTGGGAAGTGATTATTCCCCTCTATTCGGCATTGGTGAGGCTAGCTGTTAGAAAAGGAGGGGAGTAAGTGAGTGGCCAGGAAGGTTATCCAGTGTGGTAGTGAAAAAAACCATGCAGATTGTTTCTCCCAATTCAGAGATGAGGAATAAGCTGGAACAACCTGAGCTATGGATAGAGAGATTACGTTTAGGTAAGGGAATGTGCATTTAGGACTCTTATTTGTTTAGTAAAAGTGTTGAAGGAGCTACTGAATACAAGAGATGATATAATTAAAACGAGAAAGCAAAGATCCTCACTTCATGGGACCGTAGTAGCTACATATGCATAGTACATGAATATCTAAAAGCAAGTCCAACACACCTCACTGCAGGACAAACACTATGAGAAGGTACTTTGCCATACTCCAGCAAAACAAAGCTCAAGAATCTTTGAAAGCTGCTTTAGATATAACAGATTTCCCTCTAGAAAGACTGGAAAAAAGGGACTGGATCCTTTTATTTCAAATGCTATCCATGTTAAGACAACTGAGTACATTTCTAGAAATTCTTTGGGACCCCTCTGTAATCAATGGTATTGTCAAACCTGGGTCCATTTTAGCAGTGCAGCTTTCCCTTGACACCGTAGGATCAGCATTAGGTGTTAGTTCATTTTTATTGAGGCGAACACATGAAACAAAAAGCAGTAGTGAACCAAATCAACCAGCAATGTGTTTTGTATTAATAGCCTTTGTCCCCTCTCCCATTTCCCTTACCTCCTCCTTCAATTTTGATTTCTCAGGTCCTGCTCTCTATTTCGTTTGTAAAATCTTTGAGGCATGGATTTAGTCTATCTGTAAAGTGCTATGACATTGCGTAGTGCTGAATAACAGGACTTAAATCCATAATTAGCCCAAATTCCACTGGGCTATCAACTCAGATATGATCCTAAAGCTTCTAAAGTTATCCCCAATTTCAATAACCTAACAACAAGGTTGTAAACAGGACGCTTTTAAAGTTGTATATGGCTCTAAACGGAGACTAATAGAAATCCAGCATTTCCATTCTTACACTGCACAAAGCTAAAGACATTCTCTGCTGGAACAATGGTGAAGTAGAATGGTTATCTTTTGGCCTTTTAAATAAGAGACATCCCTGATGTGTATTCTCTCTCAATTCCTCATGATAATTGTTTTTATTTAAGTTTGAAACTGTGCAGGTATCGATTTCTCACCGTACTTGTAGTATCTCCAGTTTTAACCAGCTCGGTATACAAATCAAAGTTGCATGATTACTTTATTGCAATGCAATTTATCACCCACAGTAGAAATTTCAGCAATGTTCAGCCTATCTATATCTTTACATCACTGATGCAGCAGAGTATACAAAACGTGGGGCTATTGTAAATCAACGAGTTATATAATGATTAAAGGTGCAAGCCCACTTGCACAAATTGATTTTAATGAAAACCACGAGGACAGGAAGATTACATTTCGCAGATTATTAACCCCTCTTCATCACAGGATTTGTCATTCCATCTGCCATCTGCATATATTTCTACACAGTTTTCAATTCCGTCAGCATTATTTGGTTCTTCTGGAGCCCAATTCGAGTATCCTATTGTTTCACCATTTAGATACTTAAATGTGCCTTCACTTTCTATATCGTTTATTCCAATATACGCTGCTTTCTTATGATGAGCTACTATTATTTTTTGTATGGCACTGTTCTCTTCAGAATTCATTGGCGAAGCAATCTGGCCACCAGATTGGGAACATGTGGTTTTTGAGGTCTCAAATCCACCTTCAGAGCCGTTGGTCATGAATGTTTTTTCACTGGCACTACTGTCATTTCCAGAAAACTGAACTAAAACAGAAAAAAAAAAAAAAAAAAACCAACCCAGAAGTATAGTATATCTAAGTTACATTTTTACACGATATTGTTTTTATTAGAGGAACAGGTTCTGGGAGGCTGGAGCAAGATACAGTTATTTTTGTTGATTCATTCTGATGTCAGACCAGGTGAGACCTGTGCACACCAACTCAGAAGTTCAAAATGGTATGAATAGTTTACTGGTGGAGAGAAAACTATGGACAGAGGCAAAACATCTCCAGACCACCCTATAATACCTAGGAAAAATCTTAGGTAGAGGTTTATAGTTTATTATTCTTATTTCAGGTAGTAATAAAGGCATACGTGAGGAAGGAGTCAATGTGCACCCTATCTTGTATACTTTTACTGTCCTACAGACTAGAATGGGAATGACACACAGTCTCAAAGCTAGCATACAATTAACCAGTGCTAGCCTAAAATACTGCAATGTCACTATTGTAAGGTCTGGAGTTTGAGAACATTACTGCCGTACGTTTTATTGGGCCAGGCCCATTCTGCTTGGTATGGCATAGTGAGAAATCTGGTCATCATACTATTAACACAATTAGCATGTGTACCTCTCTTTATAGGTAAGAATCAAGGGCCTGTTCCTGTTCCAGATGAAGTAAATGGGAATTCGAGGAACAGAACAGGCCACACATGCGTTTGATTTTAGAGAATGGTTGTCTCCCACTCTTCTTTTTGATCACAGCACAAACCAAATAACATTTCAGACAAAGTGGATCCTACCCAAGGCACACAGTTTCATACTTTGGATGGGATTTTCTTAGTACATGATTCAACAGCTCTTCTCACTTGTACTTTCCTCATTACATCGAAGTGGGGACCTGCTGTGGCTAACTATACATGTAAGAGGGTTAGACCTGCACTTACCATATAGTAGCATAGTTTTACTTTATATTAAAAAGTAATCCTTTTTACTTTATTTTAACATCCAACAAGTACATAGAACTTTGGAGTATGAATGAACGGGAATAAGCCCAGATCAGACACCAGATATGAACTCTTTTTACTCTGAGGAAGCAGGGACGTAAATCGGCATCCAAGGCCCATCTCCCAGTGACTGGAATGAGCAGCACTTCATTTGTCTTACCTTTTCCGATTTTACTGACAGTAGCTTTCAAGGCCCTCAGTTCCTCTTGCAAATGACTTAGTTCAGTTTTAAAGGACGCAAGTTCTGAATGACAAAATAACAGTATTGTTCTTATTGTACTACATTAAGATATGGAAAGTTTTCTAAACGATTGAGCTTAAAAAAGCCAGAGAAGTCATCTCCAGAACTAATAATAAATCACAAGTGTAAAATCACATATATTGGTTTTGATTTCTTAGTTCCTCCAGAAGAGAAAATACTAAGTGTTTAAAATTGAGGTGCTGATGCCACAAAGTCCACTAAAAGTAAAAAACAAACTCACTGTTGAGAGCAATTCTCAATAGCACCTGCAGCAATGCTAGCTTTTCAGTTCAACTGTAAAAGCTGAAGATTAGAAGCAGAAGACAACGCAGTTGGGAAAATAAAAGCTTGGAAATTAGAACAAAAGTTAATTAACACAACTCTGAGGAGAGTTGTGAAGAATATCTGCATTCACCATACGCCCACTTGAACGTGATACTAGGTATGAGGATCATGGTGTTTGCCAACCTCAGCCTATGCTTGAAAATTTCATAATCAAGAACTGAGATCATTTGTACAGCTGCTCTTGATGATCCCTTGTAAGATGTCTTCCCTCTTTTCCAGCAGCACATCCTTCGTCCCACAAAGCCAGGGATCACATACCCATTATTTTGGTGTGTGTCTCTTCTAGAAGGCTACTCTTAGAGGTTTGAGTTCAGGAGACTAATTTCAAGCGACCCTGCAGGCCTAGCTCACTTCCCTCCCTTGCAAACCAGGTTGTCTAGTTTCCCCAGTTCCCACCTCTGAGTATTTCTTCCCCATTCTGACAGAGGCAACAAAGCTGAACTAGACTATTTATAAAGCTGAACTGTGGTTGGTCTTGCTAGGAGCAAGGGCTTGGACTAGATGACCTCTTGAGGTTCCTTCCAACTCTGATATTCTATGATTTATGAAATGAAAACCATTCAAAAGCCTATAAAAGTGTCTCTATCTGCTATAAGCGGGGCTTCTTCTTTATCCTGCTTCAAATGGAGTGCAATGCTTACCTTTGTCTTCAGAGTCTCCCTTTGGTCCTCGTTCACCTCTGTTTCCTTTTCTTCCAGGGGATCCATTCTTTCCTGGAAGACCTGGTATCCCTCTGAATCCTTGCAATTCAATGGGTTGATTCAGGGAAAAGAAAGAGACAAAAATAAAGGAAGTAAACAATTGAATCTGTAGGTGTTGTATGAGTTTGCGATTGTTGTCGTCATTAAAGATGGACAAACATTAGATCATCAAAAAGAACATAATGAATTTTTGGAATAGTTCAGACCCTGATCCAGATCCAAACTTTATAACTTGGTTCTATCGCTATAATTGGAATATTATATTCAAATATCTGAAAAGTGGTCAGGAGTTTGGTTTGGATTCACTTCTCAAGGGAAATATCAGTATGAGAGTTTTGCTGGAATTCCTAAACTGTTTTTTTTTAGAGCATGTACATATAAAGACTTTGGGACTAGATTTTCAAGGGCCCAGCATCCACAATTGGGTCAGATTTTCAAAAGAGTTCAAACACCCAGCAGTTCTCATTGGCACACTTGCAACTCAATATTCAAAATAACTCTGCACTCAGTGCACTGTTTTGAAAATACAGTGCTTACATGAGAGTTATGCTCTTTTACAGAGACTGTATTATAATACAGTCTATAATGTCCTGTGCGTCCAATGCTCATTGTAAAATGGAGATACAACTCCCATCTTTCTTTCTCTCTCATTTATTTAGTTGATAAGGTCATCAAGGTGGAGACTCTCTCTTACCATGTTTTATGTCAGTGCCCACAATGGTTTTCAGATCTCAGTTGAGGACTTTAAGGGATAATGTAATACAAATAAATACTAAGTACAGTGTAATTAGAGAATAACTCTTTATAGTAATTTCTAGAGAGTGGGCTGAATTGCCTCTTCATCCTCTGCCTGCAGCAGTGGGACCTAAACAGCTCTGCCAAGGTCTGTTGTCTTTTCAGTGCCAATTCAACTTATTTTGCGTCTTGACAAGCCCAGAATGTATATCATCCTGGTCTTGTCCATCTGCGGACACTGCGAAAGGTTCTATTTCATGTTATTTTTGGTGTGGGGAGCATAGTGCTGCATGATTGAACAGGACCATTTATATTGCCACCATTACACAATTGCAAGAAATCTTGTACAAAATATGACACAAAGTGTCAATGGAAAAGTTATGATTTGCTAAATAAGATTATCCCTTTTAAATCCAGATATCACTGTATCTGAACCTATGAATATTGGTTATATCTCTATCTATCTCAAGTGTGTTTGTTCCTGGGGTTATACCCACAAGGTAGTTTACATCCAGTAGCTAGACTGTTGTGAATGGCCCATTAAGGATTCTTCACTCATTCCTCCCAGATAACTCTTCCTGCGGATACTTCAGGCTCCAGCGGGCCAACGGCTATCCTGTTAGTCATGTGAGGACAGTGATATGCTCATGTGACCCTGAATTCCAGCTTGTGCCAGTAACGTTTCACAAATCTATCTGTGACCTTTGTTTGAGATGTCTCCTTTTTGCTTCTTTCCTGCTGTGGTTGTCTGGGCTGTGGAATTACAACTAAAAAGAGCATGTTGAATTATGGCCTGAGGACTTTCCAAACTTTTGAAGTTACCAGACAGATTTTACAAGCGAGCAAGTCTAGAATGTCACTGCTACAAATCTGGTACAAAGCCTTTGCAGTTATTGAAGGTATATGATCTATTAACCATTTTAACGCTCTTTTTCTTTTAGTTTATTAATAAATCCTTAGTTACTAAAAGATTGGCAGCAGTGTGATTATTGGGTAAGATCTGAATTATATATTGACCTGGATAAGTGATGGATCTCTTGAGATTAGAAGGACCCTATCTGTGATGAAATTGGTTTTCAATAACCAAGTGTCCAGTTTCTGGGTGGTGAAACAAGGGCTGGACGCATATGGAGATTTTCTCTCTGACTTCTTGTTAACTAGTGTGTTGAGACAGAAGTTGACTTTTGTTACTGGCTTGGTATAATTATAGAATAACCACCACTTTGAGGTGAGTCTGCCCTATTTCTCAGCAGTTTGTCCTGAATCTGGTATTCTCAGCTGTGACCCACTGAGGCACGGTGATAGAGAGGTCTCCCTCAACCACCAGGAAATGCACTGAAACAACCAAGTCATTTCACGTAGACCACAGGACTGGTAACAAATTTCAGACCCTGTCAATCTGGATCAGATTCGCAACTGGTGGCTTGAATGTGAAAGACTCCAAGGCATATGACCTACCTCTGATGCATCCAGTTCCAAATTGTAATCTAACTTTTATTTTACTTTGAACAACACTGTTAGTTTCATCCTACTATTTTAGCAATTAGTTAAGGATCTCCAGATTCTTTATGCTTGACAAATATTTTGCTCAAGTTCTGTGGAACTGCATGATTTGAATTATGCATCCTTTTATCATTAAAAAAATACCAATCAACCGAACAGGTGAACTGTATAGTAAATATTTCTATACCTTGATCTCCCTTTGCCCCTTTAGGGCCATTTTTCCCATCTCTTCCTGGTAATCCATTCTGAGCACTTCCACATACAACTAGTGTACATGCATTCTCATCCCATTTTTGGACAACCTGAGAAGAATTTGAGTTGGAAGGTGTCATCAAAGAGAACACCAAGGCAAAAGTGTTGAATATTGGAAGCAGAAGCATTGTTTGACTCCTAGCCTGTGAAAAATCATTAAAAGAATTATCCTAAAGGCATTTTGAATCCAAGTAAGTTCTTTATGTTACAATACTACACATTGACTATATAAAGGAACTAAATGCCTACTTTTAAAAACATTTGTACTGGTTAGTTATAATTTTTTTAGTCAAAGCTTCCATGCCCATGAAAACACTTTAGCTGTTCTTTACTCAGATCTTAATGAAATATCCCTAATTTTAGGGATGCGTCCTGCTCTAAAAAAGCAGCAGGTTTCAGTTAAATCTCATGAGGTTGCCTATTACCTAGGTGTTTGGTAAGAACACAATGATTAAGGTTTTAGTGGAAAACTGCTTCTAAGAAAGTCAATTGGGGTTTATTTCTTTTATATTTATATATTTATTTGATTATATTTTTTTGATAGTTTATATTATCCCCATGCCCTAGAGATGGAGTGGAAATGAGCACCAGGACTGGACCCGAATTACAGTACTTGCACTTGGGAATACAGCCGCATGTTTTTATTTCAGAGCTAATGTAGGGAGTAGACTCCCTGACTTACCAGGTAATGATTTGTAAAATGGTTGATAATACCTAAATATATAGCAAAAAAATTTGACAAGATGTATTTTGTTGTACTCTGAACAAAGTACAGAACGCTGTGCTTTGAACACTCTGACTTGGATTTGCAGTGGATGTCGTCAACAGGGATATTGCCAGAACAAAAGTGATCAGTGTTGGATGCAGCAGCATTGTTCAGGCATCTGACTTGCTGAAAAATCATAGAGTTACCCTAAGAGATTGCCCATGTAATCTGTTTATATTTCATAGTGCAAACTGATTAAATAAAGAAATGTTCAATGCCGATATTCTTGTTTATTTGTACTGACTGGTCATTGTTTTACATAAAGCATTAGTGCACAGGGAAAACACTATTAAATTCTGAACAGATCTGCCTGAATTTTTTTTTAATTTGTTCTTTGTTAAGTTTTTTTATCATGTGAAACCAAAACTAGCTAAATTAAAGTCCCATCCAAGGTTTGTTGGGGTTAGAAAGGAACTGAACTGACAGCCAACTGACCAACTCCATGTGTTCTAGTAATCCGGGACCAAGAAACTAAGAAACATCAGAATTTTTGCTTATTGTACATACAAAAGGGTTAGGGAAGCACTGCCAGGTTTCTAGGAAAGGGTTAAAGTCAAAGCTAGAAGTACACCATGTGTTAAACAAGCAAAAGATGCATTTTAATGTATTTTGACTAAAATACAAAATTAAAACTACGGCTAGCATTACTCAGATTCATTTCATACAATCCCACCTGCTACATCAAATTTTAATCGCATCTACTGTAAAGGTATTCAGAGATATTTTAAAGAATAACATTTTAACAAACTTAAAAATAAATGTTGCTACATGTCGAATGCAGTTTAATCATTAAGGGACAGAATTAAAAGTAAGAGCATTGATATCATCCAGACACTTACCATATAATTTCTGGTGCTCTACAGAAGCATTACAGGAATGATCTAGTAAGTGTTTAAATCTCCATTTATATGCTATGCATTAGGTAACATGAGCTCTGATTTCTCATCCATGTCACTTTTCAGTAAATGGGAGTTTCAATTTTGCTGAAGAGCATTTCAACTTTCCAGTTTATCTTGAAATGTTAGTTATATGGAAGGCAACGTACAAGGAAGAGATTACCCACGAATGCAAAGAAGAAGGAATTGAGCTGGCCTAAAAGACTGCAGGACAGAATTCAAGCATGTATTTGAGAGGTCACACTAACGTATTTGGCAAACTTGAAAAAAGTATGAGTGCAGTTTACAGCTGACAGGTTAAGCCGGTGCAAAATCCAAATGCAGGGCCTGACTAAAAGGCCAGTGAAACTGATGGGCTTTGTATCAGAGTCATACAGGGGATAAGTGGATCTCACTGAATTTAGCAGTGTGATTGGGGCCTCTACTCACCACAGGATGGCACCCTGCCTGGCTGTTTTGGGGACTGGCTATGCACGGTCAATGCCCCCTCTGTGCACTCCGTCTCCTCCCTTTGCAACCTTTTTCCCTTGCTCCAGGAGCCACAGTATCCTCTTCATGACTTGGCCCTTCGGCCAGGTCACACTGTGGTTTCCCCTTCTGGGACAGATGTGCATCCAAGTCCCTGCTCACCAGCATTTACAGGCAGTCTTTCTATTCACTGCCCCAAGTGCCACTCCTTCAGTAGCTAGTAGGCGAACCTGGGCCCACTCTGTACTCCAGGTTCTGGCTTAGGGACCCTCTAAACATCCTCCATTGCTTCCTGCATCTTGCTGCCTTTCCATGAGGCCCTTTCTGCTCTGAAATTCAGGGCTTTATATAAGCCCCTTCTCTTCCTTCGCAGGTGTTCTTCCTCCCAGTTAGCACCCTCATTGGCTGCTTATTTGGCTGATTTGGCCCATCTGGCCTAATTCAGCCTTTTCAGAGTCAGTGTGGGGAGGCCTACACCCATCAGAAACAGTAAAGCCAATATCTATTCTAAAATTTACATAGAAAGGAAAGGATGTGAATAATCTCTGTAGTATACAGAAGTCAAATAGCCTTCTTTTCATTAAATGGTGTATATCACAGCTCTTCTTTTACCATGCATTTTTGCCTCAAACCAATGGACACCATTCAAGCAATTTCCCACTGTATATTTTCAAAAATCAATGTCTTCTTCATTCCTGTGGATGTCCCAGTTGCTTGAGAAGATATAAAAACCCTCCGGACCCTTCAGCCATTTCTGGAATCAAAGAGGAAAAACAAGGCATATTAAAGTTCTGAAAAGTTTGGATGGGGTTTTGTTATTTTCTGAACAGGAACACAACCAGAAGTGTCACACTAGTATAAACATGCTGTCCCTGGAGAAGAAGTGCCATTCTACAGATCCAAGACGTGTGGATTGCTTGAAAAAGCATCCAAACATTGGTATGCTTCTCTGAACCCCATCCATCTTCAGATTCCACAGTGGTTTGTCTAGTAGTATCTAATGCCTTAGAGGTCTGCAGCAGCACAGATCAAGATACAAGACCTGGCATCTCTTGTAAAAGTGACTCTGTACTGTCTAGCAGGGAAAAGGGAAAACTGGTGCGGCTTGGTTTATTGTTAATTTCATGCACACCAAAATAAACATTTTTTCATGATTTAGCTAATTTAGTCAAAAATCACCACAACGGAACAATTTAGTTATTCTAAATACATCACATTATCACCCATTAATGATAGTATACTGAATGTACTACAGTACAAGTAGTGTTGTACTTCTACAGTGCTGGGCATCTAAGATTTTCAGACCTGGCTAGTGATTTTGGATGCCTAACTTCAAACACTTCTAAGTAGCCTGATTTTCAGGCAGCGGGAAGCTCAGCATGTAATGAAAATCAAGGCCCTTTAAGGTGTCTCAGGTTGGGTACCCAAAACTCAAGGCATCCAATAATCCCTCATGACTTTGAAAATGTTACGGTTGTTCTCATTGACCTCAGTGGGAGCGCTGTTGAACGCTCAGCACTTTTGAAAAATCAGAACATCGATTTCAATACTTTAATATGGATTAGAAACATCACATTAGGTTCCTGCTTTTAAAAATCTTGGTTTAAACTTCATACCCAAATTCACACAAGAAATCAATGGCAGCTTTAGGAATAGCTCCCCTGATCTTAAACCTCCTTGGTTATTTAAACACAAGACTATCTTTCCTCTTATGAGAAATCTTTTCAACAAATTTGCTTGGACTTTCTTATCCTACATATAATAATCACAGAATACTTCAGAGCTTTGAGATAATCTTGAGTAAACTAACACACGCATAGAAAATAGGATACATGCATGAATTTGTTACCAATGCTATCCAGAGTACAAATAAGAGAATTTGCACTAATATCAAAACAAATGGTAGAAGGAACTGACCTGGCCTAAAAAAAAGTGCTGTACAGAACCCAAAGCATATGTGCTAGTCAGAACCCCTTGAATATTTGGCAAGCTTCGATAAAGATGTTTGTATAATTTGTAGCAGACAGTATGAAGTGCACATATATTGAGTCTAACTTTTTGTTTTGGCTTGCTTATTTGTTTTCCCTGAATAATTCCATTTTCTTTTCTCTGGAGATTCTGAGGTTTAGATGCCAGTTGAAAACAGATCCTAGTTTTGCCAATTATTAGAAAACAAGTAGGAAATATATTTTACCATTAGATAAAAGCATATGGTCAGAATTAAACAAGGAAAACAGTCCCCCGCACGCCAATGTTAGACTCAAGTAGTGTTACTCTCAAGACTAATTTCTACAGTATTTACATTCAGTCTCCCAGCAGGCAGGCATTAAATTGATGCAGTGCCAGTTTAAATGAGACTTTGCCCCATTTTGAATTGTCTATCAAATATAAATCTGTTAAAGCTCTTCCAGATACAGAAGTCATCTTTTTGGAGGTGGCAAAAATGGAATTGGGATATTATAGGTTAAGGGAGGTAGGGGAGATTAAATTCACTCTAAGAAGTTAGGAGTGGGGCTGCTGTCAAGGCTACCTGCACAATGGCTTCTGCTTTATCTTATGAGTGCTGGAGCCACTGGATCCATGTGGACATGGCTCCGCAGCCCCTACTTGGCCTGTCCCCAAACTAGCCTTTTGCACCGGCTCTGCACAGGCTAATACGGAGACCTATTCCACAACACACCAGGGGTTTCCAGGAACTGCTGCAGGCTTGTTCCACTGGCTGATCCCTTGCACAGCCACTGTATAGGGCACATGTGGTGTGTGGAGGCATTTACTCTGTATCCCTTTACAGAACAAGTCAAAGACAGTCTCTGATTCAAGGTATGTGCAATCTAAGGGCCAGATCCTGCAGCTAGACTTGTGGAAGGGCATCAGGATGGTACAAAAGGTACCAGAGCAGATGAAATTGCAGGATCAGATTTAGAGATGATACAATGGGTAGGAGGTACAAACAGCATGGAGGAGAGATGAGAACACGTGAGTTTTCCACTGACCTGATTACACAGTTCCTGCATATCATTGTGCATACATCTGTCTGATCCCTTCTCCGAAATAAATTCAATGTTAAGGCAGCTTGACTTTTCCGTGTTCTTTAACTATGAATTCTGGGCTCTTTCCTTTTCCCATTGATGCCAAGAAATAAAAACTCTGGCTCCTTGATTTTAACTTGAAACTGACAAAACAGCTGCCAGAGCATTAGGTTCATGAGACCCCATCTGCATCTTCACAGAGGGCAACTTTGTTATTCACATTACAGCAGGTCCTGGGATAAGAGCACAGCCATCGCATTTTTGTTCTTCGGCCTGGACAAGAAGCAAGCTGGAAAAGCTGCCATTTTCTTTCCCCTGAAATCAGATGTCCTGGCTCTAAAGTCTTGCAGACTTTGTCACAGTGTGGACCACATTCTAATGGAGAGATTGCATGGCGGACGCTTCCTCTCTGATTGGAATTTGAACCCACTAAACCCTCTTCCTACTGAGACTGGCACAACATTCCAGTGGCAAATAAAGCAATTGTTAGTACAGAAAATTAATATTAAAGTTCTTTTAGTTTCTTTTAGTGTGACTGTGGTGAAGGAGGAGAGTCAGCACTATGTAAGTAGCTATCTTTCCTTAGACCACCAGCAAGTACCCATAGACTGATGTGAAGACCACAAACTCCCAAACCTGAGCTCTTCTATTCTAAACGGGGGTGGGGGGTGGGCCTGAGCTATGGGAAAGTTTCAAAGGAGAATTGTTCATCATAGTGCACTCTCAATCAGGCAGAACAGAACAGTGACTCGCACTTGGGTCCACATTCCAGGCCAGTGCCCAAACCACCATGCTGTAAAGTGAGAGAGGACCAGCCTCTGTCTCAAAAATTACATACTTCAGTGAAATGTTATTTTGTTGAAAATGATCTGACCAGCTCTAAATTTCTCTCTGTTGCTGCATCCAAAGTTACAAAATTTCTTCCTTGAAGAATTTGCCTCTACACTGGGGCATCTGTAAAATTCATCAGGAATTATTAGAAATGATTGTTAATAAAATAATAATAATAAGCAAATGTTGTTACAGCCATATGGTACATTCTAGCCTTCAACGAGACATTTCAAATTATATAGAAATGATGGCGTGAGTCAGGACTAAGTATTGGTTTAAGTCTACCTTACATGTCTTTTTGGAGGGGAAGAGCTTTTTCAGGTTCTTCATATTAATTTACTAATGATATTTTTTACTTAATGGAGCTGTTCATCCAAATGTAGTTACATCATTTACAAAGATGGGAAAATATTATCCCTATTTTACAGATGGAGAAATGTAGACTTTTGCGTGCAAGCCACTGGCAGAGTCAAGATTAGAATCTAGGTCCTTTAACTCCTAGTCCCACACTATAAAAAAAACTAGCTTTTTCTTATGACAAAGTTGAATTAACCATCTTTGTTCATAAGAAAAATCTGTGCAAATTCTTGCTTGAATTGCAGTCCAATCATAAAGATCCATATTTTATACGATGACATGTTCATATTTATTTTATTAAAATTAAAAACAAAACTTTTGCTTTCTTCCCACTAAATTTGAAACTTTTAAGGCAGCTAAGCTATCAAGCAAGTGGCCTTCTAGCAATCCAAGACAACAGAAAGGAAGCATTAATTATACAGTACTCTATATAAAAACCAATTTGCACAAGTTCCCTGAAGACAATTTTAAGAGTAATCTGTCACTGTCTCTTATTGAAAGTTTTCTATTAGATATAGAACATCTTTTCTGGGATCTCCTCCTCGGATATAGAAAACTGTTGTAAGTGAATTTACATTAATCATGGGACATCTCCATCAGAGACATCACTTCATATAATACCAGAGGCTGTGTATGAATGTCAGAATACAACAGCACTTCCCTGTTCTCTCAAAACACATCAGACAACTGAAATCAATGGAACACCTGTCTCTACCCTGGAGCTATTCACACTGATAAAATAATACTCTTGAAGACTTTCAGACTTTAGATACATGGGTCCATATCTGAGGTCAATATCAAGCCCTCATACAAGTGATATCGGTAGAGAAGCATAGGTTTATGTGGGCGGGGCTGGCCCTAAGCCAAATGGCATCCCAGGTGAGTAGCATCTTTGGCGTCTCTCCCCTCCGCTCCATATGTTAAGCTTTTGAATATCTGTTTTTTTAATTGAAGTTGTAGCCCATTTCATGGCTTCGATGCACGATTTGCAGGAATGATTTATCCTTGCCATGTAAGATGACATGCCTAGGGTTTGTAAATATGTATTTATTCATGCCAAATATAGGCAAATAAAGTAAAATTGTTTCCTCTAAGCTTATAGTCACTTTTTAGTTTTAAGAATAACTGAAATGATTCTACAACATTCTAGGAGGTTTGAGGAAAATATTGTTCTCAGAAAGTCTGGAAGCTTCCATGAGATTCTACAAAGGTTCAGAACATTCCAGAAGGTTAGCAAAAAATGAATGCACATATGGAATACTTGACACATTTTACTTGAAACGTTCTACCTTCCCTTTTGTCATTAACAACAAAAACTGCACTCCGAGCCTGGTGCCCTTCAGGCCAGGAACCACAGGTGCTCAGCTCAGTCACCTGCCCGTACATCTGGCCCTATATGAAGGTATTTTCTTTTAAAACATGATAAAACTGGCCTTCTGTGCAGTATTTTGTGACTAGGAGACACTATCTGAATACCATAACTGGATATACTAAAATGGCCCATCATGAAAGAGGATTTATTGAAATGGTTATTGGAAAATTGCCATCTATTTTATCAGGACTCCAACAGTAAAGCATAAAATACTCTATAACCTATTATTTCCTTCCCTCTCCCCTTCCTCATCCCCAACAGAGGAAGAAACAAGAATGACTCAGGCTTTGACAATGGCCTCTCATACCTATCCAGTTAACAACAGGATTTACAGCCTGGGCTTTCCAGGTCATGACGGGATATCACACTTATTCTCCTTTGCATATAGTTGCACTTTTTCTTAACATTTTGGTTATTTAATACTTTGGTAAAATTAAAAGCTGCAGCTTACTGAAACTAAATAGGCCTAAATAGCTTTTGTAAGCAAGTGAACTCCTCATTATTCCTGCTGGTAGGCAGGGCTAGTAAGGCAGCAGAAGACAAACAAAGGGGAAAAAGTAATTCGGGATAGAAGAGGTGGAGCTATGGTTAGAAAGGAGGAGGAAGGTCTCCTTAGCAAAGAAAAGGGAAGAGACGGCATGACAGAGGAAACCAGAAAGAGCAGAGAGATGACATTAAAACCATCAATTAATTAAAAGGTGGGAAGAGGATTTCAAAGCTTAATATGAACAATTATTTTATTTTAAATTTAATTGGAAACAGGCTTTTAAATTTATTTTAACATTGCTATTTTGTGTAGGAATCCCAAACGTAACTGATGCTTAAACTCCCTTGATTTTTGGTTGTCACCTTGCTAACTGGAGTGATGGAGATTTAAAAAAAAAAAAGAGAGAGAGAGAGTAATTGTTCTGGTCTAACTGCAAAACGCTTCATCACAAGAGGAAAAAACTAACCCCTCCCCCCCAGGGGAAAAAAAGAAGCAACTAATCAATTGTATTAGTTCATATTCTATGAGTTTGTTATTGGTGTCATAATTAAAGATGGATGAAAATTAGATCACCAAAAAGAACATAATTAATTTTGGGAAATGTTCAGATCCTGATCCAGATCCAAGCTTGGTTCTACTGCGTTAATTGGAATATCAAATTCAAATATCTGAAAAGTGTTCAGAAGTTGGATTAACTTTGTAAGGGAAATATCAGTATGTAAGTTTAGCTGGAATTCCTAAGATGTTTCTGAGCATGTACAGATACAGCCATATATTCAAAAGGCCTTGGAACCAGATTTTCAAGTGCTCTGCATCCACAACTGGGTCCACATTTTCAAATGAGTTTAAACACCCAGGAGCTTTCACTGTGGCACTTGTGACTGGATATCCTAAATAACTCAGCACTCAGTGCACTGTTTTGAAAATACAGTGCTTAAATGGCAGCTATGTTCTTTTGAAAAATCTAGCCGATAATCCCTTGTGCCCCCTTTCCCTATCTGTAAAATGGAGACACTACTCCCATCTCTCTTTCTCCCATCTACTTAGTTCGTAAGATCTTCAAGGTGGAGACTTTCTCTTACCATACTTTCTGTAGAATGCCTAACACAATGGTTTTTAGATCTCAGCTGCAGACTCTAAATGATAAATACTAATAAATAAATAAATAAATAAATACTAAGTACAGTGTAATTGGGGAATAACTTTTCATAGTAGCTTCCAGAGTGGCTGAATTGCCTCTTCATCCTCTGCCTGCAGCAGTGGGATCTAAACACCTCTGCCAAGGTCTGTTATGTTTTCAGTGCCAATTCAACTTATTTTGGGTCTTGACAAACCCAGAATGTATATCATTCTGATCCATCTGGTGGTGCTATTTAGTGTTATTTATGAAGAGGAAGGGGTGTCCCTGAAATGCTCTAAAACAATCAAGTCATTTCACATAGATCACAGGTCAGCCATTGACTGATAACAGGTTTCAGACTCTGCCAATCTAGATCAGATTCAAAACTGGTGGCCTTAAGTGAAAGGCTCTAGAGAATTATCATCTCTGAAGCATCCAGTTCCAAACTGAAAACTAGCTTTTATTTTGACTTTGAACAATACTGTTAGTTTCATCCTAGTGTTTTTAGCGTTTAACAACAAGTTAAGAATCTCCAGATTCTTCATTTCTGACAAATATTTTTGCTCAAGTTCTGTGAAGCGACATGATTTGAATTATGTTTCCTTTTTATCATTGAAAAAAATACCAATCAGATGAACAGGCCAACGGTAAAGTAAATATTTCTATACCTTGATCTCCCTTTTCCCCTTTAGGGCCATCTTTCCCATCTCTTCCTGGTAATCCATTCCGAGCAGGTCCGCATACAACTAGCGTACATGCATTCTCATCCCATTGTTGGGAAAGCAGAGCAGGATTTGAGTTGGAAGTTGTCACCAAAGAGAACACCAAGACAACAGGGTTGAATGTTGGAAGTAGCAGCATTGTTTGATTCTTAACCTGTGAAAAAATCATTAAAAGAATTATCCTAAAAGCATTTGGACTCCAAGTAAGTTCTTTATGTTGCAATGCTACACATTGGCTATATAAAGGAATGAGAAATGTCTACTTTCTAAAACATTTGCCCTGGTTTGTTATAATTTTTTAAGTCAGAGCTTCAGTGCTCATGAAAACACTTCTTAGCTGTTCTTTACTCAGCTCTTAATGAAGTACCCCTAATTTTAGCAACATGTCCTGCTCTAAAAACCCCACAACTTGAAACAAAAAAGCAGTACATTTCAGTTAAGTCCCATCAGGCCACCTGTGGGCCAGGTATTTGGAACAAATATAATGATTAAGGTTTTAGTAGACAACTGCTTTTAAGTAAGTGAATTGGGGTTCATTTTTTTCAGCCTTGCAGGAGTGCCCTGGGATGGAGTGGAATTGAATACCAGAGCTGGGCCACAATTGCAATACTTGCACTTGGGAATGTTGCTGCATGCTTTAATTTCAAAGATAACGTGGGGAGTAGACTCTGCGACTTACCTGGTAATGATGTGTAAACTTTGTAAGCTTATACTTCTTAAATATGCCTAAGAAGTTAGGCAATGACTGTTTTGTTGTACTCTGAGCAAACTAGGAGCATGACTGATATTTTTGAAATTAAAATATGTAACAAACTATAACACAACGTAATCTTAAACCTCGTCTATTGCAGAAAAAAAGATCGTTCTACCTTTTAACACATGTAAATAAAAAATTTAAAGGAAATTTGTATCATAACCTTCTTAGAAACTATGCACAACCTTAGAATTCAAGAGCAGAGTTAAAAGAGAGAGCAAAGATACCATCCGATCGCTTACCCTGCAGGTCCTGATTTTCTAGAAAAAGTATTCACAGAAGTAATTTACTATGAGTTTGACCCTTATTTATATACCACGGATTAAATAACATGAGCTCTGTTTTTTCAACTAAGCTAGTTTACACTAAATAGGAGGGATAGTTTGTTTAAAAATAATTTCACTTTGGAGTAAATGGCTTTTAGGTGTTGAAACCATGATCATAAGGATAGAGCACAGAGAATGACATTTTTGCTGTTTGCAAAACAACAAAGGAGGAACTGAAGCAACTGAATCTCCGATTGATCTAGAACATTTGAGAAACTTGAAAACATTGTCCATGTTGTATACAGCGGAAATTTAAGCTTATGCAAACTGCATGTGAATGTCTGATAACCCTGGATTTCACTCACCCTCTCAATAAACCAACTATAAAAATTCACCTAGAATGGAGATGGTTTTGAAGAATTTCTTCTACACAATGGGCTCAAAGAGATTTGTTTGTGCTACCTAAACAAGAAGTCTGTGCATCTTGAAAGCTCATTAAAGGTGGTCCAATAGAAAATATTACCTCAAACACTTTGTGTATCAGAAATCCTGGGACTAACACAGCCACAACATCACTGCTAACAATTTTCACTACTTGGCCCGTAAAGTAGGCCTTCTCTTGCGATCTCTTTCTGCATCGAACACACATGTACCTGGTAAAGAATTTCCCATTTTCTTTTTATCACTCCATGTTTCCCTTATTCCTATGGATGTACAAAGACCATAAAGAGATCATCATTAGAGAGCCTCTTTGATAGTACTAACAATACAGGCAGAATTTCCATTCTGCATAGCCAGTGGTTTAGATTGCTTGGGTAATCATCTAAACCTTTTCATGCCTCTCCAAACCAAAGCTAAACTCTGACCACTTAGGTCATGTCTACATAAGGAAAAAAGGTACCTTAACATGTCTTTGCTAGCTCACTAAAATTCTAATGAAGATAAGGCTATCTTAGCTATAGCACATTAACTGGTTGAAATGAACCCGGAACTCCCCACTAGGGTTTGTCTGGGCCAGCTAACCCATGTTAACTGCCTTGTTTACAGTAGGATTTTAATGTGTTTTAAATTACACTTTTTTGTGGTGAAGACAAGGCAAGCTTTGCCTATACTATCTAATACATTATGAACAGTCAATAACACAGAGGAAAAAAGGAATAAGGCAAGAGTTCCATTGCAAAAGACCAACAGTCTTAATCACTCGAAAGGCCCATCCACCATGAGAAATTATTGAAATGCTAGTATGCTGAAGTAAGATTTATCCAGTTCACTTTATGAGAAGTGTTCTTGAAACTTGGTAGAATGCTTTTTGCAAAGATACTGAAGAAAACATGTTTAGCGTTTCAGCCTGGTTCATATGACCTCATTGCTGACCATAGTTGTCTGCATGGGGTCAATTTCCTAGTATACATAGGTCTAAGACAAGTCCAGAGTTCTAATAAATACAGCTTCACGCTATTCTTTCTGGCATTTTTGTCCAGCTGCTGTTCTAGTTGAATAGATTATTTTAAATCATAAATAAATTTTTTAAAAAAATGTCAGGAGGATGATTTATAAGGCTAAATAAGAATAGACAAGTTCTCAAGGAATTAATTTCCATATAAAGGAGATTTAAAAAAAAAAAAAACATTCCCCAGCAGTGTTGTATCACAAATACCACCTGTTGTCAATTGGCATATATGTGTGCTCTCTTCATATGTTGTCCCAGCCCTGCACAGATAGTTGGTTCAGCTGATCTTGACAGTACTACCCAGAAAGACCACAGGCTTGGCCAGGTTTATTGTCCATGAAGCATGGTACTAGTGCCCCATAGGATCTATGAACACATGTATGCCCATCACACTGGATCAGCTCAGTCAGCTGTGGAAGTTTCTGCTGCCCCGTGGCTGGACAATGATTTCTCTAAGATTTCTCTTTTCTACATTGATTCAAACAAGTTACATATTATACTTCTGACATGGTTAGTTTCCACCCTGCACCTTGTGCCTGTTGGTTCAAACAAAACATCTCTATTCATTATCTTGTCACCCTATCCTTATTCAAGGATGGGTTGGTGTGTCCCTCTAACATCTTCAAGAAGTGTCTTTATGCCATAACTCTATGTGGGGGTAGGCCTATGCTAATCTTCTGAATTGTGCTTGCATGAAGACCCAGTGCTTAGTACTACTTAGGAGTGCCTGTGGTTTTACAACACTTGCAATACCATTGCCTAGTTCACGTACTGGACAGTGATCCCATAAGCAAGCATCCGCTTTATGATAGGGTCAGGCTTTTGCTGGCTTTGGCTCAGCCTTTCACCAGGCCCCATGCTCCAGGTGCTCACTCTCTCTACTACACCACCACTGTACTTGGGATGTTACCATCAGAAAGTGAAGCTGCCGTGAAAATAGTGAAATAATAGTGCAACTAATAAACCCATTGCCATTGTCTAAACACAGAGGTACAAATTAGAGAAAAGTAAATTAGACTTTAATTAGGAATCCAGTTTATTTAATCCAATATAATTATTAACAGCAGGAACAGGTCAGATTCTCATCTGATGTAAATCATTGGAGTCACATCAATGTATGGCAGCTGAAGTTGTGGCCTATGAGATTCATTGACCATGTCCTTCTAGTGAAAAAAAGAAAATCATGCCAACTTCCTGCCTCCAAGCATTTTTCTCTGTGGGCAGATACCAGTTCAAGCAGGTTTTCTGTTTTTTGTTTTTTTGTTTTGTTTAAACTACCATTAGCTCTCTGTTCAGTCAGGCAAAGCTGCCGAGTCTCACAAATATGAGGGAAGCTTCTCATCTGGGATTAATTTGATGACAGCTCTCCTCTTGTGATGAAGGACTTTGAAGTGTAGAAGTGCTGACACCACCCACATGCCCTCTCCTGACCTGAGGTCACTCTACAGGCAGCCTGCCTCACTTTCCCCTTCAACAGGCTTCTTAAATAAGTCCTGCACATGCAGTCCAAAGGTAATTAAAGCACTCCCTTTCAGGGTGCAATTTATTTAGTCCTGACACACATGGGCCCTCCAGGCCCCAACCCCAGTTCAGTGTCTCTTCTCGTCGGTGGGGAGCCTCAAGCCCTCCTTCCCAAAGCTGGGTCACAGTTCACGATTTTCCTGCAAGAGAATCTCGCTCCCTACAATACCTGCCTCAGGCCAGCTATAGCTCCTCAGGATCCTGCTTTCTGAGATTCCCTCCCACCGCCTCGCCGCTCTTTTTCTAGGGAAATCACTTGATCTTTGCTCATGTGTGTCTGTTTAATAACTAGGGTTGGTTGGCCTGACCTCCGGTCCCCAATGGACTAAACCACCCTGTTGCACCCACTCTCAAAAAGGCTTTCAGGCCTGACATACTCTGAGCAATGGATCTGTTGCTGACGCCCTTTGTCAGCAATGGTTTTCTCTGCATTGGTGCTGAAAACAGTTTTGAGCAGTGTTACAAAGCCATTCTTGAACAGAACTTCAGGTCAGTTTCTACAGGGAAACCATCTTACAATATTATCTAAATTTGCAAAGATTAAATTGTTTCTTGATTTATGTGAAGCGAGTTTAATTGACATGCCTCCTCCCCGCCCCCATTCATAATGATGCCTTTCTCTACAATCCAGCTCTAAAGTCAAGTTAAAAAACTCTTTTCTGCAGGTATTTAGGAAAAACATATCCTATAGTAAACTGAACAAATCTTATGGAATTAAGGTAAACTTTACCAAATTAAATTGAACCTTATTGAATTAGGTTTAACATCTTTGGGGTTCATTGTATAAAAATGCAATTATCTATGTTATTGTGGCATAACTTATATCTCTAGCAATTACTCTGTTAGCAGTCTATGAAGAGAAAGCAAGCAGGTTTGTTGAGGCAGTCTGTCTTTGAGTGAAGGCAGGAAACTGTACAGCCTGGAAATATCCGGTTAGAAGGGAGAGCTACATGCGTCTCCACCCAGAGAGGCAATGGTTTGGAAGCTGAACCACTGATGGGAGATACAAGTTCTGATGCCCTGAACTGAGATAACAACCACCAAGGAAATCACCATTTGAATTCTCTTTTGGTAATGAGTCATCGAATGTGATGGCTGATGTTTCATCCCCAAACCTCTAATTTCGGTAAGGGACGTTTTAGAAGTAGGTACACAAGAAATTTACTTTTAGGTGCCTGGAAAATCATTACCGTTCACAAAGCCTGAGTTCAGTGCCTGGGATCCCTATACAATCAATGGGGAGAGAGATGTGCCTCAGAAAGGGCTTCACAAAAAGCCAGCAGGCAAAGCAATAACTCTACCAATCTAGCCAATGGGAGATACCAAGCCAAAGAACGTGTGCTCAACCCCACCCTTCTCTTGGAGATAGGTGCCTAGATCCAGTCTGCAGAGAGGCACCTACCTTTGTTTGGGTTTTCCCACTGTACACCTCTCTCGGCATTAGATGCCTATGCCTTTTTAGTAAGAAGCTGGTGCCGAAAGACTTCCAAGCGTTAAGCCCAGTGGTTAGGGTACACATCTGCGATGTGGGAAAAGATTTAAACTAGGACCTGCTACCTTTCAGGCACATGCTCTAACTAGTGAGCGATGCGATATTCTGGTATAGGGCTCCCTCAGTCTCACCCGTTGAAGCTGTTCCACTGTGGATAAAGAATTTTTAAGAAGTCACTGGAGCAGGGGGCTGGACCCTGGGTTTTTCACATCATGGTGAGATCTCTACCCACCAGGCTATGGCGTCATTCATGCTCTCTCTTTAATTCTTTAATTGTTTAGCCACAGTGGAACAGCTTCAAAAAGAGAGAGACAGAGAGAGCTTCCCCTCCGCCATCAGAGTATCCCCTGGCCCAGGGGTTAAGGCACTCTCCTGAGAGGTGGCAGATGCCACTTCAAATCCCTTCTCCCCCTCAGGTGGAAGGGGGACATGAACTCCTGATCTCCCAGAGCACAGGTAAGTATTCTAACCAGTGGGCTAAAAGTTATGAGTACGGCCTTACCCAATTCATGGTCCATTTAGGTCATTTCATGGTCATAGCATTTTTAAAAACTTGAATTTCACGGGTTTTGATATTTAAAATCTTAAATTTACAGTATTGTAATGAAGTACGAATATGTATTTAAAAACTGCAAAATAGGAACATTTAAAGCCCTTATGTTTCAAATACCATATTCAACCGAATATGAATGTGGAGCATCCTGCGACTGTGTCTTTCTTCAGTCCTTGGCTCTGCACTGAAATCACCTATCCGTTTGTAGACACAGCTCTCTCTGCAGCCATGGAGTTCGCTGGAATTGTCAGAGAGAGCTAGCATTGCAAGGTGGGAGATTTTGCCTTCCACTGAGTTCCAAAACTGTAGCCCAAGCAAAGTATATTTTTGTAAGCCAAAATGTCCAGCCTACAATTCTTGTCAAAGCCAGGAATGGCACTAAGTGAGGCTAAATCCACCATCAACAGGTGCATTTGTGCAGGGTCAAAAACACACATGTCCTTTAGGAACCCTGCTGCAGTTTGTTGAAACTTTTGAGCCATTTTTTTTCTGTATCGCTTGACTCTTCCCGATAGCAGTAAAACACCTGCTGAGCTCTGGCATTTAACTCAGCATTGTCAGGGTGACTTTCATTTGACTGCACTTCAGCCCAGAACAGTACATCCATTACTTTGGTGTAAGCTTGGTGGATTGTGACGCGTTGAGATTTGAACTAAGTGATTAAGTGCATCAGCCCGGTGGCATTCTTGGCAACGAACTGAACTTCCTCATTCAGCAGAGCATCATTTAGAAGGGTTGAAAGGTCTATTAAAACATACACTTTCGGTGTCAGTATCAGCTGTGCTGTGCTGAGATGAGCTCGAAGCAGTACTTCAGGTGAGCTGCATGATATCACACAGCCCAAAACAAGGAGTAATTACTAGCTCAGGAGGAAGTGCAATTTTTGTTCCCTGATTTCAATCATTTCAGTTGTGTTTGCTTACTGATGAGAGAAATTATATGTGCATTATGTGTAATATGGGCACCATTTGGCATTAGACCTTGGAGAACAGATTCGAAAGATTTTGTCATGTAAGTTGCATCATCCCTTATGAAAGCAGGTACTTTGTCAAAGTCTGCATTGGATTTTGAAATGGTTTTAATGATCGCTTGAGAAACCACAGTGAAGTTAATAGCATCCAAGTAAACGCAGCCAGCGAGCACTGTGGTTAGCTTTCCTATCTGTACATCTTCGGCCTTGTCAGAAAGAAAATCAAACAGAACATGTAGTACAGAGTTGTCTTGCTCATCAGTGGACTAATCAGAAATAATTGCAAAAGACTTATATGAGTTAGAAACTTCATCTCCTCAAAATGTGGAGCAAAAAACCTTTGGAAGATAGTCCTGTCATAGCTTATTCACCCTTAGTAAGCAACCAGCCTTTTGTACGTTCTGTTTAATGAATTCACTCAGGTTTGGGTGATCAGGTTTTTCCAATGATATATTAGTACCTCAGATGTCAACCTTATAGCCTGACTGGTTAAGCAACTGCTGTTTTCTCAGTGTTAACTTTTAATGCTCCAGTGTGGACTTTGACAGTTCATATTTTCTATGGGAGCCCATTAAATCTGCTTAGAATGTCAAGTAAATGAATTAGAGCTTGGCTATATTAGCTAAAGTGATTAGTACTTGCAAACATATCCACAAGTTCCACTGTAGCTAAATGACAAGTCTCAGAGCTCTCTGTCATCTTCTTAAAAAAGATTCCATTGTTTTTCGGGTTTTTTTTTAAAACCTTTTTGTTTCCATCTTTCTGCTTCGATGGCTTTCCGAACCAAACTGGAGCTGAACTACTGCCCACCATGTGTGATCCAATGAAACACTGGAGTTTGTACAAAACAGTTTGCCACCATTGGCATGTAGAGTTCAGCTTCCAAATTTTTTCACACGATCCACTGCAGTAATGAGTGCAGAAGTGTTTTATTTACTTTGGATGCTCATTTTAAAATAATTTCACTTGTCTTATGGCTGGCTACTAATTGGGATCACTGCAATACAAAACTGCTCTGGATGCCCATATCTACCAATCAGTGAGCAGAGTCAGGAGTGTTATTGCTGCTGTAAAGTGTTAATAAATCCTGTCAAGTTCACGACCTGTAGCAAGTCCTGGAAAAGTTAGACCTTCACTGAGTGCACCTCCGAGTGGTTGCCTTCAGTCAGAGCCTATATAACTGCTTGCAGATTGGCTGACCCCTTAGGACTCACAGGTAATTACCTCAGATGATTTATCAGCTCAGAACACTCCTTGCTCCCTGACAGCACACCAGAATCCAAAATATTAACACGAGGAGTTCATAAGGAAGGGGGGTAAACCATAAATAAGATGTAAGAAGAATAAGACTGCTGGCTTCCAGTCTCATGCCTACCACGCAGTGTCTGGTGGTGGAGAGGCAGGAGAGGGAAGGGTTGTTTGCTAGGTAATGGGTTCTAGTAGGAAAAGCGGGTACTTCTTCTCAAGCGCCAGAATGCTCCTCTGCTCTCTTTCCTTATCCCCACCAAATCTGTCCACTGTACACACACCCTGCTCTTCCTCTGCATCAAGCAACACACACTCGGATTTTTTTTCCACTTGAATTTTAAAGTCACCTAAGTTTATCAGCAGTGCTCATCATTTGTATTGTGGGAACTCCTGGGAGCCCCAGTCAAGGGCCAGAAACCCACTGCAATAGGCATGTAGAAATGCCAGACCAAGTTAGGCTCTCCCTCTCCATCTAACATGAGCTCATGAATAATACTGATCCCAACTGCGGCACAGAAAATTCCGTACCTGGGTGGCTAGTGCCTTGTGAGAAGGAGAGTTATGTTAAATGAACAGATGCTCTCTATCTGCTTTTAGAAATTCTAATGCATCAACAAATCCTACCAGAAATCTCTTACAGAAAGAAATATGGAGATGATGTTTGATATTCCCTGATTTGAGAGATCCCAAGTACAGTTTTTAACACATAGGCTAAAATGTTCTAAAGGAATTCAATTCTCTTGTTAGACACAGTGTTTTGGCTGACCAATGTTCACAGACTACGTTCTATACAAAGTATCACTTTACAAACACCGGAAATGCAATGACTGCAGGAAAATGTGACAGCCTTTGCTTGCTGAGCAAGAACGCTCATGTGTTGCTTTGGTCATTCTGAGCATGACTGATTGAAAGAGAGAATGTCAGCCAGGACGCTAGGACTGTGTCTTACTCATTTGGGGCTCACTTGTTCCTTTAAATCACTCTTTTATACTGGGGACTGTGCACAATTCCTTCCAGAAAGTTCTATAGCACACGGGAAGAGAATACATATTGCTTCTGCCCTTCGGCAAATGCAGCCTACTAGCCACTGTCTATCAGTTCCACCTCACCCCCAATGGAGCAAAGTCTGAGCCGCATAGGGAGAGTACACAAAGAGTAAATCCTGTCCCCATTTAAGTCACTGGAGATTTGCCTTTGGACCAGTATCTGGTTCCAATTATGGTATAATTAGACCTGTGTTATGAATCTGAATTTCTGTTCCATGGGAAATCCTACACAGAAAACAAAAATGTGTTCTGTTTCAGAACAAAATGCAGAATTTTCTAAATTTCCCACAGCAAGGAAAAGAATAATTTAAAAAATGTTTTGGATATCATCAAAACCTTTCATAAGAAAAAATCTGAAATGAAACTGAGCCTGGGAGCCCAAGCTCCAGAGCAGGGAAACCTTGGGAACCACAGCTGAGCTGGGAGCCTTGGAGATTGGAAGTCTGATAGCCTTCATGTTCCCAGCTTGCTGGTAGGCAACCTGGAAGTCCTGAGAGTCCCTTCTCAAGCATTTTCTGATGAAAACCTCTTTCATCAGAAAATTTCCACCAGCTCTGTTCAACTCTTGTTTTCTTTTTGCCTTTTAACGATCTTAAGCTTGCGTTGGAAGTTGCTGGGATCCTCATTATAGTTGTTTTTTCATAAGTGTTTTTCCATAAGCCAAACAAAGCACTTTTTAAAAATAGCTTGCAGAGATACAGCCAGCAGTACAGTTTATAAGGCACAGTATATGCAGGGCATAATTTCTGCCTCATTCTAAGAAAATGTCCCCCAGTGTATGTTGAAGTAGAAACCATAAGCTACTGCCAACAATTACAGAGCTATTTCATGTAAAATGAAGAAGCAGTTTCCATTCCAAGCATATTGAAAGATTTAATCAAGTAAGTTTGCCAAGAACATGAAAACTTTCCCAAAACTGTCAGTAACTGAGGGCTGAATCTATGCAAAGAGCAGAGCAAACTCCATACAGTGAGGAATTTTGCTCCTGAGAGAGATGAAAATCTCATTTTTAAATTATTAAAAATAATGTTCTTTTAGGCATAAAACGGAATTGGAAAATATTCCATTTGCTGAGAATAAGACTATTACTGCAGATCAGAGGCAAAGTACAGTATAAAGCAATTAACTTTCACTGGCAAGGTTTGTCTGTGAGGAGTTGTTCGTGTGGGTGCAGTGGCATCCAAAACAATATTTTCACACTAGGGATCTCTCAGTCAGAAGTGAAAGTGAGTTCATGAAGGTTTAAAAAATAGAAATCAAAGCATATAAATGGATATTTCATTGAGTCACCATAGGCTAGGTTTTGACAAAGATGCATTATCCTGGCATATCACAAGACATACCCTTTGTAAGCAAATGTTCACACCGAAAATCTGGGGCCCAGTTCTCCTATCAGAAACTATGAGGTTTTGTCATTGATTTAAATGGGTGGTGATAACTTAGCCACATAATGAAGTGTGAGCACTTACAATAAATTGCATTTGTCATACATCTGTGACTGCCTCACCTGTAGTCTACCCAACAATCCATCTACACTAGGACAGCTAGTGAATCATCATAGCTAGTTCTCTGAAAACACCTGCTCAGTGTGCAGCGGTAGTGAAATCACGAATGGCATCTTGAAAGTGTTATTTACTTCTTCACGTAACACAAGAACCAGGAGTCACCCAATAAAATAAATAGGCAGCAGATTTAAAACAAATGTAAGGAAGTACTTCTTATGTACTTATGTATGGGTGAAAGGGGATGAATCACTTAATGATTACCTGTTCTGTTCATTCCTCTGGCATTAGCCACCAACAGAAGACAGAATACCGGGCTGGATGGACCATTGCTGACCCATTATGGCCATTCTTATTTCTTCACACAACACACAGCCAACCTGTACAACTCATTGCTCAGGGATATTGGGAAGGCCAGAAGTATAACTGGGTTAAACAAAGAATTAGGTAAATTCATGGACGCTAGGTCCATCAATAGCTATAAGCTTAGATGGGCAAGAATGCAACCCTATAATTTGCATAAACCTCTGACTGCCAGAACCTGGGACTAGACAAAAGGGGATAGCTCACTAGATAGTTTTCCTGTTCTGTTCATTCCCTCTGAAGCACCTGGCACCAGCCACTGTTGGAAGACAGGATTCTGGGCTACACAGAGCACTGGTCTGACCTGATATGGCTGTTCCTATGACTATTTCAATAGATTCCAAGCCCTGATCTTTAAACAGCTTAATTGCATCAGTCTCAAAACAACAAGCCGCAAGAAACCTGGCTAGATAAATATTCTCCTTCCCCCCCCCCCCAAAACCAAAAAAACAAAAAAAACCAAACCAAACCAAACCAAACACAATAAAGAGACAATCCCTGACTTGGCAAGTAAACAATGGAAAGAAGTTCAAAGTTAAGTTGAGAGCTCAACTTTAACTGACCCTTTTTGCTTATTTCTTAAAAAGTGGTTTCCCTTGACACTGTTACAGTGCCCACCACCTTTGTGTCAACTCATCTCCCAAAAGGACAAAATGAACAAAGACCTATACTTTTCTCCGTCCCTCCAGTTAGCAAAGGATGCACTGGAGTTAGCTGAGCAGCTAACATGAATGCTTCTGAAACATAACAAGTATCTTAAAAGGAACTCAGGGAAGTAACTTTACACTTTTAAAATAAAAAGATAAGGGATAATTTGGGCAGGAATCACTGTCTTTTATTACACCCTCAGAGAAAGTCCATCAAACTCCCGCATCCCAATCAGTCAATAGGTCAAAATGGAGATTAACAGTGAACACAGCCAGTGGCTGCTTACCCTTTCCCTTTCTTCCTCACCACTGAACAAATTATTATAAAACCACAAAGATGTTGTCAAAGACCACAAGAGCCTTAAAGGCTGATTAGTAGAATGTTCTCTTTTTTCCCCAGAGACACCTATGAGTAATCCCTGCCAAAATAATTCATTGATGTTGGCTACCTAAGCAATAACAAAGCCAGCTGTTTCTGCTCTAGGTATGTATGACACAGAGGCCCATTTGCAGTTCATTGATCTGTGCCAGCAACTCTTTTCAGGTCTAACAGACTTACTGCGCCTCACACACAGGTGCATTGATATTTCTTCAAAAGGTGACGTAACATATCATTTGAAATCTAACATACTGGTCATGAAGATCACTGTGAAATGTTTGTAACAATTCTGTAGGTGAAATTATGGATACTCTATGATATTATGTCCTGGAGACTGTAAACAGACAAAGCTTACAGGCAGATTTCATATATGTGACAGGGAAAAAATATGGTGGCAGATGCCCTGTCCAAGCAAAAGGGCTCTGGCCTGCTGCCTTTGGGTCAGCCAATGGCTAACTCTTCTGAAGTTTTGTAAGGGGAGAGTGTCACTTCTGGGATGTAATTCAGGCCAGTGAGTGATTGTATCACAGTCTGCATTGTAACCCTAGGTGCCTCACAGCTTTACTTTGCTGTTGTAGCTCCCAAGCTGGGCTGCTCACAACCAGACTCCAACTCTGCAGGTCACACACTGAGGGAGTGCTGGTCAGCCTTGGCCAAGCAGTTCTGACCTCAACAGCCTATCTACAGCCCCACCCTGGATTCCACAGCCTTGTTACAACCAGCAAGATGACTCCAACATATTCCCAGTCCTGAATTTCCCTCAAACCATGTGCTTTGTAATGTCCAGCCCTCTCCTGGAGAGTTCAGAGAAATAATATGTCTATATTAACACTATGTAAGGAATTATGGATACTCACTGATAGTATGCTTTACAGTCTGTGAACAAACACAGGGAGAAACAGGTTTTACCCAAATGGGAGGGAAGGCACCAATCTATCAATCTCTAATGAAATTAAGCAAAGTGTGACCAAAAAAAAATAAAAAAGAGGAAGCTCCATTTACATTCAAATCAGCAGGGGGGATGGGAAGACCACAGGAAGGGAAGAACTGCCTGGGTCATCCTGCATCTTGAAACAAGGTCATTGAACTTTGAGATCTATAAACAGAGACAGAAAGCTATTTGGGCAGCCATCCCTAGACAGACACAAGGAAACCGTGCTTTTTCAAGCTGAGGAAGATGGATCCTTCAACCCAAGGGGGATTGAAGTCTCTGGGTACTGAATATGGTTAAGAAACCTGCTTAGTCAAAGATCTTTCACCTGAGAAGATAAGGGAAGACAGACAGCATCTTGTGTTTCTGTGGAAGATCCTGACTAAGAGGAGGTCAGCCATGACTGGGAAAAAGAATGACAGGTGAAAGAAACCATTTTGAACAGAGCCTATACCCTCCTCTACTTTTGCTTCTTTTTAGACTCATAGGTCAGAAAGGACCAATATGATCATCTAGTCTGACCTCCTGCACAAGGCAGGCCACAAAACCCTACCCATACACATTTATAACAACCCCGAACCCATGACTGAGTTATTGAAATCCTCAAAAGTGAGATTTGAAGACCTCAAGCTGCAGGGAATCCATCAGCAAGCGACCCATGCCCCACGCTGCAGAGGAAGGCGAAAAACCTCCGGGGCCTCTGCCAATCCGCCCCGGAGGAAAATTCCTTCCCGACCCCAAATATGGCGATCAGCTAATCTTGGCATCACTTAATGTATGGCCTGTTAATACATTTGTTTTAATTTTAACAGAAACCAATTCAATACTGCATTCAAAGGGAAATGTGTGTTCACCCCACTTCTTAAGCTGTAATGCTTTTCTGTCTCTTTTCTCTGCATGGTCCAAGAGAGGGCTGAACATTTCAGAACACAAATTTTGGGGGAAATTCAGAGCTGGGATTGTGTTGAGACCAGTCTGCAAGTATTAACTATGCAAGCGGAAGCCAGGGTGGAGCTGTTGTATTGTAGGTAGGCTGTTGAAGTCAGTTGCTGATACAGGGATGTACAGTGTACAGACACCCAAGGGTTGACGTGAATGCTTGTCTGGTATTGGTTGTGAGCTACAGCCACGGGGCACTTGAGGTACCCAGTGTTACAGGGCACTTGGTCACAAAACCCCTCATTGGTCTGGACTGCACCTTCTTCACTCCTTGTACCTTACCTATGGATTTCTTTACTGAGCATGCACTGTGTGGTCAGAGGCCACATAGACACACACAGACACCCCTTTACTTTTCCTTTTCCCCCCATTCTTTGTTTGAAATGAAGAAGAGAAATCCCCTTTAGTCTACACAGCTGCTGCTGCTGAATGCTTATACAATATAATGCTTGGCTCATCCTGAGACATATATATTTCAATTATAGTACTGAACTTTATTGTCTGACTTTAAAGCCCTGACTTTATTGGATAAATAATGTGTGGGTTTATCCACTCAGAGGGTGTGTACAGATGGTCTGGTGTTTACTGGACTATGTGGTATACTTCAGTCCAATTCTAGCCTCAGGTTCCACACCCAGGACAGAATGTACCTTGCTTAGTATTTCCACGGCTTTTTATCTTCTGAGGATTTTATCACACAGAGGAGAGTTAAAGCAGAGTAAATCACACCCTTTGATCTAAATAGTCCTGCTTTTCCACAGCTGCAAGTTTAGGGAAGTCCTAATGATACTTAACCAACCATTAGCTATAATCAGTAGCCATCAGGATTCTATTTCAAGCCAAAACAGAAGAAATCAAATGAGATGCTTATGCCCCAGGTGAAATATTTTAGTACAAATTACTAAAAGCCCTGTCTGCTGCTGCTCAAACTTCTGATGAAAATAACTTCCATCTGTGCCTCATTGAATTCTGGCAACATGCAGTATTATTTAGCCTATCATTGCTCACTCTGCTGAAGAACTTTGTTCTAGGAGGAGACGGGGTCAGCTTTCTCAGTTGAAGACATCTAGAAGAACAAATTTGCCACTGCAATGAAGTAAGCCAGAACTCCACATTCCAGGGGGCTACTGATCCACTCATTTAGAATAAACAGAATCTTGTGACTGCTCTAATTTGGGATATTTAGAACCAGATTCAACAAAGTGGTATTCCAGTTTCAGGCCAGTGCATCACCACTGATTTCAGAGACAAACTGGTGTAATGCAGTGGTGAATCAGCTCCTTTCTGCATAAGGGCAGCCTAATTAAATTAAAGATGAGTTTAGTCTGAGAGCCTAAATATGTTCCAACAGATATGTAGTATTAAACAGATCATGTATCTGATAAGGAGACAATGAATAATCAATCTATAGTTGTATGTTTGCCTCTTGAAAATACTAGCTTTGGACTGTTTGTTTCCTTATTTCAAGAAGAATATGCTTTTACATTTGATTTCATGATTGAACATTGCATACACTACTTCAACTTCCCAGAAAAAAACAAGATTTCATTGTTTAGTCATGTTCTTTTATTATTATACTTGTCTTCAAAGCATTATGGGGTGCATTTGCATACTCATACAAAGAGTTAGAAGCATATACTACATTGAGCTCAACCACATACTATTGGCAGAACTAAACCCCAGAAGAGACAAGCGTGGGTTAGGGCTTAAGCATCTACCATGATTAAAGAGCAAAGGAAGGCATGGACCGCTACTCTGGTACACCTCCACACTAGTAAGCCATACTAAAGCACTGGTCTTGCTGCTGCACCATGTCTTTGATGATCAACAGTCTGCTACAACTTGTTATCACAACCAATTATGACCAGCATCTACGACTTCCCCCAAAGCCTTCTATGTATGAATAACCATTTCTATCACAGATCTTTCTTTCCACTAGTTCAGGGGGTGCGAACTTCTCCTAGTTACTGATAGCACCAAAAAAACCCAAAAGTTATTATAAGAGCCTGTGAGGTTAAAAATATCTTCCTTGTTTATTCATTCCTTTTAATGAGGTTTCCCAGTTACTTGAGTACTTCAGATACTTACTTCAGCTTCTATCTAGTTTAAAGTAGCTAAACATGATTAAGATTCAATTCTCGTTTCTCCTCATCACAGCCTTTGAGAAATGCCAGATATACTAAAGAATCATTTATTTAAATTTATGGGATACATAAGGAGTCATTAAAGTTGTAAATGTATTTGATACATTCATTTTATTAAGAAATGAAAGAAGGAAAACAAGTGGAGCTTTTCTAGGTTCTCATTTCCTCCAACATTTTTTGTGATTTCAGGACGAGTTAGTCACTTTTAAAACTGCTAGACCATAGGGCTGAGCTAATAACTGAATATTCGGTTTGGGTGAGAATCCCAAAAAACTTGAAAAATAATTTGGTCAAAATCTAGTCCCCTCTGGGTCTATTCCTGGGTCGACTCAGAGACACGCCATTGCTTCTGGAAATGTTGTCTCAAAGCCACAATTGAACCCCAAGGCTGTGTGTGCGTGCGTGTGCGGGTGTGTATATATATATATATAAACGGAAATCTGAGTAGATAGACTTTGGCAGAAATTTATTCCCTTCTGGTGCCAGCTCAAGTGCACTGATTGTCACTGGACGGTCAGACCAAGTTTTCCCGAAGGCCCCGTCCACCTATGAAGGAGGGGAAATAATTGCTTTACCAAGGCTCCTCTCTCCCATCCCCCAGCACTGCTACCTGAGAGAGATAGTTAAACCAGCAAAGGGAAGTAAGAGAACATCTTAAAACTTTTTACATCCCTGCATGGGCATATCGGACAAGTTAGCATCTCACCATTAAAAACCAGTGTAAAAAGAGGCTCTCATACAGTAATGCAAAGCATTTTAATATTTTTTGCATTTCTGCAGTGATATTTTAATTTGATATGATATTGTGCCATAATTTATTAATAGAGATTTTCTTAAAATATCTGAAGTCAAATGGGTAGCTTGTAGGCAAGGAGGGGACATCAATTTCTACTATTAGAGATTAACTATGTGTTATCAGTACAAGAAATATCCATCTCTCTATGGCTACAGTAGATAGGCAAGGTATGTAACATCCACTGCTTTATCATCAGCACCTTTTCTCATGTTTTCTCATATTACTTTGAGGTGTTTTGACTCAACTGCCAGTGCTCTGGCTTATGTCAGGTCCTTTTGTATGGTATCTTTCAGCATGAAAAATCACAATAATTGACATAGCAGCTACCCTTTGCATATGAAAAATCATGCAACTGTATGAGGAATACTGAAATGTGTTGGAGGTGATTTGAGATGATGGGATAGTTACATGAGAGTGAAATTCACCTCTATGTAGAGACCTACAACAAGACCTGCGTCTCACAGAAATGATATGTAGCCACTGTGCTGGACCTCTGTCCAGGAATGTCACCATATGGTACTGTACAAATGCAAATCACTCCACAGTTTTGCAAACGTCAAACATTAAAAACATCATGTGTCAGACCTCCCCCCAAAAACATGAGGTTGGCTCAAAAATCATGAGATTTATTTAAAAAAAATAAAGGTTGGATTCTTTGCATTTGCCATGGTTTTTGCAAGTCTGTGGTACAAGGGGGTCATGTTTTAAAGCATAACCCTGAAAGGATCAGAACTAGACATTTTCTTTTTAGAAATGAAATCCCTCAATTCACATGTAATCACTTGTCTCCAGAAATTGGGGCTTTAAGTAAAACAGCAATCATCATGAGAAACTTGACAAGATCGTGAGGGTTGGCAATATTGCGTTCACTGGCCCAAGGTTTAAATTGTGCCCCACCAGAAAAGAACCTAGTGAAACCCTCCAAAAGTGGAAAACGCATGAAGAGAGGAAGATACTAGCTGCAGATATCAGTCACAATATCCACTCCACCACGGAAGAAAAGGAGACACAAACAGCCCTGTAAGTAGATGGTCTCGGCAGGCAAGAGAATATGGACAATATGTCTGTGAAATTTCATTCCTCATTCCTCCACAGCATCATTGAAGCTCTTCATTGATTCCCTGGTGGGACTTCAATTTGTCACCCGCTAAGGAAACCTTGTAATAGAGCAGGTGCTTGATGAGCGCAACCACATAAGGAGTGTCAGAGTTCTGGAGGGGCCTTGTTTGGCGGGACACTCATGGCTCAGGAATGCAGACTTCCACCCCAAATTCTAGACATTCAACATGCTTAGTAAAGAGCTCTGTCTTACAGCTTTGCCTGCTTGCTGCATCACTTATTGCTAATGGAACAGCAGTCATAAACATTGCCTGCCCTCCCTTGGGTGAATTCTCCCTGAAGAATAGAGATATATAAATTAAACTTCTTGTTACCAGTGTAATAAATCTAGTGAGTCTATTTCACAGCTCTGATGAGTCCAAATACCTCAGTTGCTATTGTAATGGCTGTTCTGTGCTACCTAGGTAAACAGATCTACACCCTTGAAGCCTTCTACTGTTCAGAGCTCAAACCTAAGATGAAATAAGTGGATCGAATGCACCCTAGGTGACCTAGCAAATTTGTGTGTCTAAAGAAAATGACTGAAGTGCACCTTCCTAGTGGCCAAAATAATTATCTAAATAGAAGGCAATATTTAAACAGTAGGATCTAACTCTCAGCTGTCATTGGTGTTCTTCAAATGTCTACTTTTGAAGGTCTATATTTAATTTAGTTACGCATTTTGTGGAGGTATGGGATCTAACTAGAAATGTTGATCATATTTCTAGTGTTTCTTTTCCTAAAATGCCATGTTTTAGATAAATAAAGGACACATTTAGGTTTGCATAGATTTTTTAAAAAATATCCACTTTACAGAATACTGGATTCATTTTTGAATGAGATGGCTGCAGTTTCAATGGTAGAAAAAGCCTCTGAAATGAGGGCATAGCATTCTCTCTGATCTCTGAGCATTTTGAAAGCCACAAAGTCTTAAGCTTAAACCAAAGCTGTACACCTGTCTCCCAACCTATATCCTAAAATAGAGAATTAAAATAAAATAAAATAAAAATGCTTCCCACAAATACTTTTTCTTTCAACTATGCCTAATTTGGTGCATAAAACTACGAGAGCTGAAATATGCAACAGCTGTTTATCATATCTTTAAGGAGCAATTCTGAAAACCAAAATGATTAAGGCCAGAATCTGATGACAATAAAGCTAGTGTAAATCTGGAGTAACACTGATGTAACAGAGCAGATTCTGGCCCACAGATATACTTTAAACATTGGTTTTGATGTATTTCTTAATTTAATACATCACAATTAGAGATTAAAAACATTAAAGCTGAGGCTTCAAACTGTCTTCAAAATTTTGCAGGTTACATCAGAGTAAACATAGTAACTTTTATGGAACTACTGAAGATTTAGACTTCTGTGGCAAAGCAGAATCTGGCTCAAATTTGGAGAGGTTGATGGGGAAGGAAAGGAGTTAACTTTTAATCTGTATTTTACTGCTGAAAGTCACATCAGTGGCATTATAGCCAATAGAGTGACATTATATCTGTTAGCACACACCCCATTTCACCCTTCCCAGGCCAATAGTGGAGCATGGGTGAAAACTAGTCTTCCATTCCTCTCTGTCATTTGCTTCTGTTTCCATCTGCTCTATTGGATCAATTGTTCCTCCCTCCCTGCTAAGTGGTGCTCTTAAGATTTCTCTTGGGCACCCTCTTTTCTTCAACCAGTTTGTTTCCTCTTGACAGCTTCATGTTAGAAAAAAATGAGAGCCCTGTAGCAACTTAAAGGCTAACAAGCTTTCGTGGGCTGCAACCCATTTAGTCAGATTCATGTTAGAGTCTGCATGTTGGCAGCTGGAGTACACACCCCAAATATGTCCATTTTTCCATACGTTTCTGCTGGCTGCTGCTAGCTGCTGGCTAGTGATTTCTCACATCTCTTTGTTAGTGAAAAAGTCTTTCCAGAATCTTTCATAAGCATTCATTTTCCATGGCATTTTGTTTTCTGTCTAAGGGTTTGGTAGCTCTCCAGATCTCACAGCCGTACTTCAATGCAGATTACATTTCAGTTGAAAATTCTCAGTTTTGTTTTGGAGTGGTCTCTCTTTGATTTCCAGACATTACTGAGTTTAATGAATGCTGTGGATTCCTTTCCTGTCCTTGATGTCACTTTCTTCTTGAGGTTTCCACTAGCTGGTATGGTGCTGCCCAGGTAGATGAATTGTTCTACTTCCTTGATGTTTTTGCCTTCTAATGTGATGCAGCTGCTTGATGCCTAGATTTCGAGAATGTTTGTTTTGGCATAACTGATCTCGACCCCCTGCTTGGCCTGCTTTTTTTTTTTTTTGGCCAGGTCGTCTGTCTTTCTTTGTAGCTTTTTGGTGGTGTTACTTAATAATGCAACATCAGCAGTGAAGTGTAGCTCCTCTAGGCATTTGCCATCTACCCATGCTATACCAGTGTTTGTGTTGCTAATAGGCTTCTTCATTATCCAATTTATGCCAGTGCTAAACAAGAGCAGAGATAGAATGTAGCCCTGTTTCACACCAGTGTCTACTTCGAACCACCCTGTTGGCTGGCTGTGAAGTGCTCTGTAAAGGTGAATATCTCTGAACATGATCTTAATGATGTTGACAGTTTAGACAGGGATTCCTTGGGACTGAAGAATATGTCACAATGTATGTCTGTGGTGGCTGACAAATGGCTTCTTCTTAGCACACAGCACTTATTCAGTTAAATAAAGAGTGTTAATAAGTCTATTACATTAAGTAGCTTTGATGGAAAACATATGGAAGTATCTTCACTTACTGATTCTTAATATATATGCATCATTAAATCCTATGAAAGAGCTAGGAAAAATTTCATTCTGGACAGAAGACATAATCTTGATGTAGCCTCTTAAGTGTCCTTGATTTTTTCATCAAAAATTCTCTTTGTACTTCCTCAAAGGACAACTAAGGAATAAATATGCTTTCAAAATAACAGTGGAGTTTTCCTTTAAAATATTATCCCAATTCAAAACCACTTCACTTTCATGCTTCTAAAGAGTGTCACTTCTTCCATAGACTACATTTTTCCTAGTTTCTGTTGAAGTTTGTATAAAGTATGTGTATTTATGTGTGCATGCTCATAAGCAAATGCAGGCATCTTGAAAACTTACAGCAATACTCGAATATGGTAATTGTTTATTTTTTAACAGCATGTATAGTCCATCAAATACTGTTCACGTTCTATGTAGATACACGATAACCTGTTGAGCCCAGTTCTGATAATCTTACTCACCTTGAATACTCCCTTACCCTACTAAGTCAACCTTGTGGAGTAAGGTGCCACTAAATCAAAGTAAGTATATCAGATCCTGGCTGTATTTTTGTGGTATTCTCTTTGTCCAAGACTGTTTGCTAAAATCTGCATTCTTGTTGCTGCCACCCCTCTGACACACATTCATATCCCATAATCCAGAATGGATAGCACAAAGGAACTAGGAAACTGGCATTAGCTGGAAGGGGCACAGGCACATTATACAATATTCAAGAATTTGCCCGGCTTTGCAGCCAAATGTATTGTCTTGTATTTAAGGACATTTAGAGGACTAGCTCAATTCAGGTTACTGAGGATAGAGAGAGAACATGAAAGTTGGAAACAAAAGGTCTGCAATTATATTTACACAATTGTTGTGTGTATCAATGCACAAGAGGCTCTTAGAGATGGCATGTTGGAATATACATTGGCTGCATGATTTGTCAAAGTTAAGAGAGTAGCTAACCTCTATATGTATTTAAAGTTACTACTATTACAACTAATTTCAGGTGGGAGGGATCAGATCAGTGTCTAGGTGGTTATAGGGTTAAGACAGAAGACACAGAGCATGTTGTGTCTTCAGGACTCTGCTCTTACTTAGCCCCGTGAGAACTGAGAGTGTACCAGGACACAGAGAGAACATGTCCTGCTATTCCAGTTTACACACGTTAAGACTCAATGCCTAAGACAAATGTTTTCTCACTTGTTTCAAACCAGGACAAGCACGTCCCCTTGATTTGGCTTTAGTTGAGCTGGAGAAATTTGAACCTGTGCCAATATAATAAAACAGTATAAAACAGAGCAAGCAATATATAAAACAGAACAAATAATATATAAAATAATACAAAACAGAATAAAACTAAACCTCTTTCTTTATGAGGGTAAAGGAGAAACCAAATCTCTCCTTTTGCTTGCATATATTTCTGCCTTGCCTCAGTTCTCCCTGCTCGCGCTCTCTCTCTCTCAACATTTGTTCTGGTCCTGTAATTCCTCTTCCTTGTTTTTATTTCTCTAGACTTTCCTCAAGCTGCCTGTTCCTTAGCCTTTTCTTTCATGTACTTTTCTTCATTCTGGTCATGCTTCTTATGTTTTATAGCGGTCACTCTTTTGGTGCTTTCCCCTCACTTTCTCCAGGTTTGATATAATTTAAAATCAATTTGTCTCTTGTTTTCTCTTTTGTGATGAAACATACATACAAATTAGAATGCATATTCAATTATGAATAAGTATTTAGAAAATTCATTAAGTGTACTGGGGAAAAGTTTCAAAAGTGTCTTATTGATTTAGGAGCCTAGATCCAATTTAAAAAAAAGTAATTTAGGAGCCTAAATCCCATTGGAAATGTGTTGGACTTGGGTGGATTTGTTTTCCTTCTTGTCACATATATATATATATATAGTGTCTTACTCTATTAAGTGATAAAAGAACCAAGGCAGGGCCAAATTCCTATCCTTGGGGTAACTCCACAGAGGTTGGGACTGGATTACCACACACGAATACAGAAGAGGTATTGCAGGTTCCACAGGTAGTCACAATTTTAAGAACAGGCACCAACACCAGAATCCAGAAAGACCAAGCGATGATTAACTGGCCTCTACAGCCTTCCTGGAGGGCAGATAGGAAGCCTAGGAAAAACACCAATCTTATGCTGCCTTTCTCTGGTTTTATATTTTATATCTCCTCTTCCCTTGTCTTCTTCCTTCAGCAATCCTTGCCTCTGCCCACTTTAGGATTAGGCAGCTAGAACTGGGAAGCGGGGAGGGAAGGATGTTCTTCCTACAAAACCCTCATTCAGCGCAATTTCTACGTGCTAACAACGTGCAAGCTTTACTTTCCCCACACTCCTCCATGCTCATTTCCCTCCACACTGATCACTTCTTTCCTCTCTCGTGTCTTCCTTATTTCTCCTACTTCTGCTCTTCATGTGCGGTTTTCAATTCTTCACTTTGTGCCTTCTGGGTTGTGCAGTTTTTCTGTGAGTTGCTAAGGAGCCGCTCAGTTCCACCCCAGAAATATCTCTTTCAATTATCCCTATGCATATCGTTATTTAATGCTACAAAATGCCTTACTGTCATTATTTATATTGCAGTGGCGTCCATAGACCCGAATAAGATCAGATCCTTACAGGGCTAGGTGCCGTACAGAGAGACATGGCCTCTGCCCTGAGGTGCTTACCATCTAATGGGCTGAAAGATACTACAGCAATCTAACTGGTTTTCTTTTCTTTTCAGCTCCCTTCTGTTGTTGTTTTCTCCTTACTTTATTTTCCTTTGCCACTGGAAACACTGAGTGAATGAGCTTTTCTTGTGATATTTCATTTAGCATCAAGCAATTACAACAGATCTTTTGCCCACAGATCTCTCTGTAGCTTTGCACCAATATATTTGGAACTTATCCATTTTCAGTTGACCTAGAGGGATTTCTGCAAGGATCCTAATTTTAAAGTGAACAGCTTCCTGGCCCCTAAAGAAGTTATCTCTGTGAAGAGACAGAAGGGGGGCGGAGGAACCAAGCAGTGACTAAAACTGAGGTTCAGCATTGTCACGAACACAGGAATGACACAAATAGATCAGTGCTACCAAAAGACCTTGCAAACACCCATACAATTAGGAGTGTTCGGTGGTAAAACAATGTGGATGAGGAAAGCATGCAGCACAAACTAGTGGCTTATGAGTCTGAAACTGAGGCATCCTCTTGTGGACGTGTCTGGGCATTAATTAAGCTGTTCAAGGCATTCAGGAGTAAGTCAATGGCATTTAAGGAAAATCACTTCTGATTTTTCTTTACACTTTCTGCTGTTGATATTGATCATGCCTAATGGAGAGTTGGCTGAGAGGTGGGTGGAAATAAACGTGCTCATAATTAATGCAACCCTTGCATTAGGAGTATTGAAAACAAATGTGAAGTAGCCTCTTTTGCATTTTGAATATGGGCACAAATATTCTATTAGATATTATGGGGGATACATGTGTATTAACCACTGGGGGGAGCTTTAGACTAAATAGACTTCAAGTGTGAATTGTTTATCCATTTCTGTCACCTGGCTGAATCGGAATCTAGCCTCTATCGATAAGTGTAATTTCTTTGTTGTTCTTGCACTGATTTCTAGGGGATGGCTACAGTATTACTTACTCTCTCTCAGTTAAACACATTGCCAAGAGCAATCATTTTATTGCAGTTGGAGAACAGCCACCTTATTTGTTTTTGAAGGACATAAGTGAGACGGAAGGGGGGAAAAACCAGAATGTTATTTCTATATCCAAGCACAGACCCTGCTTAAGAATCAAATTCCGAGTAGCTGGTTAGCTTAGGTATAAGTCATGGGATAAGCGGGCATGTTCGTTCCAGTCTAGGCTAGTAGTGACTGAAAACCGTTACAATCTGACAGCTGTTTTATAGCCTACATGCGGTGAGCTGGCAGTCTCCATCTGCATCCCAGGGAGCAGGTAGTATGCTCGTGCTCAAAGAGCATCATCCACATAGGCAGCCTTGGCAAAGGGGCCAGTTAGTGAGATGGAGGCTAAATTCACTCTGGCTGTACCTAATATGGATTTTTTCATCCTCATAACCCTCAGTGTGTCCAGTTTCACTGGTATAGACTCCAAGGTAGAAAGAAACACCTGATCTCAGGTTATGCTTCCATTAATGGGGCTGCCCCCACTCAGTATTGCATATCTGGAAAATCCTGGAGAAACACCTTTGAGTCTTCTGCATCCCCTATGGCTGGGGACAGAGCCAAAGAAGTTCTCTTCCCATTGTGTATCTGTTCTGTGGATAAAAAACGTGTCAGTCTCCAGTGCTGCCAATCTGACACCTTTCATCAGCTTTAATACGATTTTCTCTCAGAACGTTAGGGTCCTCTCCAAAGCAATACCCTACATTTTGAATCCTTAATCTGAACATACCACACAATCAGCTGTCCCATTGGTCTGCCCCATTCCACACAAGCCTGTTGCTCTTATGTATTGTAAATTGACATCAGAAATGCAGAAAAAGTTCCATGGTTACAGAAAACCTTACCTATGGCAACAAAATGAATCCCAGCCATTTCAAGGTTCATGCACTATTTTTTCTTCTTGTGACTTATTTTTATTCTCACACTGGGCCTATGATAAATTAGCTGATATTAATCTAAATCACCCTCTTCTTTAAAGACTGCCTTCCATGACATCCAGCAGTACCATAATTGGCTCCCCTGAATGTCACCTGACTGACATGTATCCAATATTATGCCTTGTCATATATGCTTTGAAACAGATAGTTATCAGAAGTAGCCATGGTGAGAAAGGAAAAGGTTGCAGCCTCCCAGCAAAGCACTAGAGCACTCACAGTCGCTGTGCACTATAAATACAGATATGTTTGTATAACCAGTGTGACACTCTCAGCTGACCCATGTTGCTACAAAGTTTGAGTCATTTCCATGATGCAGTTTTCTCTTTCTGAACTTGGTTGTGCATCCACAACACAGTGATTGGCTATGTTTGTATCAGGGCTTTCTGGGAAAATCAGGGCAGCTATTCGATAGTTCCTCAGTTGGGAGCAGAGGACATGCACAGAGAATGATACAACCAGCACATGTGGTAATGCACTCCCAAGATGCCCTACTACATAGAACGCTGGGAAAGAGCAGGACCAGGTATAATAGCTATAAATGGATTAAAAGGATCCTGTCCACATTGTAAAACCAATGTGTAAAACAGTACAAAAAGTGGTAACATGCACTACACTACGTCTGGGACCATGAAAAACCCTGCTAACTTCCACAGTTACTAACTAAATATTAACCATGCTGTGTGTGGACAGAAACCATATTTGAAGCCAATAATGATACTAGCAGATGAACAGTTGTTGTGTGGCCCCAATTTAGCCCCTCCCTACTTCTACTTTGATAGCCAAAAGAAGATGAGGATCCAACAGAATCCAAGGTTGCAAACTGAACAACAACAAACAGGTTAACTCCTTCCTTTGCCACTTATGCTGGTTGTTTACACCAGACTACTCCATCGTCTCCAGTTTATCTGGCTAGAGTCATTCTGCCTGACTGCATCCAAGCCCCAATCCTAGCAAGACACTAGATAAATTGATTCAATCCCACAAGCTGTGGCTCATGAAATAGCGACAGAGTCATATGTCATCTGGATTCTAGGGGTCCCACAACCCATGCTATATCCATCTCCCCAAAAAGATTTGCTACATATTTAACAGAAGATGTGATATTACAGGAAAGAACGCTGCAATAGCTCACACAAGAGATCCCTAGAACGAGATGAGCAATCACCCAATACTATCTGACTCGATCCTAGTCAGAAAACAGTGACCACACTTTGCTTCTGAAACTGCATCCAGAGGAAGCATCCACTGATATTTTTCAAGAATGGAACTTGTGAAATTATTGATTGCCAATAATATTCATTGCAAATATAGCCTTTTTTTGCAAATGGCTCACAAATGGATCTTGATTTCTACCACTGTATTAGTTAATTGTCATTGTTCACCTAATAATTTCTGCTACAAATTTCAGCCCATGAGTTCACATTGGCTGCATGTGATTAGACACCTAAGTCACAAAGTATTGTTTCTACTTTTTGATTAGGCAGCAAACGTTTTAAAGAGGAACAAAATGTCAAAAAATTAGTTAAACACCACACTTCAAGTGTGAATTTTTGGATGATTACTCATTTGTGAAGTTACAAATACCTGATGGCTGTCCAAATATTCTCATGCTTGTTGGGTTGCAATACTGCAAAAGTGAACTCAATTCACCACTCTGTTCACAAAAATGTTCATGCATCACTTTCTGGATTATTCAAGCAGTTCTGTCTAATGGAACTGCTTCTGCAGGTAGAATTCGAGCAGTTCATAAAATGTATTAAGAAAGACAGACAGGTTACTACAGAGTACTTTGGACAAAGCTCAGGCCTTCAAAACAACTAAAATACTTTGTGGTGGCAGCTACCAGCTGTACAGTCCCATCTCCAAACCCATATTCCTCTTCGCAGTTGGCAGAAATCTGTTGCATACAAATAAATAAGCCACTGTCTTGCAGCTCTTTGGAGGTTGCACTTTTATGCTGGTTTCAATATGTTCATACTTTGCCTCAACTTTTGAGCAGGCAAATGAGAGTTCCCAGCTTGAGTAGCCGCAGTATAATCGTTCTGCTGGATGCAAGCCCGACAGACCGATGGCAGCGGAAGCTTTTCTCCAGAGTTCCAACTGTGCCTTTTATTCAATCTACCTTGATTTAGATCAAAAAAGTTCCTTGTAAACCCCAAACTCATGCAAATTTCCCCTGGTGTTGGTTTGGTTATACACTGAAAGGTTCAGAAGGTGACCCTTGCCTGGTGTTGAGCTAATCTGAGGCAGGACTGTGTATGGACGACACATTAAATTTGCAGTTTTGGACATTCTGAGTGTGAAACTGGGTTCAATTCAGCTCTATGACTGAAATTAACGTTACTCAACATGAAATTGGCACAGAGGAAAATTGTTGGGGGAACAAACAAACAAACCACAGAAAGAGATTGGGGGGGAGGGGGAGGACAAAAGCACAAGGAAAGAAAGTGGGAAGGGAAAAGGCAAAAAACAAAGGAAATGCATCAGGGCCATGCCCAGTTGAGAAGCTGAATATGAATGGTGGCAAAGGTGACTCAATCTTCTGCCTTACTGTGAGGGAGAGGCTAGACTCCAAGGCTGGCCTGGCTCCAGTCATTCTTGAGAGACAATGATGGTACATCACAGCTGTGGCACGCTGAGCATATGAAGGAATTTGGGCACAGTAACATCTGAGGTACTTTTTTGCCCTACCCCTGTAGTTATCTATTCTATAGTGAATGGAAGCCATCTACCTAGAGCAGTGACAAAAGAATCTGAAGAAAGCCTGGGAGCCAGAAAGAGGTGTGCAACTTGGAAGCAGGCAAGTGGTCCATCTACCTAGCAAGAGGTAACCAGCAGAGGGAAATTCCATTGGTCCAGACCAAATGAGCAGGAACACATACTGCACTGAATGGCAGATGTCTTCATACAATACAAGGGCTTAAATTTCTTCCCCAAGCTCAGCCCTGCGAATTAATCAATGCACAAGCTCCTTTAAAGTTATTACATTCACTGTTTCCATTTACTTATCAGCAGTTCCTTTTCAGCTCAAACATTGCCTCCCACCACTTATCAGTGCTTGATTTTTCCTTCTGCTACCTACACAAGCATGTGAAGTCTCACTCCCTTTCAGCTGCTGTCATCGATTCTTGGCTTCTGAAGCCAGGTGACTGGAATTCTTGCTTGCTGTTCAAGTCAAGTTAAACATCTCTGTTTTCAGTGCCACACACATTGTGGTGATGGATGTACTGATATGACTTTAGGGCTGGCCCAAGACAGCAGCTTGTATTTGAGAGAGAAATCAAATCAAAAGCAAACGGAGCCTGAAGTTGTCCCCTTGCAAGTTAATTGTTCACTGTCACAACTGACGGTGACCCAATCCTTTTTGGATGAGTTACACTGGACTAACTGTCTGGGTCACTTGTTCTAGAATATCTTTCAGTAACTGCAACTTTTCACCTAATCATTTTTCAGCCAGCTCCAGTTAGACTAGCTTTCTGTGTCACTCACAGTTTCGGCTCCTTGAAGTAATTTTGACCATTAGGCCTTTAATATCGTATCTGCCAACACGGGAAGATGACAAACTACAGGATGAGGAATGAAGCGTGGAACTATCCATGCATCAGCTTTACAGGATCTCCACTATTGTTCATGTCTGTCTCCCTAGGAAGAATTATACACATACAGAGCATTCCTTATTAATCACACTCTACAAGTATTTATTTGCATTTCAGATCTGTATAAAAACACACCTGTTCATTTTTGTACAGTTCTGGGCATTACCCTTGTTGCCACTGACTTTAGCATTTTCTTCCATTCCTTTCAGCCTTTCCTGTTTGTGGCTTTTTGTTTTCGAAAGGAAAATCTCAGGCTCGGCACATTTTTATAGTTTAGAAACAGTGATGGGAGAAATTGTAAGTTTCAAATAAAGTCTGTCTTCATATTCTATTTTCTTTCCATAGTATATTTACACTTTTTAGTATAGGGCTGTTGAGGATTTCTGGAATGATCAGTAAATATTACTTCTCTTTCACGTACTTCTTGGGCACAAATCTGAACTCACTTAGATGGATGTCAGTCTGGAGTAATGCCACTGATCTTCAGTGGCGTTATTCCACATTTATAAAAAAGTAACAGAGTTCAGAATCTGACTCATAGGTTTGCTTGAATACTATCACAAATTCTTAAATCAGTTTAATTTATAACTCTCTTTGCTGACTTGCTTAGAACTTTCCAAGAAATTATCTTTTGGAGTTGAAATTCTTTATATGTGAGCCTTACTAAAGGATGCTTGGGTTTTTTTGTGAGAGAAAAATTTCTAAAGCCATTTTTGAGTTATGTACAAGTAAAATATAGTGCCATATTTTATTTCCATACAAATTAACTCAAAAATAGCTTTGACACTTGAAAGTCAGCCTATAGATAGAATTTCTTTAGTCAACAATTGTGATCAAGTTTGAAAAAAATGAGAAAAACATAAAGTTCTAAGCACAGTTGATAAAAATGTTCCTAATTCTGACAAAATATTTAAATTGAATTTTTAAAATGTCAACAGAAAAAACAAATGTGATAATATTGTCACACATTTAATTTCCCCCATTTCTGATAAAGACATATGGCAACATAAAAGTACTGTTGCATTCTTATTTTCAGATGTCTTTGGAAAACATAAACTGAGGGGCCCAATCCTGAAAATATTTCACTTGTGTGTTCTCCCATTGACTGCATGGGGAGCTAGGATCAGGCCTTAGTTATATATTGCTTCCATAATGAGCGACATGTCTGAATATTAACATGCCAATATTGAGGTTGGCTGTTTTCTGAAACCCATGCGATTGTTATTTCAGTGGTAGCTCTGGACTGTAGAAAGCATTAGCAATTCATGAGAACTGATACAAACTTTAAATATACATGAAGTAATATTAGAATCTACTGAACTAAAGGGAACCCATATGTTATCTACAACCTGGTACAATCTTCACATCATGTCCGTGAGAAAGCATGATTGAGAAAATAACAGGTGGAGATGAAGGTGGAAGAGAGGTGTTGGCTAACATTTTAATATTTTTCTTTTGGTCAGAGGTGATATAATCCCTATTGATTAAAACCATTGTTCCAGAATGCCTTCTTCCCACAACTTTTTCATGTGTCTTTGCATTCTTATGCCTACTTTACACTCAGATCTCAAAGGCTGTCTTATTCTTCAGAATTTTTCTTAAAAGGGGAGATCACTTTATTTCTCCTAGCAACATCCTCTTAGATGTAGCTTGGCTCTCATGTGATGTTTCTGCATGTGGCAGCTTCTCTCTCCCTACTATTCGCTGTTAGCTGGTATTAGAAAAACTAAGGCTCAGTGAGTTCAACTTTGTGTTGATGTGGGTGGAAAGACTGGCAAAATTACAGCACTGAAAAGGTATGATAATGTATAATGGAAAAGTGAGTCACTCTCCAATAATTCACAAAAATGGCCAAAGGAATTTTCCTCAAACTTTCCAATAAAACTTAACTCTGGGCTGAGATGGGAAAAAAAAAGATTTGCTCTCAAGAGGATTTTATCAGAGAGTTGTGAGCATGTGAAAATGAAGGTTTATAATGAGTGTCCCAATATAATCAGAACCAGGTAACCCACATGATATACACTTTTAAAAATATTTCTCAAAATGCTACTTGAAATTAGCTTTGAAGTGGGTGAGCAAGTAAAATTCTAAGTGAGCAAAATTCCCATGGACTTCAGTGGTGCCAGGATGTCACATTATATCTCTGAAATGATGGGTCTGGTTATGGTCACTGATAACAGATGCATGCACTCATTGCAAAAAATACAAAAAAAAGTACAACCACCCCCAAAAGAATCTTGTATAGGGACAGGGAAAATACTCGGAATAGGGGGAAGACTATAGAAACTTTGCCTTATGCTTAATTTACCAAGAAAAACAACAAACTTTTCTAAACGTCTTCTAAAAACTGAGCAGCAACTAAAGAAATGAAGTATGGCATCCTGGCTGTCTATGTAGTGAAGTAAGTCCCAAAACAAAAGCACTGGACGGTAGTATTTCTGAACACAAATGAATATATTTTAAAAATATGTTAAGAAATAGCCTATTCCCTTGTCTTTATGGTTCAGCTTGTATCTGAGGTAGGAGTTTGACTCTGGACATTTTTCTAGTGGGGATCCATCAAGGACCTTTACATTTCCATAGTTGCAAAACAGGATCAGTATTCACATTCCGCTTCTTCCCCACCCCCAAAGGGCAAGTGAACCGTGCAGACCTCCACCACTTCTTTTTGCCATATGCCAGCATTGACATGCAATAGGATCCCAAACAAACTCAGGAAGGATCTGGAATCCGGTGAAATAATACAGATTTTTGGATCAGTTACAATTCGCTTGGTCATCATTCTTTAAAAAGTCAGTCACTTCAGCTATTAAGCCAATTATTTCTGGAACATCTGTTGGAACAGGACTAGTTGTCAGGAACATGGATAATTTGTGCTACCTGTAATAACTCCGACCGTGCTGAGCTTATAACATTGAAGGCTCACATTCAGAAGCACTGGTGGAATACATATATATATATTAAGATGATGGTTAATTTCACAATCTTAGGGTCTCTTCCTTTAAACATGCTTTGAGTTATTTTACACATCAGATCTTTAATGGCTGCCAGAATTCTTTTCTGAGATTTGAAAATTTGGGGTTAATTTTTTCTCTCATTATTTTTGCTGTTGTAATTACTTGTGCACTGCGAGGCTCTCGGTGAAAATAAGAGTTCTGGAACAATTTGCATATTGGGGTATGCTGAGAGCCACTGAATCAAACTGTAAGCCCTGTATATAATGAAAACCACTTCAAGCTTGGGGATGCAGCCACCTGCCTCCCCAGTTCCAGCACCTATGGGTGAAAATAGACGTGCTCGGAATACAACAATAATAGTTGCTTGCTGATTAGTTCCAAAAGGAATGGAAGCAAAAAGTATTCGAAATACTGTGAGAAAGTGTTTTTTGCAGGAATTCCTGCTCAACTTCGCAGAATCAAAGCTTAAGAGAGTCCAGAAAAGCATCCAAACTTTTGGGTGGCTACCCAAAGCAAACTTATGAACATTTTGAGGTACACACTTCACTATCACTGACTGGATATAAATTAAGAACAAAGAAATAACCTAACAAAGAATGGTTAGCATGCAAAAGTAGATCCAAAGGGCAACACTAGAACAATGGCACATATGCAGCTCTCTGTGTGTTATGTGGGCCGCATCCACACAAAATATATAATTACCTACATGACCCTGAGGCTGTCACACGGACCACAGCTGTGTGCTGATTAGGCCTCAAGCAGCTCATGGGCTGAGAACCACTGATCTGGGGTAACATTTTGAAAAGTGATGAAGCAACTTAGACTTTGATTTACAATGTGACTGAGGCCTCTAAGTGCCTCTGTTGCTTTTGAAAATATGACTTGGGCCAGTAACACAATCAGACACTTTTGAAAATTTGATCCCTAGGCTAAAAGATGTTTCTATAGAACAAGTCTTCCAATTGCATTCAGAACTATGGTCCAAGTTCTACATTAGAATGCACAGCGGGTGGTGTGATGTCAGACTTCTGTCATATGGACTGGATGGGGGGACATTTGTGTTATTTGACATTCATATGTCAAAATCATAACGATTCATGTAAGACATGCCATGTCAGGAACTGTTAGCAAGGTTATAATATGCTGAATAAGATGATTATATTTGTGTTCATGAGTGATATGTGTGAGGGAAGTTATGGAGATTGGTGATATACCTACATTTCAAACTATGCTGTATAAGATACACCCCAGACAGAGACAATAGCCCACTTAATGGCCCATCAAGACCTTTACAGAAGCAAAAGGCTAAGAAAGGAACTGAAGGCATACCTGAAGAGTTACCAGGATTGGCCCATGTGACTCTGGACTCCATTTTGGTTCCTGTAAAATTCCACAAGCAGCATGACCAGAGGCAGAGGGTATATAAGATCAAATCACAGAAACCATTTTGTCTTTGTTCCTGTCCAGCAGCAGACAACACCAACCCACCTCTGGATTAACACACTTTGTAACTGAACTGAAGGACTTAGACCCATCCAGATACTGGATGTATATCAGAGGGACCATACAAGCCTGCAACTCCACAATTCTTCTAAAATCCTGATGTATACGGACTTTCAAATCATTTGTATGTGTCTGATTGCTTTAATCCTTTAACATTTCTCTTATTGTTTGTTTTTCTTTTTATAATAAACCTTTAGTTTTAGTTACTAAAGGATTGGCTGGCAGCGTGATATTTTGGATAAGATACAAATTTATAGTGAACTGGTACTGTGGCTGATCCTTTGGGATCAGAGGAAATCTTTTGAGTAAAGAGCATAGAGTTTAAATGACTGGTCTCTTTACTGGACCTAGTGGCAGTTTGGGAGCCACTGAAATGAAGTAAAGGGGGCTGTGTGTATTTACACAGTGGCTTCTGGAAAACCAGTGTGGGGGAATCAGAAGCACTGTTTGTGGCTGGTTGGAAAGTCTGACTTCAGTGTCACCCACCAGTGCTGGGAGAATTTGCTCTTCTTTAACAGCCTGCCCTAACCTGGCATTATCAGTGGGCTACCATGGGCATGGCCGGGTCACAACTTCATTGTACAACTTTTATTTTATAGGTTCTATACAGACTTTCACAGGTGATTATAAAGACTTTACAAAAGTAGGTTAGTTGTTTCACTAATAGAATCAAAGAATTATAGAATATTAGAGTTGGAAGGGACCTCAGGAGGTCATCCAGTCCAACCCCTTGCCCAAAACAGGACAATCCTCAGCTAAATAATCCCGGCGAGGGTTTTGTCAAGCCACAGCTTAAAAACCTCTAAAGGTGGAGATGCCACCACCTCCCTAGGGAACCCATTCCAATGCTTCACCACTCTCCTAGTGAAAAACTTTTTCCTTATTTCCAACCTAGACCTCCCCCACTGCAACTTGAGACCGTTGCTTCTTGTTCTGTCATCTGCCACCACTGAAAACAGCCTAGCTCCATCCTTCTTGGAACCCCCTGTCAGGTAGTTAAAGGCTGCTATCAAATCCCCCCTCAGTCTTCTCTTCTGCAGACTAAACAGGCCTAGTTCTTTCAGCCTCTCCTCATAAGTCTTGTGCTCCAACCCTCCAATCATTTTTGTTGCCCTTCGCTGGACTCTCTCCAACTTGTCCATATCCTTTTTGTAGTGGGGGGCCCAAAACTGGACACAATACTCCAAATGCAGCCTCACCAATGCTGAATAGTTATGAATAATTATGACAAATCAAAATTTTTATAGCTCCATGACTTGTTTGATCGTATAAATCTCCCTAGATAAAATTACTCCATTGTGGTCTAATAGATTTTAGGCAAACAGAAGGTGGTGACATAGAAAGCCATCAGCCAAAGGAACCCTTGGGTCTTATCATAGAATGTCAGCAGTGAGCAAACCTGAAATATTTAAGTTCTGCCTTGAATTTATGACAGTTTGGTCCAATGAACATTGTACTGCATGGTACCAAGGGGCCAATCTAAATAGTCCAAAGACCAAAATTAGAGTATGAAGAGAAAATTCCACAAACTCAAAATCCCTCAGAAAGCCTCTTTCAGTTAATCCAGAAAGAATATGTTCCTCCTGTATAGCAGATGGACTGTGACTAAATGTATGTGGGTTCATTCAATAGCACGTGTTCTCTTGAGTGTTACCAGAATATGAAAACAGATAATGCTGAAATCTCACTATCACCTCAGACATTCTCCCTCTCTTTCAAAGCGATGGGGGACTGACGGGGAAGAAACAAATGTGGCTGAAAGAGGAGGAGGAGGAAGAGGGGAAAAAAGAGGCTGAAGGAAGAGAAAACTACAGGTGGGGACAGCAGTAATATATCTATAACTAAAGAGGAGGGAAGAGAGGTTGAGATGAGGAAAGGTAAATAGATAGGAGAGAGGAAAAAACAGTAGAGTAGACTGACAGGAGGAGATTGGTGAGATAGAAAAAAAGATAGTGTCTAGAAAATAACAAAGGGATTTTGTTCTTTAAAGTACAGTTTAAAAGTAGAATATGCAGATGAAGTAAAAATCCCTGTCCCCACAGGAGACATTTATAAAAGCATCAATATGGGTGCCGTGTGAGCGCCTTCATCATGTACAGTAATTACACAACTTCTGTCTCAGTAGGACTGAAAATCTGTGAGATTAAATAGAGGATTCCTCCTGTCAGGAATGTAGTTCAATGCTCCAGTGGTGCCCCTCACAGATTTCTACCATTGTCTGTCACCTGTGGAGCTGAAAGGAATGGCACACGGGAGCTGTTAGGAGGAGGAAGCAGCACTGTTAGGGGTTGTCCTGGCTGATATTACTAGCGCAAAAGAAGAGTTCCAGAGCAGTTCATAGAATCTTAAAGTATTTTAAAAATGGCACAGTAGATAGTGTATATAGTGGTAAAGTCAGGCCAGATGGCTACCAAAGGGTATACCAGGGCCAGTATGTGAGCCCTAGAATATGAAAGGCCCTTTTTCCTGCAGGCAGAGGAGAGGTTATTGCAGGGCAGTTGGAGACACCTGGATGCATTGAAGGGCTACTCAGGTGTACTTAAACCCTGCCTTCCCTAAAGGGGAGAGGGGAGCAAAGGAGGAGGAAGGTGCCAGAAGATTTGTGGCAGCTGAAGTGGAAGCTTCCCCCAAGGCTAGGAGATGGTGCTTCTCTGCAGCCAATGGAGCAGAAAAGGAGAAAACCCTTGGCCCCAGCCGGCAGGAAGGAGCCACAGCAAGGTACCTCCCCGGGCCCTAGGGCACATGCAGGGGCTGAGACTACCCGTCCTCCCCAGTGGGGGGAAGGACCCTCCTCAGGCCTGAAGAAAGGCTGCACCAAACACTCTGTGAGAGAGGTGCCGAGGGGAAGGGACCCAAAGACTTGTCCAGACTGGGGGGCAGAGTTACCGGAGGCCCCACTGCTAGAGGGGACTTCTGCCAGCAGGGGAGACTAAGGGGGGGGTTACCATACCACAATATGGAGATAAATGATTTACACGGTGATACTACAGGACCTCTGCAGGGAAAAACATAGCTATCAAGCTTTTAACCATAACTCAAACACACATTTCCATAGGGAATAGAACCTGCATTACCGAGAGAGAGAGAATTGGTTGGACACGGATTATCGCCTACTCTCTCTGAAAAGTTCCTGGAGGTTCTCATTTCCAGAGATGGGCACAATGGAGCTTAGCTGATCAGGATGTCATCTCTAACAGTGCAGCTCTCCTCTAAAGATGAAATAAAGTGCCAGCATTGGGGATAAGCCTAATGACTGATATGGAGATGAAAACCATAATCTTCTGGACAAGAGAGGACAGTGCCAATGACCGAGTCATCTGCCAGCAACTGACTGAGACCTACGTGTAAAGCCTTACACAGTGTGTCTTAGAAAAATTAGACTCATATCACTGCTGTCAGGATCAGTTCATTTCAGTGCAGAAAGGGAGTGGAAAGGACATACATAAGAGAGGTGGCTAATGCAGAATTTTATACCTCTATTGGTTGCTCTTCGCAAGTCCCTGTGTGCTTCGCTGACAGTAGCTAACCTCAATCAAAACTGAAGACAAAATTTACTCCAAGATGTTGTGGTCAGATGAAAGCAAACATCATCATCTGAAAGATGTTCTCTAGCATTAACGAACAGGAATGATGATAGAACCAGCTGGGAAAAAGAAAAGGTTGACGGGCTAAGAATTGTAGACACACAGCTAGTCATGGCTTGCTGAAATATATTATTTATTTCTGTTAACCAGGCTTCCTCATCCGCCCAGGACCACATCTGTTTCAGGCAACTTGGTCTTTCAAACTGTAAACTCTATGGGGGCAGTGACTGTCATTTACTATAAGTCTATGCAGTGAGCACAATAGGATCCCAAACTGGGTTAGTCCTCTAAGTGCTAATAAAAATGTTCAGCAATAAATAACAACAACGATAAAGTGAAGGCAGAAGTGGCCAGGCAAATAATTTGATAGAAAAACTGGTACAGAATCATTGGCTGTATATAAAATTTTCAACTATGTGTTCCCAGAGTGCTTGAGATGGAAAAAAATAAATAAAATAAAGTACTACATTCTGAAAACCAGAAAAAATCATAACCTGATGCAATTCACCAGTCAAAAATAATCAAGATTCACTCTTAGTTCTTTTAATCCACCGTGGTTTTAAACTCTCCATCAAATATTATTGGAGGATTTTAGTAGCAACCTGTGACTACAAAAGTGGAGTAATTGCACCATGTCTTTTAGATCATCAAATAAAATCCCTTTAACAAACTATTAGTAGAGCCTCCGTTTGACACTTGGGTAGCATAGAGTGTGTGTCTGGGATGTTTTATGCCTTTCAGTCTCATTAGAAGCTATATTATGGCTAGAGGTAATTAAAGAGGAACGCTCTCATTGGGATAAACTTGGAAGAGAAGAGAGGACATTATAAAAAAAGAAATTAACTTGGACAGCCAATTCTCTTTCCCCTCGCCCCCTTTTAGATATTTGTGTCTGGGTGAGAACACACAGTTCCCCGATGTCCAGTTCGTCTATTGCTTAATCCATGGATGAAGTCATAATTCCATGTTGCAATATCACTAGATTGGAAATGAATGGGATTTCACAAAACCAACAGTGTACAATTCTACTGCAGCATGAATTAAGAACTCAAAGGGTCCATCCTGCATGGTGCTGTGTCTGTCTGGCAGAATGCCAAGTGTCTTCCAAAATCACTGAGAAATCCTTGCAAAACCAGTTGGTTTTGGCTACTTTGGGATATGGCAGGAGAATTCCAAGAGATATAAAACTCTATTAATTTATGGAATTTAAAGTTAATTTTGAGTCATAGGAAGTGGGAAAAACATTCTGCCTAAACATATCCCTAAACAAAACAGGGGGTTGCAATTGTTTAAAGTACTTATAAAGCACCATTTCAATTTACACAGCATCTTTCATATAAATAGTATTTCAAATCACACTACACTGGATGGGATGGCATGATGGGACAGTGTAATTTGACAATTAACTGATCATTGACTACTAGCAGTGAATATGCCCAATGGCCTGTGATGGGATGTTGATGGGGTGGGTTCGGAATTACTACAGAAAATTCTTTCTGGGTGTCTGATGGATGAGTCTCTCCCACATGCTCAGGGTTTAACTGATGGCCATATTTGGGTTTGGGAAGGAATTTTCCCTCAGGGCAGACTGGCATAGACTCTGGGAGGTTTTCATCTTCCTTTGTAGCATAGGGCACAGGTCACGTGCTGGTGGATTCTCTGTATCGTGAAATCTTTAAATCATTATTTGAGGACAGTAACTCAGTCTTAGGTTAGGGGTCTATTACAGGAGTGGGTGGGTAACATTCCGTGGCCTGCATTGTGCAGGTGGTCAGACTAGATGATCATAATGGTCCCTTCTCATCTTATAGTTTATGAGTCTACACAGTAACTCTAAGTTCAACTGCAGAGTTCAATAAAGATTAAACCATGGGTGAAGTCAGAGTGATAGGGAGAGGAAATAAGAGATATTGACAAAGAATAGATCTGTGTAGAGCTGAGATTTGAAATTAGAGACAAGTTGTTCCAGAAGCTATAGAGGATAAGGTTCTTGCACCAACAACAAAATTTATGTGGTGAGACAAAGAGGAAACAAATGCAGAAATGAAACAGTTTTCATGAGATTAAGAGCAAGCAAAGGGAAGGGTGTTAAAAATCAGATTAACACTGACAGATTTTATCTAGAAATGAATGGGGAGCCAGTGGAGTTACCAGGGGATGGGTCAATGTCGTGGTCACACTTTTTGCACAGGGGTGGATGTGCATTGTACTTTGGCTATATTCTGAAATCTGCATGGCATGACTACACCAAGTCCTGAATTAAATAAATAAATATTAGGAAAGCAAAGCAATGAAAAGAAAATGGGCTTCATCGGTTTTGTGAATTTCTTTGTTCATCCTTCAGCTGGACCCATCTTTTGGCCTGTATTAGGTCATGATGCACAGATGCATTAGAATCTACCCTCAGGTGTGTGTCTGATAGATAGGTGTTGGAATTTAACTGTACTTTCAAACTACCTAGAAGAGGGCCCAATAATAGCAGTCTCATTGTTTATGCTCCAAGGGCCAGCAGTGAATTAGGACAGGCAGTAGTGTGAAATACTGCTAACTGCTGTTGGCTGGCCACCTGTTTGGATAAATGTAGGCTCATCAAGCTTCCTCATGGGGGGAGGGAGGATGATGAAGGATTTTGGAATGGAAGAAATAAAAGAATCCATCTGGGGGCTGGGTGGTGGGAAGGAAAGTCTGTCCGGGTAGGACTAATATTTGTGGTCAGAAGTGACTTGGTTGGGTTGCAAGCCACATTGGACAGACACCAGGCCCATATCAGTCATGTATCTTTCCCAGTTTGACTGGGGAAGTATTGTGTATGCTCTGGTTAAGTGTCAATACCAGGCTTCTATTTAATACCACCCCCACCTACTTCTTAGCACTTTTTATCAGTAGACCTCTCTTTAATGTATTTATCCTCACAAAGACCCCTATGTCATAAGGAAGTCCTATTATCTTCATTTTATAGCTGAGGAACAGAGAGACCAGTCCAAAGTCCAAAGTCACACAGGAAGTCTGTAGTAAAGCAAGGAATTGAACCTGGTCTCCCAAGTCCTGGGCTCATGCCCTAATCTCTGGACCATAGCCATCCATCACTATCATTGTCCAAAAGCCTAGAAATGAGTGTGTTAAAGTAATAGCTGATGTCTAGTCACAAACTAAAAGGATCAAGCATATAAAAAGGAGCTCAAATGATCTATCTATTCCTGCAGCTGAGTCTGGAGTTATCGAGACCCTCAGAAAATGGGCACGTCTCTTGTATCTGAGTCAGACAACACCCCCCTAAAATCTTTTCTTCCAAGACACTCAAGGTGCCAACAGCCATAGCATCGAAGCACTGTTTTACAAGACCATGGACCCACAGCATTCTGATACTACCAGGATGGGTTCTCTGAATATGCCTAAAAAACCTATAACATGTCATGAAAGTGTTCCTGTTATAAAGCACTTATACAGATTGTTACGTATAATTATGGCCTGTGTTATGCAGGAGCATATACTAGACCACCATGATGGTCCCTCCCTTGTCTTAAAAATCTATGAATAATTGCAAAATAAACCTCCAACTTCATACTTATGAAGTAATGTCGATTACAGTAACGAGGAAGTATCATGTAAGAGGATTTCCTATTAGGAAGAAACTTGAGAGTGTGACAAGGGGAACTGCTGGCACTTCATGACAAACTGGTGGATTGTATTGTTTTACTAAGACACTTTTACACTTTTCTCACCATAGCAGGTTGTTGAACCACTCAACAGATCCCATATCTTTTTTCAGGAAGGTCAATGGCATGCCTACCCTAAAGTTACTCAGGGCTTGTCTACACTTACCTCCGAGGTTTGACGGCAGTCGACTGGAGTTACACAAACTACGCAAAGAACTCCCGTTGACTTCTGTGCTTCTCTTCTGCAAGCCACCTTCACTGCACTATGCTGATGGGAACCACTTTCCCATTGACGCAGTGCTATGCCACTTGAGGAGGTGGTTTTAGTGCGTCAACTTCTGGATCAACTGAGCGGGTCTTCACTGACTGCTCAATCGATTCAGATGAGTTGATCTGATGGTGGCGACATTGCTGCTGTCAGTGTAGACATAGCCTCAGAGATTTAAAACCCCATCAGATCAGATTTTACTCAATTTACATCTCAGGCAATGTATGTATCAGGTTTCTAACTGAGCAAGACGAGTTTATGGCAGAGAATTAAGATTTTTGTGGTTGAAATAGTGCAACTGCCTGTAGTGTTAGGACAGCAAACACCTCTTTTAAAATGATAAGATGTTGATGATAAAATTAAGCACAGCAGGAAGAGAAAAAAACAAATTTCAAAAGAATACTGTACATCTGGGGGCTGAAGCATATAGTTAACCCTGCTTAAAGTTGTAAATGTCTGACTTAGAAGCCTGATATAAGGAAATGACAAGAGGCTCTGATATGTATCTTGAGTCCATCTTAAAAATTCACTACAGCACAAAGTAATGAGGGACAACAAGAAACGTCTTATCCACACAAAAAATCAATCAATCAAAAAGTTTACAATTAATTTGAAATCATGAATAGAATGTATTGTCTGTAGGGCCCTGAATTGTGTGTGGGAGACTATTAGGGTTGCAACCACAAACAGAGCCCTGTAGTAATCAGAGAAATATGGGGTCTTGAGCCATAGAGAGGTGAAGATTGAGCTTGTCAGAGAGGTGATGTGTTAGAGCCCTTAGAGAAAAGGAGAATGAAAACCATCAGTCAAAAAACCAGTAACCAAATCATAAATCTGTATCACATCTGCTACCCTGCCTTGCAGAAGACATGCAGATTCGGTTCTGGTTAGGAACTTCAAGGGCAGAAAGTAAAGAGGTAAGGAAACAAACAAAAAGAAAAAGAAAAAAAACAAAAACAAAAAACCAACAACAAAAAAACACACTGCAAAAGATGAATATGGGTAACATTCTGCCTCTACTGAAGTCAAAGGTAAACTTCCCATTGATTTCTATGAGAATTAGGCACCTAAGCACCTCTAAAAATCTTGCCCGGAGTGACTTTATAAAATATGCATAAAAATTAAGAGACATTTTCTCTGTTTAATTATTCTTAGTGCTAATTAATTTGCCAAAAAGTAGTATTAATTCTGGCCCCTGAAGTTTTGGCATCTCTACTGAATTAATTGGAACCATCAGTTTCAAGATTTATTTGCAATGGCGAGGATCCAATTTAATTTTTTTAATTAAAAAGTTGGTTAAAAATGACTCGTAGGATTGAATAGTTGTGATCCTGGCACATGCAGCCAGATGAAGGAAGAATGAAAAGTAGTACGCAGAGCTAAATGCAAAAACCAGCTCTCCACCTAGGTTTTACCGCGATAGCACCTCCATGCTCACATTCCCTTCCCACTGCTGAAATCACTAACCCTGCCTCTTGGTGGCAGGGAAGGCAAAGATTGAACTTGTGGGAGGCACTCAGATACTATGGGGATGAAAGCCACAGAAGGATGTAGATAGATGCACCCTGTTTTCACGCATCTTCCAGCATATACATCCTCTAACTATTTTCATACCCACTATTCTAACTCCATCTCACAAACACTGTGTTGGGGCATCGGTTAGTACTGAGTGACAAACGAATCACTAGCACCATATTCTGTAGCAGCATGGGGGGAAACTCCCACACAGAAGACCTAAATTCTGACTCAGCTAGGTTTGCAAAATCTAACTGGATCACAATACAAAGGATCACACAGCCCACTGCACGTGGAACAATCACGGCACAGTGTAATCACAGGCCTAGTATAATTTATAATGTGAAATTGCTTAAATTTCAATAACTACACAATGCCTGGGTGGTTTTTGTCCTTTTTCGTTAAACAACAGTGGAGTTACAATACAGTCTCTTGTCTTTTAAAAGAAATTAGCATGTTAAATTAGAGAGGAGTGCACTTATTTTGCCTAATTTAATCCCTAGTCAAAGACTTTGATTTCAAAGAAAATCAGCTTCAGGATTCTAGCTTTATTGGATTCACATTCCACTTAAGTAAGATTGCAAACAAACAAACAAAAAAATTGAGGGATAATGGAGCAGAGCGCGTGCAGAGTGAAAAACAAGTGCCGAGAGATTGTGGACAAAGAAGCGGAGAGGGTGAGACGCATTCTAATAAAAAGTACAATCTATGGACCTGATCCAAATTCCACAAAAGTCAATGGAAAGACACCACTGACTTGTGTGGACTTTGCATCCAGCCACATATGAATACAGGACACTGATTGGAACCAGTCAACATTTCAGGATTCTCCATTTCCACAATGTAGCTAGAAAAAGCTTTTTAAAATCAACTCAGCTTTTGAAATGCATATCCTTAAATTACTGGGAAGAAAGGGTCAAGAACATGAGCTAACTTTGCAAATAGTTTACAAACCATTCAACTCCTGTCTTCATTTAAAATGTACTTGAGCAACACAATCTTCTCATGGATACCATGAGAGAAAAAGTGAAAGGAAACAGAATAGACTAATTCTTTGTTCATTTAAGTTAGTTTTATTTCCCATATAATTTGTTGCTACATCTACAGCTTGGTCTTCGTGAACATCTGAATCATTGGACATGAGCTCTTCCTATCCCATTATATTATTTGTTGACATTTGTGCTCTCGCACATTGGAAATAATAGTAGTTGGAATAATAAAAAATAATAATATGTGAATATTTTTGCAAATAAACATGGAGAGTTCATTCTGGTATTATTTATTCTTTTATACATGATTTATAAATAGCTTTCCAAGTCAATTGCCAGTTTATCCTTGAATTGAAAGCTGCATGAATTTTAAAGCACAAACTATTATACATCCAAAATTTCATACTTTAAGTTTATTTAATTTTTTTTGGCCATTTATTATCTACATTTTTGATGGTGAGAGACTCACTTGGAATTTCCCCCCATTGTTCTATAAATGTAAACATTACCTTTTCTCCATTCACTGTTTGTATCCATAAAATTATATACCTTATTCTATTTGTGCCTCTTTAAAATAGAATGTTTTCAAAGAACTTCAGCTATTCAATCAGGAAATAAAAATAAGCCATGTAGCTCAGGCTGACTGATCACACACCACAAATAGAAAACAGTAAATAACCTAACATTGTGAACAGTCTATAGGTTGGTATTTATTCACATACAGCATTTGGAGAACACTTATGCATCCATTGATAAAAGTTTCGATCTGTTCATGAATGATTCTTAAATGGAGAGGGGTAAGCTAAGTTTGTCTGATCATTTATTCTCAATTAATAAATTGACTGGCTCTATTGGGAAATGAAATTTTCCTTAGATTTACATTAAGGTAACAGATTTGATGTATGGCCTTCAAATCATAATTTAGACAGTTTTAATATACCTGTTCCTAATGGCTGTGCATCTTTGATAAGATGGCACACTGTCCCTTAGCCGTTTATTGACACCAAAACATACATTCCTTTCAAACTTCTACCTTCAGTGTCCAGAACAACGCCCATTGGGGATTTAGTGTAAATGCAGAAAAATAAACGAAGAATTTCACTGCTCCCTCTGTGCTCCCTCTTCCTGATCAACCTACCATTAATCTTCATTCAAATGCCTCTTGAAGTCCAATATCTTCCACAGTGCTCACAAGAAAAGAGTCAACAATAATAGTTCAAATCCCTCTCTTAGGATTCCCAGTGTGGTCTGTCTTCCTTAGATTATAAGAATGTGGGGCATAGACTGTCTGCTTTTTTCCCAGCACTAAGCACATCATCAGTGTCACAGTTCAGGGTAACTCACCTGTCTTCCCCTTCTATAGTCCAGCAAGGGCACCTACTCTTAGGCTCCCAGCTCCGCAGCCATCACTCTTCTTGGGCAAAGACCCACACCTCTCTCTCCTCTGACTGGGGTATTTTCAGGCTGCACAGCTCCCTGCCTACACTGTGTTTCCCAGAAAGGCAGATGACCTAAGAAGGCTTGCTTTGCCTTCCCTCTTTTCTCAGAGGCTATCAACAGCACAATTACCCACAGTTAAGTTACCACAGCTATTTATAACCAAGCACTTTTATTCTCATGGTAAAATCATTACAGAGGAAACATTAAAAAAACAATAAGATAACATATATACACACTCACCCTTCCCCCGCATCTCCACAAGTGCCTCACCCTTACACCCCCTCCCCTCCCCGCATCTCCACCAGGGCTCTGGTCTATGTCAGTGCTTCTAACCCTTCCCTAAGGATTGGGGCGCTGCTCTTGGACAGAAGATCCTGGCCGTAGGCTAGATCAGAAAGCAGTCCCTCAGTTAGTTTAAACTCAGGCTATTTATCCAAAAGCCCTTTCTTTGCCTGTTGGCCTCTGGAGAATCCAGTTTGAAATGATCTAGGTGAGTGTCCTCAGGAGGTGGTACTTCTACAGAGGTGTGACAACCAGAGTGAATTTGCCTAATCACCCTCCACTCTTTTTAGTTTCTGGAGGGGCTGTAGTTACCTCTCTCCATGGAATTACACACAATCCCTGGCCCACAATGATACATATGTTAATACAGTAAGATTTTCCAAAGATATTGCAGGAAATTGCCATATCAGTCAAAACCACCACTTCATAAGGAGTTGCTATGTGACAAATACCAGACTGTTTGCTCGCCATGGTAAAAGAAAATGGTATTGTTTTCCAAATAACTTAAAAGACAGATGTTATGCCTGGAGTATTAATGATAATAGTACCCAACTATTATATAGGATGCTCTTTACAAAGGTATGTCATTATCTCTATTGCACAGATGGGGAAACTGAGGCATGGAGAGGTGATGTGACTTGCCCAAGATTGTCAGCAAACCACCTGGAATAAAACCCAGGAAAAACCAAGCATTTTAGACACTAGGCCAAACCACCTCTTCATACTGTGTGTAAGACTACAGCTTTCTGAGGAGCCAGTAAAAGGGAGAGGATTACATCAGGTATGCAATAGAACAGATTTTGATCATGCCTAATGGTAGCACTTCAGCCTTATTGTGGACTGTCAGCAGCACAAAATAGTTCTGGGAAACAAGTTATTTCCAAAGGAGGGGCATGCCCATTGCATTGATCTAGGAAGAGAACTGGATTTTCATTATATGCCTTGGCAATGCACAACAGCCAAAGAGGGCTGCATTTTTGTCTTCCCAGCAAGAGGTTAGGATCTTGCTGCTCTGCAGCTGGTGGGGAAGGTGAAAGGAAAGATGGATGTGGGGAGAAAAAGAGGAACAAAAGGAACAAGAGACCCTGTTTTAGATCACATATTTAGTCAACGTTGGAGAGAGCGGTCCTTGTTCGGTAGAAAAGAGAAAGGAAAAGCAGCACTAGAATAGTTACTAAAGTAGGTTACGCTCACCCTTACTTGTAGCGTTTGGGGAAGGGAACCGCACGCTGTTTTTACAGTGCTGGTACAATCCCTGCTCCCACTGAAGTTAATGGGAGTTTCTCCATTGATTTCAATTCAAAGCTCCCACTTTGTTCCATCCATTCAACTTCCTGCTTAGCCTAACATTAATCAAAAGGTCCAAGGTTGCTGATTAGCTCACACAAAATTGAGGAGGTTGCTGCAACTGATATCATTATCAATATATTACAGTACTATGAAGACCTCCAAAGAGATTTATTTGCAGTATTACACACCTTGAATAAACTGTCCATGCTCTATCTATGCATTACACACTTGCTCACATCAATACCTTAATCTTTCTGTTGTTCAGATGATGGATATGGCTTTAGGAAACGTGTTCATGGTTGAGGGTATTCTGTTTATCGTGACATCTGACGAGATCTTCCCATGCCCAGCTCCTGCTGCTTTAACTCTGCTAGCTGCCTAGCAAATCAAAGAAATGCTCTGAAGAAAGGGGGAAATCCTCTTAATTCCAAGTAATGGACTTTGTGAAATCAAACTAAATAGCCCATTTTATTTTTGAAGGGTAGTCTCTAGAGTCCTTGGAAAATAGCTAGCTTGTGTCCACTCCCTCTGCCCTTCTCTTCCCTCACCCCAATGGAGTAGCCTGGTGCTTCTAAAGCTTAGGATGTGGGCTGTGAGAAAGGCCAAGCCAGGGTCAGAAGCAGTCACTGTCTCACTGTCATGGCACTAATCACTCTCCCCACATCAATCTCCAATCTCTGATGGCGGCATAAATTACAGGCAGTGAATAGAAAAGTTCATTTTTCACCTATCGGTAAATAAAGACCCAATCTATCACTCCCTGTGCAGTACTTAGGAGAGAATGAGAAAAAGAAACACAGATCTATTTCCAGCAGATAAATTACACGTATACTATTTTTTTTTCCTGCAAAGTGATTTCAAGCAATAGGGTATTTAAAAAATGCGTCCAATTGTAATTGACTGTGTAAAGCGCAGATCTGCGGGGAAGGGATAAATTACAGTAATACAACAAACGAGGCTTAAAAAGATGCACATTAGATTTTGTAGCTCTTCTGTGGATTGCATGATTCCTGTAAGCTTTTGTTTAAAAACAGCTACAGTGATTAGGATAAGTAAAATAAGCCATTGCTGCTTTAGCTACACTCTTGAAATATTTACACCAACCCCAAACATTTTCTTTTCTCCACCCCTTTCCACCCAGTAAGGAGTCACCTTTGAGAAAATCTGGATCAGGTAAGATTACTTCCTAAACTGAGAATGTGCTTCAAGCTATGTTATCAGTGCAAAAAGCAGAAAAATGCACAGGACAGCATCATGACACAAAAGAAGTACTGAGACCACATTGCCCACTCAACCTAATGGTCTATTAGTGCCAAAACATTATCCACTTCTAATAGTAATCAGCATGTACCTGCTAATTACCCTCACATATGGGTGTCATCTTGGCTTTTGCTACTTGAATTAATGGACACATATACTGCTTAGATTAGGAGTTGATAAACTGGAGACAGTCCATAAACATTTATTTTTTTCCTACTATATTGATATATGTCACACAGAGAAAGTGTGGAAGGAAGAGAGATGGAAAAATTGGGTAAAGGAAAAACAGAAAATAGGGGGGAGTTAAAAGGGAGAGAGAGAATGAGAGAAGAAGGACACACAGTGGACAGGAAAAGAAAGAGAAAAGGAAAGAGGTGCAGAAAGAATTTTGACTGTGCTGTGCCAAGCATATCAACTGCCTCCAATTTATCTGCAAACCTTCACATAGAACCCGCAGGTGCTGAAAGAGGCATCTGAGAGCCTCCATATCTTTTTGTTTAGACCATGGGGAATCAAAATGGCACAGCACCCTAGTCTGTTTCATACTCTCCCAGAAACACCAGAAGAGAATCATTGAAAAGGAGTAGATTTAAAATCCTTTCAAATAAAGCAAATTGCATCACTGGATAACTTCACTGCCATGCATGATAGTAGCAGCAACCACTGGCCACCTTAGTTTTCTGAAACAAATGCTATAAGTTTTATTGATGTGGTGTGGCTTAGATACATTTCCTACTTTATGCTTTGCCAAGTAGCCCTTGTCAATGTTATTTCTTGGCTCAGAATGGTATGTCCTAAATTTCAACATGTCTCTGTTTTATGTAAATTAGCCTAATGCTATCTACGCCTCTAAATCTTCAGGAGCCCATAGTGAAGGCAAGTACCCACAAAGAACTACAATCATTAATTGGGACACCATACAAGCACATGAAATACCACTGGGGGAAAAATACCCCAAAACACTTCTTGAATTTTAATAGATTTGGGAGAAGATGTTATGATTTATTCTTTGAGAGGTCATACCAGAAAACCACTGCAAGGAAAAGACAAAACTGCAGATATAATGTACCAAGCACTAGAGTAGTGTTAGCAATGAAATGTGTTTGGTAACCATGGGTACTAAACATTTTCATGAAGACTTTAGACGATCTAAAAACCATATACAGATTTTGGAAACAAGGTGGAAGCTTAAATGCAGTATCCATAGATTACTGATGTTAACAAAATACATGTGTATATCCTCTGACAGGTCTGAAAGGTATTTACGTGCAATCCAGTCATCTATTTATTATCTGTTTCTTTTTCCCTTCGCCTCCACCCCTCCACCTCTTGTGCGTGAAGCAAGCTGCAGTCTGGGAGACAAGAAGCACCTGGCTTATTATCAGCTCTCACCTACCTACACTTTAATTTGAGAAAAAAGGGACAATGGCTGAATTGTGCATGCAACCCAAGCACCAAGGGAAATGAAATGTAAGCAGTCGCTAAGCATTTCAGCATGTGAAGGATGGCAGGGGTATTAACCTCACAGTAGTAACAAATCACTATAGAAGTTAAAGTGATACATCATAGTTGTAAGTCTTTTGCAATGTTTATAATGTGTTTGTTCTCTCTTGTTCTTTAACTCTCCCCTCAATAAAAAGGACATTTTGCTTTGTAATGACATAAGCAAGTCAAGCAGAGCTCCCCTTCTATATCTGTCATGCTAATGTTAAGCTATGCATGCCAATTTTAGCTATATAGCTACCTTAACAAGCCAACTATTTAAGCTCTGTTCCAAATGCTCCAAACCAAAAATAGCCATTAACATTTAATTAGTACTGCAGCTTCTGAGATGAGAACTCCGTTGTAAAGAGTAAGATGTAGGGTTCTGTTATTTTAAATCAGACAAGATCCTGATACGTTTATTCAACATCTTCAGTTCCGACTTCAACACACAACTCTCTGCCATTTTAATCATCCACAATTGTCATTCATATTTCTGTGCTTTAGGAGAAATAGGAACTTGCGGGTCTCATTAGGGATTTTTCTATGATTATAACAAAGAGACACTATAATTCCTGGAAACTTGAGTATGTTAAGCCTTCTCTCTCTTTACCAGTAACAATAATGGGAAAATCACTGGTATTAGTGATGGGACGTAGGAGTTGGGAAGTCTCTAAATAAAGAGAGGGAGAGAAACAAAAAATATTATATCTTGAAAACTTTAAAAAGACAATAAAAATTCAAAACGTGATCACCCTTCCTTGCAAACGTTTCTGACATACTGTTTAAACTTGAGATGAAATCCTGAGATCTTTATTCAGACCTTGTTCAGGCAAACTATCACTGGCTTCAACAGGAGTTCATCGGACTTGTCTTCATCGCAGCCTTAGCTTGAGGTATAACTAGTAGTGTTGCCCCTAACCCAACTCCTGTCCACACACAAAAATCTCTAGCTTGAGGTCAGCAGTGTTTTAAACCCAAGTTAGCTGGCCCCTCAAGGGGTGTGGGTGAAACTTGAGTGTTGCTAACACTTGAGCTAGTAATACAGTAATGCAGCTACAAGCTACGGTTTGAATTACACAAATCGTCAACTAATCATCAGCTAATTCAATCTGCCCTCCAGAGCTGTTTCACAGTGTGGTTACTCTCACTCATTCACTAGACTAGCTTGAGTAGAGTAACTTAAACCCTGAGTGAATGTCAAGCAGAAATTGAGTAAAAACCTCAGGGGTTGATCCTTGGTGACTATAATTCAGGGATGCTCAGTCTCTAAGGGAAGGTCCTAGAGAACATACCAGAAAAGGTCTCCTTTTCTATAACAACTGGCATGTGGACGTTACACTTCAGCTGACATATAATGGTTATTAAAGAATCTTCTCATTACATTTTCCCTGCATCTAGCCTTAAAAAGGAAAGGTACGTAAAATGCAAGATACAGGCAGAGATATATTTTGACTCATCTTTATGCCTAGTGTAGCTTTGATTGTTCATTTTGAAACAAAAGCTATTAATAACCTGTCAGAATGGACTGCATAGTCATCAACTGCTTACTAATAAAATTTTAATTGCCCATTAAGATTTTAATTGCTAAGCTATTAGCACGTAAAATTTTGAAATGCTGAGAGTTTATCTGCAGTCCAGAGATACCAGAAGTTGAGGAACAGAGCTAAGTGGGTCACTGGGAAGAGATGGGAACTGAACTCAAAGAGGCCTGGAGGAGACCGAAGAGTTGCTTTGAAGTCTGAGGTGCTGGCAGAGCTGCACAGATCTCATGAAGGGAGTCTGAATTTAACAGAGCAAAAGAACAATGCTCCCCTCCTGCAGACCTCAGCAGAGAGGACAATGGAAGGAGCTGGAGAAACCACAAGAGCCAGGTTCCATAAACAAGAATCAGGGTCAGGACCTAGACCAAATGGCGCCCCAGGCAAGGAGCATCTTCATCCCTCCTCCCCCCACCTGTTTGTTAAACTTTTGAATACTTTTTTTTTTTTTGCATATGTAGCCCATTAAACAACTTCGATGCATGACTTGCATGCATGATTTATCCCTGTCACATAAGATGATAAGTTTGCACACTAGGATCTGTAAATCTGTATTTATTCATGCCATACGTAAGCAATTTTTTTTAAAAAAGTTTCCTCTAGGCTGATAGAAATTTTTTAAATTTAAGAACAACAAATGTACTAACATGAAGAAATTGAATTAAGCATTCAGGGAATTTTTATGAGACTCTGATATGAAGGAGAAGATTTCACTCTCTCTACCCCACAGCCCGGTTAGATCATAACAAAATAAAGCAAAACAGAACAATTAAAGTTTACTTCAGCCAAACCTGAATTAAATTGCAGAAATTAAATGGCAATTATGCAAGAATACATATGACGATTCACATATTGGCGCTATAATAGGTTAAAATAAAAAATAGGGGGCCTTTATTACCACTTCAACTGATGGTGCATTCATTATGGGAACCTTTACAAAGTCATAGTAAGAAAAGGATACTTTTAAAAGGTTTATTACAAATAAATATACATTTAACTTCATCTGAGGTGGAGCATAAGTTCTTAAGGAAAAGGGCCTTGTAAATTGTAAAAGTGTAACATCCTTGTTTGTATAATATGGTGCTATATAAATAATAATATTCAACCCTATCAATTATTTTCCCAGTGAGGGCCTACTCAACTCCTACGACATACTAAGATTGTGATAACACAAGGAAAAGAACACCCAGGCAAACTTTTCTAAGTGGTCTCACCAGGCAGTGACCACAAGAAAGCTGGAATTTTCCTATGGCAGCAGCAAGCATTCAGATGCAAAGCACTATACAGCTTGGTGGTGGCCACTGTTGAAAACAATATACAGTATACTTCAAAAGTAATCAGTGTGATAGCCAGAGACAATACATGGTTTAAACTGTGTCCAAACAAAACAAATCCATCTATTTCCTTTTTTAAAAAAATTACTATATGATGAAAAGGACAGTAAATCCAACCAGTGAAGAAGATTTAGGAGCAAATCTTCTTTTGGGCAAAATGTCTGTTGGCTACAGTGAAGATGGCAATTTACCAAATTAGCAAAGGAATATAATTCATCTTCCTATCAAACCCTGGCTTGAGTTGCCATGCTTGTGGCTAGCCATACATGTCTCTCTTATTAACACCTCCCAAGGCTCAGACAATCTGCTGCACTAATACACTCTTTTGCTGACTTTCAGTATTGGAACACAGATCTTTATCCCTTCCAGCTAGCACGCTCACCTCCTCCCAGATGGCTATAGATGCACTGTATGTTAAAGGGCTTATATTTTTCTTGGTGCGATTCCAAGAGAGCACATGAGATGTTCATGCAACAGACTGTCAGAAATATTGGGATTTCTGTTCTTCCCATCAAAAATTCCCAATTTCCCACTTTACATAATTATAAGAAAACACAATTATTCTGCAATGTTAAATTCTCTGGAAAATATTGTTTAATTTTAAAGAGAAATCTGCCAGGGTATATTTTAAATAAAAGTTTATCCAATATTTCAATGTTTTGTATTAATTATTCTGCATATTGTATAAAATGAGAAAAACTGTAATGACTATTAGTCTCTTACATGTGATATTTTACTAGTTGCCAGCAGGAACTCTGACAGGGTGCCCTATTCTAGCACTTAGAGCAAGGGAATGGGAAAGCAAGGCTTGGATAATCTCTCAGGCTTTGGATAACCTCTCTGTGCCTTGAATTACCGTTACGTAAAAATACTTTAATATTTGTATGGTGCTTTGAGGTCCTCAACTGAAGATTGCTATAATAGTGCAAAATACTAATATTAGTAAAAGTTAGCAGAAAGGGTTTGGAACAAACCTTCAGCACCCAACTGACAACGTTTTGATGTGATCGGACTGCATGTTATCAGGAATGCTACACAGACCTAAGAGTGTTCCATGATATAGTACCATACAAAGACAAGAATTAAGTTTTAAATTCTGCCCGTGAGTATAGGTGGCCAATTCCTAATAGGAGTTTTGTACCCATAACTGAGAAGAGAATGTGGCTCTTACTCCGTATTTTACCTCCACATCCCCCCATAAACAGTGTACAAACCGAGACGATACAGGGAAGGAGACACCCAAGGTCCACAACACACATTGTTTGGGCAGCATGATCATCTAGTTGCATCAGATTTTAACTTATGACATTTGTAATTTGATGAAATGTTAACATTAGTTAAAAAAAATAAAAAGAAAGAAAGAGTGCACTGACACGGAGGGCAAGGTTCATCGATTCATAGGCCAGAAAGTACCATTGGGTTCATTTAGTCTTGTATAACACGCCATAGAACTTCACCAAAATAATTCCTAGATCATATCTTTTAGGATGATAAACATCCAATCTTGATTTAAAAATCGTAAATTCTGGAGAATCCACCATGACCCTTGGTAAATTGTTCCAATGGCTAATTACTCTCACTGTTAGTCTACACCTTATTTCCAGTCTGAATTTGTTTAGCTTTCACACTCAGCATTGGATTGTGTTATATCTTTCTCTACTAGATTGTCAAACCCGTTATTAAAATATTTGTTCCTCCGACAGGTGCTGACAAACTGTAATCAAATCATCCCTACCCACCACCCCTGTGGGAAGTGGCAGAGTCTTGAATTAGAGAATGGCGTGGAAAGGCAATAAGACAGTTGATCTGCAGAGACTTTAGAAGACCCTTGGAAGGGAAACACATGTAGTGACCTTGCTGGAAGCCAAGTCATGAAGAGGAAACATGTTGAGTCCCAGAAAGTGAGAGGGGCAGCAGCAAGAACAAAAGACAAAAGAGGGTCTCAGACTTGGATAGAGCTAATCCCTGAGCAGCCAGGAGGAAGTGCCCTAGAAGTGAGCAAAGCACCTCATTGCAAGCTGATTCTCTCTCTCTCTCAGCTTTGTTTTTAAGAGAAACAGACTACTGGGGGTATATTTCTTTTTTTCCCCCCTCCACCCTCTATGTTTTGCAGCAACTGGGTTATTTCTTACCACATATGCTTATTCTGCGGCAACTATGCACATGGCATAGTTCATGAGTTTAATGAGTGCTCATAATTTCATACTGCTACTTTATTTTGGTTTTATTATTTTTCCATCTGAGATGTCCTCCAATAGATGCCAGAAAAATAAAGAAGGGAATGGTATGGAAATATTTATCCAACCTATCAGTCCAGGGATCTATTAAGTTAAAAAAGCTGGCACAGGGATTCCTAGCTTTTCTTTCCCCTTTGTACTGCAGAGTGGATACTGTTAAATCATTGTCTTCTGCTGGTCTCTTAAACTAGCATCAATGAGTATACTTGTTTTTTAAAGCAAAACAGGCCCTTGGATCTTGACTGCTTATATTTATTCTAGTTAATTTTAAAATAATTCTTGCGGGGAGGAAAGGCAAAATCCATTGAAGATTTAATAATAATTTAGGACATAAATAATCTGATTTACAAACTCGTACTGGGCATTTAAAGACACTTTCTCAGGCGTTACTAAGCACATTCATGTGCAAGCTAGAAGTTATGAAAAATAGTCTTTAAAACTAGTAACATTCATAGTGTCACGCCACCAGAAAAATCAGAAGTTAATTCACATGGTAAATTAATTTAAATTACTGGAGGTTGTGTTAAAATGAAATAAAATTCCCCATAGACACTGTCAAATTTTGTAAGGATACCTCTGAAAACTATATGCCATTGGCTCCAACTTTTCATTTTAATTTTAAGGTCTGTGTCTAAATCAGAAAAGGAAAAAGTCATGGGAGCAGCCTAGAAATATAAAAGTTACTTGAATAAAGCCCCAATTTAGCAGAATACAGAATAATAAATATCTAACATCAAGAATGCACATTATCACATTGACTTCAATAGAGTGTGTGCTTAAAAATAGGCATGTACTTAAATACTTTGCTAAAATGATGACTTAGTGCTCATGTTTCTCAGTACAGTATAAGGAATATATGCAAGGAAGGAGAAACTAAAGCTTTTTAAGTAAGACCTATGGCCATGGCAGTGGGTGACATAACCGCCATCTTGTTCCCCAATATGCACAGGAGGTCATCTCGGAGGGGTAAAAAAAATACATTTACTTTAAATGTGATGTTAAATTGTTGTTGTCTTAACAATTAGGACCATTAGAGTCCAAGATTGGCTCCCACTGATTTCAGAGAGCTTAAGATCCATCCCTAAAAAAGAAAGGAAGATTGGACAAAAAATAATCTCTATGGGTCTGGTGAGGATTTAGGTCCAGATTCTCAAAAGGTGCTAACTCCTCATGGAACTTAGGTGCGTGGGTACTTTTGAGGATCTGGGCCTCAGTGTCTGATTCCATAGTTAGCAAAAGTGATACCATGTACAGTTTTTCCTTAACTGCTTTATATATACACTAGACATTTATGTTCCAATAAGAACATACTTAATTGCATGAATCCTGGGCTATTAAAGCTGTCTAGCTGTTCCAGTTTCACAGGATATTTAAGACAAACTCCTAAATTGCTTTTATCCCTTCCTTTCCTCTTTACTGCATTACATTGTCAATTTTTAACAATATGTTATTGACATTTTAGCAAGAAAATATAACGTTTTTCAAAAGAACAATCATAGACCTAAACATGGTCCTGGTGTAACTTGACTGCAGTTACAGGAGTTAAAGATGGATGCATTTGACTCATTTTGCATGCCAATGGGGAGTTTTCAGAACTAAATATCTCTTTGAATTTATTTCCAAACTAACAAGAGGAAGAAGTACCCAGTATGAACTAACTGCTGCAGGTTTACAGTTTTACCAGGGGAAACAAGTATAGATTAATATAACTTTCCACTTATTATACTTTCGTAACCTGAAGAAAATTGCATAGAAAGACCAATCTATAGTTCCCGTGGCTAATGTGCACATGCATATGATAATGCTACTTTCTGATTGAAAAAATCAAGTGCTACAAGAGTCAGACAATACAAAAAAAATTTAGACTCAAATTTATGAAAAATATGTTCTCTTTAGGCCATTATATGTTGTTTGTCAATATATAATTAACCTAAAATAACTCTGCAGCTTCAGAAAAAGCAAATTTCCACCACTAAATTACAAATCATTGAGAATAGGGTTAATTTATGGAGTTACTGGCAGAGCCTTAGATGCTGACAGAGTGCATGGAGCTCTGCTGCAGTAATGGATGAATCTAGGAGGTAAACCTAAAAGGAAACGTTAGCCCTATTGGTCAACTGTATGGCCGGAACTTTATGAATTCCAATGGTTTGATGTTATGGCTGGAATTAGATAGCGCCCTACAGGTTGTTGGTGTGATCAGAATTGAGCTCTTTTTGGCTTTCTGTGAGAGATTGTGTGCACAGCGTACACCAAGTCATCATTAGGCAGTGACTGAGAGGAGAATGGACAATGATATTTAGAAATACACACGAGAAAGTCCAAGAGCTGAGGGTTCCTTTCGGATGCCCACAGGATCAAAGCAGGTCGTTTTCAAAGAGAAGGCTATTAGAAGATACCTCTGTGGCAATGCTCCCAATCAATGAAAATCAAGACTCCTTAAGATATTTCAAGATGGGCACCCAAAATCAATAGTTGCTCTGAAAGCTTGTCCTGCCCTCTTTTCCTGCTATTTCAGATGATGTGGTGTTATACTTTATTAGACAAAGCAAAGTAACATTATTAGATTTCTAAAATAATTGATACTTCAATTTCCAAAACCAAGATAATGGGAAACATGAGGCAAGTCTAGGTTCAGTCAAGAGTCTGTTTGGTTAAGGTAGTGAAATAGAAGAGATGGTGCTACAGAAAATTATAAGATAACTGTTCCGGTGTCTACTCAAAGGGAAGTTTTGAGATTTTTAATGTGGAAAGTTAACTAAGCAAAAAGACACAGTGAGGTGATTTGGGAAGCTACACAGCAACTGGTGTGCTAAAAATTTGGATGCTGGAAAACAGCCTCCGTTAGATAATAACCATAAATAAAAGTGAAGCAGCAGAGTCAGCAAGTTTTAATTCTAACACCAAAAGGTATGGGCAATTCAAACCCACTATTCCTTCACTTTCCCAGTAAAATACTGTTTCAGCTATCCAATGGATACCAAAAAGCAGACTTTTAATGAAAACTAACACCTTGTGATATTACATCTGCCACTATACTTTTCCATTGTTACTAACCTATAACGTTTAAAATGAAATTAGTAGCAGACTGATTTAACTTTTATTTAAAGTGAGAATTTACTTATTCAGAGCCTTTTAAATTCTGTTCTGTCAGAGAAGAAGTCCGATATTTGGACAAATGTGGTTGTTGACAGAATACTGATAAGCCAATTTTTAATGTATTGAGGTTGTATAGAAGCATCACACTTACGCTGCATATTAATGAGAATCTGCAAGTGTTGACAGATGATGATGTGTACAGTAAAGTATTTCTTGAGGGGTCAGAGCTCCGGATGGGCTGCTATTATTACAATCAGAACTTCAGAATAGGAATACAAAGTGATTTCCTTAGGGGAAATAAACAAAACAGGCAAGAAGCATGTCAGAAGGGCAGAGCTGAACAGGTGGGAAATTTATGTCTCTACACTGACAGACATAAAATCCACTTCAAATCAGTATGAGAGCACGAGCTTTCTTTATGCAAAGCAGAGTTAACACAGCTCAAAAAATGTTATTTTTTCACTTCAAGTTTTCACAGCCAACCATATACTTGTTACTGAAGTTTCAGCATGCAAACCACAGTGTCAAAATCTACAAAGTCCTACAAAACGTACAGAGAGGCAGAAGATTATTGTTCACTTTTGAGAAAATGGGCTACAACAACCACAAAGCCAGCGTTGTGGGTAAGGCTTCAGGAGAGAAAACAAAATTCCCCCCAACTCAGGCATGGATTTTAAAGAATAAAATAGCACTTTACAGTAGCAATGCCCCAATGCCAGAAAGCTAAAAAGAGGTTAATTTTAGTTTGGATATGCAATTAAATACTTAGAAGTTCAGATGTTTATACCCTACATAAACTACACAAAACTCTTGGATATGCACACAATTGTACCAGGATTCTCAAAAGAGCAGACTTTCTTTTGGGATTTCAGTTGGTCTCTTTCCTATTCAAGCTGGAAATAATATAAGAACCTGCCTTTCTGGCATTTCTGCTTCCAGGGAGGAAGAGAAAACAAGGACGCATGCAAAAGAAAAAAAAAGGGGGGAAGGGAAGAGGGCTCGATGGAATGTTTTAGAACTTTGTAAAAGTTTGGTCAAGACTTGAGGAGGTTTTATTGGTGCAAACCACTTTGCCTAGCCATAGTGCAGTTACAGTACACATAACTACTACTTTTTATTACAGCCCTAGAGCCTTAACTATTCACCTGCCTTCCAAGGAAGGAGTGAGGATCATATTTTGCAGAAACCCAACGATATTGAAGTAATTCATGCTGCAAGGTAGGAAGTCTCATGCAGAACAAGTGGGAAGTTAAGGCTCCCCAACTGTACACTGCAGACCATGATTTCAGCCAATGCATGTGCACATCCCCATAAGTAGAGACATAACCTGAGAGCACGAACATGAGTGCCTGTTGTGGTATGGGGAGGGCCACTGTTCGTTAGGCACTGGACTGAAACTAATTTCATAGCGGTCAGTAAACTGATAATATTTCCTGCTAGTAAAATCATTTTAGGGTAAGGTTAATTTGTCTCTTTTTGAAGCCACTGCATCATTGACTAAGGAGAAAGAAAATGACATGTTACAATAGCTCTTACTCTAGTCAAATCCTTACACATGAGTATATGGTGTAGAATTCAAGCAAACTGGATTTTTGATTTAACAAGTCAAGGACTCTATCATTAAATAATAAACTAATTAGTATGATGAATTTCTGATCTTACTCCACTTAAGTTTGATCTTTTAAAGGTGGGTGGATGTAAGCCACTCATATCTAAAGTCATTATAGGTGCAACTTTTAACCATTGTATTTCTAAAACAGCGGTTGATGAAACATATAGGCCACTGTACACCTGAATCTTCAGTGTCATCCACATAATGGGTATAAAGAAGTCTGTCTTTTTCCTCATTTGCTGAGTGAGATCATTTGACTGATAACCTTTGTATAGTTCAGAGACTTCATTGCTATATGAATACAGTTTCTGGAGTGCATGGATTTAAAGTAAGATGTCTAACTGCAGAAGTGCCTCTGGGCAGTATTTTCTCATTAATGGACTTCTTAATGATTGTCATTGAAGAGACCCTAATAGTATCAGATGTAAACTTTGTCATCTCTCTCCCTCTCATACTGATATGGAGACGCATCATTAATTCCCACAGACAGGTTCACAGAGCTGTGCAAATTGATGCACTCTTATTAGGAGCATAATGTCTGAAATGTTCATTATCAATTTAATATTCAAGTTCCTGTTCCCAATTAATGGGGCTTAAGGGGCAGAAAAATTTGAACTGAGACAGTATTGTGGATTGAACAAATGAAACCAAATTCAGACTTCTTTTAGTGAGTTTATCTCCACTGAAGTTCAGCCCCATTGTATATCCATGCATTTTACTGGAATGATCTTCAGAGCTTATGCAAGAGTAACGTGACCATCTCAAATGCATGTTAATGACATCTCTATGCTACATCAAGTAATCATATTTTATATATGCAGAGAAAGAGTGTGAGCATTTGGGAGCTGAGAGAATAATTCAGAATGATGGTTATATTCTGATACACTTATACAAGCTTAGTAGTAACTTCCTCCACAACGGTCCCATTGAGTTCAGCAGTTCTACTCACAGTGTAACATACTACTGAATGTGAGTAGTAAGTATATCAGAGTCCAGATTCATAATTTAGAGACAGATTCTTTCTCTTAATGGACTATCTGCTTGTATTCTCAAATTTTGTACTCTTGAATCTGATAATGAATTTCATGTTTTAAATTAGGCATATATGACACCTTGTATTGTTTTTATCCCCAGAATGGACAAGCTTGCAGCCACTGGAAGCATAAATATTTGCATGTGAAAATTAAAAATCTGGTGCCTGTCTATGTGTACTCCTATATGTAAATGATATTTTTTCTGAAAACACTAACACATATAATGTTATGCCCTTGTAGGGGACAAACATAATTAAGAATGCAAAATAGTTGCCCTAACATCATTTGTTTTTAGATGCTCATAATTGTTTGAAATATTTACTTTCTGGGTTTAACCATCACAGTTTTTGGGCTCAGCCCAAAATTTAGGTTTTTTAACTTGGTGGGGCTGAGTATTGAGGGTATATTGCTTCAGTTTTGCACACACAAATAACATGGCATCTAAACCTATGAAAATATAACCTAAAGGTTACATTGTGACTTTGGCCATAGAACTCAGCAAGGGTTGGTGCATAAGGTGCACCCAGAGAGTAACTTTGATAGACATTGTAATTCAGAGACAACTCCCTTGTTTCCCCCTTGCTTCAGTGGGATTGGAGAAGGTTGTAATTTATTGCTGCCCTATACAAGCAGTAAATAATACAACACCCCCTCCCATGTCAGCCTTGCTGCATTGGTTAGCAATTGGAAAGATGGAGGGTAATGAAGTCAAGATCCCACCCACCTCCCTCAGAGATGGAGTAAGTTGGCATGCAATGCCTGTTTATTCCTTAAAAAGCTGGACCAAAGGTTCAGCTAGAATGCACTGGTGTGTAAAGGGTTATTCCACTGCATATGTTCTGAGTTGCACTCTATCCTTTAGGCTACCACTGGTCCTCAAAGAGGAATATCTTTATGGTAAATTTCAAGAGTTGACTTGGAGGTCAGAAAGATATAGATGATTGCAAGTGCCATGCTGAGAACACACAGTAGAAAAATTCTCTATGTTCAAACACATGCATTTTAGTTTTTTAAATGTGTGTGTGTGTGTGTGTGTGTGTGTGTATGCTGGAGCCTTTCACTGAAGTGGGGGAAGGCTCTAGCAGCAAGGAGGCACTGGGAGACTTCATTGCTAAAAACTGCAATGTAGATGTGGGAGGCATTGTCTGGGCATATAGAGTGTGCTTGTAGAATATATACCCTTGTGGTTCAGGAACGTAGGTATTCTACTCTATTAGCCTAAGCTGTGCCTCACCATCTTCACTGCTATTTATGCCCATGTTAGCTGGGCATGCAGTGTTTATATGTTACAAGCTACTATAAATATAGACCTACTTCAGAATGACCCGTATTGATGACCAAGAAGAGGTGGCAAATTCAAAACTGTTAAAGGGAAACTTTTTCATACCATGTGTAAATAGACTGCAGGCTCATTGCCACAGGAAGACATGAAGGTGAAGAATTTAGCAAAATTAAAAAAAATAAAGGTTTGGCATTCATATGAATAACAAGAACATCAAGAGTTAGAATAGTTAACGCTAACCAACATTTTGGAATTGACATTCAACTTCCTGCTTTAGGAGACCTAAAGTGTGGTGCAGATTATCCTCCTTCTGACTACTGTGGGATTCAGACACCTTCCTCTGACATATCTGGTGGGTCAGTGTCAGAGGCCAGATACTGGACTAGATGTACCTTGCATCTAATCCTGTCTGCAAATTTCTCTGTGGACTGTAGACATGGTTATTTTGGTTTAAAAGGAGTTATTTCTATTTAACTTAATCCTGTAAAAACGATGAGTTAAACTAAATTGAAATACAATTTTTCAAGCCAAAAGAAGAGTGTCTACACACAAACTTGTTAAGATCAATTAAAAAAACCACATTTCATTCGAGTGGTGCGAATGTGTGTGTAGGTGTGGCCTCTAACATTGACTCTCACAGTGGCTTTGGACAAGTCACTTACAATAATAGTCTGTTGCTCAGTTTCTCCATCTGTGAAGAACCTTGCTGTAATTTACAGGTTAATTAAGTGCCTGGAAGGTGAAACACAATGTGTAAGTGTCATGAATTATTACTGGTAATTGGAAAGGAAAATACATGTCTCAATAAGCCAGAATATTGAACTTTGAACCTGTTATAACCTATTACAAGTTTTACATTTTAAAAAGGAATTCTGCACATTTGCAAAATGGATAAATTTATTTAATGGCCATTAAAATCTTCTCTGAGCAACTGCTTATGAAATGTCTCTTTTTTAAAATGCCTAGTAAGAGGAGGCACATTATAATGAATCTGATTTCACAAAAAAATCTACAAGAGACTAAAGCATGGTAGGGGAAATCTCATCATCTACAGCTGAAATGACAAACGGAGATGAAAGTTTTGTTTGATTTTTAAAGATGATGCTCTATGGACTGAAAAGGCTTTGCATTCTGCAAAGCGATATGATCCTTCTTTGCAATGTATCGAGCACTCAGATAAGGGATTATCAAGTTATAGAATTTGCTGGGGTCATTGTGCCTGACCCTATATGTTTAGCCATTTAGAATGTTCTAATGATGTACTTTCTCCTGTTTTGTTTCATTGGATGAGTATGCTGTCACTCAATATCCTGGAATCACCTCTCATGTAGTTGAATTAAAGCTCTTACTAAAAACACTTTTTAATGTCTCTTTACAGACCACACATTTTGTGTTACATAAAGGGGCCTGGGCTCCAAGGTATCTACTTCCCTTGACAAATCAGCAAATGTCTATTTCTCCAAGCCCCCAGCCTCCTTTACAAATCCTTACTGCATTTATTGCCCCAAGTAACCAACTACTACTAGGTATTAACCACTATTGGTTATATATATTGGTGTTTGGAATATTCAAAACTACTCCTCATAGTAAAGACAATTCAATGAAGCTTTAGGTTTTCCCCATAAGATAATTCATGAACTATTTTATATGTAATTTATAGAATAATTGCCTCAAATGTTTCTTTCTTAAGAGGTCAGTGAGTATTATGTCTTTTGTGTTACATTATCCTGTGCCTAACAATCTACTAATGGACACCTTGCTGAACTTTATTGTGCTATCTCCTTGAGACTTGGCATCTCATTAACAAGATGGCCCCCGTGAAATAAAAGAGACATTTTTAATTCTCTCGGGGCAATGCCTTTGCTATTGCTCCATGGCTCTGCTGAGTCAGTGCCTCTGCAAATCACAAACAGGGTGTGCTGCCTTCAAAAAGGCTGACTTGGCAAGACAGGAAAGCAGCCTGGGCTAGCCGCTTTAAGAAAATGATTGAAAAAAAAATCATTAAAAATTTACCAAAGGGAAATGGGGGAAGTGGGAGCTGGGGGAGAGAAGAGAGTAGTACGGTGTAAGGAAAGGGAGAGCTGGGAAAGAGGAGATGAGAAGAAATAGAATGACAAAGATGGATAAGAGAAGGTAAGAAAAGAAAGTGGAGCGCAGAGGGAGAAATGCAAGGATAATTACTCTTTCTTCCATCTCCATTAATACATAGTATAGCCTCTCTCTCTCTCTCTCACACACACACACACACACACACACACACACACACACACACACACAC